>CM072805.1:32006668-33206668 GCA_037013495.1 Hippophae tibetana | reverse complement strand
TTCTTGAACAACTTTACACTAGGATCGTAAGGAGTACATGCAGGTTTACAGTTAAAGTAATTATATTTCTTTAAGATCTTCTCAATGTAGTGAGATTGATCTAGAGAAATTCCCTTTTCAGACCTAGTTATTTTTATACCAAGGATTACACTCGCTTCTCCGAGATCTTTCATATCAAAATTAGCTCTTAACAATGGTTTCACATTATTCACAACATAAATATTTGATCCAAAAATAAGCATGTCATCCATATATAAACATATAATAGTGCAAATATTATCTTCTAATTTATAATAAATGCATTTGTCACTTTCATTTATTTTGAATCCATGTGAGATAACTAGATTATCAAATTTTTCATGCCATTGCTTAGGTACTTGTTTTAGACCATACAGAGATTTATCTAATTTACAAACTTTATTTTCTTGACCTGGGATAACAAAACCTTCAGGTTGATCCATATAAATTTCTTCTTCTAAATCACCATTTAAGAAAGCAGTTTTAACATCCATTTGATGTACTACTAAATCATGGATAGCAGCGAGAGAGAAAAGTACACGTATGGAAGTTATTCGTGTAACTGGTGAAAATGTATCAAAGAAATCTACATTTTCCCTTTGCCTATATCCTTTAACTACAAGACGAGCTTTTCATTTTTCAATAGTACCATCGGGTTTTAATTTCTTTTTTAGTATCCATAATACATCCAATGGTTTTGCAACCAGGAGGTAAGTTAACTAAATGCCAAGTCTTATTATACTCAAGTAAGTCCATTTCATCATTTATGGCTTCTTCCTATAAGTTGGCATCTAAAGAAGATAATGCTTTTTTAAGAGTTTGAGGATCTTCCTCTAAGGTATAAGCATAAAAATCAGACCCAAAATCTTTAAGGGTTCGAGCTCGTTTACTTCTTCTAATTTCAGTGTTTAATCCTTCTGTTTGTTCACTAGTTCTAGTTATAGGTAAACTACTAAAAGACGAACCCCACTATTTTTAAATTTAAAGGGAAACCTATGTTCATAGAAGTTAGCATCATTTGATTCTATAACTACCTGATCTTTTAAGTCATAGAATTTATAAGCTTTACTATTCACAGTGTATCCTATGAATACGCATTCATATGCTCGACTAGCAAGTTTATTTCTTTTAGGATCAGGGATCCTAACATAGGCTAAACAACCCTAAGTTTTAAAATAAGTTAAATTAGGTATCTTATTTTTCAAAATTTCATATGGTGAAATTTTATTTGTAGATTTAGGCACTCTATTTAGCACATAGCAAACAATTAATAAAATTTCTCCCCACCAATGAGAAGCAGTACCAGAGTTTAATAAAATTGAAACAACTGATGCAGTAAAAGTTCTATTTTTTCTTTTAGCTTTGCCATTCATTTCAGGAGAATAAGGTGCAGTTTTTTCATGAATCATTCCATGAGTTTTATAAAAATCATTAAAGATATTGGAATCATATTCAGTGCCTCTATCACTTTGAAACCTTTTTATTTTTCTATTAAATTGATTTTCAATCTCAGTCATAAATATTTTAAACATGTCAAACGCTTCACTTTTATTTTTCATTAGATATACATAAGTGTAATCTGAACAGTCATCTATAAAAGTTATAAAATAGCATTTTCCATTTCTTGTTAAATTTCCATCAAGTTCACATATATCAGAATGAATTAATTCTAAAGGTTTGGATTCTCTAACTACTGATTTATGTGAAGTTTTAGTTATTTTAGCTTGACTACAAAAATCACATTTTTCAAAATCATTTAAAGATAGTTTAGGAATTAGTTATAAACTACTCATATTCTTGATTATGCGTTTATTAACATGACATAGTCTAGCATGTCAAATATTAAAAGAACTCAACATAAGCAGAAGAAGAAGTTTTATTGATTTCAACATTTAATTTAAATATGCCATCAGTGGCATACCTTTTCCTAACAAATATATTATTTTTAGTTATAGTATATAAGTCAGCCCTTATAGTTTGAGTAAACTCAGCTTTGTTAAGAAGATAGCCTAAAACTAAGTTCTTTCTCATCTCTGGAGTATGCAGGACATCCTTCAAGATAACAGTCTTTCCAGAGGTAAACTTCAATACCATCTCACCAGTACCAGTAACTTTAGTTGAGTGGGAGTCGTCCAACAACACTTTCTTGTCCTCAGAATCAGAATAGGACTTGAACATGTCTCTATCATAGCAGACATGGCGAGAAGCATCGGTGTCCACCCACCACCCCTCGGATCCACCAACAAAATTGACTTCAGATATCATAGCAATAAGTTGATCTTCGGTAAGGTTTACCTGTGGGGTAGGACGATTCCTATTCCGGCAGTTCCTAGCCAAGTGGCCAGGTCTGTTACAACTATAACACATGAATGTGTTATTCCTTAAGAGAGGTTTAGATCCATTCTGGGGAGGATAATTTCTATTTCTATTTCTATTTTGGTGGTTGCGGTTTTGATTATTACTACGATTATGAGTTTTCATATTTCTACTTTTAGGTTTTAGAATTGAAGATGAGGGTTTCTTATTGGTACTGTTATTTGAGACTACGAGTACTTCATCTCTTTGGTCTTGCTTTCAAGCTTCTTCTTCTATTCTTAAACGGGTTATAAGACTTTCTAAAGAAAATTCCTTAGTTTTATGCCTAAGTGTATTCTTAAAATCTTTCCAAGCAGGGGGTAATTTATCTATTATAACAGCTACTTGAAATTGTTCATCTAAAGTCATACCTTCAGAAGTTATTTCGTGTGCCATTTTCTACAGTTCGTGTGATTGAGCTTCCACTGATTTGCCATCAATCATTTGAAACTTCATGTATCTACTGACAACATACTTCTTAGTTCCTGCTTCCTCAGTGTCATATTTCTTTTGAAGTGCTTCCCAAATTTCCTTAGCAGACTTATCACAGTTATAATAATCATACAAGTAATCAGCTAAACCATTAAGAATATAATTTTTGCATAGAAAATCATTTTCCATCCAGGTGTTTAAATCCTTAGTTACAGCTTCAGTAGGAGGATTGGACTATATTGGTTTTTCAGTAGTAAGAGCATAAACGACTTTTTTCATGGTTAAGAAAAACAACATTTTTTGTCTCCATCTTTTAAAGTGTAGTCCCTCAAAACGAAATGGTTTGTTGAGATCAGCAGTTAGCATTTCAGTAGACATGGCAGATTGAATACGTCTTAAAATTGTTGAAGCAAGTTTATAATAACAGTGTAGGAACAATATTACCGACAACTTGAAAGTAACTGATTGGGTTGAGTCACGGACTAGGTCACTCTCTTTAAGACGTTTCACGGCTCTGCCCAATTGTGCAAGCAAACACAGCCTCGTCGTCCCCAGGATAAAAAAAACCCAGAATCTTAATCTCTGTCTCAAAACTTCACTACACTGATGAAGACTGGAATGCTACACCTGAACATTTGTTGCTCGGAAAACTAAAAAGAAAACTTAGAAATTGTAGAGAGAATTGTTTTTCGTAGGGAGATGAGATTGCAGATTGTTGTATAAAAACTGAGAAATGAAGCCCTCTTTTTATAGGTTTTAGAAACCGTGTGGCAATTATGGTAAAAACGGTAATGTCTGGGAATTAAGAGTGTAACGGTCATTCTGAGTAATGAAGAGTAACGACTATTTTCAGATTAAAGACAAGTAACAGACATTTTTGTGAGTAAATACGAGCAACGACACGGTCGGTCGGTCGACGGCGACAACAACGCGCGTGCGCGTGTGTGGTATCATATTTGGCTAGGTCCTCTCCCCTTATATAAAAATGGGTGCTCTTGGAGCCAAATCACACTAATTAATTCTTTACTATTTATACTTTTTTAAAATAAGGTAAAAAAGTAACATAAGACAAGGTTTTACAATTTTTTATTAACTTTACATTTTTTAATAATAAATTTTTTATAAATTTCATCTTTTACAACTATATTATATACGGTTAATAACTTTAACACGACTGATTATAATTTTATAAAATAAGAAATTTAGTAAGGATTATCGTCATTTAAATAATTTGGTTTAACTCTATAGAATATATGATTTTTTTAAACAATAATATATTGATATGTGGACACTTTAAAGTCAATGGAGACTTGAAAGCAAGAGATTCCAACTCCTGATTTTCTTCAAAAAGATGGTCGATCCTTAACAACTTTTGAAAACAAAAATGAAAGCGCACATTAATATATTCTTTGTCGGGAAACGATTATTTAACACTTTTTGAAAAGAAAAATAATCATGTTAAAAGAACATTTACCGAAACAATTATTAAAGTAAAGTTAAAGTAAATATATTTAAATTTTATTAAACTAAATTCTTTAATCATTTGATATGTGGTCCATGTTTTCGGAGACAGTCCTATGTATAATTCATTTTACGAAAGTAAAGTCGAATATTTCAAAATAAATTATTGTCTATTTTAGGTAGATTTAATTTTATCCAACCATCTAAATGTCACCAAAAAATAGTTTAGATTTAATTTTTCATTTCTACTACAATTATTTTTAGAGACAGATAAGATTAATTTCTCTAATTTTTTAAAGATGTATTCTTCTCCCTTTGTCTTGGCTTTCTAGTTTTTTTATTAACAAATTAAACTAGATTTTTCGTTTATCTTGTTTAGGAGTTATTGTTTTGAAGTTCTTAAATAGCTTAATTACTTCGAATTCATGTAGGAGAGTTTTATCCTATCTATCATGTAACAAAAGTAAGTTAGATATGTAAATATATCTGAGAAAATAATTAAATAATCTCATTTAATAATTTAAGACATTTTGTACAATAAAACGAAGAAAAATATAATCATTGTTTTAAATATGATTAAAATTACTTTTCTCAAATTGATTATAAAGTTGGTACAAAAAATGAGAACAAACCAATTTGAAAAATCACGAAAAGAATAACAATCTCTAGTTTTAAATTGAATATACCATGTATGCTCTCTTTGACGGTTTTGATAGCATAGAGTTTGATCACATGCCTATATGTAGTCAAAATAATCGTAGATTATAGGTTGCATCCTACGATATTTAAATCTTTCTCTACCATAGATATTGGCATCCCAATCTGATTTGGAGAGCACCCTTGTTATTTTTAGGATTGAAAAGGCTATATGTTGATCATTTTACATATTATAAGTTATATCGACTAAACCTGTTTCTTTTAGAGCCTCAACTTTGAAGGGTTTGAGTGATACAAGGTTAAGAAAAGCAATTACTACCATTATATCTCAAACTAGTTTAGGTCAATCGAGGTGCAGTTACAATAAGACCCAAAAGAGGCCGCCATAAACATTAGACATAATAAGTCTCGACTAGAAAAAATGAACAAATGGTAAAAAATAAAGCAATTACTACCATTATATCTCATGTGGTTTTAGTTGTAAAGCCTCTACGATTAAAAATAAAGAAATTATAAGAATATAAGATATTGAAAAGCATCTCCAAAATTGAAATGTTCCTAAATATGGAACATCACATGTGTATAATAACAGAAGTTTTATTTTTAAATTAGACTATATTATAAAGAAAAATATAATTATTTGCATATAGTTTAGTACAAATAGCTGCTAAACCTCTAACAAGAGAGGGATTAAATAATTCAGTTTTATTATGTGTTAGAGATAAACGACAAAGAAAATTCTCAAACTCCTTAATAGGAGTTGTAAAAACCTCTTTAAGTTCTAGACCTATATATTTTAATTTTGTTTTTAATTTTTTAGTTCATATTAAAGATATCAATGTTCAAAGGACCTTAAAAGTCGATATAAAAACTCATGGGTTTGAAATGGAAGAAGAAACCAGTAATATTGCTCTTATTTATAGAGTATATTTCAAAGTCATAAATACCATAAGCCCAAATGTAAACCTAAGGTCTTTTATAAAAGAAAAAAAGAGGAGAAACAAATTTATTTCAAACTAATATGATAAAATCAAGAGTAGTAGTACCCCAAACGGTACCTTAGAACCAAATTATTTTACCAGAATCATGGTTCTTAACTCAAAATCAGCCAACATCAATTCCAAAGAATAATGAGCTCTAAATAATTGAGCATGCAAATGGATTAGTTGAAATCAGTTTTGATTCATCCAAAAGAATCAAGCTAAAAGATTCAAGTTCTACTTCTCGATTCTCAACTGTATCTACACCATCTCCATCCATTCAAGCACCCTTAGTTCTAAAAAGAACAATAGGTCACCTTCAAGTTGTAGCTAAGCTCCCAACTGGAATTAGCCAACTAGTCTACGAATCAGAAAGAAAAGATGAAAGCCTTATAGGGAGTAGCTCAACTAGCCTAACTTGATCAAATTTAAGCTTTGATAAACTAAACCCTAGCTTTTCAAATTTTTTATGATGGAAAAGGAAGAAAATTTTAATGGCAAGCAAAAGAAAATGTTTCAGAATTCGAAAAACTCTGAAAAGAGGAAAATATTTGATGCTCTAAATAGAGAGTTGATGAACGAAAACCGGCATCGCCGATTCCCGCAAATACTTTGGTTTTAATATTTATAAAACTCTCGCAAGTGCACGAATCATTTCGAAGAAAATGATAAGTATACTCCCAAGGTCGATCTAAGGAAGGAATGTATGTGGTTTTTAATTTATTATTCAAACTTTTAAAAACGAAATTAAATCCTAAACATCCTGTCACGATAGTTTGGTTTTTGTGTTCCTAATCTAATGACATAAAATAAACATATATATACAGATTAATTAAATATAATCTAATAACATAAAAATAAACATAGATACAAATTCAATAAATAATTATCTAAAAATAAACATATATACGGATTCAATAAATATTCATGCAAATTTTTATCATTTATATTAGCGGAGTATTTATGGATATAATAACTAAATTAATTATGCTTGCTCATATTAACTAGGTTATTAAAGATATAAATTGATATTTTATTGATTCTCTCTTTTTTATATAAATACCACCTTTGGTGGGGTTAGATATTCTTTGTTAACTAAACAAATCAATTAACACCTATGGGTGGGGTTGATAACTAATATGCTTAATTAAATTAATTCCTTTTTCTAAGAGATTTAAAATGAACCATTTAAATGCCACCTTTGGTGGGGTTAGACAATTTAAACATTATTCAAGGTGTCCAAATTAAACATAAGAATTTAATTATCCGAGTACTAACTTTCAAGTTTTAAAACCACTATTGAAAACATGTTGTCAATACATTTTCACATAATAATTCTTATAAAAACTTTTGAAATAGAGTTTCACTCTAACTACCGGGCGATTGTACCAACAAATAAAATAGCACTACTCTAAATTAGACCGGATAACTAAACCTTAAAATCTAATTTTCATGTTTAAGTTTGTAATGAAAAATAATATATTTCTCTCTAACATTCTTAATATAAAATCTTGAATAAAAACAAAATCAATTCATTTTAGAAATTTTCACCTATTTAATATTTCGCAAGCATAACAACGTCGTTACTACATTATTTTTACTAAACAGCTAGCATAGTTAAATTTAACCATAGACAAATTAAATATAACATGTAAGAATAAAGCATAAAAATAACTGTAAAGAAAATAAAATCCTTACAGAACTTCGACGCTATTCCCGTAGCTAGAAAACCTCCGAGCGGAATTTGCACTTCCATATATTGAATCAAAAATCTAAATTATTACAAAAACATTACAAGTTCCTCTCAAAAAGAGAAGAACACTAAAACTAAGAGAATTGAACTAAAAACTAAGAAGGAAACTAAGAAAAGCTTAGAAACTAAGAAAGAAACTAAGGAAAACTAAAAACTAAGAAATGAGAGAAAGAAAGAAGAGAGAAGTGAGTTTTGAAGGTGTGATTTGAAGTGAAGGGAAGGGGGGGTATTTATAGGTGAGGATGGAGAGAAAAAATGAGTAAAAAAATGTTAAAAAAATATTAAAAAATGTAAAAACGCGTATTGGAATTGCTGATGTCATCAATGACGTCAGCATGACGTCACAGGGGCTGCTGCACGTGAAAAATGGGGCGAAAACGCGTTGGGCGTGCGGATGGGCGGCTGCTGGGCGCTGCGCGCGCGCGCGGCTGGGCGCTGGGGCGCTGGGCTGCGCGCACGGCTGGGCGCTGGGGCGCTGGGCTGCGCGCACGGCTGGGCTGCGGTGCGCGATTTCCGTTTTTTTGACATTTTTGACCTTTTCGACCCATTTCGTCCGATTTTTCCATGTTTGTTGACCTTTTCTCACTTATTTATTGATATATTTGTGATGTATTGCTTCAAGTATTCCTCTTTGAGTCTTTAAATTGCGTTTTTAAGCCAAAATTCCTGAAAAACAATAAAAATACCCGTGATTCCGAAAAAGACAAATTTATATAAATATATGATAAAACATATAAATATATATATTTTTAATCAATTAATGTACATAAAATCATGGTTATTTTAGTGCTTTTTGAGCACTCATCAAGAGTAACAGAAGATGTTCTATGACGAATACAAGGCATTCTTAAAGTATGCCACCAAAAAAAATAGAACCTCTAATTTAGACTTCTTTGATTTTATTCCAAGATATGCACTACAAAAGGGAATTTCGCTACCAGACTTGAAAAGGTTCATAAATAATTTTCCTTATCCTAGGGAGAAAAAGTTATAGTAATTCATCCTTCAATAGTTGCCATCAAAATAGCTGATAAAGCTAGAGTAGTTCCTTACAAGCAAGGGCCTTATACTTAGAATGCCCTAGCTATAGATGAATCAATAAACCAAGTTATTGAACAGGCTAATTACACCAATCTATTTTTGCAAACAGTTGGAAGCCAACTTAATCGTATAGAAAAATCATATAAACACTAGAAGGCATTCCTTATTCTTCAACCTCATCCTCTTCCAAATCTACTTCAAGCCAGCCTTCCTTAAACCTATACCAATTTTTTCCGAATATAAAATTAGAAGAAAATAATAGAAACTATGGTTCTTAAAAGAACTTTACTCCGGACTCTCAAATTTAGAGTCAAAAGATCAGTCTAAATCCATTAAAATGATGGAGGAATAAGACATATCTGACATGTCTAATGAAGAAATTGAAAGGAAACTTAAAGTGTTAAATGGATCTGAAGAGAAAAGTCTAATGGGAATCAATAAACTGGTAAAACTAGGTTATCTAGTAAAAGCCAATTACCTTAGACCTACTCCAGTCGATTAACAGATCAAAGAGGCAATGTCACCCAGTGTCACCTACATTGGTAACCAGATATATGAATGGAACATTGATGGCCTTAATCAATATCAAATTATTCAAGTTATTAAAAATATGATGTTTTTTGCTTTAACCACTAAAATCTACCGTACTTCCAATAAAACACCAGTAATAAGAATTATAGTAGGCTTCGTTGGCCAGTTATAGATGTGGTGGGATAATTATCTTAACCAATTTTAATGAGAAGCAATACTTAATACATTAAAGCAGAATATACAATGATGAAACCTATCAAACTGAAGATGCAGTTAATACAATGGTCTACACTATTTTGTTACATTTTGTTGGTTCAGCCAGAATCCAGATGGATAGAAACCATGAACAGTTAATAAAAACTTAAGATGCCCAACATTGTCTCATTTCAAATGGTATAAGGATTTCTTTCTCTCTAAAGTTTTAACTAGAGAAGATTGTGATGGCAATTTCTGGAAAGAAAAATTCATATATGGACTTCCAATTTTATTCGTAGATAAAATTCATGCTTATTTTCGTGCTAAACATGACAGAATTATCCCATATGACATGTACATATATGGTGAGTTAACAACTAAAATTATTGGCCAAGGTTTACAACTAACAATTATTTAAAACTCCAACGTCAATTAACCAAGGAACGAGCTTAGAATAAGAGAGCTTTAGGAGATTTTTTCCACAGTATGGTTATTCAGACATGTTGAAAGACTCTTTTAACAAGAAGACAAAATGAATGAACAAAAATTGGCCTAAAAGGCATCCATCTAAAGCTATCCTCATTAAAATCCATTAAAAGATACTCAATTGTTACAAGTGTGGGAAAAAAGGGCCACTATAGTACTGGTTGTAAAATATAGTAAACGATAAATGAGCTTGAAGTAAATGATAAGCTCAAAAAATATTTGTTACAGATTCTCTTAAACAGTGAATCTAAAGATGAGTCACAAGATTACTTGAATGAGTCATCCTCTACTTCGTCAGAAGAAGAAAAAGACAAGGATGATGAAGCATGCAAGTGTGACTATTACAAATACATCATTAAAATGAATAGTTTGGACTTAAATGTCCTAACAAAAGAATAAAATATCAATCTAGATGTTATTGATAAAATTAATAATTCACAAGAAAAGAAAGAAGCTTTAGCTAAATACATTACCATAGCTAAAGAAGAATCACCAAGATCTTCTAATAGGAGAGATGATCGTGGTTTGAATCAAAAGTTAAAATAGCATGAACAACAATATTCATTTAATGAAATCCTAAAAAGGATTAAAAATACTTCTGAGAAAAAGGAACCAACTATCAAAGATCTCCAATAGGAGATTAATCAAACTAAGAAATATCTTAAAGATCTAAAAATTAGAGTTCAAATTCTAGGACTTTATCAAGGTTCTCAAACCCCTCTACTTTCAAAACATGAAGTAGATAATAAAGAAGATGATTTTGATAATCTTCTTACGAAATTACCTAAAGATAAATATTAAAATATTAAAAATATAAATATAAAGTGTTCAATGAGAAATAATTTTATATTTTTTTTACCAAATGTAAAAGATAAAATAAAAATTATTAATATCTTACATTACAACGATATACAATTATTAAAAAATTTAAAAAAATCTTAGTTTCGATACATAATCAATTATAAATGTAGGAAATGATACATCAAAAAACAAAATTAGGAATAAAATTATTTTATTAAAATTGAAAATATGCAAATATATATATATAGAGAGAGAGAGTAAAGAATCAAGGCTTATGTATCACATTAAAATAATTTTTTGTTCAATTTAGGTGTTAAAGAACGATGAAAACTTATCTTATAAGATACAATAATTAAATAATAATAAACTTACACGAGAGCTTATTATTTCATAAACTTTCAAATATCTTAAGATATATCATAGTATCCTTAAGATAATTTTCCGTAGTGTCTTTCTCTCCTTTTTTTTCTTTCTTATTTTCCTTAACTTCTATTATTTTTCTCTCTGTTTCACTTCTTCTTCCTCAATGAACGGGTATATATATACCCATGACAAACAGAAATAGAGCTTTAAGAAACGAAATAATCAATTCAGAAACGAAAAAAACAATGGAAACAGAGCTTTAATTCGTAAACGAAAAACTTTGGAAATGGAAAAATTAATTCAAAAATGAATTAAAATCAAAACGTATTTTCTTTTAAAGAAATTTTAATTCATAAAATTTCAACAATCCCCATGTGAATAAAAATTGACAGAAATTTTAAATCAAATTTTGTCCTCGAAATGAGTTCAACGGATTGAAACCTACATAGGATAGATAAGTGTTACCCATTGAACCTTCTTTTGTGAAAGTATGTTTATCATACTAATTGACCAGTAAAAACAAGGTCTTTGAACTGTTTTGTCATTTATGTAAGTGATGACACACTTCAAACAAGAGTCTTTTCTAACACAATTCAGTTCTCACTATTATGTTTATTTTGGTCATGAACATAAGCTTGGTTCTGTGAGAATTTCTAAAGAATTAAGCTCTATACAATTCTATTTCGAAGCGGCCCCACTCCTCCTTAACATAAGTGATCTCCTATCTTTAAAAGTAATTTGCAAAGAGTAACCCGCATACTCTGTTTGGAATTCTCTTCATAAGAACCATTAAAATCCTTAACTTATCATGTATCTTACGAGTATCACTGTTTTCATCATAGGAATGAACTTGAGGGTAAACCCCCCATAGTGATCTCATTAAATCTTTAAAATTAGGTTGCCTCTTTGAACCTAGAACTTAAGATCTTCAGTCAAATATGTTGGGTTCCTTTGCAAATCATTATTCATTCATGGGCTCTAGTCTCATTCTGCTCGATGACTTATCAACTAACTCTCGATTTAAGTTAAGGAATCTGCTATGTTATCCTTTGACTTCACATAGTCAATAGAGATAACTGTAATTGAGAGTAGTTGTTTAATGATATTATGTCTACGATGTATATGTTGAGACTTACCATTATACATATTACTCTATACCTTGCCAATAGTAGATTGGCTATCACAATGGATGCATATTGCAAGTACATGCCTCACTCACTTAGGAATATCCTTTAAAAAATTGCATAACCATTTGGCTTCTTCGCCATATTTACCTAAAGCGATGAACTCAGATTCCATTATGGATCTAGAAATGTAAGTCTGTTTAGAGGACTTCTATGAAATAGCTGCACCACCTAGTATGAACACGTATCCACTAGTAGACTTTGAATCTTTCTTGTCAAATATCCAATTTGCATCATTGTATCCTTCTAATACAACTGGATATTTTATGTAGTGTAATATATAGCTATGCATACATCTTAAGTATCTAAGTAGTCTTATAATACTTTTCAAGTGATTAGATTCTGGATTGCTAGTATACCTACTTAGTTTGCTTACAATATAAGCTATGTCTAGTCTCGTACAACTTATCAAGTACATAAGACTTCCTATCACTATAGAATATTCTAGTTGAGACCCATACTCACTTTTATTCTTAGATAGGTGTAGATTTACATCTACTAGTGTTCTCATAATTTCATAATCACCCTTGTTGAAATTTTCAAGTATTTTGTCAACATAATGACATTGACATAAAATGAAACCGTATGATATCCTTGATATCTTAATTCCCAGAATTACATCAGTAGGCCCCATGTCTCATATCAAACCTTGAATTAAACATAGACTTGGTAGATTTTATCATTACAACCCACAATTACCATGTTATCAATGTAAAGATACAAAATAACATAATCATCTTCTTTGTCCTTGACATATACACATTTGTCACATTTATTGATTTTAAAGTCATTTGTCCTCATGAAATTATCAAACTTTTTATGCCATTGTTTTGTTGCTAGTTTCAAGTCATATAAAGATTTCATCAATTTACAGATCTTTTCTTCTTGCCCTAGGTATGAAAAATCCTTGGATTGGTTCTTGTAGATTTCTTCATCTAACTCTCCATTTAGAAAAGCTGTCTTTACATCCATTTGATGTATTTCAAGATTTCGTATAACGACGATAGCAAATATCATCCTCATGGATGTTATTCTCACCACAGGAGATTAAGTATCAAAGTAATCAAAGTCATGTCATTGTTTGTATCTCTTAATTACAAGCCTATCCTTATACTTATCATTTGATCCATCTGATTTATGTTTTCTTATGAAAATCTACTTAGACTCTAGTGTTTTACTACTTAAAGTAAATAAACTAATTTCCAAGTGTGATTTTGCATAATAGACTCAATTTCACTATTGATTGCTTTGAGCCAATGAAGTGACACAAAACTTTTATTTAATGGTTAGTCACATCTCATGAGAAGTTTCACAATTTTCAAATTCACTAAGAAGATCATTTTGCGTGCTACTCAATATATTCTTAAATTCATATTTAAATTACTTTTTAAATAAAATTTATATATTTTAATAACGTTTTAATATTAAAATGTTATTTTATTAATAAAAAACTAGCATAATAATAAAGTGAATTTAATAAAACATAATTATCATTTTATTTTAATAATTTAAAATTAACTTTAAACAATATAATATATTTTGTTTTGGTTGAATGTTTTATAATTTGATATTTTATATAAATTTTATGTATTTTTTAAACATATTTACATATAATATTTTTTTAAAATAATATTGTGTTTAGATCGAAACTAAAACTTTATTATATATCAAAAATATGGATATACAAGTTAAAAAATTATAAGATGATTAACATTGTAACCATATAGCTTAGCTCTCTATTATCTACTAGGGGTGTCCATGGTCCGGTCCGGTCCGGTTTTTCCTAAAACGGACCGTTTAACTTATAAAACCGTTCGGTCCGGTTTTATTCTCGGTTTGGTTCGATTTTTTTATAATTTAATGAAGAATAATGTAAAATTTTTAATATATTATTAAACCGGTCCGATCCGGTTTGAACGGTTTAAAATTAATACAAACCGGACCGGACTGTTTGATTAGTAAAACCGTTCGGTTTAGTTCGGTCCGGTCCGGTTTTACAGTTTAGTCCGATCCGATCCGGTTTATGAACACCCCTATTATCTACTATCTTAGAAGAATAGTACTTGAAGTTGAACAACGTACCTCTAGTGTGTTGTTCGTAGTTAGGATAGTGATTATTTCATCGATGTGATTTTTGAATATGTTAGATTGGAGAAAGTTTATCCGTGTATTTCTAAAGTTTCTAAACCTATAATTTTCTAACCTATTTAACCTTTGTTTATGATATTTTAAAGTTTATACCTTCGATATAAATACTATATATATATATTATACAAAAACTCAAAAAATATTTAAAATTTTATAAAATATAAAATTTAGAAAAATAATTTATAGAAAAATAAAAAATATTATATTATTTAAATTTATTTTTAAATTATTAAAATAAAATAATAATTTAACCTTAATAAATTTATTTTATTATTAAAAAATAATTACGAGCTTCATTTATATAAAAAGTGATCTAAATATCTATTTTGGAAGAAGAGTTATTAAAATATCTACTTGACCTAAATAAAATGACTTCCACAACCTAATCTGCAATGGACGTTTATTTTTTCTCGTCGAATACTCTGCCTACAGATACAAAGTACTTATTTCATAGGATCCATTAAATACAGAGACTTCATCAAATCATGATAAATATAGTGTGTACCATTTTCAGAACAGCTTACCATAAGCATTGACTTAGAACACCCCCATGGCTATGATACAATCTGAAAATGGTATCAGGCGGCTTTTATTAAAATGCTCTAAAGTTATATATATATATACCTTTAAATAAAATTGAATTAAATCTTATTATCAAAATCATTAAATAAATAACTAAAACTTACAAATTCAGTCAAGATCTTTGATGAAATTACTTTATTTATATCATTTACTTATTTTAGTTTCACAAATAACTCTTAAATTATTCTCTTGATAAAAATAAAAAATTAGTTATTTTTTAATACAATTTGATATAATAATAAACAAATTTAATACGAATAAAATTATTTTTTATTTTATAATTTAAAACTGATTTTGAATAATTTAATAGATTTTTTATAAATTTTTGTAATTTTATATTTTATGAATTTTTTATATTTTTTTAACACCTTATTGTATCGTATTGTTTTATAAATATAATGTTTTAATAAAAACTATAAACTTTATAATATAAAAAATACAAGCTATACAAGTTAAAAATTATAATATCAATGGTATTAGAATTACACCAATAAATTCTCTTTGTACAAAATATTGGAACACTAATATTAAAAATTGAACAATATACCTTCACTATATTATTCGGAATTGGGATAACAACTGCTTATATGTATGATTTTCAAATAAAGTGGAGTACATATACTTCATCTATGTAATTTAATGCAACTAATCTTATAGTTTTATAATGTATATATTATTTATAATATTATAAAGTTAATTTATAGTTTCATGATATTTATAAAAAATATGATATATAAAATTTTAAAAAAGTATTAATTTTTTTTTAAAGTATAAAATTTACAAAAGATGAAAAACAATTATATTGCTAAAGTTTATTTTTAAAATATTAAAATAAAATGATAAATTTAATTAAAATATAAAAAATTATTAATAAAATAATATTTTAAAAAATAAAAAATAAAAAAAATTATTTTTCTAAAAAGAGTGATTTAAATATTCAGGCGCAACCGACATTTTATTTTGTCATTGAGCGCGCGACTTATAGAATCAAAAGGTACAAGTGTAATTTAGTCACTAACTTCTTAGGTTTTTTCATCTTTAGTTTTTACATGTGATATTCTAATCTTAAAACCCCCTCAATATAGATGCTTCATCAGATCATGATGAATTATTGAAAAACCTTATTGTTATTCGGTCTAGTCTTATACTTTTTTTTATTATTTCAATGAATTAAAACATTTTTTTCACAGATGACATTATTAACGCAAATTTTGATAGTAATTATTTATTATACGATAGATATTAGATATTATAGTATAAGATACCATAAGATATAGAAAAAAGAATTAACTTCTTAAGTATTCATTGTTAGAATATGATTAAATTTTCATAGTATTATAATATCTATTTATAATTATCTTTTCGATGATTATTAAAATTTAATTATTAAATTTTTATTTATTTATTTACATTATAATTTAAATTGATGGAAAATCTTAAATTAGAATTAGTGCAACGAATATTTAATAACAATTAATTTTGAATTAAAATTGATGAAATGACTATTTAATGTATTAATTAATTTCAATTATTTTTTTGAGTTTTATTTTTTTTTCTCTAACTTTTAATTTTTTCATGATCCTTCTTATTAATATATAAATAAAAGAGAAAATTGAGTACAGCAGACGGAGGAATAAAAAAGTTTTAATTTTTTCTTTTTTCTTTTCTTTATTACAGCTTTTTTATTCTTCTCCTCATCATCATCATCATCATCATTATTATATATATATATATAAATAAAGAGAATGACAAGATGATAAAAAGGTAAAAGAAAAGAAAAAAAACTATAAAAGGGAAAAAGATAAGAAAGAAAAGGAAAGAAAAAAAGAAAGATAAAAGAAAATAGAAAGAAAAAGATGAAAAAAAAAACCAAAATAGGACATAAATTAGGCAAAAGAAAAAGATTTTTTTAAATTTTCCATCTCTAATTAGGTTCTTTAAATAGATTTTAAACACATGTAAATTCGTAAAATAATAAATTTTGTTGTAAATTTATTATTATTTTATCGTTATATTATTAGAGATAAGTTTTTTTAGTTCTCTAACACCCAAAGTAAGTAAAAAATTATCTTAAAAACATTATGTAATACACAAGTTTCGATCCTTTAATTTATACATATATTTATATTTGTATATTTTTAATTTTAATAAAATAATTTTATTCTTAATTGTTTTGTCCATGTATTATTTTCTAAAATCTAAAAATAATTTTTTCACTCATTTTTTGGATAAATAAATTCAAAATCTTATTTTTTTTAACAAATATTTTGAGAAAAACAAATTATTCATAATCTGTTATATATATATATATATATATACTTTGTTATATACTTTTTTTAATAGTAATTTAATTTTCTTTTTTATATGTTATTTTAATTAAAAAAATCCATTGTCCTGCCACATTAAAAAACAAAACTATTACTTTTTATTTTCTGATTCTAGAATTGATATTAACTTGCTATAAGTTTCATTTACTTATTATTTAGTTCTATATTTCTGAAACTGTTTTTGATTTTTTTAATTTTTAATTTTTTAAACAACGTGACTAATAGCTTATAATTATTTTTTAAGTATTTGTTATTACTTTTGATATTTAATGCTCTTAACATTTTATTTATCAATACTCATATTTTATGTTTTGATTATATTTTCTTATTAATATTTTATTTTATTTTGCACGAACTAATTATATTTTATTTCATTGTGAGAATAGTCTTGTAAATATATTTATTTATACTAATTGTTTTCTTATATATACTTTAACTTTATTTGGTAAAAAAAATTAAAGCATCTGAAATGACCAATTATTTCTCACAATCTGAAAACTCAATTGTTAATGTTATTGACCCTACTATGGGTGGTTCTAATGTGAACCAAATGATGAGGCCTTTTGTGATTCATGGGGTAATTCCAATATTACTGGTTTCTATTCTTATGAACCATACTGTGGTAGAGAAAACAGAGAAGTTTAATGGTTTGAACTTTAGGAGATGAAGGAGTGAGATGATATTCTATCTCATCACCTTGAATTTGGCAAGGTTTTTGACTGAAGAAACTCTCAATCAACTTAAGCGTGAACAATATTTTAAGTCTACTAGTATTATTGTAGCATGGAAGCATTCTGATTGTCTATGTTGGAACTATATTTTGAATAGTCTAACCGATTTCTTGTACAATGACAATAAGGAGAAGACAACTAAAGACTTGTGAGAATCATTTTAATTGAAAGTATGAAACTGAAAATGCCGATGACAAAAAAAAATTTAGTTGATCACTTTCTTGATTATAAGATGATGGACTCTAAATTTGTATGTAGTCAAGTATGTGAAATCCAAGATATCTTAACAGAGATGTATGATGAATGGATGATACTTAGTGAAACCTTCCAAGTTACAATTATTACTGAAATTTTTTCCCATTTATGGATAGGGTTCAAGGCCTACCTTAACCACAAATTAAAGGAGTGTCTTTGAAAGACTTGATAATAAGATTCAAAGTTGAAAAAGACAACAAGGCTTCTTCTAAAAGATTGTATATCACATCAACACCCAAGGCTAATATGATAAAGTATGGTCATAGTTCCAAGCATAATAAAAATAAAGATTAGGGCAAGTTGGGTAAAGGGTTTAAATTGGGACCTAGAGAAGAAAAATTTAAGAAGTTAAACTTCAGAGGGATTTGCTTTAATTGTTAGAGGACAAGGCATAAAGCCCCATACTACAAGTTTCTAAAAGAAATAGGAACTGTGATGCAAATATGCTTGATGACATCACTTATGATATCTCTGATATTGACTTATGTGAAGTCGTTTTTGAGATAAATTTGGTAGGATCAAATACAAAGGAGTGGTGGATTGATATTGTGTAACAAGGCACGTATGTTCAGATAAAAAACTATTCACTACTTTTGTACCAATGAAAGATGGGGAGAAGCTCTTCATGAGAAATTCTATCACATCAGCCATCCAAGGGGAAGATGACCTTTAAAAAGGAGCTTATATTAAAAAATGTACTCTATGTGCCAGACATCTACAAGAATCTTGTTTTTGGTTCATTCCTAAACAGGTATGGCTTTTGGATAGTGTTTGAACCTGATATGGTCGTTTTGACCAAAAATGGGATGTTTGTAGGAAAGAGGTATGTATGTGGTGGACTATTTAAGCTCAATGTAGTGAATATAAAAGCTAAGAATATTGATAAAATTAATTCTTTTGTTTATTTGCTTGAGTCTTTCAACTTATGGCATGGTAGACTAGATCATGTTAATTACGATACATTGTGTAGACTAATTAACATGGAGCATATACTCGTATTCTAAATAAATTCAAAGTATAAGTGTGAGACTTGTGTTTAGGCAAAAATAACTGATGAGAATCATCGAGCTTTACAAATTCCAAGTGGACCAATCACAAGGTCTAGGAAGGCACAACTCAAAAAGGCTTTAAATGGGCTCATTCAAGAGATCATTCATAATCAAAGGGATTTAAATTGGGAGTGCAAGGATTGGGACAATCCTAGGATGAAAATTAGGGCAAAATTGGCAAAATAAAACTAGGCACATTGTTGTGCCATTTGGACTTTTTGGGTAGCTTCAATTTCAGCCCTTAGATGGAAACAAGGGTTAAGATGTAATATTTTATAGGGTTTCTTTTGTTCTCAGCTGCTCCATGTTTTGCTCCAATTTTGGAGTGCCATTTGGACTGATTTTGGGCAGCTCTCTTTTCAGCCCTTGGATGAAATCAAGGGTTAAGATGTAATACTTTATGGGATTGCTTTGTGGTCAGTTGCCCCAATTTTTCCATGTTTTTTGGTCAATGTTTTCTGCTACCTTTTCTGCTTTTTGGCTGTGTTTATTTTCAACCCTTGGATGAGATCAAGGGCTATGATGTATTATAGCTTAGGGTTGGTTTGTATCCTTTTAAGAGCAGCTCAGCTGTTGTAAAAGATAATTTTGAATGAAGTTTGAATATTCAGATCATTTGAGAGCTCATTCTAGCTCTTTGTTCCTCTTCAAGCAACTTATCAAGGGATTGGCAACCTTTGTGGCGTTGTTTAGCATCCAAGCATTTGTGGTGAGTAATATCCATACTTGTTAGGGTGTCATTTATGCTAGATTTATCAAGGAATTAGCAGCTCCTTGTGCCGTCTTTTCTCCTCAGAAAATGGTGAGTAATATCCATTGATTTGTGGAGAAACCCTTTGCTATATAATCTAAAATTAGCTAGGTCATAAACCCTTGGTTCTTATCATTTGGTATCAGAGCTTTTGGTGCTAATTTTCAGATTCCTATCCTTTATATTTGTTCTTGTTCTTGTGTTCTTGTTGTATTTTTGACACACAAAAAAACGAAAAAAAATAAATATCATTCTGCTGTGTTCTTGCTGAAATTTATTCTCCATACCCTAAAAATATTGCTCTTCTTTGTTTCCACGTTTTTTCTGCATTTTCCTTTCAAATTCTATTGTGTCCAAAGTTTTTTCAGTAGTAACCTTGCATATCCTGCTATTTCTGAAAGGATTCTGAAATTTTCTTTCATATTTTGCATTTTCCTTGCAAATTCTGCTATTACTGAATCTATTCTGTATTTTTCCTTGCTTTTTCTACACAATCTGAAATATTCTACAGTTTTTGGTTGTTTTCTATACTTCTGTGGTAGTTCCTACAAAAATTTCATTTTTCCCTTTGTGTCATAATTTATGTGCTATTTTACCAATCTTGAAAATTCCTTAAACTCATATTGAAAGAATTGTATTAATTTACTCTAGAGTTATTAGCATTATTATCCCAAAAAGAAAAGAAGAAAAAAATCAGAAAAAAGAGTGGCCAGAATTAATTTAAAAAAAAATAGAAAAAAAACAGAGAGGCCAAATTGCATTTGCTAATTTCAGGTGAGTATTAGAACTCATAGTTTTAAGGATTTTACACTTTGATTATAAATCTTCCATTGTGTGCTTAGTTCCTTTGGGTGGAAATTGTTGTTTTCCAATCGTGTTGTTCTATTGCTTTTTCTTGTGCTTACTACTCTAAACACTTTGAGTTAGTTTCCTTTGTGCTTTGACAAGTGGGATATTGTGAACTATTTTTTTTTGGTGTTTGATAATTCTACAAATTGGTTGGAAATCCTGGATTTGGTTGCTTTGATTAGGAACTAAGAGGGTTTGAGCGATCAATCCGAGCGCTAAACACGTGAGGTATTGTGTGAATTTACATTAGTTCTATTTTATTAAACTAACCTATTGTTGTGTAGAATTGAAAAAAAAAGAATGTCAAACAGTAGTCCCGAAGGAAGACCGGATATGATGTTCATGATGAGGGCGCTGCAACAATCTTTTGAAAGGATGAACAACTTGGTAGTTGATATGAATGAAAGATTGGAAAGGCAAGAAAATTCCTTAGCAGCTTTACAAAGAGGAACACCTCCACCCAATGTTAGGAGGGTTAATAGGAAAGCTCATATTGGGGATGATATAGAAGAAGAAGATTGGGAAGAAGAATTGGAGGAAGAAGGGGGAAGAATGCCTAGAGGAGGAAGAAATGGGAATAGAGGAGGAAGAAATGGTAGAGGAGGTATGTGGAGACCCCCACCTAGAGCTCAAGATGGAGTCGACAGAGATCTAAGTAGTATAAAAATGAAGATACCATAATTCCAAGGAAAGAATGACCCGGAGTTGTATTTGGAGTGGGAGAAGAAAGTGGAGCATATTTTTGAATGTCACAACTACTCCACGGAGAAAAAAGTAAAACTTGCTGTAATTGAGTTTTCTAACTATGCATTGAATTGGTGGGATCAATTGGTCATTAGTAGGAGGAGAAACCGTGAAAGGCCCATGGATAATTGGGAGGACATGAAGGCTATCATGAGAAAGAGGTTTGTGCCTAGCTACTACTATAGAGAGTTACACCAACGCTTACAAAGATTGACTCAAGGATATAAATGTGTTGATGAGTACTACAAGGAAATGGAAGTGGCTATGGCAAGAGCTAATGTTGAGGAAGATAGAGAGGCAACCATGGCTAGGTTTCTTAGTGGGTTGAATCCGGATATTGCCAACATTGTGGAACTTCATCATTATGTGGAGATGGAGGACATGGTCCACATGGCAATCAAGGTGGAAAGGCAATTAAAGAAACGGAGTTTTCGTCCCAACCATTAAGGTCTAGTCCCATTACTCAAAAACCAAACCTTACTAGTCCATGGAAGTCCAATGAGAAAAAAGATGAAATAGCTACATCCAAACCAAGATTTGAGCCTTACAAAGCCAAAGAGATGGGGGCTAGCAAGGACAAAGGTAGAATCGACACCCCAATTCGTAATCGTGACTTAAGGTGTTTTCGGTGTCTTGGTAATGGTCATATAGCCTCTCAATGTCCCAATAAGAAGGTAATGATCACCTTAGCGAGTGGTGAGGTTGGAACCGATAATGAAAGTGAAGAAGATGAGATGCCATCTGTAGGGGAAGCTAGTGAAAAGGAGATAGGACCCGTGGATGGGGAAACACTTGTAATAAGGCGATCTTTGAGCACTCAAGTCAAGGAGGATGACCTTGAACAACAAAGAGATAAAATCTTCCACACTAGATGTCATGTGAGTAACAAAGTGTGTAGTGTTATCATAGATGGGGGAAGTTGCACCAATGTGGCTAGTACTACCTTAGTTGAGAAATTAGGGTTGCCCATATTTGAATACCCTAAGCCTTACAAGTTGCAATGGTTAAATGATAGTGGGGAAGTGAAGGTTAATAAGCAAGTATTAGTGAGCTTCTCCATTTTAAAGTACAAGGATGAGGTGATGTGTGATGTGGTACCCATGCAAGCTGGACACATCTTGCTAGGTAGGCCTTGGCAATATGATAGGAGGGTTACACATGACGGATATAGAAACAAGTATTCGTTTGTGAAGAATGGTAGAAACATCACACTTGTACCCCTTTCACCAAAGCAAGTCTTTGAAGATCAATTGAGGATGGTTAGGGAAAAAGAACAAAAAGAGAAGAATGAAAAAGAAAAAAAGAATGAAAGAAAAAAAAGAGTGAAGAAAAAGGAGAGAAGAGTGGAAAAATACTAGAGAAAAAAAATGTGATTTTTTATGCTAAGGCAAGTGAGGTCAATAGGGCTTTTTATTCAAAACAACCCATACTTGTACTTTTGTACAAGGAGGCAAATTTTTCTATTAACGATCTTAACCAGTCTTTGCCTAGTACCACTATTTCTCTTTTGCAGGAATTTGAAGACGTGTTTCCTGAAGAGATTCCAAATGGGGTGCCACCAATCAGGGGGATTGAGCATCAAATTGACTTTATACCTGGGGCTTCTCTTCCAAACCGACCTACCTATAGGACCAACCCCGAAGAAACTAAGGAGATTCAAAGACAGGTTGAAGAGTACTTGATCAAAGGTCAAGTTAGAGAGAGCCTGAGTCCATATGTTGTTCCCGTGCTACTCGTTCCCAAGAAGGATGGATCAAGCAGGATGTGTGTTGATTGCCGAGTCATCAATAACATTACGGTAAAATATCGACATCCTATTCCTAGACTAGATGACATGTTAGATGAGTTTCATGGTTCTTGCATTTTTTCAAAAATTGATTTGAGAAGTGGATACCATCAAATTAGGATGAGAGAGGGTGATGAATGGAAAACCGCTTTTAAAACTAAACATGGATTGTATGAGTGGTTAGTCATGCCCTTTGGTCTAACAAATGCACCTAGCACTTTTATGAGGCTTATGAATCATATTCTGCGTGCATTTATTGGAAAATTTGTTGTTGTCTATTTTGATGATATTCTCATTTACAGTAAAAATCTTGAAGAGCATGTCTTACATCTTAGGTATGTGCTTGAAATTTTGAGAAAAGAACAATTGTATGCGAACTTGAAAAAGTGTGTGTTTTTGCATGGACAAGTTAGTTTTTCTTGGTTTTGTTGTTAGTTCTAAGGGGGTAGAAGTAGATGAGGAAAAGGTTAAGGCTATTCGAGAATGGCCCACACCTAAATCTGTAACCGAGGTTAGAAGTTTTCATGGCTTAGCTAGTTTTTATCGAAGGTTTGTCAAAGATTTTAGTACACTAGCTGCACCTCTAACCGAGGTCATTAAAAAGTCTGTTGGTTTCAAATGGGGTGAGAATCAGGAGAGAGCCTTTAAAGCATTGAAGGATAGTTTATGTTCTGCACCTGTTTTATCTTTACCTAATTTTACTAAAACCTTTGAAGTTGAGTGTGATGCATCAGGAATAGGTATAGGAGCTGTTTTGATGCAGGAACGACGACCTATCGCTTATTATAGCGAGAAACTTCATGGAATAGCTCTTAATTATCCAACGTATGACAAGGAGCTATATGCCTTGGTTAGGACCCTAGAGACATGACAACATTACCTTTGGCCAAGAGAATTTGTCATCCATACCGATCATGAATCTCTAAAACATCTGAAGCGCCAAGGTAAATTGAATAGGAGGCATGCTAGATGGATGGAATTCATTGAGACTTTTCCTTATATTATTCAATATAAGAGAGGTAAGGAGAATGTTGTAGCCGATGCTTTATCACGGAGGTATGCCTTACTCTCAACTTTAAATTCTAGATTGCTAGGATTTGAATATGTTAAGGAAATGTATGCTAATGATGATGACTTCTCTGCTATTTATGATGCATGTGAAAAAAACTTCCTTTGAAAAGTTTTATAAATTAGATGGGTATTTATTTAAAGAAAATCAATTGTGTATACCCAAATGTTCCATGCGTGAGTTGTTAATTAAGGAGGCCCATGGGGGGGATTAATAGGGCATTTTGGAATTAAGAAGACTTTAGATGTTTTGCGTGAGCATTTTTATTGGCCAACAATAAGGAAGGATGTAGGGAGAATATGTTCTAGATGCATCACTTGTAAGCAAGCCAAATTCAAAGTCCTACCACAAGGACTATATACTCCCTTGCCCATACCAAGCACACCTTGGGTAGATATTTCCATGGATTTTATTTTAGGGTTACCTAGGTCTAAGAAGGGTAGAGACTCCATTTTTGTGGTTGTAGATAGGTTTTATAAAATGGCACACTTTATAGCATGTCATAAAACCGATGATGCCACTAATGTAGCAGGGTTATTCTTTAGAAAGGTTGTTAGGCTTCATGGAGTTCCTAGGAGCATTGTGTCTGATAGGGATGTTAAATTCCTTAGTTATTTTTGGAAAACTCTTTGGGTTAAAATGGGCACTAAACTCTTGTTTTTGACTACTTGTCACCCTCAAACAGATGGGCAAACAGATGGGCAAACTGAGGTAGTCAATAGGACTCTGTCCACGTTGCTTAGGGTGGTAATAAAAAGGAATTTGAAAAATTGGGAGGATTTTTTACCTTTTGTTGAATTTTCTTATAACCGGAGTGTGCATTCAACTACTGATCATTCTCCATTTGAATTTTTTTATGGTTTCAATCCACTAACTCCTTTGGACTTATTACCTATTCCTATTTCAGAGAAAACTAACTTAGATGGTGCAAGGAAGGCTGAAACGGTGAAGAAGCTCCATGAACGCATTCATGAGCAAATTGAGAAGAGAAATAAGGATTATGCTTACAGAGCCAACAAAGGGAGGCGAAGAGTAATTTTTGAGCCTGGTGATTGGGTTTGGGTGCATATGAGAAAGGAACGGTTTCCTGAAAAAAGACGGTCCAAGTTGCAACCTCGGGGAGATGGACCCTTTCAAGTGATTGAGCGAATCAATAACAATGCCTACAAAATCAATCTTCCTGGTGAGTATAATGTTAGTACCTCTTTTAATGTTTCTGATCTTTCTCCTTTTGATTATGCAGGTGATGATTAGAGGACGAATCCTCTTGAAGAGAGGGGAATGATGAGAATCATCGAGCTCTACAAATTCCAAGTGGACCAATCACAAGGTCTAGGAAGGCACAACTCAAAAAGGCTTTAAATGGGCTCATTCAAGAGATCATTCATAATCAAAGGGATTTAAATTGGGAGTGCAAGGATTGGGACAATCCTAGGATGAAAATTAGGGCAAAATTGGCAAAATAAAACTAGGCACATTGTTGTGCCATTTGGACTTTTTGGGTAGCTTCAATTTCAGCCCTTAGATGGAAACAAGGGTTAAGATGTAATATTTTATAGGGTTTCTTTTGTTCTCAGCTGCTCCATGTTTTGCTCCAATTTTGGAGTGCCATTTGGAGTGATTTTGGGCAGCTCTCTTTTCAGCCCTTGGATGAAATCAAGGGTTAAGATGTAATACTTTATGGGATTGCTTTGTGGTCAGTTGCCCCAATTTTTCCATGTTTTTTGGTCAATGTTTTCTGCTACCTTTTCTGCTTTTTGGCTGTGTTTATTTTCAACCCTTGGATGAGATCAAGGGCTATGATGTATTATAGCTTAGGGGTTGGTTTGTATCCTTTTAAGAGCAGCTCAGCTGCTGTAAAAGATAATTTTGAATGAAGTTTGAATATTCAGATCATTTGAGAGCTCATTCTAGCTCTGTGTTCCTTTTCAAGCAACTTATCAAGGGATTGACAACCTTTGTGGCGTTGTTTAGCATCCAAGAATTTGTGGTGAGTAATATCCATACTTGTTAGGGTGTCATTTATGCTAGACTTATCAAGGAATTAGCAGCTCTTTGTGGCGTCTTTTCTCTTCAGAAAAATGGTGAGTAATATCCATTGATTTGTGGAGAAACCCTTTGCTATATAATCTGAAATTAGCTAGGTCCTAAACCCTTGGTTCTTATCAATAACTAGGTCATCATTTCATTCAATTGAGAGAAACATTGAACCCCTTAACCTAATCTATAGTGATCTATGTGATTTGAAATTTCTTTAAACAAGAGATGGCAATAAGTATTTTATTATTTTATTGATGATGGAACGAAATAATACTATGTGTATTTGCTTAAAAATAAAGATGAAACTATAGAGAAATTTATTCTTTATAAAGTAGAAGTTGAGAATCAACTCAACAAGAAGATCAAGACACTATGCAGTGATCGTGGTGGTGAATATGAAGCCACGGAACTTGTGGGGAAAAGTTATTTTGTCACCTAACTACCTTTAAATAAGGTACCCCAAAAAAGACACATATGATACCGTATGAATTATTTATAGGAATGGTACCTTCTTATAAATATTTATTAGTGTAGGGGTGTCTTGTTAAAGTAGTCATACTTATACCTAAGAAGATGAAGTAAGTCCAAAAATGATAGATTGCATCTTTATTGGATGTGCACATGATAGTAGTACTTATCGATTTCTTATGGATGAGTCAAAGATCCAAGACATACACAAGAATACGATAATGGAATCAAGGAATGCATCATTCTTTGAACATGTATTTCTAGATAAATCTCAAGGAGAATCAAGTTCGTCTAAAAAAATGTACGAGGCTATGAATGAAGATAGTGAAAACAAAGAATCTAAACAAAAGATTGAGGTTGAACTCAGACGAAGCAAGAGGATTAGGGAAAAAATGTCCTATGGTCTAGATTTTTTTACTTGCTAGAAAGTGAACCTTAAACCTAGGAAGAGGTTGTGAATTCTTCTGAAGGTTCTCAATGACAAAAGGCCATTAATAGTGAAATTGAGTCCATTCTACAAAATCAAATTTAGGAACTAGTTGATTTACCTCTAAGTAATAAAACACTAGGGTCCAAGTGGATTTTCACAAGAAAACGTAAATCAGATGGATCAGTTGAAAATTACAAGGCCAAGCTGGTAAGTAAGGGATACCAACAATAACATGGCCTTGATTACTTAGATACTTATTCTCCTATTACTAGAATAACATACATAAGGATGATAATTGCTATTGTTACTCTACAAAATCTTGAAATACATTAAATGGATGTAAAGATAGCCTTTCTAAATGGATGTAAAAATAACCTTTCTAAATGGAGAGTTAGATGAAACAATTTACATAGACTAACCTAAGGGCTTTTCATGCCTAGGGCAAGAAGAAAAAGTCTATAAATTGATGAAGTTTTTATATGGCTTGAAATAAGCACCAAAACAGTGACATGAAAAGTTTGATAATGTCATAAGAACAAATGGCTTTAAAATCAATGAATGTGATAAATATGAATATATGAAGGACAAAGAAGATGGTTATGTTATCTTGTGTCTTTACATTGATGACATGCTAATTGTGAGTAATAATGATCAAATAATCATATTTACTAAGACTATGTTGAATTCAAGATTTGATATAAAAGATATTGGGCCTACTAATATAATTATGAGAATTAAGATATCAAAAATATAAAGGGTCTGGCTCTAAGTCAATGTTATTAAGTTGACAAAATACTTGAGAAATTCAACCATGGTGATTCTAGAATTGTGAGAACACCTATAGATGTAAATCTACACATATTTAAGAATAAAAGTAAAAGTATATTTTAACTAAAATATTCTAGAATGATAGGAAGTCTTATGTAGTTGATGAGTTATACGAGACCAAACATAACTTATGTTGTAAGCAAACTAAGTAGATATATTAGTAATTCAAGATCTAATCACTGGAAAGATATTACAAGACTACTTAGATACTTAAGATATAGACGTAGCTATGGACTGCACTACACAAGATATTTAGTTGTATTAAAAGGATATAGTGATGCAAATTGGAGATCTAACATGAAGATTTAAAGTCTACCAGTGAATATATATTCATACTAGGTAGTGCAGTTGTTTCATGGAAGTCATCTAAATAGACATGCATTGCTAGATCCACAATAGAATCTTAGTTTATCATTTTGGATAAATGTGGAAAAGAATCTGAATTATTACACAATTTTTTAGAGGATATTTCTAAGTGGGTGAAGCTTGTACCTGTAATATGTATCCATTGTGATAGTCAATCTGCTATTAGAAGGGTACAGATCAATATGTATAATGGTAAGTGAAGTCAAAGGATAACATAGCAGATCCTTTAACTAAAGGGTTAAATTGAGAGTTAATTGATAAGTTATCGAAGGGAATAAGACTAAAGCCCATGAATGAATAAGGATTTTCAAAGAAAACCCAACCTATTTGACTAGAGATCCCAAGATCTAGGTACAAAGGGACAACCTAATTGCAAAGACTTAGTGAGAATACCAAGTCTATTCCTATGATAAAAACATTGATACCCGTAAGATATAGGATAAATTAAGGCTATTAATGATTCTTATGAAGAGAATACCAAGCGGAGTATGCATGTTACTCTTTGCGGATTACTTTTAAAGATAAGAGATCACCTATATGAAGAAGGAGTGAGGCCGCTTCGAAAGAGAATTGTATAAAACTCAATTCTTTAAAGACTTTAACAGAACTAGACGTATATTCATGACCAAAACAAACATAACAGTTAGAACTTAATTATGTCAAGAAAGACTCTTGTGTGAAGTATGTCATCACTTACATAAACGGTAGAATAATTCAAGGACATCGAGTCTACTGGTTTGTTAGTAAGGTAAATATATTTTTATAGAGGAAGATTCAGTTAAGGATTATTTAATGACAATTAATTTTGAATTAAAATTGATGAAATAATTATTTAATATTTTAATTAATTTCAGTTATTTTTTTAGTTTCATTTCCTTTTTCTCTTTTATTTTTTTATTTTTTTTATTTCTTTTCTTATTAATATATACATAAAAGAAAAAATAAAGAATGTCAAAATAGGAAAAGGAAAGTTTTTAACTTTTTCATTTTTATTCTCTACGTTACAATTTTTTTAGTGTTTTTCTCATTATATTATATATATAAAGACAAACATAGAACGACAAGAAGAGAAATAAGAAAAAGACAAGAAAAGAAAAGGAAAGAGAAAAGAAAGGAAAGAGAAAAGAAGAAAGAAAAGGAGGAAAGAGAAAAAAACATAAAAGAACAAGATGGAAGGGGAAAGAAAAATAATTTTTTTTATTTGCGAGTTAGTTTTTTTCAATATATTTTAAACACTTAAAAATTTATTTAATAATAAATTTATTATTATTTAATCGTTATATAATAAAAGATAAATTTTTGGAAAAAAATATATTAAAAACATTATTTGATATATACGCATTGTTTCTTTATTTTATATCTGTATTATTTCATTCACGAAGAAAAATCAAATTTCATTATCAACGAATAAAGTGAACAACATTTGTTTGATGGATAGCCACGTTTCGTGATAAGATTCACAATTCTCTATTAATAAGATTATTTTACATGTTACAATTCACATAAATTACTTTTTAAATAAAAATAAAATATTTTAATAACTTTTAATATTAAAATATTATTTTATTAATAAAAGTATCTAACATAATATAAATAAATTTAATATAATAAAACGTAATAATTATTTTATTTTAATAATTTAAAATTAACTTTAAATAATATAATATTTTTTTTGTTTTTTTGGTCTGACTTTTTTTTATAAATTTGATATTTTATAAAAAAATTTATGTATTTTTGAAACATTTTTATGTATAGTATTTTTTAACAATATCATGTGTGGATCAAAATTAAAATTTTATATTATATAAACAATAGGGGTTATATAAGTTAAAAAAATATATAATATCATTCTAACCATGCAGCTTAACTCTCTATTATTATTACGAAGTTATATGACTTATATTTAGTATATTGCCGGATAATAATTTTACTATTTGTGTAGTTTTTGAAGGTGTTGGACTGAAAGAGAGCTTTTTATTTTATTCTAAAGTTACTAATTTTATTCTAATGTCATGTGTAGATCAAAATTAAAATTTTATATTATATGCAGCTTATAACTCTCTATTATCTATAAAGTTAAATGACTTATATTTAGTATATTTGTGTGGTTTTTGAAGGGGTTGGACTGAAAGAGAGCTTTTTATTTTATTATAAAGCTACTAATTTTACAATTCTTTGAACATGTATTTTCAGGTAAATTTCAAGAAGAATTAAGTTTGTCTAAATGAACGTATGAGGCTATGATTAAAGATAGTGAAAACAAAGAACCTAAATAAGAGGTTGAGGATGATAATTGGTATCGTTACTCTACAAAATTTTGAAATACATCAAATGGATGTAAAGATAGCCTTTCTAATTGGAAAGTTAGATGAAAAAATCTACATAGACCAACCCAAGGATTTTTTATGCCTAGGGCAAGAAGAACAAGTCTGTAAATTAGTGAAGTCTTTATATGACTTGAAATAAGCACCAAAAAAATGGCATGAAAAGTTTGAAAATGTCATGAGAACAAATGACTTTAAAATCAATAAATGTGATAAATGTGTATATGTCAAGGATAAAGAAGATGGTTATGTTATCTTGTGTCTTTACGCTGATGACATGCTAATTGTGAGTAGTAATGATCAAATAATCAAATTTATTAAGACTTGAATTCAAGATTTGATATTACTAATGTAATTATGGGAATTAAGATATCAAAAATATCAAGCGGTCTCATTCTAAGTCAATGCTATTAAGTTGGAAAAATACTTAGAAATTCAACATGGTGATTCTAGAATTATGAGAACAAAAATAGATGTAAATCTACACCTATCTAAGAATAAAAGTAAGAGTGTGTCTCAACTGGAATATTCTAGAGTGATAGGAAGTGTTATGTACTTGATGAGTTGTATGAGACCAGATATAGCTTATGATGTAAGCAAACTAAGTAGATATACTAGTAATCCAGGATCTGATCACTAGAAAGGTATTACAAGACTACTTAGATACTTAAGATATAGACATAGCTATGGACTGCACTACATACGATATTCAACTATATTAGAAGGATACATTGATGCAAATTGGATATCTAACATGAAAGATTCAAAGTCTACTAGTAAATATATATTCATATTCGGCAGTGCAATTGTTTCATGGAAATCCTCTAAATAAACAGGCATTGCTAGATCCACAATGAAATTTGAGTTTATCGCTTTGGATAAATGTGGCAAAGAATCTGAATGACTACACAATTTTTTAGAGGATATTTCTAAGTGAGTGAAGCTTGTAGCTGTAATATGCATCAATTGTGATAGTCAATATGCTATTGGCAGGGCACAAAGCAATATGTATAATGGTAAGTGAAATGAAAGGATAAGATAGTAGATCACTTAACTAAAGGGTTAAATCGAGAGTTAGTTGATAAGTTATCGAGGGGAATGGGATTGAAGCCCATGAATGAATAAGGATTTGCAAAGAAAACTCAACCTATTTTACTAGAGATCCCAAGATCTACGTTTAAAGGGACTTTAAAGCCTGGTTTTGTAGTAGTGTAATTGTAAATACTTAGTAAGACTTAGTGAGATAATTGTAAAGGTTTTTAATGATTCTTATGAAGAGAATACCAAGAGGAGTATGCGGGTTACTCTTTGCGGATTACTTTTAAAGATAAGAGATCACATATGTGAGGGAGAAATGATGCTACTTCAAAAGAGAATTATAAAGGACTCAATTCTTTAAAGACTCTCACAGAACCATACACATGTTTATGGCCAAAACGAACATACCAATGAGAACTAAATTGTATCAAGAAAGATTTTTATGTGAAGTATGTCATCGCTTACATAAATGGTAGAATAGGTCAAGGAAATCGTATTTACTGGTCAATTAGTAAGGTAAATATACTTTCACAAAAAAAGTTTTAAAAGATAACACCTACATATTATATACATGTTTATATATATTAAATTCTATTTTTATGTTAAAATTTGATTTAAAATCTATGTCCATTTTTATTCAGGTGTATAATTGTTGAAAAATCTTGGATTAAAAATATTTTAATTGTTATTTAATGACAATTAATTTTGAATTAAAATTGATGAAACAATTATTTAATTTTTTCATTAATTTCAGTTATTTTTTTAATTTCATTTCCTTTTTCTCTTTTTTTTTTAAATTTCTTTTCTTATTAATATATACATAAAAGAGAAAATAAAGAATGGCCGACATAGGAAAAGAAAAGTTTTTAACTTTTTCATTTTTATTCTCTCTATTACAATTTTTTATTGTTTTTCTCATTATATTATATATATCAATAGAAACATAGAACGACAAGAAGAGAAAAAAGAAAAAGAAAAAGAAAAGGACAAGAAAAGAAAAGAAAAGGAAGAGAGAAAAAAAGAAAGAAAAAAACAAAAGAACAAAAGGGAAGAGAAAAGAAAAATATATATTTTTTATTTTCTATTTAAATTTAGTTTTTTTCAATATATTTTAAACACTTAAAAATTTATGTAATAATATATTGTGTTTTAAGTTTATTATTATTTGATCGGAGATAAGTTTTTGTATTTTCTAACTCGTAAGATGAATAAAAAACTTATATTAAAAACACTATATTATTTCATACATAAATAAAAATCAAATTTCATTTAATCCTGCCAATAAAATGACAACATTTGTTTGATGGATTGCCACATTTCATGGTAAGGTTCATAATTCTCCGTTAACAAGATTATTTTATATGTTACAATTCACATTTAAATTACTTTTTAAATAAAAATAAAATATCTTAACAAATTTTTAATATTAAAATATTATTTTATAAATAAATGTATCTAACATATTATAAATAAATTAAATTTAATAAAATGTAATTATTATTTTATTTTAATAATTTAAAAAAATATAATATATATATTTTATTTTTTTGTCAACTTTTTTTATAAATTTGATATTTTATAAATTTTTTATGTATTTTTGAAACATTTTTATGTATAGTATTTTTTAACAATATCATGTGTGGATCAAAATTAAAATTTTATATTATATAAACAATAGGGGTTATATAAGTTAAAAAAATATATAATATCATTCTAACCATGCAGCTTAACTCTCTATTATTATTACGAAGTTATATGACTTATATTTAGTATATTGCCGGATAATAATTTTACTATTTGTGTAGTCTTTGAAGGTGTTGGACTGAAAGAGAGCTTTTTATTTTATTCTAAAGTTACTAATTTTATTCTAATGTCATGTGTAGATCAAAATTAAAATTTTATATTATATGCAGCTTATAACTCTCTACTATCTATAAAGTTAAATGACTTATATTTAGTATATTTGTGTGGTTTTTGAAGGGGTTGGACTGAAAGAGAGCTTTTTATTTTATTATAAAGCTACTAATTTTACAATTTTTTAACGTGTGTGGTATTTATTTATAACATTTTAAAATATGTAATTTTGATCTAAATATAATAATAATAATAATAATAATAATAATATAATTTAAAAAAATATCCAAAATATTTTAGAAAATAATAGTTTACATTTTTATTCCAATAAAAAGATTTTTTGAAATAATTATTATTATTTTCACTGACCTATATGGCTGTACTAACGTATCATTTACATTTTTTGTTTTCTTGTTTTTTTTAATATTTCAATAGTACAGGATTCCAATTAGAAAATTCTTAAAAAATTATATAAAACATTTATTTCATCTCAAATGTTACACTTAAATTGCCATGAATATTATTAATGATATTCCATTATTTACTGGGTGCATCCCATGAATTCTAAAATATTTCATATCAACTTAATTATAAATAAAACAACATAATTATCTCTCAAATATTCTAACTTTAATGAAACATCTCATTTCAAAAATTCTCTAACAAAAACTTATCTTTCTAAAATTATTGGACATCCCTATTCACCACTCACACTATTTATCATCAATATTTTATAAAATATAAAATTAAAAAATAAACAATTTATTAAAAAATAAAATATTATATTATTTAAATTTATTTTTAAATTATTAAAATAAAATAATAATTTAACCTCAATAAATTTATTTTACTATTATATTGAAAAAAAATTATTAATAACCTCTTTTTTATAAAAATTGATCTAAATGCCTGTTTTGGAAGGAAAGTTATTAAAATATCTACTTAAACCTAAATAAAATAACTTCCACATATTTATTTTTTTCTCGTAGAACAGAAGTACAAATATAATTTATTCACGGACTATTCAGGCTCCATTATTGGCCTTTTGTCTTTATTTGTTACCTGTCATGTACTAGTCACTATTTTAATAGGACCCACTAAATACATATGCTTCATCTGATGACGATGGATTGTTTGAAAAATTACTTCCCCGCAAGATGCATCATTGCCTTGAAAATTTAAATTTACAATTTTTTAAAATTAAATGATATTTTTTAACTTAAACATATAATTTAAAATAAAAAAAAGTTAAATTTTACAACTAAATCACGGATTATTATCACAAATACCCATGAGATTTTACGTTTCTTCAAAATTACCCCTAAGCTTTATTTAATATCAACAATTTCCATAAACGTTATCAACGTTATATCTCCGTTTAACATTAGGGACAAAATGGTAATCTCACTCCTATACATATATTATTCCCGTGGGATAAAAAATCAGAAATAACCCCGAGGTTTTCAATATCTTCAGAAATACCCTTAACATTTAAAAAAAAGATACAATACTCCTGAGGTTTAAGGTATCTTCAAAAATACCCTTATTATTTAACATAAGCATAAAAAAGCTAGGAAAAATCACATCAATATCTGAAAAATTCTTTTCTACCTCTACCTATATAGCTTTTTTAATATTATCGCAAATACCCTTGTGGTTTTACTTTTATTCAAAAATACTCTTATTATAATAATTAATTTAACTTTATCAAAAATACTGCTATAATAATTAATTTAACTTTATCAAAAATATCCTTGCTAAAATATTTAATTTATCTTCATCAAAAATACTTCTACTTCTCAATAACACGATATAAAATATTTTCAAAAAATATTTAACTTGATATTGTTTGCTTTATTAACTTAATTTATCTTCAAGGGTATTTTTTAAAAATATTTTATATCGTGTTATTAAGAAATAAGGGTATTTTTGATGAAGATAAATTAAATATTATAACTGAGAAATTTTTAATGAAGTTAAATTAATTATTGTAGCAGGGTATTTTTGATAAAATTAAATTAATTATTATAACAAGGATATTTTTGATAAAGTTAAATTAATTATTATAACAATGATATTTTTGAAGAAAAACGAAACCTTAAGGGTATTTACGATAATATTCTCAACAATAATATTCAAAAATTATATAGGTAGGGGTAGAAAAGACTTTTCAGATATTGATTTGATTTTTCACGACTATTTGACGCTTCTTTTAAATAATAAGGGCATTATTGAAGATACCTTAAACCTTAGGGGTATTGTAATTTTTATTTTAAACGTTAAGCGTATTTTTGAAGATATTGAAAACCTTGGGGGTATTTTTGATTTTTTTCCACTAAATCACTGAACAAAATCACCCAAACTTACAAATTCACTCCCGATCATGGATAAATTTATTTTATTTATGTGATTAATATAATTTAACTATTTTAATTTCATAAATTAAAATTAAATTATCTTTTAATAAAAATAAAAAATATTATTTTATTAATAAAAATTCCGATATAATAATAAATAAATTTAATAAGAATAAAATTATTATTTTATTTTATAGTTTAAAATGCATTTGGATTAGTCTAATAAAAAATTTGTCAACTGTTTTTTTTAATTTTATATTAAATTTTATTATATCATATTTTATATAAATATAATATTCTGATTGAAAATACAAATTTTATAATATCAACATTGTAACATCTATCTGTACTCCTTTAACATGATTAAGATTTAATTATTAAATATCTTTTTTTACTAAGACTAACTTATCCTAGTAATTAAATATTTATTAGATTTGACTGATATTTTTTATTAATTAAAATCATTTATTATCTACAAAATCATATTCTAAAATAAAAGTTTTTATCTATTTAAGATAAATTTAAGGAGTAAATCAAAAATTTTAATTCAAAGAGTAAATTAAGAAGTGTTGGTTTACACTAGTATTGGTTTCAAAAGCAGCAATGCTTATTCCTCACTATTTGTTCGCACAAGAACTATTAGCAAATTAATTGTGCTAATTTATCTAGATGATTTAATAATTACAGGTGATAATACCGACTAGATTTTCAATCTCAAACAATCACTCAGACAAAAATTTGCAATTAAAGACCTTAGGATATTGAAGTACTTTCTTGGTATAGAAATGACAATCTCGCACAAAGTGACTCTTTCTTAACCAAAGGAAATATGCCCTAGATTTGCTCAAGGAAGCAAACATGAGCGATGCTAAACCTGTCCGATGTGGAGGGGAAGTATTGCTACCTTGACTTCTCATCATATTGGAGATAAAATTAAGGAGAAATTTAAAGAGTAAATTAAAGAGTGTTAATTCCTTAATTCAAGGAGTAAATCAAGAACCTTAATTTTATCTCCAATAACAAATGAGTTTAAATCTTTATCCCCATTTTAATAAATTTTATAATTTAAATTAAACAATATGAATAAAATTTAGTACTCGTTATTTAAAAAAAATATTGAAGATAAAATTAAGGAGTAAATTATAGAGTTGACATCCTTAATTTAAGGAGTAATTCAAGGAGAAAAATAAGGAATCATTAATTCAAGGAGTAAAACAAAGAATCCTTAATTCAAAGAGTAAATCAAGGAATGTTTAATTCAAAGAGTAAATCAAGGAATGTTTAATTAAAAGAGTAATTCAAAGAGTAAATCTTCTTATATATAGCTATAGAATTGTAATGAAAATATGAAAAAAATAATACAACCTTAAGAGAGCTTGTTTTATTTGGTAAGATCTTTAGGCCTTGGCGTTTTTTACACCAATTTTCAACATGGTATCAGAGCAAGTCGATCTTAGTGAAAAACAAATGTTATTCCTCTGCTCAAAGTGCGTTTGGCACTCTATCAGAGCGATTTCTTATTCCATTTTTTTTTCAAACCAAATTTTTTGACGATGATGGATTAAATCTCTCTTGCAACTTCTACCTACTTGATGTGGAAAGGAAGTATTGTGGTAAAAGAAAATGTCTCACATTGACACCAAGCTCTTGGCGATGATGGATTAAATCTCTCCTACAACTTCTACCTATCTGATGTGGAGGGGAAGTATTATGGTAAAAGGAAATATCTCACATTGAAACCAAGCTCTTGATGATGATGTATTAAATCTCTCCTACAACTTCTACCTACCTGATGTGGAAGGAAAGTATTGTGGTAAAAGGAAAGGTCCTACATTGAAACCAAACTCTTGGCGATGATAGATTAAATTTCTCCTACAGCTTCTACCTATCTGATGTGGAGGGGAAATATTGTGGTAAAATGAAAGGTCCCACATTGATAACAACTTTTTTTTTGCTATCACAATCAACATTTTTGTTAGTTTTACCTTTGCTGTCTTGGCTTCTCATCAGTTTCAACGACTTTTGTGCAAACTTAGATCTATAAATCTTATGGATTCAGCTTGAGAGAGAGTATTGAAGATAAAATTAAGGAGAAATTTAAGGAGTGTTAACTCCTTAATTCAAGGAGTAAATCAAGAATCTTAATTCAAGAAGTAAATTAAAGAGTTGTCATTCTTAATTTAAGGAGTAATTCAAGAAGAAAAATAAAGAATCCTTAATTGAAGGAGTAAAAATAAGAAATTTTTAATTCAATGAGTAAAATAAGAAATTCTTAATTCAATGAGTAAATCAAGAAATTTTAATTTAAAGAGTAATTAAATGAGTAAATCTTCTTATATATAGCTATAGAATTGTAATAAAAATATGAAAAAAAATAATACAATTTTAAGAGAGATTGTTTTATTTGATTAGGCCTTTATGCCTTAGCGTTTTACATTTACGTTTTCTATACACTCTTTAATTTATTACTTAAATTTTTTTTTAATTTTTTTTTCAATATTATCGTTAAAAACAATTAAGTTAAAATGTTCTATTAGATAAAAAAAATATATTTTCTATTCTTAAGTCTAATAACTCCAACCGAAAGCTTTATCACAGTTTTTGCAGGACTGAATAATAACATGGGAGACAAAAATCGTATTCAAAACTAAAAAAAAAAACGAATATAAAAGAAAAAAGAATTGCATTTTTGCCGAAAATGAGTATTTGAAATTAAAATTAATTAATTAATTAAGAAGGATTACATTTTCGTCCTACTCGGTTAGATTCCTTTTATATTAGGTAAACGGCAGAAATATGATATTTTTTCTAACTATGGCAAAGTTTACGTCAATTTTTAAAATTTATGTTTTGTAGTTATTAGTACCATAAAGCGATTAACTTAATTCAACTTAATTTTTTTAGAATATACTGTTGTATTCTTATGTCAGAGTTAACTCAGCGTAATAATTTATAGATTGATTTAAATTCAATCCATTAATATATTTTAGTTTATTTTTTTTTATCTTTATATTTACTTGAAAGATTAACTTTAATATTATTAGTATGATTTAAATTTTTTGCTGATTTAAAAAAGAAAACAAAAATTAAGATGATAGAAACTTTTTGATCATTTTTATTTATTTATTGATTACTCTTTTTTATTAATATATTTATGAAAAGATAAAAAAATCACATTAATAAAAATAGAAAGAATTTAAATTATTAAAACATATAATAAATTGAAGATTTTATTAATTTTAATATCAATAAAAGTTATTTTACTATTAAAAAAGTAAATAAAAAGTATATTTAAAAAGCTATTTTAATATTTATTTACCAGCTTTTATATTAAAAAAATATTGAAAAACTTATTTATTTCTTTATTTAAAGTTATTTATAGTGGAAAAAATTAAATGTAATCTAACCTCATTTATTTTATTTATTTTTTAAGAATTTATTACTTTTCTTCCATAAAATAATTAAAACATAAAAAAATAAAAAAATATTTATATCTATGAAAATAAAGTCTTATATTAAAAATTAAAATTAATTTATATATAAAAATGCATAGATTGAATGTATTTAATAAAAAATACTATACTAATAATTATATATATATATATAAAGGAACCAAATTATTAAAAAAAATGGAGAGCCAAACGGGTGGTCTCACTTAATCAAATTAGAGCATATAAGTTAATATACAGGATCTTGGCTGAGTTAATATTAGGTCAATGAACACACATATCCTGATTTATCTTGCACCTCTACTAGTTATAAAGGATACAATTGTCAACTGCCTAACAGTAATCAAAATTTTAACTCAAATTTAGAATTAAATTGTATTAATCTATGCACTGTTATGAGTCATATTATTAAAAAGCTCCACAATAAAAAAATTGGGGAAAAGAAAGAAATAAAAACTGATTTGAGAAAAATAAAAAATAAAAGAAATGGTGAGGAGGGGATTAGAATTGAAATGAAAAACAAATAAAATAAATGTATATAGTAAATATGGAGTCAACTAGTAATAATATTAAAGTGACTTTAATGAGGGTAATACTAAAAAATGTGTAAAAGAACTGGAAAAGAAGGCGTATGCAGGCAGTTTTTCGTTTTTTTTTTTTTATAATTCGATCCACTTTTCTTAGGTCATATATTAAGCTGCATGCGGTGAAAGATTGAAGAAGGAATGAGAATGGAGCCTAATTCTAAACTAGTTATTGGCGCCAAGCTATCTATCTTACTCCTTTGGCTGCTGCTTTCTGAATTAGTCCAATGTCAACTATTGTCCCCAGAAGAAGGTGTCTAACTCATCGGTTTTTTTATGCCATCTTATTTAATTATTTAATTATTTGAAACTTATTAGCAAAGCACGTATATATCGCAGAAAACGTTCTACAAACTTTTAAAGGCAAGCAAGACCCGGCAGATAAATTCGTTATCTGCAGACTCAAGGATGAAATGAGTTCTTCACCTTGTCATGTTGGCATCTACTGCGCGCGAGTATTAACACTACTACTTGCCACATCGAACAAATTGAGTCTATTATGCAAAATCACATTTAAGAATTAGTTGATTTACCTTCAAGTAATAAAACATTAGGATTCAAGTGAATTTTCACAAAAAAAAACGTAAATTAGATGAATTAATTGAAAAGTATAAGGCCATGTTTGTAATTAAAGGATACGAACAATAACATGACCTTGATTACTTAGATACTTATTCTCCTGTGACGAGAATAACATCCATAAGGATGATAATTACAATCGTTACTCTACAAAATCTTGAAATACATCAAATGGATGTAAATATAACCTTTCTAAATTGGTGAAGTCTCTATATGGCTTTAAATAAGCACCAAAACAGTAGCATGAAAAGTTTGATAATGTCATGAGAACAAATGGCTTTAAAATCAATGAATGTGATAAATGTGTATATGTCAAGGACAAATAAGATGATTATGTTATCTTGTGTCTTTACGTTGATGACATACTAATTGTGAGTAGTAATGATCAAATAATAAAATCTATTAAGACTATGTTGAATTCAAGATTTAATATGAAAGATATGGGGCTTACTAATGTAATTATGGGAATTAAGATATAAAAAATATCAAGCGGTCTCATTCTAAGTCAATGTTATTAAGTTGACAAATTACTTGAGAAATTCAACCATGGTGATTCTAGAATTGTGAGAACACTTGTAGATGTAACTCTACACCTATCTAAGAATAAAAGTGAGAGTATGTCTTAACTAAAATATTCTAGAGTGATAGAAAGTCTTATGTAGTTGATGAGTTGTACGAGACTAAACATAGCTTATGTTGTAAGCAAATTAAGTAGATATACTAGTAATTCAAGATCTAATCACTGGAAAGGTATTACAAGACTACTTATATACTTAAGATATAGACATAGCTATGAACTGCATTAGATAAGATATTCAACTTTATTAGAAGGATACAATGATGCAAATTGGATACCTAACATGAAAGATTCAAAGTTTACCAGTGAATATATATTCATACTAGGCAGTGCAGTTGTTTCATGAAAATCCTCTAAATAGACGTGCATTGCTAGATCCACAATGAAATATGAGTTTATCACTTTGAATAAATATGGCAAAGAATCTGAATGACTACGCATTTTTTTAGAGGATATTTCTAAGTGGGCGAAGCTTGTACTTGTATTATGCATCCATTGTGATAGTCAATATGTTATTGGCAGGGCATATAGAAATATGTATAATGGTAAGTGAAATCAAAGGATAACATAACAAATCCCTTAACTAAAGGATTAAATCAAGAGTTAGTTGATAAGTCATTGAGGGGATAAGACTGAAGCCCATGAATGAATAATGATTTGCAAAGAAAACCCAACCTATTTGACTAGAGATCCCAAGATCTAGGTTCAAGGGGACAACTAATTGTAAAAATTTAGTGAGATTATTGTGGGAGGGGAGGGGTTTTTACCCTCAAGTTCATTCCTATGAAGAAAACATTGATACTCGTAAGATACAAGATAATTTAAGACTTTTAATGATTCTGATGAAGAGAATACCAAGCGAAGTATGCGGGTTACTTTTTACGGATTACTTTTAAAGATAAGAGATCACCTATGTGAGGGAGGAGTGGAGCCGCTTTGAAAAAGAATTGTATAGGGCTTAATTCTTTAGAGACTCTCATAGAACCAAACGTACGTTTATGGCCAAAACGAACATAACAGTGAGAACTGAATTGTGTCAATAAAGATTCTTATATGAAGTATGTCATCGCATATATAAAACGGCCGAACAGTTCAAGGACATCGTGTCTACTGACCAGTTAGTATGATAAATACATTTTCATAAAAGAAGGTTCAAAAGATAATACCTACATATCCTATGCATGTTTAGATACGTTGAACTCTATTTTTATGTTAAAATTTTATTTAAAATCTATATTAATTTTTATTCACATGAGAAATTGTTGAAAAATCTTGAATTAAAATTATTTTAATAGTTATTTAATATTTTAATTAATTTTAGTTGTTTTTTTAGTTTTATTTCTTTTTTCTCTCTTTATTAAATTTTTTATTTTATTTCTTATTAATATATACATAAAAGAGAAAATAAAGAATGGAAGACAAAGGAAAAGAAATTTTTTTTAACTTTTTCATTTTTATTCTCTCTATTACAATTTTTTTTATTGCTTTCATTATATTATATATATCAAGAGAAACATAGAACAACAAGAAGAGAAAAAAGAAAAAGAAAAAGAAAAAGAAAAAAAAGAGAAAAGAGAAAAAACATAAAAGAACAAAATGGAAGGGAGAAGAATTTTTTTTTATTTTCTATTTAAATTTAATTTTTTTAATATATTTTAAACACTTAAAAATTTATGTAATAATTAATTATATTTTAAGTTTTTTATTATTTAATCGTTATATAATGAGATATAAATTTATGTAATTTTCTAACCCTTAAAATGAGCAAAATAATTATATTAAAAACACTATTTGATATATATACATCAATCTTTTATTTTGTAACTATATTATTTTATATATTAATAAAAATCAAATTTCATTTAATCGAACCAATAAAATGACAACAACATTTGTTTGATGGATAGCCAGTTTCACAATTCTCAATTAACAAGATTATTTTATATCTTACAATTCACATTTAAATTACTTTTTAAATAAAAATAAAATTTCTTAACAATTTTTTAATATTAAAATATTATTTTATTAATAAATATATCTAACATACTATAAATAAATTTAATTTAATAAAACGTAATTATTATTTTATTTTAATAATTTTAATAACTTAACTCTCTCTTATCTATTAAGTTATATGACTTATATTTAGTATATTGTCCAGCATAATAATTTTACTATTTGTGTAGTTTTTGAAGGTGTTGGACTGAAAGAAAGCTTTTTATTTTATTCTAAGTTGCTAATTTTACAATTTTTTAACGTGTGTGGTCTTTATTTATAATATTTTAAAATATGTAATTTTGATCTAAATATAATAATAATAAAAGTACAATTTAAAAAAATATCCAAAATATTTTAGAAAATAATAGTTTACATTTTTTATTCCAATAAAAAGATTTTTTGAAATAATAATAATTATTTTCACTGACCTATATGGCTGTACTAACGTATCATTCACATTTTTTCTTTTCTTGTTTTTTTTAATATTTTAATATTTCAATAGTTCAGGATTCCAATTAGAAAATTCTTAAAAATATATATAAAACGTTTATTTCATCTCAAATGTTACACTTATTGCCATGAATATTCTTAATGATATTCCATTATTTACTGGGTGCATCCCATAAATTCTAAAATATTTCATATCAACTTAATTATAAATAAAACGACATAATTATCTCTCAAATATTATAACTTTAATGAAACATCTCACTTCAAAAATTCTCTAACAAAAACTTCTCTTTCTAAAATTATTGGACATCCCTTTTCACCGACACTCACACTATTTATCATCAATATTTTATAAAATATAAAATTTTTAAAATAATTTATTAAAAAATAAAATATTATATTATTTAAATTTATTTTTAAATTATTAAAATAAAATAATAATTTAACCTCAATAAATTTATTTTACTATTATATTGAAAAAAAATTATTAATAACCTCTTTTTTATAAAAATTGATCTAAATGCCTGTTTTGGAAGGAAAGTTATTAAAATATCTACTTAAACCTAAATAAAATAACTTCCACATATTTATTTTTTTCTCGTAGAACAGAAGTACAAATATAATTTATTCACGGACTATTCAGGCTCCATTATTGGCCTTTTGTCTTTATTTGTTACCTGTCATGTACTAGTCACTATTTTAATAGGACCCACTAAATACATATGCTTCATCTGATGACGATGGATTGTTTGAAAAATTACTTCCCCGCAAGATGCATCATTGCCTTGAAAATTTAAATTTACAATTTTTTAAAATTAAATGATATTTTTTAACTTAAACATATAATTTAAAATCCAAGAAAGTTAAATTTTACAACTAAATCACTGAACAAAAACACTATAACTTACAAATTCACTCCCGATCATGGATAAATTTATTTTATTTATGTGATTAATATAATTTAGCTATCTTAATTTTGTAAATCAAAATTAAATTATTTTTTAATAAAAATAAAAAAAATTAATTATTTTTTAATAATAAAATATTATTTTATTAATGAAAAATCTGATATAATAATAAAAAAATTTAATAAGAGTAAAATTATTATTTTATTTTATAGTTTAAAATGCATTTTGATTAGTGTAATAAAAATTTTGTCAACTGTTTTTTATTTTATAAAAAAATTGTATTTTTTTAAAATTTTATTATATCATGTTTTATATAGATATAATATTCCGATTGAAACTACAAACTTACATTTATCTATACTCACTTTAAGATGATTAAGATTTAATTATTAAATATATATATTTTTTACTAATATTACCTTATGCTAGTAACTAAATATATATTAGATTTGACTTATAACATTCTTTATTAATTAAAATCATTTACTATCTACAAATATTAAGTTAAAAGGTTCTATTAGATAAAATAATATATTTTCTATTCTTAAATCTAATAACTCCAACCGAAAGCTTTATCACAGTTTTTGCAGGGCTGAATAATAACATGGAAGACAAAAATCGAATTCAAAACTAAAAAAAACGAATATAAAAAAGAAAAAAGAATTGCATTTTTGACGAAAATGAGCATTTGAAATTAAAATTAATTAATTAATTAAGAAGGATCACATTTTCGTCCTACTCGGTTATAAATTACCGCAGAAATATGATATTTTTTCTAACTATGACGAAATTTTTTCATTCATACATTATTTTTTTGTTGGTTTTATTTTTATTTATTTTTTGGCAAAGTTTACATCAATTTTTAAAATTTGTATTTTGTAGTTATTAGTAGCACAAAGAGATTAACTTAATTCAACTTAAATTTTTTAAAATAGTCCTTTGAATTCTTAAGTCAGACCTAAGTCACTTTAATAATTTATAGATTGATTTAAATTTAATAAACTGATCTATTTTAGTTTATTTTTTTCTTTTATATATATTTAAAAGATTAATTTTAATGTTATTATATGTAATTTAAAATTTTCATTGATTTAAAAAAGAAAACAAAAACTAAGATGATAGAAACGTTTTGATCATTTTTTTTAATTTATTGATTACTCTTTTTTATTAATATATTTATGATAAATAAAAAGTTATCCTCTAAAAAGATAAAAAAAATCACATTAATAAAAATAGAAAGAATTTAAATTATTAAAAAATATAGTAAATTGAAGATTTTATTAATTTTAATATCAATAAAATTTATTTTACTATGAAAAAAGTAAATAAAAAATATACTTAAAAAACTGTTTTAGTATTTATTTATTAGCTTTTATATTCCAAAAAAAAATTATTTATTTTCTTATTTAACGTCATTTATTGAGGAGTTATCTCTTGTTTTTATGATTCTTATATAGTCAATATGGAGTCAACTACTAGTTATTTTTACTTTTTTTTTATATTTTTTATAATTCGATCCACTTTTCTTAGGTCATATATTAAGCTGCATGCGGTGAAAGATTGAAGAAGGAATGAGAATGGAGCCTAATTCTAAACTAGTTATTGGCGCCAAGCTATCTATCTTACTCCTTTGGCTGCTGCTTTCTGAATTTGTCCAAAGTCAACTATCATTGCCCCCAGAAGAAGGTGTCTAACTCATCCGTTTTTCTATGCCATCTTATTTAATTATTTGAAACTTATTAGCAAAACACGTATATATCGCAGAAAAAGTTCTACAAACTTTTAAACGCATGGTAGATAAACTCGCTATCTGCCCACTCGTGTATGAAATGAGTTCTTCACCTTGTCATGTTGGCATCTACTGCATTAATACCGATTGCCACATCGTAGAAATGTGCGTATTACTTTTAAGGTTTTGTTTTGTTTTGTTTTTTCCTCCCCTCTACTCTCTATCTGACAAACTTATTGCTTATAATTCATGTCGCCACATACAGCTCATTGCCAAACAAAGGTTTAGGTGGGAAAATACCAGCGGAAGTGGGTGATCTTAAACATCTGAGGATTCTGTAATTACTATCCTTTATTTTCCTTGAAAATACTTGTTCTTTTTAGGGCTTGAATTGTTAGGACATTTTTGTTACACAGTATTAAGGATTATAATTATATAATTCTTACGATATATTTTTAATACAGTATTAAAAAACTTATTGTATAATTTTTATAGTCAATTATTTGGTTGTAAAATTTAACTGTATTGTATAGTTTGAAAATAATATAGTTAGGTGAAAATTTAGTATAACCAATGAATGTCTATCTAAATCGTACTAGACACTTAAATTAATCTTTATGAATTTTTAATTATAAAAATATGTGTCTTGATTTTTTCTTTAATTTAATCTCAAATTAAAAATAATATATTTTTTATTTTAAAATGTAATAAAAATATAAAAATAAATTAAATATTGATTTAAATATAAATTATTTTATTAAAATATTTATATTTAATTTTATTCGATTATATTATATAATTTCTCATTAAATATTGTAAAAAATTAAATACAATATAATTATATTTAATATATTTAATACGGTACAACAGCTATATTATTAACATAACACAAGAGAAGCACATAATTACTTCCTCTTTTAGGATGTCTAATGATATTGATAGAAGATAATCAAGGTGGGATTAGTGTACACCTAAAATAAACTTTATTTATAAATTTATCACACTTGAAAATTCAATGATAAACTTTGCAACGGTGGTCAAAGTTCGGTATTTACCTTTGTTATTGTACAAGTTGACCCTTTACATTGGAATTAAAACAATTAATTTTTTTCCCCGAAAACTTCAAATTCTCCCCAAAAAAGAAAAGAGGCTTAATAACAAGCTTAGAACTAAAAAGCATTGAAGGTTCTTTCCATTCATCTCATCAAGATTTCTCCTTATATTTTTCTCTTCTGGTTTTAGCTTTATATGGCATTATATTTGTTTATTTTATTTTGTTAAACTTATTAATTTATTTAAACTTCTTTATATAAGAAAATTATAATGTCTTTGACTACTTGTTAGTTTTTTCATCATTTTTTATTTTTCAATATTAATTTTATTTAATTCTAATATACTAATTGCAGTCTCCAATTAATGCCATAAATCATTTTTTTTTTATTTTAATTTTTTTTAGTTTTTCTTTTGACATCATGATATATGTGTTTAGTTGGTCTACTTGTTTGTTTATATAATTTTTCGTTCATTAGTTTATTTTATTTATGTTAGATAATTTTTTTAAGTTTTGTATTCATAACATGATATGATTAAAAGCTCAAACTCCAGCCCCCTTAATTAGAAAAAGCTTTCTAGCTCTGCCGCTTGTGCCTGCGGCCTACCTATATCAAGCTTAAATTGTTTTTTTTTTTCAACATATATTTTTGAAGAGACCTGACTAATAATCAACTCTCTGGACCTCTTCCACCTGAACTGGGAAGCTTAGAGTCAATTCGATACCTGTAAGTGTTTCTTCATCCTCTTCCTTTTAAATGGTTTTTGCTTCTTTTAGCAACAACAAAAAAAAAAGCATTTTTATTCGATAATAAATTAATAATATACCTGTCATACTTTCTACTGGAGAATATACATACCCCTTTGACAGCCCCCTTAGAAAAAGATTTCTAGCTCTGCCGCTTGTGCCTGCGGCCTACCTATATCAAGCTTAAATTGTTTTTTTTTTCAATATATATTTTTGAAGACAACTGAGTGATAATCAACTCTCTGGACCTCTTCCACCTAAACTGGGAAGCTTAGCGTTTATTCGATACCTGTAAGTGTTTCTTCATCCTCTTCCTTTTAAATGGTTTTTGCTTCTTTTAGCAACCAAAAAAAAAAAAGCTTTTTTATTCGATAATAAATTAATAATATGCCTGTTATACTTGTTGTGAAATTACGTAAATTTTCGATAAGTTAGATGTATAAGAAAATAAGAATAGAAAAATAACATACAACTTTGATAACATAGTTTGGTCAATCTTGCTTACGTCTCCGAACCTGTTGTAAATCTTTTTACTGAAATAGAATAAATTATACAAGTTATTTACAACACTCACAACTCACAACCCACAACCCAATTACATCCAAGAAAATTACTCTCAATTTTCTCTCACAAAAGTTTTTTTCTCAATTAGAATGAACACTTTGGATGATTAATTCATTACAATTACATATCTATTTATAAGAAAATTCACTCCTTCAATTAATGGTTCCTTGAATTAAGCTCTATGTTTTGCTCCATGTTTTACTCTTTGTTTTGCTCTATGTTTTACTCCTTAATTTGCTCATTAAATTAAGGAGCTTTATAACAATCTCTCACTTTAAGACTGATTTCAATCTATCTTCACACCTCGATAAATGCAACAATTTTTCTAGTATTTGTTACTCTAGCAGACCAACTGAAGTTGAGCACAACTTCAGTTTGTCAATAGTCACCACCTTTGATAACATATCTGCTGGATTTTTGCTTCCTTGAATCTTCTCCAGTATTAACACACCATCTTCCAATAGAGATATGATGAAGTGATAACGAAGTCTAATATGCTTGGTTCTAGAATGAAATCCTGAATTCTTTGCCAAGTGTATTGCACTTTGACTATCACTATGGAGAACATTCTTCTCCTGTTTGAATCCCAACTCAGTTAACAAACCTTGAAGCCATATCATCTCTTTACTAGCTTCAGTTACTGCTACATACTCAGCCTCTGTAGTGGATAGAGTGACAATTTTCTATATTTGTGACATCCAACTAACAACTGTAGTTTCAACAGTAAATATATAACCGGTGGTGCTTCTTCGGTGATCAACTTCACCTCCAAAGTCTGTGTTTACGTACCATTGTACTTTTAATTCTCCTTTACTAAAGTACAAGCACTTTTCTGTGGTGTCTCGTAGATACCTCAAAATCCACTTGACTGCTTCCCAATGAGTTTTCCCTATAATTGACATAAATCTGCTAACAACTCCCACTGCATGGCCAATGTATGGTCTCGTACAGACCATTGCGTACATTAAACTTCCAATGGCTGAGGCATAAGGAACCTTAACCATGAATTCTCTATCTTCCTCTGTCTGAGGGGATTGATCCTTGGATAGGCAAAAATGACTAGCCAAAGGTGTGCTAACTGGCTTGGCATTGCCCATGTTGAATCTCTGCAAAACACGATTGATGTACTCTGCTTGAGATAACTGCAAGGATCCTTTCTTCTTATTTCTTGTGATTTGCATTCCAAGAATCTTCTTTCTTGGACCCAAGTCTTTCATGTCAAACTCATTTGACAATTACTGCTTCAACCTTTTAATATCATCCATATTTGAACCTACTACTAACATATCATCAACATAAAGTAGTAAAATGATATAACTGGACCTATATCTCTTGAAGTAGCAACAATGGTCAGCATTGCACTTCTGGAAACCTTCCTTGTGCATGAAGCTGTCAAACTTTCTGTACCATTGTCTCGAGGCTTGTTTCAGGCCATACAAACTCTTCTTAAGTCTACACACCATGTTCTTCTTCCTTTTTTCTGAGAAACCTTTTGGCTGGTACATGTATATCTCTTCATCTAAATCTCCATGAAGGAATGCAGTCTTCACATCCAACTGTTCAAGATGATGATCTTCAATGGCTACAACACTCAATACTGATCTGATAGTATTGAGCTTCACAACGGGAGCAAAACTGTCAGTGTAGTTAACTCCTTCCTTCTGTTGAAACCCTTTGACAACTAGGCGGACTTTGTATCTCTTGGAACCATCATGCTTATCTTTCACCCGATACACCCATTTGTTGTGAAGTGCCTTCTTTCCCATAGGTAACTCAGCTAGTTCTCATGTCTGGTTGGAGATGAGAGATTTCATTTCTTCTTTCATAGCAAGATCCCACTTGTTGGAATCTCGAGTCTGACAAGCTTTATCATAGCATTCAGGCTCCCATCCATCAGTCAACAACATATAGTTCATGTATATCCTGTTAGGCACATGAGGTCGAGAAGACCTTCTCAATACAGGAGCTGGAGTAAGAGGTTGTGATGTGTCGGAATGCTGTGTACTACTCTGTGCAACAAGTTCCTCTAGCTGAGGACTTGTTACAATTGGTTCTGTTGTAGAACTATCTGGGACATCATCTGCATCTGTAAATACTAACTCATTCTGCTCTGAGTCATTGGCGTCTATTTTATGCATGTCCTTATACATCACCCTTTCATTGAAAATCACATCTCTACTACGGATAACTTTCTTCTTTTCGTCATCCCAAATGCGGTAGCCAAACTCATCCTCACCATAGCCGATGAATGTGCATTTCTTGGATTTAGGATCAAGCTTATTCCTGCATTGATCACTGATATGCACAAATGCTACACAACCAAAAACTTTTAGATGTGATAGTTTCACCTCTCTTCCGCTCCATACCTCCTCTGGTATTCTATGCTCCAATGGAACAGATGGACCTCGGTTGATCAAGTAAGCTGCCGTGTTGACTGCTTCTGCCCAGAACTGCTTCGGTAGACTTGATTGTGTACGAATGCTTCTGGCTCTTTCTATCAACGTTCGGTTCATATGCTCAGCTACACCATTGTGTTGAGGCATGCCTGACACATTTCTTTCCATTCTGATCTCGTGCTTATAACAGAATTTTTTTGAATCTGGTATCTTCATATTCACCACCATTATCGGTTCTAAGCTTTTTTATCTTTAAACTCATCTCATTTTCCACCATAACTTTCCATCTTTTGAAAGCCTCAAATACTTCAGACTTATGCTTTAGAAAGTAAACCCATACCTTCCGAGAGTGATCATCGATGAAAGTCATGAAGTAATGTTTCCCACCAATAGATGAGATGGTCGTTGGTCGCCAAACATCAGAGTGAATAAGCTCTAGCCTTTCCTTCTTTGGGGTCTGCCACTTGTCTGAAAGCTAACTCTCTTTTTCTTTCCAAGTATGCAATCTTCGCACATGTTCATGTCTACACACTGTAGATTTGGAAGTTTTCCTTTTGAGTGCATAATTTTCATCCCCTTCTCACTCATGTGGCCTAGTCTCTGGTGCCACAGATTTGGTTTTTCATTGCCTACTACAATTGTGATTGAACAACGTGCCTCTGCTATCATGTAAAGAGTGCCACTTTTCTTGGCTCGAGGAACTATCATTGCACCCTTTGAAATCTTCCAATCATCACCATGGAAGATCGTAGTGTAGCCTTCACTGGCTAACTGTCCTACTGAGATTAAGTTCCTACTGAGGTCGGGAATATGCCTGACATCCTTTAGCTCCCAAATAGACTCATTCAACATAATCTTCACTACACATTTGCCAATAATAGCACATGATTGATCATCACCAAGATATACCTTTCCAAGGTTTTCGGGGACATATTTCTCGAAGAATTATTTCTGTGAAGTAGCATGGAACGATGCTCCAGAGTCTAACACCCAAGATTCTTCCTTGCTCTCCAAAGAGCATATCAATGCATCATCCCCTCTTGAGGTGGAAGTAACATTTGCCTCTGCCTTCACTTGTTTGTCCTTCGCTACACTCTTGCACTGATGTTTGTAGTGCTCGGTTCTTCCACAATTCCAACACTCGATAGTCTTCCAGTTATGGGAATTATTAGGATTCCTGGATTTGGACCTCCTGTCCTTTGATCTACCTCGGTAGTCTGTTCTGTCACGTCCATTCCCTTTGGTTGAATTTCTTCCTCTTGACTCTGTATGCAAAACTGAAGAAGTTGACGATTCACCTAACTCTCTACGTCGGATCTCTTCACTGAGAACCAAATCACGAACATCGTCAAATTTCAACTTATTGCTTCCTGACGAGTTACTCACAGCTGTGACAGTAGCATTCCAGCTTTCTGGTAGAGAAGACAAAAGTATCAATGCTCGTACTTCTTTATCGAATTCAATTTCCACTGAACTCAACTGGGTTGTGACTGTGTTGAGTTCATTGAAATGTTGAGCTACCGATACGCCTTTCGTCATCCGCAAATTGAACAAACGCCTCATCAAGTGCACTTTGTTTGAGGTTGATGGTTTCTCATACATATTGGAGAGAGCTGCCATAAGACCCACCGTGATCTTTTCCTTTGCTATGTTGAAACAACATTACGAGATAACGTTGATCGAATAACTCTGAGGGCTTGTCTGTCTACAAGATTCCAATCTTCTTCCTTCATAGCCTCTGGCTTCTTCCCTGAGAGAGGTTTATATAGATTTCTTTGATACAGATAATCCTCTATCTGTATTTTCCAAAACCCGAAATCTATGCCATCAAATTTCTCGAGTTTCACTCTTCTTTTATCTGCGGCCATTGCTCCCAATCAAATCTGACTTTCTCCGGATCGTTTCTGACTATTTCTGCAAACCACCTCCGTCAACGAACAAATATCGTCGACAAAATTTCACTATTCACGTATTTCACTATTCACGTAAATAGTAATATTGTAGAAAATTGACAGAAATCACCACCAATAGCTTTGATACCAATTGTTGGGAAATTACGCAAATTCTCGATAAGCCAGATTTATGAGAAAACAAGAATAGAAAAATAACACACAAATTTGATAACAGAGTTCTGCCAATCTTGCTTACGTCTCCGGACTTGTTGTAGATCTTTTTACTGAAAAAAGAGAAATTACATAAGGTGTTTACAACACTCACAACTCATAACCCACAACCCAATTACATTCAAGAAAATTACTCTCAATTTTTTCTCACAAAAACTTTTTTCTTAATTGGAATGAACACTTTAGATGATTAATTCATTATAATTACATATCTATTTATAAAAAAATTCACTACTTAAATTAATGGTTTCTTGAATTTCTTCTTGAATTAAGGTACATGTTTTATTCATTAATTTGCTACTTAAATTAAGGAGCTTTATAACAATTTCTAAGAATAATTTCTCGTGGAGAATATACATACCCCTTTGACAGACCTCTTAGAAAAAGATTTATAGCTTTGCCGCTTGTGCCGGCGTCCTGCCTATCAGGCATAAATTGTTTTTTTTAATATATATTTTTGAAGAGACCTGAGTAATAATCAACTCTCTGGACCTCTTCCACCTGAACTGGGAAGCTTAGCGTCAATTCGAAACCTGTAAGTGTTTCTTCATCCTCTTCCTTTTAAATGGTTTTTGCTTCTTTTAGCAACCAAAAAAAGAAAAAGAAAAAAGCATTTTATAATATACCTGTCATACTTTCTGCTGGAGAATATATATACCCCTTTGACAGCTACTTTTGTAATTGGAGCTGCAGCTACTTGAATAATAATAACTTCACCGATGAGTTGCCAAGTAATTATAGTGGCCTTAAATCTCTTGAATCATTGTAAGTTTTCTCCTCCAAGTAACTATTCTCTTACAAATGTGCTTGTTTGTGTAAGAAATTAGAATATATGAGATAATAAATTTTAATATTTGTGAGAATCACTTTTAAAATAATAAAAATATGTTTTTCAAGAGAAATAGATTTATTCAAAACAAATATAAACTTTTTTTTTTTTTTGAAAAATTTATTGTCTTGAAAAAATGAATAACTCGAATAGTTGATTCACTAAGCAACATAAAAGGATGAGCACTCTTCGAAGTGGAAAAGAAAAATTGTTGTGCTTAACGAAAAGGCATCGAAACCATGAAAGATTACGAAAAAAATTATAATGGTTGGGATGAGATTGTTTTAGCTAGCAAATATACATATTTAAAGAGTATTTCAGTTTCATTCTACCTAATTCTTGAATTACCAATATAAATATAAATATAAATAAAGATATAGATTATAATAAAACTTATATTTATTCGCGATTTCTTAGACACACGGTTTGAATGATATCAAAAAATTTGAAATATTATTTTTTCGATACATGAGCATTTAATGCACTTGTTAACTATAGCTTAATTATTATATTAATAATAACGAAAATATTTATAATTAAAATAAAAATTCGAACAATAATAATATAATATATGTAAAGTGATAGAAAAACTATTGTATCTTTATTAATTTATAATTGAATTCAAAATGAATTGTGATTCGTGGTAGTAACACTTATTTTTTTTCATTTTAAATTACATAAAAGTACCGTTTGTTTAAAAAAAAAGTTAAAAGAAATCAAATTTATAAGAAATCGGAATTTGTTGGAAACCTAAAAAGAAGAATGTTTATCATTACTGCGTTTATTTACTTTTAAAATCCTGTAATCGAAAACTTGTTAAATTAATTAAATGTATATATAACAAGAAATTAATATTTTACATAAATACCTTCACATGGATATTTCATTTTTTTAATAAATTAAAAACAGAAGTTGGCCAAAATAATTTTTTTTATCATACTTATTTAAATAAAATGAATTATTTTTAGAAGAAGAATAACATTCATATTTTCATTTTTGATAGGAATGTAGAAAAAAATTTGTTAGTAAAGTTTCGCAAAAGATAATTCGGATTTGGCATAGAAAAAATAGTTTTGACTTGTTAGGATAGATTTGGAAAACAATTTTTTTTATTTATTTAGTCAAGAAATCAAGTTCATGACTTTTAGATTTCGAAAACATTTATTAAAATAGTTTAAATTTTATTAATATAATATTTTATTTATTAAATAAAAAAAATTTAATGTGTTTTTTTTTTTAAGTTGAGGACGCGTAGATAGGAATCAAATTCCTACGTAATTAGCAATGTGGTTTTTATTTAACAAGTAAATGAGGAAACTGAAATCATTACAGATAAGTTAATTCTCATTACTATTAAGTAAACATGCTCAAAGTTAAAAGGTAGAGATAGTCCTTGCTTGATCTCGGGGAAAGGAAAAAAAGAAAAGAAAAGAGAGTTAGAGAAGAAATAAATGCAATTGTTTGATCAATAGTTGGATAAACATTAAAGAATATATCACAATAGCTTTTCTCGAATTATAAATTATCACAAATTACATGTTTAGTTATAAATTGAGGATGAAATAAATTAAAATTTTAATACACGTAATAATTAATAGCAACATCATTAAATAAATTTAATACAAATTAAAATTTTAAATTAAATTGATTAAATTTAAAAAATTAAAAAATAAATTATATGAATTAAAAATTTAAAAGTAAAATTATAAATCTTAAATAAATATATACTTTGAATAAATAAAGCTAGTGTAATATTATTTATTCAAAAGTGTATTATATAAATGAGACATCATAATTAATGGCCTTGTTTAGTAATAAAGTCATGTTTTTGGTTTAATGTTATATTTTATTAATAGATGAATTAGGAAACATGGAAAACATTTAATTAAGGTTCTTATTAGAGTACTAATTTCTTGTTCATTAAATATGGAGCACTAATTTCTTATTCATTAAATGTGAAAATGAACATGAAATCTTTGTTATCACAAATTCTTCAAGGATGTTGCCTATAAATAACTTATTTCATTTGTGTAAAATATAAAAGCAAATGAATCAGAGAGTGTCCATAAAAAAGATAGAAAAAATTCTTGTGAGAGTTATCTTGTGAATTACTATTCAGAGAAAAAATTTTGTTTCTTTTTTTTGTAAGTAATATTTTTCCTATTTTATGAGAGAGTTATTTTTCCTATCAAAGTGTTGTAATTCATATTTTACGATAGTAAAATTCTCATATACTTGTCCATGGTTTTTTACCCAATTTGTTTAGGAGTTTTCTCATGTAAAATATTTGTGTTTATTTTATTTTCATTATTCTCAATTTCATTTCAATTGTGTGTTAGTTTCGACTCAGTAATTTTTCCTAACATGAGATAATCTTATATACGCGTAAAAAATATAATAAATAACTTCTTATGAAATTTTATTATTAAAATTATTTTCTTTTTGAAATGATTATTAACATTATTAAATAAAACAGATGAAAAATAATGGCAATATATGTAACTAAATTGAAAACTTGGACAGAGTTTTTCAAAAAGGAAAACGCTTTATTGGTTTTTATATAAATTTGATTAAAATTTATATGTAATAATTTAAATTAAAAATTAAACTATATAAATTAATAATTTAAAAATCATATTATAATATATTAAATAAGTCTGGAAGTAAATATAAAGTTCAAATAAAACTACCGTAACATCGTTTATTCCAAAATATATATGTATACATAAAAAGATAATTAATAAACATGTTTGAAACTAAAATTTATTCATTTTTATTTTAAGCTATAAATTTAAATCATATTAAATTTAATTTAATCTAAAAAATAACAATAAATAACTAGTTAAGAAATTTTATTTGTAATATTATTTTCTATATGAATAATTATTAAAACTATTAAAAAGGTAAATAAAATATATAATTATTTAAATATGTTTAAATAAAAGTAAAGCCGACCAAATATTTTTATAATTATATATAAAGAGCCAATGTAGTTATTTTTATTTTTAGAAAATTCTGTCGTACGTTTTTAAATTAATATTTTTTGGAAAGGCACAATGTTATAATTAACTTCTTTTAACAAATAAAAAATACCATTATTATTGTCAATTTTTTAATTTTATTTTAATCATATAATTAAAAAATTATATATGCATTTACTATTTAAATATATTATTTTATTTTAATCATATCATTAAAATATATATATATACAATATACGTGAATTTACTATTTAAATATATTTGAAGAACCATATTTATAATCCCCTTAAAATCATAGAAATAATAGTTTTTACTAAAATCTAACCCAAATATTTTATATTCAAACTTGCATGTTATAAATTTAATTTTATTGAAATGTTAAATTTTATATAATTTAATTTCGTATTTTTATTATTATAAATTTTATAATGTTATTTAATTTAATTTTCTAATATGTTTTTCACGTCATTGCAGTTCCGCAGCTGGGAATCACTTGTCTGGTCCATTCCCCAAATTCATTGACAAGTGGACTTCTATCCAAAATCTGTAAGCTTTTTATTCATTTATTTAAATATATATTTTGTCTTCTGATATGAAAAAACACAATTCATGTTCTTCAATAACCTACTGAGTACTGAATCGGTTTCTAAATATGTTTTCCCAATTTTATTACTAACAGGGCTCTCGAAGGAAATCGTTTTCAGGGTCCCATTCCTCCTAAAATTTTCAACTGGTTAAATATTCGTTACCTGTAAGTGCTTGATCGTTATGACTTTCTATTGAAATATAATTGCTTATTATGAATTATTACGAAGTATATAATGTTGAAAAATGACGTAAATTTTCAATAAATCAGATTTATAAGAAAATTATTCTCAATTGTAATGAACACTTTGGATGATTAATTCATTACAATTACACATCTATTTATAGAAAAATTTACTTCTTGAATTACTCCTTAAATTAATAATTCCTTAAATTGCTCCTTGAATTAAGCTCCATATTTTACTCCATATTTTGCTCTTTGATCTCCATAAAATGTTAAATCCTAACATGTTGATGGATCATTCACCGGCTAATAAAGGTATCTAAATTTTGGATTGAATTGGTTCTCTTTTAAAACCAAAACCAACCTAATCATTTTTCTATGAAAAATTAAAACTGATCCATTCTATTGATGGAAAATTTTTCTATACTCCAAATTATGTACTCTTTCAAGAAAAGGAACAAAAAATAAAAGAAACCAAAAAGAGTAAAAATAAAATAAATGAATAAGTGTGGAGATAGTTGGGTCAATATTATTGATTGGTCTAGGATTATGAATTTATATCTCTCTTAAAAATATTTATTTTTTAGTATTTCAACATTATTTGAAAAAGTTTATCATTGAAAGATATAAAATCAAATTCCAATCATTTTGATTGGTTTAGTGATTGGTTGAAATATTTTTATGTTTCTTTTTCTTGGCTAATTATTAAGTTCTTTTGAATCTTATTTTTAATAACTAACTAATTAGTTATTGGATTTCTTAGGTTTTCAATAAATAAATATAATATAATTGTACCTGCTTAAAATTAATTATAAACTATAAATTAAAGTTTGTATATGCATAAAGCAATATTTTTATTTCCATATTAACAAAGAGAACTACAATTTAAGCAATAATCATGTGATTATATGAATATTTATGAAAATTGTATGTGTTATTTTTCTCTCTCTCAATAAAATAAAAAATAAAAATAAATTATTAATCAAATTGGTTGTATCACTTATAATGATTTATGTTATTAGAGACATATCCAATCTAAGGTAGAACGATTCTTTAATACTCAAATTCAAATTAATCTAATTTTTATTAAAATAAGAAAAATCATTTAAAATGATCAAATTTTATTGAATTGTATTGGTTTGGATATTTTGTTCACACTTACTTATTAAAGCTCTTTTAACAAACTTTGAGTCGGACACAAACACCGAATAAATTAATATTATTCGAAAGATTACTTAACTTATTCGAAAGAGTAAATCTTCTTATATATAGCTATAGATAAAGAGATTTACTCTTTCAATTAAACATTTTTTAATTTACTCATTGATTTAAGTATTCTTTATTTTACTCATTGATTTAAGTATTCTTTATTTTACTCCTTGAATTAAAGATTTTTTGTTTTACTCCTTAAATTAAGGATTCCTTGTTTTACTCCTTGAATTAATGATTCCTTGTTTTTCTCCTTGAATTACTCATTAAATTAAGGATACAACTCCTTGATTTACTCCTTAATTTACTTATTGAATTAAGGTTCTTGATTTACTCCTTGAATTAAGAAGTTAAGACTCCTTAAATTACTCATTAAATTACTCCTTAATTTTATCTCCAATAATTACACTTAATCAAAACCAAAGTTTTTGGCTTTAATGATTTTGTTTTTGTGAAGTTTGAGACAACTAGAAGTTGGTTAGTTGACTAAAACTAACAATTCTATAGGGGTGCTAGAATTAGGAGTAGTTGTGTGTAAGGTTTATATAAAGGTTCTTGGCATGGGTTTTGTTATCAAGAAGTATAGTGTGTATAGGCTGTGCGCAGGTGCATCAACCTTAGCATCGATTTGAGGTCTCTATATATAGGGTTGATAAATGTAAAGCTGTTCATACTTTTCTCTCTAAATTCTTGGGATCATTCATCCTAAAATAGCACAATAGGGAAACACATTTGTACGCAGCTCTTAGAAGCTTGAGGGGACAAGTCTCAAGGAAATTACTTATAGCTAATGGTGGTAAATGTACTGTTGTATCGATAAATTATTTTAATAAAAGTGGACTAGAACTGGTTTATTTCCTAGTAAATGTAAGCTTTGAAGAAGAACTACTTTAAAAATCCTTTATGTTCTTGGTTTTGTCTGCATATTAATTCTTCATGATTGCTTGATTAGTTGTGCAATTTTTCTTTGGTTATTCATTTCTTCAAAAAGTTTTTTTTTATCTTTGAGCCATTTACTCAACACTTTGCATCTAATCGCAACTCATGAATACGTTATTGAACTCAAGCTTGTAAAAAAAATCATTTGATCCATATTAGCAATATTATTATGCCATTAATAGTGTTATTACACGAAGATGACAAAGTTTAACTCGTATGAGTCCTTTTGGTATCCACAACCATGATATACCAATTGGAAAAAAATTAGTTACCAACCAAAACGAGAGTTTATAAATTATAGACCTAATTAATCTAGAAGGATGAATAGGTTATTTTTAATTTTTATCAATTTATAATTAATTTTTATCAATTTATAATTTAATAACCTAAACAAAACGATCAGACATGTAATCCTATGTAAAAATAAAGTGTAAAAATAAGATAATAACACACGATATTTTTAGGTGGAAACAACCTAAGTCATAACCATGACTTAGGAGAAAAATCACTAGTCCATCGAACCACCTAACTTTCCACTATGAAAACAAATTTTTAAGTACAAACTCGGTCTTAGGCTACCCTCTCTAAGATACTGTCTCATTGTACCTTACTTATGAGCCCCTACTCTATTTTCACAGTTTTTAATATTAGCGTGAGCAATTTCCATATCAACGTTCCAATAAGCTTCCTACCAATCAGATACGTTCCCAAATTAACTGCAAGATGGTTAGCATAAAAACACAAGTGCCCATGTGTGTTTTAGAACATATTTAATAATGAATAATCCTAACTAGATGATTCAAAATAATGTCACTTAAATTAAATCAACTAGCAAATCCTAGAGTAAAAAGATCAAACACAAGTTCAATAAAAATAGTTTTTTAAAAGATTGATAATCAAATCAAATAACTATGACATGGCAAAAATAATTATTTGATCTAACAATTTAAGAACAAAAATAAAGAAGAAGCCATAAGAACATATTATCAAAATATCTTAAAATAATTAGGCTTATTAATCAATTAAACATAACCACTAATATTTGATAGATTAACTAAATTAAAAAACCTACAGAATTATGGTCTTATATTTGTAAAACAAGAGAGAGAAGTTAAGAAGAATAGAATAATGTTATTGTGTGATTGATTGAAATAATGAATAATGAGTTTTATTTATAGGAAAAATTAAAACTCTTAATCCTATGTAATTGATAAATATTTTTTCTATTACAAATAAGCTTTGTTATACTCATTAATTAAGATAACTCGTATATGATTGATAAATATTTTTTATATTACAAATAAGATTAGTACTACTCACTAATTAAGAAGACTATTATTTAAAATAGATTTTTTTTAAAATAGATTTTATGCTATCTTTTATGCTAAAGATTTCAGCTATAATTTAGAGTAAATTTTAACTAATATTTTAGCACTAAAAATAATTTCAGATTTATAAGCATGTGCTATTAAATGCATAGATGTAATCCTATGTGTCATAGTTATCAAAAATATACTTGAAGTACAATTATCTGGAACTCGAGCATTTGTTTGGTTTTTCTTGATAGACTTGATAGTAGATCTAAAAAAAAATTTAAAAATAAATATTGTATCCACAAAAATAGCCAACACTTATAATCTTTAAACAAAAAAATTATTGCTAATTTTTTATTCATTTTTTAATATCATTTACACATGCACTCACAAACGTAACAAAACATTTATAATAGTAAGTTCGAATCCATGCATTCTCAATAACTTTTTAGATTAGTTTTATTAGTTCTATAATTTAAAAGTATAATCAATTAAGTCTATTTTTGAAAAAATTGGGAAGTTTTAGGTATAAAATAAGAATTATATATTTTATTCATTAAAAAATATTAAAAAGAAAAAAAAACAATAACCTTATCCCCTCTTTCTTTCTCTCTCTATTCCACTTATTTTACATTATTTTATTAATAAAAAATAAAAAATAAAATTAAGAGTAAAAAATAGTGAGCAAGAAAGAAAGAAAGAGAAGAGATTGAGAGATATAAAGAGTGAATGGGAGGGAAAAGTAGGAGAAGAGAGATAAAGAGAACAAGAATAGAGAAAGGAAAAAATTGACATGTTTTTCATTAATAAAATATATAATTTTTATTTTATTTTTAAAAATATTAATTTTTTTGAACTTTTGATTCAATTAATCATATTTTAAAATATAAGATTAATAGAACTTAATTAAAAAGTAACATACTTAAAATATATAAATCACATATTCATAGGATTAGAATAATCACACATCTTATATTTTATAAGTTCTTTAATTTAGAGATATTATCGTTAAATTATTGAGTTATTCTATATAGTATCGATAAGGTAGGAAAACTACTTAAATGTATAGAATTTTGGCCATCCTATTGGTTTTATTAAAATATAAAGAATTATTAAATTTATACTCATGAGTATAATGGGGTGGAATATAAGTACGAAAATGAATAGCCCCGGCTTCTTTTAAATTTCCATCATGATTAAACATCTTTTTAGCCCAATATTCTTTCTTGTCTGCGCAGGAAGATAAGTGATGTAGAGAACTCTACTCCCTCATTGCCAGAAGACATGAATATGCCCAACATCTTGAATCTGTGAGCTAATTTAATTTTCCTTCTTCCCTGTCTTTATTTTCTATTTCTTTTATGTTTTATAAACCATCTTTACTTTCTGTTTTATGAAAGCAACCTATCTTTTTTTTCTTTCAAAAGTTCACTTTGTTGGTATCAGTAACGTGAAGTTGAAAATAACATCATTTTTGTTAAGATTAAACATGTTTTGGTTTGACAGGTGATTTGAAGGGAAGGTATATCTTTATAATTCTACGTGATGAACCACGTTAATTATATAACTTTTTATGTTAGAATTAAAAAAAAAATTCATGTTCACATTTTAGAAAAAATTAAAAATATATAAATTTATACATATTTTTATACTCAATTTATTTAAATTTTATCATGTGTTAAAAAATTTAAAAAAATAAATTATTTTTAAAATTTTAAAATAATTATGACATATGTTGCAAAAGTATGTACAAAAGTAGTTGAAATTAGTATTTCTCTTGTAAGTTTTTTCACATCTCTATTTCAAATTTATTTATTTTTTAACAAAATAGTAAACTTTTATTTTATTTTGAAAATATGAATTGTTGGTTTTTGCAGGGTGCTGAGAAACTGCTCAATCAATGGTCGCATTCCAACAAAATTGGGCAAAAATTTGAAAAGTTTAAAATACTTGTAAGTTGTTTGATGAACTAGACATACGTCTTTTTTTCCCTCTCTTTCAGAAAGCAGTTGTATTAATTAATTTCAAACTCCCATAACATATACACACAATGACCCACTTTCTGAGGTGAGGGGATAAAAAGACCTTTGTGTCATAAACAGTGTGTGTACAATATTTTTCATTAACATTCGTGTTAGTTTTATGTGTGTACTTACTTTATTATTGAATTATATTATTAATCAATTCTCTTGCAGGGACATGAGCTTCAACAACTTAAGCGGTGATATTCCGGAGTCTCTGAATACTCCAAATTTGAGTTACTTGTAAGGGTTAGAGCATACTTGTATAATTTCCACCTCTATATAATTCTGCTCTCTCACGAATTCGTTTTGCTAAAATTAGTATACACATTATTCAATTTCAAGACTATTCACTTATTGATAGATATGTACATACCTTGTCTACTTTTCTTCAGGAGTTTTGCCAAAAATATGCTTAATGGACGTGTCCCTGCTTGGATTGGTGATAAAGCAGCAAAATCCGTTCAGATGTATAAGTTTTCCATCTTATTTAAACTTTTATCTCTATTTTTAGTTGGTACCTCATCTTATGGAAATATCCTAATAACATTAAATTTGTCATACTCCACGAAATAGAAACATAGATACTTGAAAAATTAATAGTTTTTTTTATCATAGAATAAAACATATCAACTTTATTGTAAAAATTTAAATAAAACTGAATTAAAAGCTAATAATTAAATCCTAAAATGGTATACAATTATTCTAACTTTTATGAGGTCTTAAATATTTTTCATCTTAGAAATAAATAAAAATCTTCACTTTCATTTTTAACAGTTTATTTACATAAAATGTATTTAAAGAGTTTAGAAAGGGAAAGGAAAAATAAATTGTTCTCAATATTGATTAAGTTAGGTATTACACTATTTATATAAATTGGAGATATTGGAGATAAAATTAAGGAGTAATTTAAGAAGTAAATTAAGGAGTGTTAACTTCTTAATTTAAGGAGTAAATCAAGAACCTTAATTCAAGAAGTAAATTAAGGAGCAAGTCGATCTTCTTAAAAAAAAATTGTTATTCCTTTGCTCAAAGTGCGTTTGACACTCTATCAGAGCAATTTCTTATTCTATTTTTTTTTCAAACCAAGCTCTTGGCGATGATGGATTAAATCTCTCCTGCAGCTTCTACCGACTTGATGTGGAGGAGGAGTATAGTGGTAAAAGGAAAGGTCCCACATTGAAACCAAGCTCTTGGCGATGATGGATTAAATCTCTCATGTAGCTTCTACCTACCTGATGTGGAGGAGGAGTATTATGGTAAAAGGAAAGGTCCCACATTGAAACTAAGCTCTTGGCGATAATGGATTAAATCTCTTCTGCAGCTTCTACCGACTTGATGTGGAGGAGGAGTATTGTGGTAAAAGGAAAGGTCACATATCGACAACAATAATATTTTTTTTTTTGCTATTGTAATCAGCATTTTTTTATTAGTTTTACATTTGCTGCCTTGGCTTCTCATCAGTTTCAACGACTTCTGTGCAAGCTTAGATCCATAAACCTTATGGATCCAGCTTGAGGGGGAGTATTGGAGATAAAATTAAGGAGTAAATTAAGGAGTGTTAACTTCTTAATTTAAGGAGTAAATCAAGAACCTTAATTCAAGGAGTAAATTAAGGAGTAAATCAAGGAGTTATCATCCTTAATTTAAGGATTAATTCAAGGAGAAAAACAAGGAATCCTTAATTCAAGGAGTAAAACAAGGAATCTTTAATTCAATGAGTAAATCAAGGAATGTTTAATTCAAATAGTAATTCAATTAGTAAATCTCCTTATATATAGCTATATAATTGTAATGAAAATATGAAAGAAACAATACAATTTTGAGAGAGCTTGTTTTATTTAGAAAGGCCTTTAGGCCTTGGCCTTTGGCCTTGACGTTTCCAACACTAATTTTTCAACAATATAGTTAACCATAACAAGCTACTATTGGTTGGCATGAGTACCAATGTTCTAATAACCTTACTAAATCCATAATGCTACAATCTTATCAAGTTAGTGCATGGTACATAGGTGGTCATGCACCTGATCTATTAGACTCCTTTAAGCTCTAAGTGTGACAACACCAATATAGTTTTGAGTGATTGAAATCGTATTTCAGATAGGAGCTTGGTTAATACATTTGCAACTTACTCCTTATTAAGAGTAATTGCCATCGTGATTTATAACTAGGCTTCTTACAAAATGAAAATCAAACTCAAAAAGTTTCATTTTAGCATGAATCACAAGATTTGAAGCTAAATATTAGGCATTAATATTGCCACAAAACAATACTGGTGTCTATCGTTCTTTAACTTGTGATTCTGTAAGCAATGATTTAAGGCACAATTTCAATTGTTGTTGATACCAATGTTGGATATTTAGCTTCAGTTGTAGACCTTGATACAACCTTCTATTTTCTAAAAGACCATGAAAACAATGAGGTCACTAAAATAGACAACATATTCCCTTATACTGCATCTATCATCATTACAACTAGCCTAATTAGTGTTAGTAAATCCAACTAACTCGAACACATCATATTTTTGGATAGACAAACCAATGTGTAAAGTTCCTTTGAGGTACCTTAACATGCATTTTACTGCAACCTGGTGGACATTAGTGGGAGCTTGTAAAATGAAAAAGCTTATTCACAGGATATGTAATTCTAGGTCTAGTTAACTATGATATTTCTGTACACACTTGGATCAGATAAGGGTACACCATCATACTTTGATAAGTGAGAGGTATAAAATATAAGTAGGTATAAGGGTTTGGAAGATTCAAGTGCAAACTTATCATTAAATGGTCTAACAATCACATTTACATACTCAAAGTTACTCTCAGTTATTATGATATCATCCACATAGAATAGTATAATAGTCATTTTGAAATGCTACTTGAAACAACATAGATGAATCTTATTTAGAGTGTTGAAAGCCTAAATAATAGAAGCTACTACTTAGTTTCTCAATAAGCTTTAAGAGCTTGTTTAAACCATATAATACATTTTTTAGAGTGCAAAAAAGATTAGGCTTAGACTTGTCTTCAAAATACAAAAGGTTATTTCTTACAACTCCCTATTTAGGAAAGCATTATTAACATTCAACTATCTTAACTCCCAACCTAGTGTCACAGCAAGTGTTAAAATGGCTTATTGCCCATAGACCTTGCAACAAACCTTTCTTTATACTTGTCAAAAGTCTCATTACGAAGAAATTTTGTTCGATACACCCATTTACCACCAATGGGATCCACATTATTAAGGAAAGGAATTAGTTCCCAGGTGAAATTTTTAAGCAAGACTTCAAATTCTTTCCTCACATCCTCTTTTTAGTTAATAATTCCTTGAGCTTCAGAATAGCCTTTAAGTTATAGTAAAATCATAGTTGTAGTGATAGTGTGCAAAAAAGGAATTTTAGGTTTAAGACAGCCTGTTTTAAAACATATGATCATGTGGTGCTGATTTATGGTTGAAGGGTTGGATGGTAAAGGTGGAAGATCAACAAACAAGTCAAAGGGTTCAAAGAAAAAATGGGGAGCAATATCAAGAGGCAAAGGAATTGAAGGTGATAATGAATGAGTTGGAGAAATAATCAAAGGTGGTGAATAAGGAAGCTATGGTGATTCAAACAAAGGAATTAAGGAAACATGACAAAGGTGATTCAGGATGTGTAGGTTGTACAGACTTCGAAGTAGACTTTGTAGGTGTAAATTGTTTAGATTGTGCAGATGGTTTAGAATGTGCAAAAAGAAAGATGGGCTAATTAAATTATGTTGGATGGATAGGTTACATAAAAGGAATAGGTAAAGATGGAAAAGAAAACCAATCAAATGATTGGTAGATAGAAGCAAAAGTTTTAATTAAACTAGTGTAATTAAAAATTAACTCATTGAAATGACATGCTTTCTAGAAATAGGATCAATACAAAGATTACCTTGGTATTGTAGTGCATAATCTAAGAAAACACATTGTTAGGATCGAGTTTCTATCTTATGTTTAGTAATAGAATGCAAGCATAAAGATCTAAAGGCTCAAAGAAAAGACAAGTTAGGTTGCTTGTTATACAAAAGAGAGTAAGGAGCTTAGTTGTGGACACTTTTACAAGGTAAGCATTTAATTGTGGAAACCATTGTTCTAAAGGCATATATCCAATGCTTGGTGGGAAAAATAGCTTCCAAAAAAAGTGCTAGACCTTTTTTTTAACAATCTTATGATATCTACTCTCAACATTTCTATTTTTTTCATAGGTATGGGACATGTGAATTTGTGAGTGAGAGCTTCAAGAGTAAAGAGTTTAGTAAGAAATTGAAACTTCCTACCCCTTATCAATTTGGAAAAAATTGACATTGACATTGATATTGAAATTATGTTCAATCATTTTTTTTAAAAAGTAATAACATCTTGAGTCTCATCTTTTATTTTAAGGAAAAATATCCATATAAATATAATGGAATCATCAACGATGAGCAAATACTACTTAGTACCAATATTAGTTAATAGTGGCGAAGTCTATAAATCCATGTAAAGTAATTGAAAAGCATGTTAGATATAACATGTTTAGAATGAAAGAAGGTTTCTATGTTTAGAACAAGTGTGTTGAGTAGAATTAGACAAGCAAGATTTATATAGTAAAAATAAGATCAACAAGTTTATGAAGCAAATGAGAAGCTGACTGAAATAGTTTATTATGCCATAAGTTAAATTGAGAAGTATCTAAAGTAAGTGTTATAGATTTATTTTTCATAATAGAACTATAAGAAAGACTAGGTAAACACTGAAAAGGTGTAGTCCTTAACAATGGATCCTTGAGAATGTACAGTCCTCTACTAGGTTGGTCTTAAGTTAGAGCTTTACTTGTCTTTGTTTCCTTCACACAAAAGGAATTAGTATGAAATTTAACAAAACAATTATTGTCAGAACCAAGAGAAAGAGATTAACTCGAAATGGTAGGTGAAATGCATGAAGAACTATGACTTAGAATGGAAAAAAGATTGACCATTACCAATAATCACAAAAGAATTACCTAGATAAGATGAAGGATTCTACAAATTTTCCTTAGAACTGGTCACTTAATAAGTAGCACCAGTGTCAAGAAGTCAATCAAAGGAAGAAAAGGTTATATCGTTGAATGTGGAGCCTTAATGGAAAATAAAGCATGAACTTGTAATAAATATCTTAGTTTAAAATATCTATATGTTGTATGGCCATTCTTTGCACGTACCTAACATTGAAACCTAGAAGGACTTGAAGAACCTCCTAAATTTCCAACATTATTAACATTTTTGATAGGGCTCTCGCCTTTGTAGACATTATTCCTAAATCACAAAGAAGAACCTTTACCATAACTAAAAGAAAGACTCGAAAGATTTGCTTGCAACATGTGAGAATTGCTCAGCAAACCTTGTGACTCCAAGCTATGTTTATAGGTAAGCAAAAGACTATGAACTTCATCAAATAAAACATCACCAAATCTCAATATGATTGATGAGACAAAAGAATACCACTAAGAATATACAAGATTTAATCACATTCAAAAATCAACTCACCCATAAAAGCTAATTAAGTGATCACCTATATACTTGATTCATAGAATATAATCTTCAGCTACCAAATCATCTTTCTTCACTATTTACAGTTGAGGACGAAGATAAATCACAAGTGCTTAATAGGAGGAAGAAAATCTCTCTCACAAGTAATCCACATCTCAACTGTAGTGGCTCTACCAACCAGATTTACTGAAACACTTGGACTAACAAAAGCAAATATCCAACTACAAATTAGATTGCTAACATGATTCCATTAAACATAATCTGGATCAGTAGGCAATGGTGGATTGATGTAATACATGTATTGAAATTACATTCAATCATTTAAAAAAAAAGTAATAACATCTTGAGTCTATTTTTTTTAAGAAAAATGATCCACATAAATCTAGTGGCATCATCAATAATGAAAAAATAGTACTTACCATCAATATTTGCTAACATTAGTGAATTCCATAAATTCATGTAAAGTAATTTAAAACACGTTCCAATATATCATGTTTAGAATGAAAAAAGTTTCTTGTGTTTAGAACAAGTGTATTGAGTAGAATTGGGAAAGCAAGATTTATCTATTAAAGAAAGATCAACAAGTTTATGTAACAATTGTGAAACTGGCTGAACAATTTATTGTGTCACAAGCTAGATTGAGAAGCATCTAAAGTAAATGCTACATATATATTTTGCATAATAGAACTATAGGAAAGACTAAGTAAACACCGACAAGATGTAGAATCCTTAACAATGGATCCTTATAGATTGTACAATACTCTACTAGATTGGTCTTGAGTTAGAGATCTACTTGTCTTTGCTTTCTTCACACAAAAGGAATCATTATAAAATTCAACAAAGTAGTTGTTGTCAAAACATAATTTCTTAATAGATAACAAATTATGTGAAACTTGAGGTGTGTGAAAAGGATGACTAAGAGAAAGATTTTGGATTGGAAAGAGACTACCCATTACTAATAGTCATAGAAGAATTAACTTGATAAGGTGAAGGATTCTGCACATTTTCATTGGAACTAGTCAATTAATGAGTAACACCAGAGTCAAGAAGTCAATCAAAGGAAGAGAAGGTTGCATTGTTGGATGTGGAAAAATTTATGGAAAATAGAGCATGAGCTTACAACATATCACTTAATTTAAAGCATATATCTATTTTATGGTCATTCTTGCCACATAACTGATATTGAAACCAAGAAGGACCTGAAGAACCTTTTAAATTTCTAACATTACTAACATTTTTGAAAGGGTTCTCACCTTTGTAAGTGATCGTCACATAAATTATGTGTGCAATGAATACGCAAGTATACATATTGTAACAAGTAATATAATGATAAGAAAATATCATTCTCATAGAGATTATTTTATTAGAAATTAATTTTTAAAACTAAAAGAAATAAAAATCAGTTATTTTTATATTTTAAGAAAGCAAAATTAAAATAACTAAAAGTAAATAGTAATAATTAACTAAATCATATTTGATAACTAAGAAAATATATAAGAAAATATCTAAAAATACTTAATCTTTCAATTTTCTAAACATGTGAATCGTTAAAATATCTCCAATATAATTATCAATTAATTATATAATCAATTTAATCTAACCTAGCATGTATTATTCTCTCAAGTAAACTACACATCATATAGTAATTAATTTAATCATACTTTCATGCCAATTAAATTACATTTGACTCATTAAGTTCATCACTTATGGATCATATATATAAGAATTATACATTTTTGCCTAGAAACTATGCATGTTATTTAATCAAGATAAACAATTAAATAATTCTCTCAAATCTATTTAATTGACTTTATAGATAAATTGTTGGCTAAAAAAATAATAGCATAAAAATAATATTAAATAATATAATTAAATTAAAATTAAAATTATGGTAAAATATTAGATCATCACATGGTAAAAATTAGGTTCATAAGATCTCTAGATTAATAAATTAACTATACATAACTGTGTTCATAAAGCTCATATTTTTCATAAAAGAAATAAAAATTGATTAAAAAAAGAGTAGAAGAAGAAATACAATCAAGATCTTGAATTGTAGTGTTAATCTCGTATTGAATCTTTAACAAAATTGTATCATCTCTTGAATTTTTCTTTATTTTTCTCACTTCTTAGCTTTAAACACTAACAAAAATTATGCTAATGACGGCCCTTTAGGGTTTATGGGATGATTAGGGGCTTAAATATAGCTTAGGTATAATCTAGACTGTCAGATCACCTTTAGATGAAGGGCTGAGATCAAAACAAGCAAAACTAATAGTGTCAGTCAATCAAAGCACATCATATGGCACACAGAATTCACTGGGAAAATCAGAGTATGACGTGTGGTAGGGGAGACCGATCAGAGTCAATGCTTGTTGAGTGAATGTCACGCAGCGCAATATGATTTACAAAAATGGATGGTGTGGGAGCAATCACATGGCAACATGTGGCAATGTTATTTGACTGTGCTCAGAAGTCGGATTGAATGACGTGATAACATGTGGCACACAATTTGTCCTCCTCACATATGGAGATCTATGATTCGTTGTCTCTACTTGTGTGGTATCTGCATGGCTTGCCCAATCAGCTTCTCTACTTATGTGGCAGGCGACGTGGTAGCTCTTGATTGGTCTTACCTTAAAAATTCATAAAAAAATCCATAAAAATTCTAACAAAAATCCCAAAAAATTTCAAAAATTATATTTTCACCCCATTTCACTAAAAAAATTATATTTTAATATTTTTGGCCCCAAAAATACTATTTATTGAATAAAACAAATAAATATTAAGTAAAAAAGTGCATTAGTGACTCTACTTTCATAAAGTCGTCACACCTCAAACTTAACTCTTTGCTTGTTCTCAAGTAAAGCCAAGTATAACTAAATAAAATAACATGTGTAGTATATTCATAAATATATTTCTATTAGTACATGCATATTTCACGAAAATTATCCCTCTCAAAACTTGTACAATCCTATGATAAAGAAGTTCACATATTTATCAATCAACGTTCCATCAATACAAGGATATGTAATGTTTTTGACAAATTGATTCATGTGTGATGCACAAGATATCATTCAATGCACTCATGAAATTAACCTATATGAGCATGCTAATACATTCAATCTTAGAACAAGTCTCATAAGTTTATTTTTCACATACCTCTCCACTAATATAAATATGTAGTTAGCTTAGATCAATAAGGACTTTGCATGGTTTTAATGTAAGGCTTAGTTGGGGTGTCGATAAATGAAGACATTTAGGCTCTTTCCACACCTTAGCTTTTTTTTTATCATGCATTTTTTAACTTGATATTTCAGTGCACAATTTTTTGTCATTATTTTCATATTTTTTTATTCCACATCTCTTTTCTCTTTTTTTATTGTAACTTCACAACACCCCCAAACTTATTTTCAATTCTATTTTTTTAGAGGGATAATTGTGTTGTGAGTTTTGATTATTCTTTTTATAAGGTGCATTACATTTCACCTTACTCTATAGCATAACACGTGATTGCATTTTATTTTATTTTCATACAAGCTAAAGGTGCAAGGATAAAGGCAATGCCTGTTAGTTAAAATAAAGATTTCATTTTTTTCTTCACACAAGCTAACCATTGTTAATACTTATTAGTCAAGCTAACAATAGTTAGGTTGAAAGACTCAATCGATCCAAATAAGGCTTAAATCATTTTTCTTCTTAAATATTAATTAGAATTTCACCTCAAGGGATGATCAAATAGATTCTAAAAATTGGTATATCTCATCGACTCGCATAACTCACTACAAATTTTCTCTCAATAAGAACACCAAAATCAATCATGAATATGTGTATAAAAATTTGAATCAATACATTCAAAACTAGCAAGCATATCACATGATTAATGTAAATATCTTAAAAAATATGTTATATTCCTTATCCTAGTCATGACAACCAATTTTATCATTGAGTTCATATGTTTCATATCAAGCATGTATGCATTTAATTTTCATATATTTATCAATTTCTACCCAAATCATGATTAAATACATCCTAAAAAAATTCTCTAAAAATTTAAAATGCATACTAAATATTAATGTAAATAATGAAGTTCCATCCCCTAAACTTAAATTGTACATTATCCCCAATGCCCACAGAAAACAACTTGCAAATATGCTTAACAAGAGAGTTTCCAAGAAGGCATTATACGGTTCACTAAGCAAGTTGGGCATGATCGATATCTATGCGCCAACTTGAGGGAAAATGTTAATAAATCATTAATGGTATATTAGTTGTATCTTTATTAGTTGTATGTAACTAATATACTTTTCTTAAAAGCATTTTTCATAAAAATCAGATTCTTATTTCTTGTATTTATACTTGTATTAGCATTCATTGTAATTGTATTATAAATATATTTCAGTATATTCAATTAGATGGGTATGTGAAAGATTGTTAACATGCATCAAGAAATTAAGTGTAACTGATATCATAATAGAATTGTATGGGTATGTGAAAGATTGTTAACATGCAGCAAGAAATTAAGTGTAACTGATATCATAATAGAATTGTACACTGACAACACATGGCTATTAGAACTAACAAACTAAAAGTAAGAAGTAATCCTATACAACACACATTTACAATACACTGTATCAACATATAGAACTGAACTCCAATATATATATACAGCTGGGATTTCTATTTTCACGTTTTAGACACAAAAAAAGAAGGAAAAAAAATAAAAAAGGAAGGAGTATATAATCACTTGGTTTTATTAGATTGTATTATTCATTCTTATCTAATTTTTGTTTTTTCATTCGCTTTCAGAGATCTTTCATTCAACTACTTCTCAGAGGTTGGTAGCTTTAGCTCCAACCAAACAAAAGAATTTGATCTGTAAGTACATTAGGATGCATTCTTGTATCCACGATTATTGCAATATTAACTCTGATAAAGGACGTTGATTTCATCTATTTACACGCTTTATGCTTCATTTAGGAATTTGTTTGACTGCTGCAATACAACCAATGCGAAAAATCCGAGTATCAATCTCAACGGGTTAATGAAAACTAATTGTCCTAAGGGGAAGCAAAAGAGTAAGTTTATATAAAGCTTTGAAAACATAAGAAAATTAAATTATAGGGTTAGGATTAATGCACAGTTTTAGGATTTACTTTGCAATATATGTGTAATGTGTCTTTTGTAGATTAGAGTTTTGGTTGAGTAATTAAGTAATTCTCCCGAAAATTAAATATAGAACTAAAATAATTCATGTATTCTATTGTTTTTAAGCGGAGGTGGTATCAGTCATGTCATATTTTGTGTGTTTGTATTTTCCGTTTTAAATTCACATAATTTTTAATAATATAAAATATTAAATAGTTTTTAGTTAATCTCTTTAAGATAAAACTCAAAGTCTTTACATGTAAAAAATAAATAAGTTGTATCCTCAACTAAAACTAATGTGCTTAGAGTAATTCATGCAGAAAATTCATTATTTATAAACTGTGGGGGCGAGAAAGAAAAAGAGTATGGGAATTGGTATGAAAATGACAGCAGTACTTCACCATATTATACAAGTCCAAATAGAGACTGGGCTTACACTAGCAGTGGATACGCCTACCATGACCGCATCAAAAGTACTAAATGTGAAATTTCACGACCTTTGTATGGAAACGCTAGATTTTCTCCTGTATATCTCAAGTACTATGGGTTCTGTTTGCATGAAGGCAACTACACTGTTACGCTTTACTTTGCTGAAATTGTATACATCAAAGATAATGATGAATTTGAGTATATCAGTTCAAAAAATCGCATGTTTGATATTTATGTTCAGGTATTAATTAAATCTTATAATTAAATAATGTTTTTTTCAATAATTACTCTATATTTATTACATACATAAATGACTGGGGGGGTCATCACTTACACTATTTTTTCAATTTCTCCAACTTTACAGGGCAACAAGACCATAACAGATTTTAACATCAAAGCAGAAGCAGAGGCAAGAAAAGAAAAAGTAACACAACTAAACATAACTGCACATGTGAATGATACTGGTGTACTAGAGATCGAATTCTACTGGGCTGGAAGAGGGCCTTCAAAATGGGTACCACCTTATTATTCTGGGCCTCTTGTATCAGCCATCTCTGCAGTTCGTGGTAAGCAATGATTTGCTCTATATTTGAAGACAGAGATCGTTGATAAGTCAACCTGTTTTATTTTTGTTGTCAATTTACGTTTTTGGCACTGATCGAATTCAGATTTCTCCGAAAGCAAACTAAAGTATATAGTATTAACTGCTGCTGGGGGTTCAATTGTACTTTTAATTGGTCTATCCTTGGTCTGGAGGTTCTATTTGCTGCATAAAAGAAACTCGCATGGTATGATTCAACTGTGCTGTTAATTTGATCCCTTTTAATTAATTTTTTTTTCTTTTTCTTTTTCTTTTTTTAATGACGACTTTAGTTTTCCACCAAATTAATTAAAAGTTAACTAAATTACTATTTGTTTGGAACAGAAATTAAAATAGGTGAAGGCAAAGTGAAACTCAGAGACATAAAAAGGGCTACTCGAGGATTTAGCCAAAGAACTATGATTGGTAAAGGGAATTTTGGGACCGTTCATAAGGTACACTGTCTTCCCATCAAACTTTTAGGTTGCTATATAAATAGCATTAAATTTTAATTTAATACTTATATGTTATTAAAATTCACAAATATTATAAGAATATTGAATATTTTTTTATTATTTTGATATAATTAAATTTTATAATTATAACAAAAAGATCATTGCGTATTATTTGTTCGATAACACCTATTAATTTATTGATAACAATGAAATTTTGGTAACCTTTTACAAAATATAACTATATGGAAGTAACAAAAAATATTTAATATTATTTTCATACCAATTATAAAATTTAATAACATGAAAGTAAAAAATTAAAATTTAATGTATTTTTATGATATTAAGAGTTCAATAGTAAAAAAATTTATTTATTATATTAAATATTTTCTTTTATTCTTTAAATATAAAATTCAATAATTATTTCAAAGTTACATGTATTGATATATTCAGGCTACTCTTAAATTGAAAGATAATAGTGAGATTACGGTAGCAGTTAAGAAACTAAACCAGTTTTCAAACGAAGTACCGAACCAACTGAGAGATGAAATATACAAGTCAAATATGTTGAGCCATGAAAACATAGTGCAGCTTTTTGATGTCTATATTGGTAAAGACCTATCTTTCGTTGTGTTCGAGCATATGGATAACAAATCTCTTCAAGATGTTTTGTTCGGTATGCATACCATGCCTGATTTTATTCATTTATTTTAATTAAAAACTAAAATAGCAACACAAAACTGTTCAATCTTGAGACATCTATTGCCCTGTAATGCAGATCCAAAGACAAAAATGAAGAATCTGGATTGGAATAAAAGGGCAAAGATTTGCAAGGGAATAGCGAAGGCTTTAAAATATCTACACGAGAGACAGGCTATGAAGATGATTCATACTGGTCTTAAAGCCTCTAATATACTTCTTGATCGTGGCTTTAACGCTAAATTATCTGATATTGGATTGGCAAGTCTTTGTGCTAAAAATGATAACAATGAGCAATTTAAGCTCTTCGTGGAAGACGTTAAATTGTAAGTATTACTTGTTCTTAGACTTTTTTTTTATTTTCTCTTAGGGTGCATAATATAATTTATAATTAAATTAATATTCTATCATAAAACATATTTATTATGTATTAGAATATATATGCAGATTATCGGTTAATATGTTCTATTTTTTACTTTGACATAATTGAAGAGAGGATTTGAAGAAGGATATTTCTGATAGAATTAAATATTTACAACTCTAATAAGCTAGGCAGTTTGTGCTTTATTGTTTACTATAGTACGATATTACTGGTTACTTGGATGCCATGTGAATTTGGTAGGTACTAAATTCCTTTTGCTAAGAATTTTCCAACTTCTCTAATATTGTTTAATTTTTTTACTTTTTTATTTTTTTGAATATTCTTGAAGTATTGAAAAGTAAGAACTTTTATGATAAACATACACTCATAATTTCAAACCCACCTATATACTACCAACCCTTCTCATGAAATCACTTCTCACTCTTACCTATTTTTTTATTCTTTCTCTCTTACTAAGGAAGTACATATATAGTTTCAAAGTATAGAATTTATCTCTTTTTAAAGAAGTACATAGTCTCTAAGTATAGAAAAAAATCTTACACTTAAACATAGTTGATAAATAAATGCCGATCAAACAATCATCAACTATATCTCCCCTTCTCAAACAAATAGATTAATTATCCAAAATGATCTAACCTATGGGCTTCTAGAATATTTTTTTCTTTTGCTAATACATGTAATTGCGGCAGTGGTTATGCAGCACCCGAGTACGCATCACGAAATAAGGTATCATTTGCATCCGACGTCTTCACATTTGGAGTGCTTGTGCTTGAAATTGTTAGCGGGAAAAGAAATTCAGATGGACATAGATTTAGCAGTTACGATCAACAACCTGAATTTCTGACGGAAAAGGTATTTCAATTTGACACGCATAATAAATAGAAGTATAAATAATAAACTGTAAGTTGATCGAATTTGTTATTCAATTTTGTTTGTAAGTGCTAAAGTGCACTTGTAATTTCCAAATCAAAGACCTAGAATAATTGGGTTATTGGAGATTGTTATAAAACTCCTTAATTTAATGAGCAAAACATGGAGCAAAACAAAGAATAAAACATAGAGCTTAATTCAAGGAACAATTCAAGGAACCATTAATTTAAGGAGTAATTTAATGAGTAAATTTTCCTATAAATAGATATGTAATTGTAATGAATTAATCATCCAAAGTATTCATTCTAATTGAGAGAAAAGCTTTTGTGAGAGAAAATTGAGAGTAATTTTCTTAGGTGTAATTGGGTCGTGAGTTGTGAGTGTTGTAAACACCTTGTGTAATTTCTCATATTTCAGTAAAAAAATCTGCAGTAGGTCCGGAGACGTAAGCAAGATTGGCCGAACTCCGTTATCAAATTTGTGTGTTATTTTTATTCTTGTTTTCTCATAAATCTAGCTTATCGGAAATTTGCGTAATTTCTCAACAATTGGTATCAGAGTTATTGGTGGTGATTTCTATCAATTTTCTACAAGATTACTATTTACATAATAGCGAATTACGTGAATAGTGAAATTTTGTCGACGATATTTGTTCGTTGACGGAGGTGTTCTAATACACGGTGGTTTACAGAAATAGTCAGAAACAATCCGGAGGAAATCGGATTTGAGTAGGAGCAATGGCCGCAGATGAAGGAAAGGTGAAACTTGAGAAATTCGATGGCACAGATTTCGGATTTTGGAAAATGCAAATAGAGGATTATCTGTATCAAAGAAATTTGTATCAACCTCTCTCAGGGAAGAAGCCAGAGGCTATGAAGGAAGAAGATTGGAATCTTCTAGACAGACAAGCCCTCGGAGTTATTCGATTGACGTTATCCCGTAATGTTGCTTTCAACATAGCAAGGGAAAGGACCACGATGGGTCTTATGGCAGCTCTCTCCAATATGTATGAGAAGCCATCAGCCTCAAACAAAGTGCACTTGATGAGGCGTTTGTTTAATTTGCGGATGACGGAAGGCGCATCGGTAGCTCAACATCTCAATGAACTCAACACAGTCACAACCCAGTTGAGTTCAGTGGAAATTGAATTCGATGAAGAAGTACGAGCATTGATACTTTTGTCTTCTCTACCAGAAAGTTGGAATGCTACTGTTACGGCTGTGAGTAGCTCGTCAGGAAGCAATAAGTTGAAATTTGATGATGTTCATGATTTGGTTCTCAGTGAAGAGATCCGACGTAGAGAGTCAGGTGAATCGTCAACTTCTTCAGTTTTGCATACATAGTCAAGAGGAAGAAATTCAACCAAAGGGAATGGACGTGGCAGAACAGACTACCAAGGTAGATCAAAGAACAAGAGGTCCAAATCCAGGAATCCTAATAATTCCCATAGCTCGAAGATTATCGAGTGTTGGAATTGTGGAAGAACCGGGCACTACAAAAATCAGTGCAAGAATGCACCGAAGGACAAACAAGTGAAGGCAGAGGTAAATGTTACTTCCACCTCAAGAGGGGATGATGCATTGATATGCTCTTTGGAGAGCAAGGAAGAATCTTGGGTATTAGACTCTGGAGCATCGTTCCATGCTACTTCACAGAAAGAATTCTTCGAGAGATATGTCCCCGAAAACCTTGGAAAGGTATATCTTGGTGATGATCAACCATGTGCTATTATTGGCAAAGGTGTAGTGAAAATTAAGTTGAACGGGTATGTTTGGGAGCTGAAGGATGTCAGGCATATTCCCGACCTAAGAAAGAACTTAATCTCAGTAGGGCAGTTGGCCAGTGAAGGCTACACTACGATTTTCCATGGTGATGATTGGAAGATTTCAAAGGGTGCAATGACAGTTGCTCGAGGAAAGAAAAGTGGCACTCTTTACATGACATCAGAGGCACATTGTTCAATCACAGTTGCAGCAGGCAATTAAACACCAAATTTATGGCACCAAAGACTAGGCCACATGAGTGAGAAAGGGATGAAGATTATGCACTCAAAGGAAAAACTTCCAGGTCTATAGTCTGCGGAGATAGACATGTGCGAAGATTGCATACTTGGAAAGCAAAAGAGAGTCAGCTTTCAGACAAGTTGCAGAACCCCAAAGAAGGAAAGGCTAGAGCTTATTCACTCTGATGTTTGGGGACCAACGACCATCTCATCTATTGGTGGGAAACACTACTTCGTGACTTTCATCAATGATCACTCTAGGAAGGTATGGGTTTACTTTCTAAAGCATAAGTCTGAAGTATTTGAGGCTTTCAGAAGATGGAAAGCTATGGTGGAAAATGAGACGGGTTTAAAAATCAAAAAGCTCAGAACCGATAATGGTGGTGAATATGAAGACACCAGATTCAAAAATTTCTACTATAAGCACGGGATCAGAATGGAAAGAATTGTGCCAGACACGCCTCAACACAATGGTGTAGCTGAGCGTATGAACCGAACGTTGACAGAAAGAGCCAGAAGCATTCGTATACAGTCAGGTCTACCGAAGCAGTTCTGGGCAGAAGCAGTCAACATAGCAGCTTACTTGATCAACCGAGGCCCATCTGTTCCATTAGAGCATAGAATACCAGAGGAGGTATGAAGCGGAAAATAGGTCAAACTATCACATCTAAAAGTTTTTGGTTGTGTAGCATTTTTGCATATCAGTGATCAAGGTAGGAATAAGCTTGATCCCAAATCCAAGAAATGCACATTTATCGGCTATGGTGAGGATGAGTTTGGCTATCGCATTTGGGATGACGAAAACAAGAAAGTTATCCGTAGCAGAGATGTGATTTTCAACGAAAGGGTGATGTATAAGGACATGCAAAAAATAGACGCCAATGACTCAGAGCAGAATGAGTCAGTATTTGTAGATGTAGATGATGTCCCAGTTAGTTCCGCAACGGACCAAATTGTAACAAGTCCTCAGTTAGAGGAACTTGTCGGACAGAGCAGTACGCAGCAGTCCGACACACCACAGCCTCCTACTCCAGCTCCTGTATTGAGAAGGTCTTCTCGACCTCATGTGCCTAACAGGAGATACATGAACTATATGTTACATGTTACTGACTGATGGAGGGGAGCCTGAATGCTATGATGAAGCTTTCCAGACTCGAGATTCAAGCAAGTGGGAGCTTTCCATGAAAGAAGAAATGAAATCTCTCATCTCCAACCAGACATGGGAACTAGCTGAGTTACCTATGGGAAAGAAGGCACTTCACAACAAATGGGTGTACCGGGTGAAAGAAAATCATGATGGTTCCAAGAGATACAAAGCCCGCCTAGTTGTTAAAGGGTTTCAACAGAAGGAAGAAGTTGACTACACTGACATTTTCACTCCCGTTGTGAAGCTCAATACTATCAGATCAGTGTTGAGTATTGTAGTCATTGAAGATCTTCATCTTGAACAGTTGGATGTGAAGACTGCATTCCCTCACGGAGATTTAGATGAAGAGATATACATGTACCAGCCAGAAAGTTTCTCAGAAATAGGGAAGAAGAACATGGTGTGCAGACTTAAGAAGAATTTGTATGGCCTGAAACAAGCCCCGAGACAATGGTACATAAAGTTTGACAGCTTCATGCACAAGGAAGGTTTCCAGAAGTGCAATGCTGACCATTGTTGCTACTTCAAGAGATATAGGTCCAGTTATATCATTTTACTACTTTATGTTGATGATATGTTAGTAGCAGGTTCAGATATGGATGATATTAAAAGGTTGAAGCAGTAATTGGATGATATTAAAAGGTTGAAGCAGTAATTGTCAAAGGAGTTTGACATGAAAGACTTGGGTCCAGCAAAGAAGATTCTTGGAATGCAAATCACAAGAAATAAGAAGAAAGGATCCTTGTAGTTATCTCAGGCAGAATACATCAATCGTGTTTTGCAAAGATTCAACATGGGTGATGCCAAGCCAGTTAGCACACCCTTGGCCAATCATTTTCGCCTATCTAAGGATCAGTCCCCTTAGACAGAGGAAGAGAGAGAATTCATGGCTAAGGTTCCTTATGCCTCAACCATTGGTAGTTTGATGTACGCAATAGTCTGTACGAGACCATACATTGGCCATGTAGTGGGAGTTGTTAGCAGATTTATGTCAAATCCAGGAAAAACTCATTGGGAAGCAGTCAAGTGAATTTTGAGGTATCTGCGAGGCACCACAGAAAAGTGCTTGTACTTTAGTAAAGGAGAGTTTAAAGTACAAGGGTACGTAGACGCAGACTTTGGAGGTGAAGTTGATCACCGAAGAAGCACCACCGGTTATATATTTACTGTTGGAACTACAGCTGTTAGTTGGATGTCACAAATACAGAAAATTGTCACTCTATCCACTACAGAGGCTGAGTATGTAGCAGTAACTGAAGCTAGTAAAGAGATGATATGGCGTCAAGGTTTGTTAACTGAGTTGGGATTCAAACATGAGAAGAATGTTCTGCATAGTGATAGTCAAAGTGCAATACACTTGGCGAAGAATTCAACATTTCATTCTAGAACCAAGCATATTGGACTTCGTTATCACTTCATCAGATCTCTATTGGAAGATGATGTGTTAATACTGGAGAAGATTCAAGGAAGCAAAAATCCAACAGATATGTTAACAAAGGTGGTGACTATTGACAAACTGAAGTTGTGCTCAACTTCAGTTGGTCTGCTAGAGTAACAAAGACTAGAAAAGTTGTTGCATTGATCGAAATGTGAAGACAGATTGAAATCAGTCTTCAAGTGAGAGATTGTTGGAGATTGTTATAAAGCTCCTTAATTTAAGGAGCAAATTAAGGAGCAAAACATGGAGCAAAACAAGGAGTAAAACATGGAGCAAAACAAGGAGTAAAACATGGAGCAAAACAAGGAGTAAAATATGGAGCTTAATTCAAGGAACAATTCAAGAAACCATTAATTTAAGGAGTAATTCAAGGAGTGAATTTTCCTATAAATAGATGTGTAATTATAATGAATTAATCATCCAAAGTGTTCATTCCAATTGAGAGAAAAGCTTAGAGAGAAAAGCTTTTGTGAGAAAAAATTGAGAGTAATTTTTTTAGGTGCAATTGGGTTGTGAGTTGTGAGTGTTGTAAACAACTTGTGTAATTTCTCCTATTTCAATAAAAAGATCTGCAGCAGGTCCGGAGACGTAAGCAAGATTGGCCGAACTCCGTTATCAAATTTGTGTGCTATTTTTATTCTTGCTTTCTCATAAATCTGGCTTATCGGAAATTTGCGTAATTTCTCAACATTAACACCATTGCTACGTATTCTTATACCATTCTAGAATCTAAGAACCAATAGCCTTGATCAAGAAGTGAATCAAGATTATCAAGATAGCTTTGAGGAAGGAGATTCAAAATACACAAGAAAATTGAGAGAAAACACATTTCATGATGTTAGTGTGACTATGCACTGCTTCCCTTAAAAAACTCATAGCTCTAATCTATAAGTTGATTACACATGGAGCAATTATACCAACCAATACTTTTATATGTTTGTTCAATTTGGTGCTTTGTGGATATTTGAATAGTCAGATAATTAGTCAAAGAAATTGTTAGAAACTAATTCTACCAAAAAGTTGAAATTGTTAGAAGAAATTAACAAAACTGTTTCTTTCGGACCCTATTTTTTGAGATTATTCAAAGCTAGCAGCCTGTATTTAAGCTTAAAAGTTTGATTTTGTCATGTTAATTTTCATCATAAATATAGGTTTGTACAGCACGCAATATTCTGGAATTAGTGGATGAAAGTTTGATCACTATCGATCAAACAGAAGCAAGGAAGATATTAATGTTGGCCAAGCTGTGCGTCAACATGGACCAGGAAAAGAGGCCAACTATATCTCAAATTGTGGGCTGCTTAAATAATGAAATAACTATAGATGATATTTATAAGTCCATCCCACAAGGAGATGCTGCTACTACTGAAACTTTCAAGACAACCAGTAGTGACGCCCACTTCACTACTATAGTTGCATCAGGCTCAACATCTACTAGTTAGATTGGTCATACCAAGTCATATCAAGTATCAATTATGTTTGCCTTTTGGCCGTTTATTTGAAGGGTAATGAAAGTATAAAATATATGTGTATTAAATTCTATGTACCTTTAAAAAAATAAGACCGTCTTTTAGAGTATATGATAAAATTGACAACTTTCTACTCTCACCACTTTCTTTTGTGTGTATGGCGTGTTTATGTTTCATTAAAAAAATGTGTAACATTATGAATTGAAGGTTATAATGTAATGATCATGAAATTAGTATTTATTTATAGTAATTTAATAAATGTTGATATTTATGGATTACGGTGATTTTGTACTTGAAGGGTTCAAAAACAAATTTAAGTTAAATAATGTGGAAGAAGACAAAGTTTGATTTCCTTAAACATCCTTTCTCCAGATTTCATGAGTATGCTACAAAATTTAGAAGATAACTTTTTATTTTAACGTAGAAAGTAAATGATTCGAACTTATGAAAAAATTTAAAAGCATATATAGTTTAAAATTTCATATTTTAAAATATAATAAATGTTAAAATTAAGCAATTACATAAATTCTAATAAATTTAAGACGTATATTATTCTTAATTGAAATTATAAAGAAATTTTATCTATATTTATATTTTGTATCTTAAAATGTTAAATAGACTAGTTGGAACAAATTATTCTAATTTTGTAATAATATCATAACACTTGCCTACAATTTCAACAAACTTCAACAAATTTGAGTTAAGTTTCATATTTATTAATCTTATTTGATATAATTTAAAGATGTTAATGATTATGCTAATCTATATAATTTTTTTTTATAAAAAATGGTAGATATTTCATTAAATCTTATATATGAAAAATAAAAACATGTGAAACTCTTTAATATATATTCAAAAATTAAAAAAAGCAAATCACACAGGGAGAATGGATGTTTTATTAAGAATACCATCAAACTATCATGAACTTCTTCATTTTTCTCATTTTTACTTATCTTTATCACCAACCATGGTTTCATTACGAGTACCACTAAAAATTGTTTCTCTTTTTTTTTTTTATTATCCACCATAATAATGAGTAATAGGATGTAAAGATATATCCTCCGTGAATTAGACTTTTACTTGTTTGAGAAAAAATTACTTTTTTTTTTTTTTTTGGTAATAAAGATTATGAAATTGTTCGTGTCCTTCTAATAGAATCGGTTAAATATGTAGTTTTCTTTACAAGTAAGCGAATTTAAGCCTTCTCATCCTTATTTATAAATTTAGATAAATCATACATAAGTATCCACGCCTTTCAAAAAAAATATTACTGAAATACACATCTAAGAACCACTACCATAGTCATCTCCATTGTTGATCAGTTTGCACCATCGCCAATCTCCATTTAACTCCATTTTCTTTATCAATATCACGTTATTACCAGCCACTACAGATTCATTTCATGGGATACCTTTTTTGCAGAAATTAAACACCACCACCAACGGAAGAACACTAGCGACACTAGAGATGATCTTTCAAAAAAATTGCCATCGGTATGCCAGAGGACGCCTTCGTCATTTCTTCCACCGATAGACTGATCACAAACGAGTGCGCTTTTCTTGAGCTCATAAGTGAAGCTTGATTTAACACCATCCTTTCGTGTTGATAGCGTCTCTGGTTTTCATTATCTCATATTTGAAGCTAAAAGAAGAGTTTATGTCTCTGTTCATCAGATATTTGATGTTCTTATAGTATTTTATTTGAGGATATACATCTGAACTAGTCTATTAGAAGTGAGCATTCACGGGCCTCTTGAAGAACTCATGTTCAGAAATTCAATTTGGATTGGGTTACATGAATATTGGTGCTTATTGAGCCTTTTTTTTTTTTATTTAAGCTAATTAGGGAGTTGGTTATTAATATTTGAAGTATATATGTGCTGATTAATTCTGGAAAATCAAATTAGTATCTCATTGGATTTATTTCAAGTTTTTCCATCACAGAGAATCTGAAGCTTCTACACATCGCGGTTTTAGGCATTCAACTAGTGCTACTTTTTAGCAAATGGAGCTAATTTGGAGACTACCTTCCCTTAAGCCTTGGTTGTATATATCTCTAAACTCTCTTATTTGGTTTGTGCTTGTTAGTTATGTTGTGAATTAATTTTGATAAATCTGCATTAGATAAAATCCATTTCAAAATACCCAACCAAATTCATCTCACCAATCACATAGAAAATCTTGTATATTTACCTAGAACAATTTTCTTCAATTGGATATTGAGAATGTATTCATGTATTATGATCTTTATGATTATGATTGTGTTGCTTATACCTAAATTAAATTAAATGGTTATGTTTTGAGATTTTGGAAACATATTCATGATAATTATTTTTCTTGTACTGGTTAGGAATATGATACATGGCCTGAGATGAAACACCAATATTTATATCAAAGGTATAAAACCTCAATTTGTTCCATTTAAATTTATTAAGACAAATAAGATATTATATTATGTACTATCTCATTATCATCCTAACACATCAAAAATTAAATAAAACAAGATAAAATGAATTCACAAAATTTATAAATTTTATTATGGATTAACAGAATATCACATTCTAATTGACACATGTTGAAAGTAAAAATAACATACTTAATATAATGAGTATTTATATTTATGAATAAAAAAGATAAAATAATATGTTTAATAATTAAATAGTATCATTAAAAAAATAATATATATTTAAAAAACTAAAATAATTTTAAATCTAATCGATTTAGGATTTATTTATCATTTAGTCCCTAATAAAAAAATAATATATATATATATATATCATTTAGTTATTAATAAAAAAATATTATTTATAAGTTAATATTTTTATTTTTATTTAAAATATAATCTTTTATTTTTACTTATTTTAATTTTAATTATAAATAACATCTATGGTAAAAAAAACTCAACAAAATATCAAACGATGAGATTACAGCATGCAAAGTGAAGCTTTTGCTAATGAAAAAAAAAATTAAAGAGAATTATTTATTTGGTCAGCATCTAATATTAGTTGCCTTTTCATGCTTTCGTTATATTTCCTATTGGAAGAATCTTTTGGTTTTCATTCATCTGTTTTGTTTGTTTCGTCAAAGGTGCTTAATTGTTTACAAAATATTTTTATTTTGTATTTTGTTCTCTACACATTTTGTAAAAATAGATTTGATTGTTGTAGCGAGGTTTTATTTTTCTCAAGAAAATAAAATTGATGTTGTAATTAAGTAGCATTTAAGTTTTTTTCCTTTTAAAATGTAAATGTTAGGTAAAGTTTTTTAATTAAAAAATAATATGTTAAATTTTATAACAATAAAAATAAAATTTTAATAATATTAAATGAGATTTAATTAGATAATATTTAATATTAAATAAATTTAAATAATTCTAGTATAATTTAAACCGTATTTAAATAAAGTAATTTATAATATTTTTTTAGTAATAAAAATATATAAAATATAATATTTTTATATTAATGAATATTTTTTTTTTTAAATAATAATAATAATAATAAAGTTCGATTACACTTACCCCACGTTTGGTTGGACGGAATGGAATGGAATCAGAATTGATTCCATCCATTTTGTGTGTTTGGTTGGACGGAATGGAGAGCGGAATGGAATCTGATTACTAAAAGAGAAGGAATCACAATTCCTTCTCCCCCCTTTGGTAATCATTATTCCATTCCCATCTAAACTTTTTTTTTCCAATTTTACCCTCACCTAAAATATAACCTTAAATTTAAATCTCAAATTCTCAAACCCAAAAATTCCAAAACCCTAAACCCTAAACCCTAAACCCAAAATTTCAAAACCCTAAATCCAAAATTCTAAAACCCAAAATTCCAAAACCCTAAACCCTAAACCCAAAATTTCAAAACCTTAAATCCAAATCTTAAAATCCTAAAACCTTAAACCCTAAACCTCAAATCCCTAAACCCTAAACCCTAAAACCCTAAACCTTAAAACATAAATCCCAAAACCCTAAAACATAAATCTCAAATCCCTAAACCATAAACCTTAAATCCCAAATTCCAAATCCTAAAACCCTAAATCCTAAACCCCAAATCCCAAATCCCTAAACCCTAAACCTTAAAACACAAATCTCAAAACCCAAAACTCTAAAACATAAATCCCAAAACCCTAAACCCTAAACCCCAAATTCCAAATCCTAAAACCCTAAACCCCAAATCCCTAAACCCTAAACCTTAAAACATAAATCCCAAAACCCAAAACCCAAAACCCTAAAACATAAATCCCAAAACCCAAAACCCAAAACCCTAAAACATAAATCCCAAAACCCAAAACCCCAAATTCCAAATCCTAAAACCATAAACCCTAAACCTTAAACCTTAAAACCCTAAAACCCTAAACCCTAAATCCAAAATTCTAAAACCCTAAACTATTTTTAGAAAAATAATAATTTTAACGCTAAACCTTAACCTACAAATATAACCCAAATCCTAAATCCCTAAACCCTAAATCACACATCCCAAACCTCAAAACCCTAAACCCTATTTAGAAAAATAATAATTTTAATAATATATTTCTTTTTAATTAAGTAATACTTATTTAGAAAAATAATGATTTCAATAATGTATTTTTTCTGACGAAAAAATAGTAATTAAATGACATTATTTGAACTTTACAGCATGTAGGGGTATTAAGGTCATTTACAGCTTTTTTCATTCCATTCCAGTGGCAAACCAAACACTATAATCCTGATTCTGAGCTTGATTCCAATGGTCAAACCAAACAAAATTGTTTCCTTTCCATTCCATTCCATTCCGATTCCGATTCCAATTCCGATTCCATTCCACGAACCAAACGCCACCTTAGTACATGTAAGGTGGTTGCAGTGTTTCATTGGCATGGTAGCCTAATATATCAGAATGTGCTTCCCACCGACCATTTTCTTTATTAAAAAAAATGTAAATATTATAACAATATATTATTTTTAATATTGTAAGAATATTTAAATTTAATAATTTTTTAAGATATAATTTAATTCAGTAATTTTAAAATAATGATATCACATATTTAAATGATTAATTTTAAAAAAATTGAAAATATTATTGGTTTAACTGTATTTAAAACAAAGTTTTAAAAAACGGTTTTTAAATAAAAAAATGTAAAAAAAAAATATACAAATTAACCATTTAAATATGTGATGTCATTTTTAAAAAAATTAATGTATTAAAATATCATAAAAAATTATTAAATTTAAATGTTCAATTTTAAGAAGTTACTAAATTTTTAAGGTGACCAATTCTAAAGAAAAGAAAAAACAACTAAAGATAATTTAAACATTTTTACTTACATAACTAATTCACCCCTGCAATATCTTAATATGCGTGTGCAAAGTAACAAGGTAAATTATTATCAAAAGTAAAACATTAACAAAAAAAAAAAATAACAAAACAAATATCTTTTACTTCATTTTGTATGTCTGTTTTCAAAAAACTTCCTTTCATTTTATATTTTTAGCTTTAAAGCTCTCTACTCTACCTTATTATTGAAAAACTTTTAAAAATAACGTTGATATTATTAAAATTTCGATCTTAAAAGTAAAAGAATTGACTATTTAGTTTTATACAGTGATTGTTGTATTTAAAACATAATTAATATATGAATGAAATATAAAAGGGATAATCTTTTAACTTTTATGTTTAATAAAATTATTATCTCTCTTATGTTATTTATTGATTTCTTAAATTTTTTATTAAATTTGATATTTTTTATTGACTTATATTTTTTAATATTATTTTACTCACATAATATCCTTAATTATTATAGGTTAACTATATCATTATATATTGAGGCTGATTATTATTATCATAACCATCATCATCATCATCTTAAATTAATTTTAATTAAACTTTATCTTTTGACATGTGATGAGGTTTTCGTGTTATGTAAATATTGTAATCTTATTCTTAACTTAAGAATATCTACCAGATTTATGAATGTATAAATACGCCTAGGTGCAGTATGAGACAGATTGGATTGCTCTTATTTTAATGATTAAATTAGTAACATTTGATTATAATATAACATTCCTTCTTAAATTGCACCTTCATACTATATAGATAATACATTTCAATGTATTATTTGTAAATTTAACTTGTATTTAAACACCCCTTTATCATCAATATGAGCATTACTGTATTGTGGAAGAATAATTAATAATTAAACACCCCTTTGAATTAATAATTACGAGATTCAATAATGGTTTACTTGAAGCAACTATTTTTAAAGGACAAAATATAGAATGTGGTAGCTTATGACAATAAAAATAAAAGTTATGTTTAGTGTAATCTCCGGTAACAATGACTATGACATCCTCTTTTTGTTGTCCACTACCTGCCACGGGAAATGGAGTGAGAAACCTAATCAGAAAATTGGAGTAAGGAATGGAAAATCTCAAATCGAAAGATAGAGAGTCAAATCGGAAATTATCAAATACCGAAACGATAATGCGATTGCGTGACCTCCCACCGGATGTCATCACCGACATAATTGCTCGGCTACCTGTGAAGTGCCTCTTCTGTCTCAGGTCTGTTTGCAAACACTGGCGGTCTTTGATTGATAGCTTTAGTTTCATATATTTGCATGTTCAGAAATCTATAGAAACCAAATCTCATCTCATCGGCATCATCAGAAAGCACTCGAACCTTTATTATGTCGATTTCGATGTATTAAACGGTGCCGTCGAGCTGACTCACCCTCTCATGTGTTACAATAATCATCTTACGATATTAGGAACCTCAAATGGTTTGCTATGTATTTGTAACGTCGCCGAAGATATAGCTTTTTGGAACCCATCAATCAAAAAGTATAAGATTTTGCCCTGTGTGCCCAATAGGAAACATGACTCCAATAGGTATATTTTGGGTACTAGGGTTTATGGGTTTGGCTACGACGCTGTGGATTATGACTATAAGTTGGTACGGATTTCACAATTTATTTCATTGGACTATCATTCTGCCGATTCTGAGGTTCATATATTTAGTCTGAAGACTAATGAGTGGAAGAGGACTGCAGATATGCCTTGCGTCCTTAGTTATATTAAGAAAATGGGTGTTTTTGTAAGTCGTTTTTTGCATTGGATTGTTACTCCGAAGTTCGAGTTTGATGAAGCTGAATTAATTGTTGGTTTTGATGTGTGGTTGGAGAGTTTCCTAGAGGTACCAATGCCGGAATGCTTAAACAATCAAGTCCAAATGGAGTTGGGTGTTCTAGAAGGGTGTTTATGTCTCATTCCTTATTATCAAGATTCATCGATTGAGGTGTGGATGATGAGGGAATATGGGATTAAGGAGTCATGGACTAAGCTTTTTAGTGTTGCAGAGAATCAAGGAGTTAAACCGCCTAATTATATCATGCCTTTGTCTTACTCAAAAAATGGCACTGAGATTCTGGTAGAACAGGACCATGGAAAGCTTGCCTGGTTAGATTTGAAAAGTCAAAGTCTCAAGGATGTTAATATTAGTGGGTTACCCCACAATTTTGAGGTTGTGGTATGTTTGACAAGCCTTGTTCCAGTTAGTGTCATTAGACGAAATGATTGGAAATGCCATGAGCCGGGAAAGGATGAGCAAGAAAAAAGGTATTGACAAGAGCTATTGTGTATGCTTAGGTAGTACTTTTATTTTGGATATTTTGACATTGACTTATTGATATGCTTTTACCAATCGGTTATGTGTTTAGTTTTCCTTTTATGATCCTCTAATTATAAGCAGAAAAAAAGGTATTGACAAGAACTATTGTGTTTGCTTAGGTAGTACTTTTATTTTGGATATTTTGACATTGACTTATTTATATGCTTTTATGAATCAGTTATGTGTTTAGTTTTCCTTTTATGATCCTCCAATTATTCTGATCAAATTTCCTCATCTGTTGCAACATACACTCCCTTTTTTACATTGTTTCTGGTCCCAGGGATGATTTTTTGTCTAAGGGCTTTAAGCTGATGTTATAGTGGAGGGAGTGGACAAGCACAGGTGGAACAAAAGGTAATTTAGTAAAAGTCCATGTTGGAAGCATTATCATACGGAGACCATTTTTAATATGAGGTTGTTATATGATTTATATTATTACATTCATCAGATATAAGTGATTAGATTATAAGTTGTGTTTACGAGTTCTATGGGTGTTATTTTTGTTGTTTTTTCCAAACAATTCTTGCACAATCGCACTTTTTTGTAAAATGATATGCTAACCCACCTAAGAATCATATTCATCGTCTTATCAGAGACACCAGTCTATATCTTTTTCCCCATTTCATTATGCAGTGAGAAGAAGATCATCTTGACCAATCTGAGAAAACAGGACGATGCCAGATTTTAATATTTAAAGATCTTGTGGTGTGTTGTACTCACCCTGACCATTGACATCTTCAACCAATCAAACTATTGAGGATTTGCTTTAGTCTTTACCATTCTTGACATTCACAAGTGATGTGCTATTCAGTTGATGACTTTCATTGGGATAGAAATGAACAGACAAACAAGGTAAAGTTTCTGGATGAATCTTATTTCATTTTCCCTTGTTTGAAGAAACCAAAAGCAGGTCTATTAGAGTGTGTTCATAGTGGAATAGTGAAAATTAATGCCAATAAATGCTTGAAGAGATTGGGTTTCGAACTTTCAACGCCGTTAAGTGGAATCATGGAGAGCATGTGGCAGGTTGGGAGCCATGGAGACTAATTGTGTGTGTGCGCATTCTTTGGCCTTTTTCGTTTCTATTGTCTCAAAAGAAGTTTGTTTCTTGGTAGAGAATGGATAATATGTGAGAACTGATGAACAGTTCAAGAACAAAAACAGAGGGTAAGAAGAGAAGAAAAGAAAAGAATGGCAATCACGAGAAGTTTGTACACCACACTCAGCACTCAATACATCTAACAATACGGAGTATGTGCTTTTACATGAATCTGGATTAATGTGATAATTTCTTCCAAATTTCTGTAACCAAGAAAAATACTTGGAAGGGTTTTTCCTGCTGCGTATGCTACCGTCCAGTTTATCCTGCATGGTTTATTGTTTCGAGTTTTGACCATCCCGGGAGTAGTCTTTTCATATTCTGAGAGAGCAGAGTAGTTCATATACTGAAATACCTAGATTATCAAACTGCGATCAAAGAGGGGGAGGATGAGGTGAGGAACGTAAAAGAGTTGCATACTTTGATTTTCTCTATGCAAGTGTAACTTTTAATGATAAAGCCCGTATCATCTTGTAATTTTACTGTTTTACAAATGATTTCTGTCGTACATATTTATGATTGTGGTTTGAGTTAAATGCATTACTCTATATAGATATTAATGAGCTCTATTTTCAGATGGATTGTTAAGCGAAGAGTTCCGACCATTCAGTATTCTTCACGGACTCTTACCCAAGAGGACGCAGCCACTCAGGGTCTTAATTCTATAATTGTTAGAAAAAAATATAAAATAACATTTTTTAAATTTATAATAATAAAAATAATATTTTATAAATGTTAAACATGGTTCACTAATTAAAGTTTAATATTAAATAAGTTTATTTGATTGTAGTTTAATTTGAATCTAGCATCGTATTTGTGAAAATCTTAGGTTTAGTTTTTATTTATAGGATTTGTCGTTTATTTATTTCTTTCTGTTGTGTATTAGTTTTATTATTCTAGCTTTGTCATGCGGGTAGGAGTGCCAGATTTTTATCGAAAACTATATCGTTTGGATAACGTTTTCTACCTTGAAAGGGAGAGATTAGCGGAGAAGAAGGTTCAGAGTTCATATTGGTTAAGGGGTATAGTGGAGAAATGGTATTCTAACTTTATTAAAGGTATGTTTAGTATAATACTTTTTTGGTTAAGTACGTTAAGAATATTAATTTTATAAAAGTTTTAATTAAGTCCAAAAAATCATATTTACATTATGTGGTTAGTACATGTATTTTTATGAGGGTATTGGAGAGGTAAGGATTTGACTAGGTTTTTTTATTTTTTAAATTTAATTTTTTGAAATATCAAATTTAACCTCAGACTTTTTGGACTTGCTAGTTTTGGGTTGCTAAATTTTTCTTAATGATAAAAAAAATAATATGTTTATAAAAATTGATAAATTTAAGTATACATGAGCTATAGTTGTATATAGATTACATATGTTAGGACGAAGTGTTTGGTAATTTATCGTTTTAGATTGTTTATTATCTTTCTTTTTTTAAAATTTGACAATTTAAATATTCTTAAAAAATAATCAATTTAGTATTTTTTTTCTTATAGACTAATTTGGTGCTTTTTTTAATTTAATCAATTTAATATTTTTTTTATAATTTCACTAATCAAGTTATTATTTTAAATTTCTATTTCGTATAATTAATAAAAGAAAATTTATTTATTAATATATATATATAATTATCAAACAAATAATTAATAAAAGAAAATTTATTTATTAATATATATATATATATATATATATAATTATCAAACAAAATAAAGTATAAAATAAATACATTTTCACAAATTAACTACTAAAATAAATATAAATTATCAGCTAGACATTGAACCCTTCACTTTATATTTACCTGCTTCACAATAAGGTTTTGATACCATTGAGTTATAATTGTTCATGCAGTTAAAAAAACATTATACAACTTAAAACAAATATAAAATTATCAAACAAAGTTAAAATATAAAATAAATATACCATGTCAATTATCTATTAAAATCTATAAATTATCAAACAAAATATATCAAATAAACACAAAATCACTCACTCTCCTTTATATATATATTTGAAACTTTTATAAAGTTAGTGCAATTATTTTACTTAATTAAAAAACTATTATAATTATAAAGTTAATGTAATTATTTTACTTAGTAAAAAAATTAATATATTAAACAGTAATTGTATTATAGTTAGTGTACTAGTTTTACTTAAATCAATCAATAAATTATCAAACCATTATTTTTTAAAATTATAATACCATTTTAATTATTAATCCTTTCAAATTGTATGTTTCTAATTAAAAATATTTCCCGATAATTCTCTTAGGGAAATACAATGTTAGGTTTGAGTAATAAAAAATATATAATATAGTGAATATTTATATTTAACGCTAAAAAAATAAAAATAACATATTTAATAATTAAAATGTACAATTTAAGAAAATAAAAACACGCACATATATATACATATATTAAAAAGATTAAAATAAGTCTAAATCTAATCATTTTATTATTTAAGATTTAAGTATCAATAAAAATGTATTATTAATAAGTAAATATTATTTAAAATATGTATTTTAATTACTAACTTTTTATTTTAACTATTTTATTATTAACGATAAATAATATCTACCTCATTCTTTAATCTCTTTTGAACCTTTTGACAATAAGCACGTAACAATTTGAGAATCGCCAAAAGGCACTTATTTTTCCATTTAAAATAATGTTTTTCACAACCTAATGCACACAATAATTTATTTGCTACAATCTAATTAATCATATATTAGTAATTAATATCATAATTATTTTATTATATCACATTTTTAACTTTATATTTTATAGACATCATATATAATAATTTAATACATATAATATTATTATTTTTATATACATTAATACATATAACATTTATTTTAAGTTGAGTATATTTAGTTGTATAATAAATTTAGTCTAATCTTTGTAAAAATAATATTTTTTCATGATAAAATTTGATCTCATATAAATAAAAATAAAAACAAAAAAAATCCTCCATTCCTTAAAAAATGCAACTTTTATTTCTTTCCTATTTCAGTATATTTTATTATCTCTTTTCTTAGCCTATATGTTCTCTTAATATCTCCATTTCTATTAACCTCTGACTGTACTCTTAGTTTCACTCCTCTCTTTATATTTGTATTCCTCTTATGCATTTATAATATATATACCTCTAATTTATTTATATAAATATTACAAAAATTTATTTATATAAATATTACAAATTTTATTTTTAACTATAAAGTTATTTAAATTTAAAAATTATAAAAGAGAAAAAAACAAATTTTGGCATCAAGGTCTTCCTTAAAGTTTCATGAGTAAAGCAAGTCTTGCTTTAAACGCAAACAAAAGTTAAGTAACAAATATGGTTGAGATAAGCTTTTTTCTGTTATTAAAGTCTATTTATTTAGTTTTCATTTAGCCTATTATTATTATTATTTCATATATCATGTAATTAGAAAACGAGGCCATCAAATTTAAATTATGTAGTGCTCGTGCTGCATCTGCACTGCTAAGTGATAAACATGCAAATATAAAATTCTCAAAGATATATGATGAACTTTCAAAAATATAAAAAATAAAAAAAAAATATACGATGAACTGAATCTCTGGACCCACACAATGATTGCTATCGATCATGATCGTTTATTTTTGAGAATCGGCACATGAAACTGCCGTGCTTATGCTATTATAGATCTGTCATTTTACATGTAAATAATAATGGACAAATAAATCTATAATTTAAAGGAAAAGATTATTATCAAGTTTGAAATATGGATCTGAATTAAATTTTAAATTTTATAAATATATCAAAAATAGTCAAAAAAAATTATAGTACAAGTTTAAATGTATTTTATCTTTATTTTAATGAATAAATCAAAAAAATATGAAAAAAATTATTTATACTAATAAATTTTATAATAAAATTAATTATAAGTGATATTTTGTTATTGTTTAAAAAAATATTTTTGATATTTTAATAACAATATCTATATTTTTAATAAATATTATATTGATATTTCTCAAAATTAACTTCTTCTTTTATACATTATTACTAATAATACATATTTATATCAAAAGCACTTAAATATAAACATTACTAACACATTATTAACCATGTTAAAAATATTTTCATCCTTAATTGTAATTATCGTTACAACCCTATCCCCAAATATGTTTCGATAGAGAAAAAGGAAAAAGAAAAAAATCATCGTTCGAGAAGGAGCTGCAATTAGATGAGTTCGAGCCCACCGTACTATTGACTGAGCTTTAACCAGCGGATGGTGGGATCCACTGTAAATGTCATTCATCCAAAGCCTCGCTACCGTATATTACGTTCGCCAGCGCAGCGGCAACGACAACAACCGTCACCATAACGCTACGTCACCAGCCTTCGTTGGCGTTCTCGCAGAAGAACACCACCGAATAGCGTTGAAGCGCAAGTTGGAGGATTATGCTGCTTCAACCTTTGATGATGACTTTGACCACGTTCACAACGATGAAGACAATGGCCACGGCGTCGTTTTTGAGGACTTAGTGTCTTTCAGAATGCGGAGAGACGAGGCTAACGCCCCCCAGTCGTTGGATGGCCAGGAAAGCCTCGGCCTTGGCCAACTAAATCCTAAGGTTACCGATTCCCAATTGGTCTCTTATGCCAGCTCCACTCAGTCCGAGTTTACTCGAACACCCTCGTTCTTGCAATTCTTTGTGAGGATGATGCCAGAGGGCTACAATATGGTGATCAAGGCCTACGCTAACGATACGGTGCTAAAGATTCATGAGAAAATAGAGACAGTAACTGGAATTCCGGTGATCGAGCAGAGATTGACGTACAGAGGGAAGCAGCTTCAGTAGGAACAGTCTCTGGCTGAGTGCTTGATTGAAAACGACGCTGGATTGCAGCTGTTTGGTCGTTTGAGAAGCTCAAGGGATCCACAACTCTGGCAGGTATCAACGACATGGTTTCAATGGTTTGCAGGCTCTGTAGAGGCGAATTCTACTCTTTGACGTGCGATGAGATCGAAACACTAATCTCTGATTACTTTGACGAGATTTCCAAGGTCGATATTGACGTAGCAAATAGACAACTTCAAGTTTTTATGTCTTCCTCGGCTCCAGTCGCTTTGGTTATGCTTTATATATCGCCTGTCAAGGGTAATAAAAGTTTTGGGGAGTGCTGCGTTATGCATTTCTTAAGCTTGAGCCGAGTTAAATTGCCGAAGAATTTTCAATATTTGTGTGGACCTGTAGTGTTAGAGCTCTGTAAATTACTTAGGAGAGTTGGGCATGATGATCCTCTGTATCTATTATGCCGAAGTGCACTTGGCTCGTTGTTGGAAACTAATTGCAATTTGTATCCTCATGGTTTAGGATTGTCTGCAAGAATTTTTTTTCCCTTTTGTTACTGAGCTGGCAAAGAAGTTGTGTAGGGATTTGGTTTCAAGTATGAAGTCAGGTGGTTTAGAGCCATTGACTAGTGATGTCCGTGATTTTACAGCATTCTTGATACATGTGCGTGCCACAGTCACAACTCCAGTGATTTTGGATAGGGAGTTATTGTATAAAACAATTATATAGGGGAGAGGTGGAGTGTCTACGTCTAGTATTTCTTGATTTGCTTTGTAGGATGGACGATTGTCTTCTGAGAGTTGAAGAGTGTTTGGTAGGGAAAGGGATGAAGGAAAAAGAAATTGGTCCTTCTCCATGGTCATAGTATCTTGCCATTTTGAAGGAACTGAATGCGACTTCTAAACTTTTTCGGGATGGTGAAGCACAATTCTGGGAGGTCTTACGAGATAGAAAGTCTTCATTTTGTTGGTTCATTATCAAATATGCAAATAGAAATTATGACCGTAGGTGGATGCTTGAAACCAAGGGAAAGCTTGATTTTGAATGCAGGAGGCATTTGCCAATGATGATGTTCCCTGAAGTAAAAGAAGACTATGAGGAGCTATACGAGATGCTCATTGACAGATCTCAATTATTGGCAGAATCATTTGCATCTATTTCACGTGTTGATCCTGAATCACTGCATCGAGGGTTATTACTGGAATTCAAAAATGAGGAAGCTACAGGTCCAGGTGTATTGCGGGAGTGGTTTTTTCTGGTATGCCAAGCTATATTTAATCCTCAAAATGCACTTTTGTGGCATGTCCAAATGATTGCAGAAGGTTCTATCCCAATACTGATTAGCCTTATTTTGCTTTTTACTTAAATGCTACAGTAGAAAATGTATGGTTTAAGAATTTGAAGGCGTAGTAGAAACAGGTAGTTGCCTATTGTGAAGTCGAAACTATTAACAATGAATAGTGGCAGATCATTTCATGGAATTCTTTAAAGTTCACGTGACATCTTTTGTTTGCTTTTGTTGCTTTGGAAAAAGCTTGGTTTAGAGATGTAAAATGGTGGAAGTGTCGATGAAATATTTTTTGCTTTTTTCTTTTGTCTAAGGGTCTGTCTGCGTTAACCTAGTACTGCTGAGGACTATTGGTCCTCCACGGGAATGTGAATAGGTGAGAACTCATATTTGTTTCTGGTATTTGCATCTGTAGAATATGACCACTTAATTATTCGTTGGCCTAATTTATAATCTGACTGTTACTCATAATTTACATCACCATGAAACATGCAAGTGGCACCTTTTCAAGTTATACTTCTCTTTCCCAATATGAACATTACAGTTGGAATGTTCAAACTTCATTTCATTCTATAATCTATTGTAGTGCAGGTCTGAAATAAATACAGATCTTCCAACATACGTGATGTTGATCTGTATTTATATAGTAGCTGCAAGAAGATATTAGGGATGAACCCAGAGTTCATTGATTCAGATATTCTAGGATTAACATTTGTTAGAGAAATTGAGCAGTTAGGATTAAGGCCAGTAGTGGAACTCTGCTCTAATGGGAAGAGCATTGTTGTGAATAGCAAGAACAGGAAGTAGTATGTTGCTCTTCTTATAAATAATCTGTTTGTCACATCAATATACGGTTTCACATTTTTCCAAAGGTTTTGCTGATATGCTCTTCAACTCAAAACGTCATAAGTTCTTTTTCCAAAGTTTAGAGCTGGAAGATCTTGATTGGATGCTATATGGTAGTGAACTTGCTATTAGTGTTGACGATTGGAAAGCTTATACTGCATACTAGGTTTCTTTCCCCATGCTTTTGATGTATTCTTCATATTTGTTGCTCTTATTGTCTAGCTGGTATTAGCAATGTTTTTCAACAATTTGCTCTCAAGTTTTCCATGGTTTGTCCTTTTCCAATTTTGTCTCATTCTCTATCTGTGTACTGTTAGTTTCTAATAGAATCTATAACTTCTGGACAGATGCTTTTACCCCCTTCCCTTCTTCTGAGATTTGGCTTGCCATACCCATGAACTTCTAAATATCCTGAGACAACCATACAGCTTTATATATATGCCTCTGTCAAATCATCTTCTTTTGTATTTGGTTATTTCTTTGGAAGGAAGATAGTTTAAATGTAAGCAAGCCCTTTGAGCATAGTTATTAGAACTTGATTGTAGTGCACATGTTTTACGATAAGTCTACAATGGATCCAATAATGTATCAGATATAACCATGGCTACAAATGCGATGTGCCGGAAAATATTTAATTATATACATATATCACATCTAACAACTTTAGTCAAGGATGAATGTAACTTGGTTAAAAGACCCTTAGATTGGACCGTTATCTATATCTGTCATTACATGTTAACATGGTGATGTTTGTATATTAATTCTTATTTAATTCCTACAAGTATAATCTAAATGATCAGAGTTGTATGCTTGTAGAATTAGATTTTAATTTGTAGGGATTTGTGATATTTCATGGTTGTATACCTGCTATTTGCTCTAAGCTTGGTTTCAGTAAGTATACTTAAAACCTAAAAGTTTGTGGAGATGCTTGTAAAATTCTCATTTACTTTTATGGGCTACAATAACTTGTTGAAATCAATGCTTAGTTTTTTATGTATTTGTTCTTGTAATTAAGACGTGCTTGAAAAATGGGCAGATTGTTGAGGAGATGTCAGCAGAACAAAGAAGGGTCCTTTTCTTCTGGACATCCGTGAAGTATCTATCAGTTGATGGTTTCCGTGGTCTGGCATCTAGGCTTTACATTTACAAATCTTTGGAGTCTCATAACCGCCTGCCTTCATCTCATACATGTTTTTACTGGCTGTGTTTCCCGTCTTATCCTTCTATGGCAATGATGCGAAATCACCTTAACATCATCACTCAAGAACACGTTGGGAGTGATTTCGGTACTACATGGTAATATTACCCACATCCTCGTTTTGGTTAAAAAGCGTCATTTGATTACACATAAAAATCACTCATCTTCAGCTTGTACAGATTATAGGATAATGTCATCTGTTTTGGTTGTTCTTTATGTACGGAGGTGCTGCAGTTTTCAAATTTTCTCTACTGAGATGCATTGCAGTTGCTCTTTTTGTCAGCTGTTTATAGAGGGGTATAGCATAAATAAAGGTAGGATAGGATAGGAGAAAATTTCTCAACCTTCGTGGACCTTATTTAATAGCTGTCATGCAAATCCATAGAATGATTTGCTCATTGCTCGCTCGGTACTATTTTGCTTTTTACCAAATCATGCAATCATTTGCAAATTAATCAAAAATAACCTTTTTTTTCTTTCTTTTTTGACATTTGAATATGTGACTTGATACAAAGAGAGATCAACAACAAAACCATTTCATCATAAACGAATTATAAACTTTCAAAAATTAAGAGAAGATTTCCTCCTCCTTTTGGTGTTCCCTTTGGGTTCAACTGACCTGCTTGGCAATAATCCGCATCACTTTCTTGCAAGCGTATTTAACTTTTAACAGAAAAAGCATTGGAAATTGTTTGTTGCAAAATTATAAGAACCAATCACAATAACGTAAATTCTTTCAACAAATTAGGACAACATGTTAAAGTTTGATAATCCTTCGTTTAAATACTACATTGTTAGAAAATTCACGTTTCTCCCCTGCAAGTAAAATGTTGGTTAATATCCATGAATGAACAGAAGTGGAAATATTAGCAATTAATTTAGTGTAGCATATATAAAAAGACAAATGGTATTATCATTATTCAAAACTGACAAAACACAATATCAAACTCATTTGACCCAACTTCTGAATCCCATCCATGTTTCTCTTCAAATAAGGTGAGTAGGATCCCAAGTGATTCTATAATATCCCAACCCCATCCAGATCATTACCTTACTTATATTAATAAACTAACAAATAATTAAAAAAAACAATAGCAAATAGCTGCAATATCAACTTTAACCAGAATTAAAAAGAACATATGCCCACAAATTATCCCCACTTTTTTGCTCTCATAATGTCATTGATTGTTTTAAGTCTCAGTCTTTTCAACTGGAACTTCAGTTTTGGTTGCTTCCTCGGCAGCTTCAACTGGTTTCTCATCAGCAATTGGTTTCTCTTCTTTAGCTGCAGGTGGTTCTTCAACAGGAGCTTCCTTAGTCAATTCTTCTTTGGAATCTTCAACAACTGCGGGTTCTTCTTTCACCTCTTCGCTCTCTTCTACTGCTGGCTCTTCCACTACTGTCTCAGCCTTGGTTACATCTAGTGATACTTCCTTTGTTTCAACTTCAACTGGAGCTTCAGTTTCAGTTGGTGTGGGTTTCTCTGCCTCCACAATCTTAGTTGCTGGTGCTTCTTTGGTTGTGGGTTCTACTGCAGGGGTTGCAACCACTTCTACTACTGAGGTTGTCTCCTCAGTATGCTTTGTTACTTCATGGGTTTCAATCTCTTTCAAAGTTGTTACTGGTGCAACCTGATTTAAAATCTAGTTTTCATTAGGTTTATATTGCCTCTTGTGGCTCTGTCTAGCTGAGCTTGGAAAAAAACTAAAAAAAATCTCTAGGAAGTTTGCTAAAATCTGTTTATTTGTACGTATGATAAAAATGGTTTTAAGAGAGAAGGGATTTTATAAGAACGCACTTTGAAAAAGCGTGTTTTTTTTTTCAAGAAACACGAAATGTACTCTTTGAGTCCCGATAGTGCTTATGTTTGATATGAAGCCCTTTTTTGCTGTCCTAAGCGCTTTTAAGGATGTCAGAACCATAAACAAACAGATACCAAGTAGAATTTATAATTGAGAGCTGGAGAAAGCATAAAGTTTATTTATTTAACGAATCGAAGCACATAAAGTTGATATATTGATAAACTAGGATAAATCTTTTGGCTGTATAATTTGAATGAAAGAGAAGGGGGTTCATTAGAGAGAAGATTAGATCCTAATTAAACACATTTTTGAAGCCATGTTTGCTTATTAGACTGGTGATCAGTGATATATTGATTTATCAAACATTTTGGCTTGGAGGTACTGAAAGGATCGTAGTAACAGAGCTCCTGGGTTCTAATCACACAAACAAAGAAATAAATTTGGAATCCTATTTTTCTTTTGATGGAAGATGTATGTATGTAGTTTACTAATAGATGAACCAAAAACAGCTTATGCTTACTCTGAAAGAATCACTACAAGTAAGAATAAAGTTAAAAAGTGATCACAAACACGCAGGTCACACGGATCATGATCATACAGAGAGCAATGAGAAAACATGTTCATGCTAAACTGGTCTCTAATGAAAAAAATAATTCAAAATAAGTTACTAAAATAATCTTAGATCAAGAAAAACTAAAATGTGGGCTGGTAATTAAATTATCACTAAATGGCTGAGATAAATATGGCACTACAGCTAGGGTATAAAAAAATAAAATAATAAAATAAACTAGAACTGGGTTATTAAGTTACCTCAACACTGGCCATTGTAAAGCAAAGAAAATTGAAATGAAATGGGAAGTATGGGAAAAAAGAGGAATAGCTAGGAGAGGATTGCAAATGCTTTTGTGGCTTGTTTAGGTGAAGGTATGATCAATTTGAGAGCTATATATAGAGGATTTAAGGGAGCCTAAAACTAAATATAATATTATATTGATGTGATTTTAATTTGAGTTCATAATGATAAAATTAAAAATTATATCATATAAATTACAAATCAAATTTTTTTATTGACATGAACTCAAAAATATTTTTTCACAATTTATTGCACTTACTTTTTGACTATTATAAACTTGTTCTAACAAATATTTTAGCTATTACATATACTAAAAAAACAAATTATTAACATTAATGAGCATAAATTGAGAAAAATTTAAAGTCTTAAAATAAAATAATATCTTAATAATATATTTAGTGTACTGTATTTGATAAATTAAATATTATTATATTTGTCTAAATTATATTAATTTATATTATAATTAATATATACAGGCTAAAAATATGAATAATATATTTAAATAAAATTTGTAATTAAAATGGTATCTTATATGTTTCATTTTATAAATCAAAATTATTTATTTATAAAATATTATTTAATCTAATATTAAATTTATATTTTATATTTTCAAATAAAAAATAGAATATTAGATTTATTTTTTATATATTCCTTACTAAATAAAAATAATAATATTTTTAATTTGATAAAAAAAAAATCTTTAATTCTAAAATAAAATGAGACATAATAACATATAAATCAATATATTTGATTAAAGTTGAGCCAAATTAAATAATTTTTTATGTTTTATAAGTTTCAATAAGTTGGTTTCAATTTTTAAAATGTAAAAAATAATTTATATTAGATCTGTTAAGATTTTAAAATTTAATACTTAATAGAACTAATATATATGTTATTAATATACATTTATTTTTTAATTTTATATATTATAGTATTATAATCATTTAATTTTATTTAACTTTTTATTTCATTTGAAAAGTTCAAATATCTTATATTATTTTTTTATGTTTATTTTTATAAATAATTAATAAAAAATTTAAATTAATTTTTGTTCTAACTGGTTTTTAAAAGATATTATCTACTTAAAAAATTAATATATATAACTTTATAATTAAATTATTGGTTAAATAATAAATTTTATTTATTATTTTAATATTAATATAGAGTAAAATTATTTAAATTTATGTAAAAAAATAAAAAAATTAAATCATAAATTGATATTATTAAATAAATATTTTTTAATCTATAAAAAGTTGATTTTAATTTTAATTTTTATAAATTAATATATCAATTCTGTTAATATTTGATGTAAAAGCCGACCAAAATGAAACCTGACAAACTACTACTAAAATGAATATATTGTTATAGTGGGAGATATCGTACCACAAGCAGGTAGAGAAGAGAGAACTGTAAGAATCTTTTGGCAAATCGACACCTCACGTCACTGACATTAATTAGAAGACATTTTTGCTTGTCTAGTTGTAAATGCCCTTGCTTTGTTTTTTTGAAAAATATAAAGTAATTTATATATAATATTGTTTTCTAATTTACGTAGCTAGCTAATCATAGATGTGTAAAAATTACTTTAATTAATTCAAATCATTCCAACTTAATTTTATTAATTTTAATATTTTATTTTATTTATTTAATTTTAACTTTTAAAAAACATGAATTGATTAAATTTTAAAATTTTAAAAACCAATCCAAATTAAATCAAATCATATACATTATAAATTTTATTATATTAATATATATTTTTCTTTTTTATTTATTTTTTTAAACTTTTTATCTTTTATTCAATTTAAAAATTCAAAATCATAATATATAATCTTAATCATTTACGAACTTAATATTTTTTTAATTATATTGAGTGCATGATATATATATAACCACAATTTAAAGAAAAAGATAAAAACTTCAAAAATCAATATAACTAACTCAAATTTTTTTACTTGGTTTGAATTAATTTAACACATCTAATTAAATTTATTGATATTTCGATTTTTTGAAAACTAATTAAATTTCATTCATTTGAACTTTGTTTTTCTGCTTAATGCAAAAGAATAATGGCACGGAACATGGTTATTTGATTTAGAATAATAATAAAATACTCAAAAGGAATCTCCATCAAAAAGCCCTATAAACTATAAAAAAAACAAAAACAAAAGGGTTAAAATGAGATAATCAGTTACATAAAACAAGTGATTTTTTTTCCTTTCAAAACTTATCTGGGTTTTAACTAGGGGTGTTCATCGGATCGAAACCGTTGATTTTACTGTCATCCGATCCGATCTGATCATCCGCTCGGATTGACACATTCTAATCCGCAACCGATCCGATCACCACTTACATCCGCTCAATCCGATCCGTAAACTATTCGGATGACATCCGATCAATCCGACCAATAATTTTAATTAACTCTATTTTTTGTATTTTTAAATAATTTTTTTAAATTTTTACATAAATCATAACATAAAATTATTTAATTTAAAAAAACATTAAAAAATTAAATAAATATATATTAATTATATATATATTTATTTAATTTAATAAATATATATAATTAATTTCGGTCGGATCGGATGAATCGTAGTGAAATCCGTCATCCGATCCGCACTTAACGGATGGAAAAAATCTCCATCCGATCCGATCATCGGATTGGATCGGATCGGATGAAAAATCAACGGATCGAATCGGATTGATCGGATGGATCGGATGATCAGATTTTTTGCACACTCTTAGTTTTAACTACAAAATATATATATATATATATATATAATAGAAGGTCACTTTTTTTTAATCTTTTTTCCTATGTGAGAGAAACTTTTTACTATTGTGGTCAAAAATACTAATTTTGAGGTTTTTCTTTTTAAATAAAAAAGAATAGATTGTAATTTTTAACCAAAAGACGCGGACGCAAAGCCTAATAAATTGAAACGAAGTATCAAGGCCGGTGCCTGAAATGGGACCCGTAACAGCAATCTAGATCAATAATTATCGTCCAATTAACACCCACACCTTTTCATATGACCCACGCTCAATATCTACTGCGATGATATGTATTTTTTTATTTTTTTTATTAAGATGTTACGTGCGTTATATATAAATTAAATATATATTTTATAACTAATTTAATTATATATAAATTAATATATTAGTATTGAGTTTTAAATTTGATGTTATTTATGAGAACGGCTCTTTCTAAGGAAGAGAACAAAAATAATTTTATTAATATATTTAAATTAAGAAATTTGATATTATTTATAAAATTAAATATAATTAAATTGAAAAATTTTATATTAAATTTTAATCTCATCTAAATTGAATTACTATTGAAATTATAATTAAATATTTTCTTTCATAATATAATACATCAATACATTACTATTATACTTTAAAAATAAATATAAATATTAAATCTCTATAATAATTCAATTAGTGTCCCAACATATTTATTATTTTGATTATTTTAATTATATTATAAATAATAAATTTTATTAAATATGTATCAATTTTAAATTTAAATATTATACATATTGTGTTTTATGTATAACAATAATTTATAAATAAAATATATTATAAATTCGAATTTATTTAATTAAAAAAATATTATTTTCTTAAATTTGTATTGATTTGAATTAATTACATCATCAAATTGTTTTAATAAATCTTTAAATTCAATTCAGATTAAATATGAATGAATTTAATTTTGTATATTAATTTTTGTGTTTTAGAGTTATTTTTTGCAATAGTTTATTTTTTTAAATCTTTGTTTTTAATAAATAAATAAATTTTGATTAAATTTGTATTTTAAGAATTTATTAAAATTGGAACTTATTTTGATAATTAATCGAATATATTATTAACTCAATTTTATATATCACCTTATAATTTTTTCTTTATTCAATAAGAAGCATAAATAGTATTTTATTTCAACTATAAATAATGTTACGGATTAATCGGTAAAGGATGGCGTACACATCTTAAAAAACTTTTTTTTTTAATTTTTATTTAATAAGGTTATATAAAAATAAAAAAAATAATATAATATAAATATGTTTTGTATTCATTCTTATCAACATTTTAACACGAAGAATCAATTAAACCCATTTTGAATTGCTTTTGTTATTTATAAATCTCAACCAATCCAATAATATTGAAAAAATCTAACAATATAGATGGTATAAATTGAATCAATATTTTCGAACATTCTTATTATTATACAATATATATTATAAATACATCATCAATTCAAGTAAGTATTTATTATTGATAATATAATATTCAAAATTAATAAAATATAATCTTAATGTAACTATTTGAAAGAATATATAAATACTTAATACTTAATAAAAATTACAAATAATATAATCGATAAAAAAAATATAATTTAAAAATAATAAATACTACATTTTATATGAATTTCTCATATAAATGATTTAATTATATGTTTACATTTCGCTGTATTATTTGCTATACATACAAGATACACCCAAACTAGATCAAAAGCATGGTTAATTATAGACGTTTGTTGCGGTTTATATTAAAATAATTATTAAATAAGTATATTAATTTATAATTATTAAATTTTATATTTTTTAAATAGAATTTTAACCTTATAATTTATAAATCAAATATTATTAATTTTGTTTTTATAAAAATACATATATTATTTTTATAATTTATTAAAATAAATATTTATAATATAATAAAAATAATAAAATTAGATAATTATAACATTTAATTTTTATAGATAATGAATGTATAAGTACGAATTCAAAATTTATAAAATTAAAATATACATTTTTATTAACAATAAGATTATTGTGACCTAAAATATTTATTATAATAATTATAAAATTTAACTTTTTAAAGCAAATAATTATGGGAGTTCGATTCATTACTTTTTCCTTTGAAATATATATTATTTTTCTCCCCCGATCGATGCTTTTCAGGTTGAACGCTCGTGACAGTGGTCCCACTTGCAGCCGTCTGGTGTGCCTCGAAGGAACAGAATTCTGATACCGATTTGTTTATTTTTTTTTTTAAAGAAAAAGAAAGGCGGAGTTGCTAATTCCATACAAAATAATGTTAAAGTAATTTAATTTTTTATATTTTTCAAAATAAAATTATCTTAAAAATATTATTAATAAAATTGAAAATTTAAGATAATAAAATAAATATTTATTATATATATATATATTTTATAGAAATTATTTGTTATGTGTAACTAAATGTAACTACTACTACCCTTAAATTTATTTGGTATGATTTAAGAGTGTATAAATCGGATCGGATCAAATTAAATCGTAAAATCCGATCGAATCGGATTAAATTGAACGATTTTACAAATCAAACGATTCGGTTTTGTTTGTACTAATTTTAAATCGTTCGAACTGAATCGGATCAGTTTAATAATATATTAAAAATTTAACATTAAATATATAAAAAAATCGACCAAATCGGAAATTAAACCAAACCGAACCATTTTATAAACCAAACGATCTGGTCTGATTTGTTCTGATACGAGTAATATAAACGGTCTGATTCGGTTAAATTTTTTTAACTAAAATCGAAATTGACCTGATGAGACCGTTGAACACCACTAATATGTATGATCAAAATTCAACATTAATTATCTTAAAATGATTTACAAATTAATAAAAACCTACATTACTCCACTTAATTAATTTATTTTTAATAAAAGAAACCTAAATTTTTTATTGACGGCAAAAGGGATATCCAATGAATATATTATAATTGGAAGGTGTAATTTTAAGAACATATAAATTTTTATATATATTACTTAGATTTTATAATGTTTTAAATAATTTATTTAATTTTTAAAATAATTATAATAGATATTAAAATATATTAATATAAAATTAAAATTAAAATGGGATGATATTTAACATTTCTGGCATTTTTAATTCATATACTTACGAGTCCTCTACGGCTCTCAGACTGAACTGTAAGTGTAAAGAAAAAAGAGGGAAAAAATATTTTAAAAAAAAAAGTTTGATGTAAAGTCGGACGGTGGAAACTGGCCCACCAAGCAAAGATTATGTTATTAAGCATGCTTTGTAATGATACATAATACGAATAGCTGAGAGACAAGTTTAAAAGTGTAAAAGTTTCGGACGGACACACATATATTATTATTACTGGCTTATTGTATATTTGGTGACAGCCAGCTCAATGGTACGTAGTAACTTTATTACCACAAAATTATGGATCAAAGGCTGAGGTGGACTGTTCTTTTTCCCAGCCATAATGGATCCCTCATGTCAACATCTTATTCTTAGTACCCAAATTCGGTAATTATAATGCCTGGCAATAACATTATAAATAATATTAAATAAATAAATAAATAAAAATCACAAATGCCTAGTAAGAAAGATGGCTGCGATTTTCTATATATATGTGACTAGGTGCATGCCTGGTTTGGCATTTAATTAAGATAGATGATAAAGTTGTATATGTTTGTTGAATAATTAATCAAATCCAATCAAATAAATATATATAAATAATTATTAATAAAATAGGAATTATCATATTCTTAAAATAACAAATAATTTCGCACAAGAAAAAGAGTATAAATATTGATTTTTTATATATAATTATCTTTAAATCGAATTATAAAATTTATAATTTTCAAAAAATCATTATGATTTTATGTAGGTGGTTCAAAATGATTATTAAAAATATAAAAAAATATTTTTATAATTTTTTTAAAAAAATTATTAATAAACCTTAATTATTAATTAATAAATAATTTAAATAAATAAATATAATTAATTGTAATTACGAGTAATTATGTTTATTAGTGTAATTGTATACAAATTGTACATGTTATTTGTTTTTATTTAAAATCGTATTAATTTTTAAAATTTATCATATAAAAATTAAATTAATAATTAAATCGACTGAAACTATATATATATATATATATATATTTTTGCCATTCTTAATCCCTCCTAAAATTTGGTGCAATTGTAACGAAATGGATTGATACAATTTTCTGTTAAACCACGATAATTTCATCAATTATCCTTTATTTTTGGATTGCACATGTAAAATCCCCAAATTAAATGGGATTATTATTTTAATTTAACAATTTAAGAAACATTTTATGTATCAAATACTAAATTAAAATCTTTTAATAACATAGATAATAAAATTAAATATACATCAATTAACTTAAATATCACTATATTACCATACACCTAGGATCTTTATTTACTTGAAGATGGACTCAAATTAGAATAAGCGCCGTCGCAAATTTTTGACAGCAAAAGGGAACATAATGATTACAGAGAAATTTAACCTAGGGGTTCAATTAAGGCATAAAATGGACCACTGTCTTTTATTTTCTTTCGTTTGTTGCCTCTCTAATTTGGGACCGCTTGCTAAACATCTTTAATATATTCTCTACTTTTTTTTTTCTTTTTTTTTTCACATATAGTTGTATATTAAAATGAAATATTATATTAATTTATGTTATAATTTATAGATTTTATGAATTTATTATATCATCTCTTGCTTTTTTTTATTTGTGATACTAATGAGACAGTATATAATATAATATCTCATTTATTTAAAATAAACTTAAATAAAACAATTAAAATTATAAAAAAAAATAAAAAAAATAAAATATGATTATACATAATAACAATGATAATTTTAAATAAAACACAATAGTATCATTTAAATGAAAAGGATAATTTTAACCTATAAATTTATTAAAGATATTAAATTTGAAATAAAAAAAAAAACACTTTTAACATCTCTGTTCTCTGTGAATTTATTTTGTATAAAAAAAACAACAGCTAGGTAGCATTGAGCTGGTTGATTGTAAGGCTGGCTTATGACTTGGGAAGTTATGAGGTGGGCCTTATTATCGACAGCTAAAGTCATTTAATCAAAAAAGTATCCCAGGTTTTCCTTTACGAGGTAAGGGCTTTTGAATCTTTTATTTGTGTTCTGAATCTTTATTACTAGCTAGTGTCATCCATGTTCTTTAATAATCATCTCTAAGACTTCTTTCCTCTTTATAGTCTTTTTTCTTTCTTTCTTTCTTTCTTTCTTTCTTTCGTTTTTTTCACTCTCTATCTCTCTCTCTATTATTTCCTGATTTTGAATTTAGACTTCTTCCAATGATCATACTTGTGCTCCCACAGGCCACACCATCAAAAAGAATTAAAAATCACGAGCCATTTTAAGAGCAACAGTGCTTTCGCTGAGACAATAATCTCAGTTCTGCTGAGTAGACACTATCTTATCTTCTGGTGCAACACAACAGCTGTAGGATACTAAACTAAACGAGTTTATTAAGAGAACTCAATCTGCAACCAAAACAAAGATGATCACAAGCAGGGGGTGGATTTGTAGAGAGAGTAGAAGAATTAAGTAATCTAATAAAAAATTTAGATATAATATTTATAAAATTATAAAAAAAATTAATAATTTAAATATTATAGCATTTTTATTTAAAAATATATTTTTTTTATTGTTTTTAGTGGACTTTCTAACATTTAATTTTATATCTGTCACTGGTCACAAAATATTTCACATTTAGGATTTTTCATATGTTAAAATTAGAGGGCTATTTACAAGTCTCAAACTTACAATTTCTATCTATAAAAATTACAAATTAATCACAAACTTTTTAACAAGTTACATTAAAGTTTTATTTTAACTAACATAACATAATAACTATGTTTAAATTAATGAAAAAGTTATTAACATGATAACTATGTTTAAATTAATGAACATGTGCATGTATAATTAATCAATTAAATTAGTAAATTAAATTAACATGTTAAAGTAATATTGTGTAACATTTTAAAAAATTAGAGATGAAATTATAAATTTAGTACGTTTTGGAACCTAAATTATTTAAGTTTGAGTATAAAAGTTTAATTAGCCAAAAAAAACTAACTAATAGAACCAAAAAAAAAAAATTAAGGTAACAAATTGGCTAAAAGTAGAACGATGACGAGGACTACGTTGCTCAAACTTCAGTAGCACCCATTCTTGCTGCAATATTTTATTTTATCCTATCCCACCTTTAAGTATTCAAACCCTAATGAATGTGGTATAGGTTTAATATAATAGAAACTTAATATAAATAGAATTGATAACGCGAATTTAATTAAATAAAAATGATATTATTATTATAGTTATTTGAAGGGTGTAATAAAAATAAAAATAAATATTAAAATAAAATTTATAAAATTATAAACAAATCAAAATTAGAAATAATTTTTTTGTTTTTTTAAATAAGATAAAATAAAAAATAAAAAATAATATAAATATACGAAAAAAAATATAATATTTTAATATATTTTTAAATAATGAATGAGAAATACGGATTCATGATAATGTTGACCAATATAAAAAAAAATGAGCGAGGAGTCATGGAGCAATTAGCGGTCTTGTACTTGACCAAATCCTATTGCTTTTTTGAAATTCAGTTTGTTTTGGACACCATGGTATCTCATATCATATGTATACTTCTTAAAAGATGTAAATCAGAACCCTAAGCAGGAGATTGATTAAAGTAATGAACAAAAGTTAGACACACTCTTGCAAAATAAATGCAATGCATACATACATACATACCCGACAGTATTTTTGAAATTCTAATTAGCAAAATCATTGCGTCGTTGTGAAACATACATATATAATTATGTGGGCACATTCAACTGATTCAGAAAAGCAGCTGCAATATAATAATCAAAACACTCATAAGCCCACCAACAAGGCAAGACCTCTACAGGCCCATAAACATCAAGTTTAGAGCCAATGCGTCCAACATTAATTAAGTTTATGGGCTAATTCTAAATACATCCTATAAAATGTATAAATGCATACATATTCGTGTATTTGAAATTATTAAAAGTTTTGTATTAAAGGATATATAATTGTAGCTTTTGATGAATGTGAGTAGAATTTACCTAAGCTTATGCCATATTTTGGGTTCCTGTCAAAAATCCAAGGTAATACATTTGAAGACCAATTACTAATTTACATATCACTAAACAATAAAGCGTACTTCATACGTGAAGAAATTTAATAAAAAATATTATAATTAATTATAATATAATACTATTAATTTAAATAAATTATAAAAATTTATTTTAAAAATGTATAGATTTATGAAATTTTATTTATCTTAATTTGTGAAATTATAACTCAAAAAATAAAAATATGTAAAGGAAAAAAATCCAAAATCAAAATGGTGAATTTATTAATCAAATGAAACTAAATTTATCAATTAAAACATTTAAATTTCATATTTATCAAAATGATTATATATATAGATGCATAATTATACAATATATTTCAAACTAAAATATAAAAAAAAAAATTGATATTATTTTGTCTGCATGCAATATATCTATTAATATATCAACACATTACTTTCAAAATTAAAATAAGAATAAGTGGAAATTATTAAAACATCAAAACATTGAAATTACCATAGCTTATAGAACCAAGTAAAGAAATCGTCTATTTTCATAATTATTTAATCACATGTTATGTATTATAATTTTTTGAAATATATTAATTTAACTAGTTACAAGAATATTGATTTTCTCTTTTAATTCTATAATAATATACAATTATTATAATATTAATTAATATTTTGATTTTATTTTAAATTCTTAATTTTATTCACTTTTTTACATAAAATAGATATTTGAAAAAATAATAAAAAATACTCTTAAAATTTATAACAACAAAAAAGAACTTGTTTACTATTTAAAAAAGTATTGTACATTATTTAACTTTAAATATCATTCAAACTACTGATATTATTAGAGTATTATTTTTATAGCTATAAGTTTTATGATATTTTTTATACTTTTTTATAAATATTTTAGGAGTATTTTAGTTTTCTTTTTTAATTCTTCTACTTAAAAAATTATTAATATATATAATTAATTATTTTTATGTTAAATATAATGTAAAAAATAAATTAAAATTCAACGTACATCTAGAATCATTTTGATTTCTTAATAATAAATAATTATTATAATAATCATTAATTTTTTTCTTTTTAAAGTTTCAATAAGAAAAAATTGACAAATTTTAAATTCGATCACTTTCAATAAATTATTTTATGAGTAATTTAGTTTTTTTTTTCTTTTTATTCACTCATTAAAAGATAATTAATACATATAATTAAATATTATTTAGGCTAAATATGATTTATAAAATAAGTAATCTAAAATTAATTTATAGTTGGATTATGTTATATGATAAAATACATTAATACTTAATTTACATGTTTTTAAATATATTAAATTAACACATATTACATATTTAGTAAAAAAATATTTTTTTTGACTCTATAATATTAAAAAATTATATAATATTCAGGAATATTTTCATTTTCATTTTAATCTTAATTTTATAAACTTTTTCACGTAAAATCAATATCCACGAAAAAATGTAATGCTTTAGGATCTTTTGGTTTTCAGTTTTATTCTTCCATTAAAAAATAATTATTAATACATATAAATAATTATTTTTTACATGAAATTTAATTTAAAAATTTAATTTAATTTTAACAAATATTTATTAAAAATTTAATTTTATATTTTAATTCTATAATAATAATAAAATATTTTAATATTAATGATCATGCGTCTTTTAATATTTCCTTATTAAAATTCATTAAAAGAGAATTTATAAATTTTAAATTTAATCATATATAATCAATTATTTTATGGGTATTTTTAGTTTTCTTTTGTTATTCCTACTAAAAAAATTAATATACATGTTTAATTACTTTTATACTAAAAGTAATTTAAAAAATAAATTATTAAAATCAAAATGATAATCGGATTATATTATATAAATAATATATTAATATTTATATTTAATTTTATGATTATATACAAAATTATTATAATATTTATGATTTTTTTTTATTTTTTCTAAAATGTTAACTTTATTAATTATTTTATATAAAATTAAATATAATGATTTTTTTATATAAAAATATAAAATCATTCTTTTAAGTAGATTATAATACGATAACATTATAAAATATAAGGTAAAGAGAAGGGCCAAATCTGATGGCTACTTAATCATTATACATTTAATTGCAAAGGATTTGAAGTTTGTTAGGAAGTGTAACCAACATTATCATGTCAAAAATCAAAAGGTACAAGTGTTTTTATGGAATAGGACAAATTTTTAATTACATACTAATTTTTTTTATAAATAAAATTTGATTTTAGTATAATAATATATGTGCTCTTTTTTTTTTTGGATAACATAAAAAATATTTTTTTTATATTTAAAAATATGATACAAATTAAATATTTGTTTTTATTGGAAGAGTTAAAAATAAAGTTAAATAAATAATTAAATTATGTAAAAATAGAGCGTACAAAAAATGAGGAAACTCACGCGAGAATCAACAACTTTTCTTTTTGCAAATATTTATACCAATTAAACAATATATATATATATATATATATTCCTATGTAACAAACTAGAAAAACATCAAAGATTATACAGACACATGCTTTTTTCAAAGATAAAGATTAAAGGAGTTTTAGCAAAAATAAATAAAAATTAAAGACATAAAAAAATGCATTATATATGCTGGCTCAGTTGTTAGTTTTTATCTATCCTCTATATAATTTCCGCTTCCTTTTTTATTATCTACCTACCTATCCTTCTAATTCTATCTATATCATTCATATATTTCATGACGTTTTCTTTTAATTAATAGTTGTTGCAGCAAGTTTTGGAATTATTACTTTTGTATTTGATAAGAAGCTTTGGGAAACAACATTGAATTTATTGTACACCAACTTCGAATGATGGAATGAATATTGGTGTAAGTGGAGATCGATTAGGTAAGTTTGAAGGAACCCAATGTTACTAATTAAGGTCCAGTTAGGTAGAGAAGTTAGTTTATGTTCTTTACTTTAATCCCTTTTGCTTGCAAATTGTAACAAAACACATGTGCCTCTGGGAAGGTATTTCAGCTTCCAAATATTATATATATATATATGTCAAGTTTACCCTGGGAAGGTGATTATAAGGTGCTCTACTTTCTCTCCCATTAAGTCACTTATGCTCAACACATATTACTAAGCATGAAAAAACAGTGAAAAGTATGAACAACAAAAACTCATAAAATGTTTCATTACATCTACATCACTTATAATTTTTATTTCTTCTCTTTTTTCTTCATAGAAATTTTGAGATGCTCATGGAACCTCTCCATATTGAACCATTGAGATTTGTAAATCAATATATTAAATTGAGCTTTCAATCTCTATTTTGTTTTGGTATAGATGCTTTAGATTCCACTCTATAATGTTGTTCCTGATTTTTCCAGAAAATGATAGGTTATGTTACAAATTTAGCTGGGAAGATGAGCTCTTGTTGCAAGGACAACAAGGCCAAGAGACTTGGGCTACATATGTAACACTGTCTATTATAGTTGCCCTGCTGTTCTTCAAGGACGTTTTGCATTACGCTGTGCATGTTTTGAGACTCTTATGTAGGGGTGTCAATACTAACACGATATAAACCCAGCGCAAAACACAACCAAAGTACAATTAGACTATAATTTATTACTAAATTTAAAGATCATTATCTTTACTGTTATAAATAACTTACTAGATAAAATAGATAAAAATTGTCATAATTTTTTTATTACGTCAACCAACATGAAAACATTAACACACCATGATTTATCACCTCTATTCTTATGTATTAAAGACGTAGAATAGCAGTAGAACCATGCTAATATTTTTATTCAGCGGAAATATAAAAATAATTGAGACATTAACAAACAGAGGGGTAAATAATCCAAAGATCAAGAACTCATCATATGCAGAACTGGTTTTACCACCCAAAACGCAAATGAAACAATCTAAAGTCAGAAACATCAGTTCAAAGCATTTAATTTAAGAAGATACACAAGTTGAAAATAAAGCCAAAGGCTTGTGTCTCTAATAAGATACATTAAAGTCCGTCAAGACTGTACACAGCATTGATCATTCTGTCAAATTTTGAAGGTTAGGCATCAGACAGTGAGAACAACCCAAAGTTAAAAAGGAAACCTAACTACAGGGAAATGACATAAATCCTAGAAAATCCATGCCATTAACCCACAAAATGGTGCCATTCTAAACATAAAAGAACCGTCTAGTGAAGTCTAACATATCCTCTGAACATGTCAATGCAACCAAAAGAATAAAGTTCATATCTTCTCAACCATCCCAGGAAATCTGACAGCAAAAGTTCTTTGCACCTGAAGAGAGGGGGGAAAAAAGAGAGAGGAATAAATGAAGTGAAAAAGAAAATCTCAATCTCATTGCTTGTTTTGTGAAGAGCTTGATAAGCACAGAACTTAACTGTGACAGAGAAAATCCATAAAAACACATCTACTGCAGGCAATGAGTTTTATTTTAGAATAGAAAATCATATTGATAGGATTTAAAGCAAGAAAGAGAGAGAAATCAGAGGCAGCTAAATGAATAAATAATAGGTAATATTAGATGGCAGCTTTAAACATAAAACCTATTTCATTGAAATATAAAAGCGGGAATGAAAAATTCAAACATAAATAAAACAAGTGAAGAGAGAGAGAGAGAAATAATTGAATGAGCAAGTTTAAAGAATTCATACAAACCATCTTCTACTAGAGATCATCAACGTTTGAATAAATGATGGCGTGCTAACATCTCAGAAATGCCCGCTGCAGAAATGCTTTCGCATCCAAGAAGGTCACGAAGCTTCTCATCACACATTATCACCATGGAGTTCGTAGGGTCCTAGAAATGACAATGAAAAACATAAAAAAAAAAAAATTCCATTCACCAACGATGGATAGGAATACTCAACCTTGACTCTATAACTTCTGGCATACAGAGGAGGATATGATTAATTCGATCCTTGTTAAAAGGAGCCTAAGTCGTAACAAGTGGAATGAAGAAGCAAAACATAACAGCTTCAACAGAATAATAGTCTCATATAAAATTGGATATATAAGTAGGCAGAAAATAACAAATGGAGTTTGATGAATTTGAAGCTGGATACCTACCTCCAACTGATTAACCTTTATGTACTCCCAAACACGCTGCACTGCTTCCGATTGAAGCATCTCCCTTTCTCCGGTGCCCAAAAACTTTGCAAGCACTTCGGATATTACAACAGAAGATGGAATAGCTTCTGTACTTTCAGTCGAGGGCTCCACATCTGTCTTCACCCTTTTAGCTTGACTTTCCTCTGTATAAAATCAATGTATTAATAAATTCTTTAATAGAAAACATCACAAACCATAAATCTGTTGAAGTTTACAGCAGAGAACACACTTGTAGGTTCAAGTGCGGTAATATGCTTAGCAAGCAGCTTATTCATCTTGAACATGTCAGTGCAGTCTGTCTCAAATACTACACGCAATGCATCATCACAAATTATCTTTCTCTTGTTACTTGGATCTTGGAGGTTGTTCTTCCTTATATACGCCCAAAGCTGTTTGACAATCTGACACAAGCAAACCCCAATTATGGGATTAGTTAACATAGTTCAAGCCTCAAAAAAAGAATCATAAGAACATCAGAAATTACGTCTATGCAATTAATAAACTAGCTCGAAATTGAATATGTGGGGATTATAACCTCAGTCCTCGGAAGTGCTGGTTCACCAACAATGACCTGAAGCTCAGGTGAGACACCACAGACTTTGTTTAAACCTCCTGGGCCACCTCTTCTTTTGCCTCCCACAGGAGTACTATAGCAAATCACATAAATGAAGGTACAAATAAATCAGGTCTTCCATAATACTAGTAGCATTTACTGCTGTGCAAAGTTTGAGTAGCGATATTAGTTATTACCACAAAAAATTTCATTATGCAAATATAAAGAGCAGTTTTCCCACTAATAAGATAAGACAAGTGAACCAAACCTAATTAGAAAATAACTGCATATTTTAGTTTCATATAGAACTACAGTAATTGTCGAAGTTTTAATATTAAAACTTAACCCACAACAAAACAAAACAATAGCAAGGCACAGCCAATTATTTTTCATTAAAAAATGCATAAAGAAAAACCCTAACAGCACGAGCAAACAATACTAAGACAAAAACAGTAAAATTACAACGTAATTAACACCATACCAACATTTCCCAACTGACAACCCACGAATTGAACCAAAATTCAAACCAACGAAAAACAAAAACAGCTAAGGTTCAAACCTTTCTTTCGGAATTGGCATTGTCGGGGTGACAGTCGGGGCATTCTGGGAAAAGCTGTCAGTGTTAGCCGGCTGTGGTCGTGGCTGTGAGTGCAGCTGTTGTGACTGAGCAGCTGGTGCCGGAGGGAAGGCTTGAGCGTCGGCTGGATGGCGGTGTTGGAAGTTGAGGTTAAAATGTGAAGAAAATTGTTGAGGGTATGAAGATGTTGGAAATTGTGGGTGGTTGTGGTGGTTGAGAAGGGCAAAATGTTCTCTTTGTGGTTGAGTTTGTGGCTGAGAAGGGTGGGCTCTGAGCAGGAAATTGATATGGTCCCTAATGAAGCAGGCCTTGTGGGAGAGATTCAACCCTAGATTGGCTTCAAGCTGTTGAATGACGCCGTTTAACGAGGTAAACGAGTTAGGATCTGACTGACGGAGCAAAGTTTCCACCCCTTTCGCTAATTCTTGATCGGACACCATGGTTTCCACTCACATATAATTAACAGAAAAAACGGACTCAAAACGTCCCTCTCTCTCATTCACCACTCACCCCTGGTCTCTCTGTAAGTTTCTTTCTCTCTCTCTCTTCACCCTTTATAACTCTGTAATGACGAGACTGTCCCTTTGTACTTTATCCTTTGAATAATGTCAGAACTGTCCCTGGTTTCATCCACTTTCCTCTATCGAAGTAAAGAGTGAAAGGTAATTCCGTAATTTGCCCCCCCCCCCCCCCCCCCCCCCCCCCCTATCTTCTTCTTCCTCGGACCTAATGCGAACGCTAATTTTCTGCTACAATATATGAAATTACGTATTCACCATTCGATTTTTCGAATATCTTTATGCAAAAGTGTCATGTTCGAAGGTTTTGCTTTTATTATGGACGTCATTTACATTACGTTGTTGTTTTTTCTCCTCTTCTTCAAATTAAAGATAAAAGGTCTTAGCATATATAATAAATAAATAAATAAACAGACGAAAAACTACCAGCAGACAAATAAGGATAAAAGTAAAAAATAAATAAAAAAGTTAAAAAAAAACCTAATATCTAAAAAACAATAAAACTTATAATAATAAAAATAAAAATATTTCATATTTTATTATTAATTTTTTTATATTATTTGATATTAAATATTTTAAAATTAAATTACTATAAATAATTCATTTAATATTAAAATATTTTTCATTAAAATATGTTCAATATTATAAAATTAATATTATTATTGTAATAAAAGATTCAATGTAATTAATATTTACATTAAAAATAACAAAATAATATGTTTAGTAATTAAAGTATATATTTTAAATATATATATATATATTAAAAATATTTAAATAATAATAAAAAATTTAAAATATAAGATTTATAATTTATAATTTAAGGTTTAATGATCATATTATTTATTTTCTTATTTTTTAAAATGTGCATTTAAATGATTAACATCTATTTTCGTCTGATAATTACTTATTTTTATTTTTAAAAATTTTAAAAAAATTATTATTTTTTTGTAATTTTGTTAAAATTTATAATTAAAATTTAATAATTAAGTAATTTTAAAATTGTGAATTTTCGCTGCCAATAACACTATCCTAAATAAAACTGATCTGTCTTCCTTTACCTGCGAAATTATAGATGGTTTGAAACTTTGAATTACCATCAATGACCCTAGGTAGGGAAACTGAGTTTTGCACTTTTTGCTTAATGTCTCCCTAGCCTAGTAGCCTCTGTGTACGTGGGCAAGGGGGGAAAAACAGATGCAATTTAGTCAATTTAATAAGATCACCTCTAATTATTATAAAAAAATAATAAATAATAATGATGATGATGATAAGATCACCTCTAATTGTTAATGGATAAAAATAGTTCGGTTAGGCGTGTTTGGTCAACTGCTACAGAATGTCATTTTGGTTTATTGGTATTGCAAAAAGTAAATTTACGCACAAAATTGATAAAAAAAAATGGCATAGTATATACTATGTATGTTCATAGATGTATTTTAATTTTTAATAATATAAAAAAATTATGTATACATATATTATTCTTTTATAACAAAAAAGATCTTTTTTTTAAAGAAAAATATTAGATATAATATGCCATATAACTCTCGTTGAAATCATTCTCACCTCTTATCCTTTTTTTTTATTTTTGTAAAGATAAAAGGTTAAGATGAGTATTTTCTACTAGATGTCCATGTATTTTTTTTTTATCAAAACCATTAAACAAATATGTATATATATATATATATATATATATGTTTAAATCATATTTAAAAAAAAATATAAAAAAAATCTTATATTTGAAAATAATTACATGTATTTTTATTTTTATTTTATTTAAAAAAATTTGAGCTAAATATCTCAAATAAAAATACATATAATGTCAAAGAGTTTAAGTTTAATTAAAAATGATTATAATTATAATTATATGACGGAAATTAAACAATTTTTTTAAATGTATAATAATTCGCTTGTCTTAACAAGTTATAAATAAATGTTTAAATGATAATCCACAAATTTGAGGGGAAAAAACACAAATTTGAACCTATAAGTGCCATCAAATTTTGTGTGATGGATCTCTAATATTCGACGAAATTCATCACATAAGACAACGAATATTATTAGTGATTTAATAGATAGGTAAGCAGTGTGATCCACTCTTCATTTTAACCATAATAACCATAAATTTTAATCATATTAAATATTATTTAATAAAAAGTATAACAATTACTCTTTATAAAAATTGATGTGGAATCTTTTTATAAAGAAAATATATTTATCTTAATTTAAGTTAAAATTACATGAAAAATTAAACTAAAAAAATAGAAAATATAAATTATTATGAGAATCTTTAAAAATTATATATAATACTGGAAAAGAATTAAAATTATTTATACTTAAAAATAATTACTGTTATTAAAAATGTCATATAAATAATATTCAGTGTATTTGATAAATTATTATGTGGTTTATTAAATAGTATAATTGTACAAAAAAATTATAATCATTTTTAATCACATATTGAAATCACCTCAAATATATATTTATTACAAAAAAATTATTATATTTGTGTGTATAATACTTGTTTAAAAACTAAGAATTGTTTTTTTTAAATAATAAATTTAATACTATTAAAATTAATAACAATAAAAATAACACATTTTATTCTAATTCATATTACTTTATATTTAAATTTAAGAAAATAGTGCTAGTTTAATAACCTTTTATATTTAATATAACTTAGTGATTCACATGGTTTTATTTTTAACCTTTAAAATTTAATTTAGGGGTGAAATCAAAACACAATTTAGAACAAACCTAAACCAACATGATATGGATTATTTTACTTAGTAACTATTAAATTATTTTTTTTATTTGTAAAGTTATTATATTTTTTTCACTATAAATAAGTAAATTATTTAAAAATAACCTAAATCTAATATGAATACTACAATTATTATAAATTATCACCATTAATAAAAATATATATTTAATACGTTAAAAAATCTATAATTTAATATAATTATATGATAAGAATTATAATAATGAAAGTTTAGCAATATTTAAAATATTATTATTTTTATATAATAATATTAGTTAATTTATTAAAATATTAAAAATAAAATAATATTAATTATATTAATAGATTGAGCATTGATGCACATGACTTATTAAATAACCTCTAAGTTCTAAATAAGGTACCTCTATGACCTTTTTTGTTATTTTTATTGTTTATCACTAATGATTCTTTAGATATGAGATTAGTAGTTCGACTTTTATAAACCCATTCCCTATTTAAATAAGGGTGCAAGTCAACAATGTATCTCAATTAATATCTTAAAAAAGAATTGAAGAGATTTTCACCAATTTTTTTCTTTGAGTGTAATAAAATGTTGCTTAACGCTCTGTCAATTACACTTAACGTACTGATTTAAAATTATTTAAAATAATCTTAAAAATTTACAATAATTAAAATAACATTTTAATTTTAAATTAAGAGAAATATAAATTAATATTAAATATATTATTTTTTATTATTATAAATTTTAGGCTATTAATTTTATGATTTTAAAAAAATTAAAATAATTTATAACATTAAACGATTTCCATTTCTATTATTATAACGGTGATCTTAAAAATAATAATAATTTACGTGGGCATTAATCTTCATCGCACAATGCTAACTTTTTGTAAGCATGGCATGTTTTGAACTTAATAGTTTCATAATTTGATAAAACAAAATTAATTGTAATAATTTAACCTAAAACTCATATTTTAATAACAAATTACGTAATAAAAAAATTAATTGATCTTTATTTCATAACTTAAAAAAAATGATAACAATATCACACCTACCATATTTTCAACGATACTATTGTCAATGATCCTTCGAAGTTTCAACGATCCAACAAAGCTCCAATAGTTACCATCAACGATCTCATTGGAACTCATATATATGTAACATATTACGTATAAAAATATAATTAAATATAATATTGAGTTACCAAAGTTACAATAATATATCAAGTTATATACAAAGATATATATGATCTAATATATCATATAAATTATGATAAATATAACATATTATAAATAAAAATATATATAGTTATAACATTACATCTGATAGTCGACATAACTACAGTAAATATAACACATGATATATAAATATAGTATGTTATATCTGAAAGTATTATAAATGTAACATATTATGTACTAATATAATATAGATATAACATTTTATATATAAAAATATAAATAAATGTAATATCTTGCACATAATAATATAAAAATATGTAAAATAAGTTTTGATAATTTACATTACATTCTTTATCAAAATAAATTAAATATCAAAAATTTATTTAAATACAATATATAACCTATAATCTTTTAATACATGATATGAATCATGTGTATAAGAATGAATTATTGTTAAATTAAAAAAATATAAAGCCGTATATCCTGCTTAAAAAAATGTAAGTTTTTACTTTCATTTAAAATATAAGATTTTACGTCCAATAATAGTTACCAGAACTTTGATATTACCAATAAATATAGAAATAAATAGATGTAATTTATCTGATGATTATGGGTCAAATGAACTAAAAATAAATCTTATGTCTGTAACATACTAAATTACAAAATAAACACAACCGAATAATTAACACAAGCCATATACCAAACATGACGTGCCACCTTTAAAGTTATAGTAATCTCTTTCGCCACCTAGAAACCCACTAATGGGTTTTCCATGAAAAGAGAACTAGCCTCAACCATAACTTACAGTCAAAGCTCCCCAAAGTACAAAACTTGTGATTTTATTTTATTCGTACATTTTTAAATGTTGGTCACAAAAAATAAATAAAATATGAAAATACTAACAGAAGAAGTTTTATTTAGTTAGATAAATTAATCTAATTTATATCCAAAAATTATAAATAAATTTATTAATATTTTTTTATACAAGATTTATAACCCAATATCTAATACAACATGTATTTCAAAAATAATATTAAGATCCCAAAAATAAAACTCAGGGCCAAAACTCCAATATACTTAATATTACTCTTCAAATATAAAATAAAATAAAAATTTAAATTTATCAAATCATTTTTTATTTTAATTTATACAATTAAATCAAACAAATAATAATTAATTTTTTTTTCTTTTCTTTTACCGTTTGTGGTATATCTCTATCTTGTGCGTTTGAAGCTTGGCAGATGGGTATATATATTACCCACAAAAAAATCTTTTGGCTTCTCACCATTTATTACCCAAAAAGCCAGCAACAAAAATATCAAATAAAGTTATAGGCTAGCCATTTGGCTTCTCACCACCACAAAATGCGATAAAAATGTTAAAAGGGGTATTAAATCATTAGCCACAAAATGGTAAAAGTGGGTATTCAACTAAGAAAAAAAAAACTGACGTGGGTTAATTAATGTTGATTTTATAATATTTGTAATATTTAGCCCAAAAAACAAACTTTATAGAGAAAAGAATGAGAAAAAAATTCTGATGGTTGGTTAATTATGTTGAGAAATTACACAAATTTTTGATTAATTAGATTTATGAGAAAATAAGAATAAAAAAATAACACATAAATTTGATAACGGAGTTCGGTTAATATCGTTTACGTCTCCGAACCTCACAACTCACAACCCACAATCTAATTACACCCAAGAAAATTACTCTCAATTTTTCTCTCACAAAAGCTTTTCTCTCTAAACTTTTCTTTCAATTGAAATGAACACTTGGATGATTAATTCATTACAATTACACATCTATTTATATGAAAATTCACTCATTGAATTACTTCTTAAATTAATAGTTCCTTGAATTGCTCTTTGAATTAAGCTCTTTATTTTGCTTCTCAAATTAAAGAACTTTATAGCAATCTCCAACAATCTCCCACTTGAAGACTGATTTTAATCTGTCTTCACACCTCGATTAATGCAGTAGCTTTTCTAGTCTTGTTACTCTAGCAAACCAACTGAAGTTGAGCACAACTTCAGTTTGTCAATAGTTACCACCTTTGTTAACATATCCGTTGAAGTGATAACAAAGTCTAATATGCTTGGTTCTAGAATGAAATGTTGAATTCTTTACCAAGTGTATTGCATTTTGACTATCACTTTGCAAAACATTCTTCTCCTGTTTGAATCCCAACTTAGTTAACAAACCTTGAAATCATATCATCTCTTTACTAGCTTTAGTCACTGTTACATACTGAGCCTCTGTAGTGGATAGAGTGACAATTTTCTATATTTGTGACATCCAACTAACAACTGTAGTTTCAACAGTAAATATATAATCGGTGGTGCTTCTTCAATAATCAACTTCACCTCCAAAGTCTGCATCTACGTAGCCTTGTAATTTTAATTCTCCTTTACTAAAGTACAAGCACTTTTCTATGGTGCCTCACAGATACCTCAAAACCCAGTTGACTACTTTCCAATGAGTTTTCCCTGGGTTTGACATGAATCTGCTAACAACTCCCACTGTATGCCCAATGTCTGGTCTCGTACATACCATTACGTACATCAAACTTCCAATGGCTGAGGCATAAGGAACCTTAGCCATGAATTGTCTCTCTTCCTCTGTTTAAGGGGACTGATCCTTGGATAGGCAAAAATGACTGGGCAAGATGTGCTAACTGGCTTGGCGTCGCCTATGTTGAATCTCTACAAAACACGATTAATGTACTCTACCTAAGATAACTGTAAGGATCCTTTGACAACTAGACGGGCTTTGTATCTCTTGGAACCATCATGCTCCTCTTTCACCCGGTACACCCATTTGTTATGAAGTGCCTTCTTTCCCATAGGTAACTCAGCTAGTTCCCATGTCTGGTTGAAGATGAGAGATTTTATTTCTTCTTTCATGGCAAGCTCCCACTTGTTGGAATCTCGAGTCTGATAAGCTTCATCATATCATTCAGGCTCCCCTCTATCAGTCAACAACATATAGTTCATGTATCTCATGTTACGCACATGAGGTCGAGAAGACCTTCTCAATACAAGAGCCGGAGTAGGAGATTGTGATGTGTCGGACTGCTACGTACTACTCTGTCCAACAAGTTCCTCTAGCTAAGGACTTGTTACAATTGGTTTTGTTGTGGAACTATTTGGGACATCATTTGCATATGCAAATACTGACTCATTGTACTCTAAGTCATTGTCGTCTCTTTTATGCATGTCCTTATACATCACCATTTCGTTGAAAATCACATCTCTACTACAGATCATTTTCTTGTTTTCGTCATCCCAAATGCGGTAGCCAAACTCATCCTCACCATAACTGATGAATGTGCATTTCTTGGATTTGGGATCAAGTTTATTCCTACCTTGATCACTGATATGCATAAATGATACACAACCAAAAACTTTTAGATGTGATAGTTTCACCTCTTTTCTACTACATACCTCCTCTAGTATTCTGTGCTCCAATGGAAAAGATAGGCCTCGGTTGATCAAGTAAGGTACCATGTTAACTGCTTCTACCTAGAACTGTTTCAGTAGACCTGACTGTATACGAATGCTTTTGACTCTTTCTATCAACGTTCGGTTCATACGCTCAGCTACACCATTGTGTTGAGGCATGTCTGTCACAGTTATTTTGCATTTTGATCTCGTGCTCATAACAGAATTGTTGAATTTGGTGTCTTCATATTTACCACTATTATAGGTTTTGAGCTTTTTGATCTTCACACCTGTCTTATTTTCTACCATAGCTTTCCATTTTCTGAAAGCCTCAAATACTTCAGACTTATGCTTTAGAAAGTAAACGCATACCTTCCGAGAGTGATCATCGATGAAAGTCACAAAGTAGTGTTTCCCACCAATAGATGAGACGGTCGTTGGTCCCTAAACATTAGAGTGAATAAGCTCTAGCCTTTCCTTCTTTGGGGTTTTGCAACTTGTTTGAAAGTTGACTTTTTTTTTCTTTCCAAGTATGGAATCTTCGCACATGTTTATCTATGTAGACTATAGACCTGGAAGTTTTCCCTTTGAGTGCATAATCTTCATCCCATTCTCACTCATGTGGCCTAGTCTCTGGTGCCACAAATTTGATGTTTCGTTGCTTTCTGCAACTGCGATTGAACAACGTGCTCCTGTTGTTATGTAAAGAGTGTCACTCTTCTTGCCTCGAGCAACTATCATTGTGCCCTTTGAAATCTTCCAATCATCACCATGGAAGATCGTAGTGTAGCCTTCACTAGCCAATTGCCCTACTGAGATTAAGTTACTTCTTAGGTCGGGAATATGCATGACATTCTTCAGCTCCCAAATAGACCCGTTCAACTTAATCTTCACTATACCTTTGCCAATAATAGCACATGGTTGGTCATCACCAATATATACCTTTCCATGGTTTCCGAGGACATATTTCTCAAAGAATTCTTTTTGTGAAGTAGCATGGAACGATGCTCTAGAGCCTAACACCCAAGATTCTTCCTTGCTCTCCAAAGAGCATATCAATGCATCATATCCTCCTGAGGTGGAAGTAACATTTGTCTCTGCCTTCACTTGTTTGTCCTTTGGTGCACTCTTGCACTAATTTTTGTAGTGCCCGGTTCTCCTATAATTCTAACACTCGATAGTCTTCGAGCTACGGGAATTATTAGGATTCCTAGATTTGGACCTCCTATCCTTTGATCTACTTCAATAGTCTATTCTGCCACGTCCATTCCCTTTGGTTGATTTTTTTTTCTCTTGACTCTGTATGCAAAACTGAAGAAGTTGACGATTCACCTGACTCTCTACGTTAGATCTCTTCATTGAGAACTAGATCATGAACATTGTCAAATTTCAACTTATTGCTTCCTGATGAGCTACTCACAACCGTGACAGTAACATTCCATCTTTCTAGTAAAGAAGAAAAAAGTATCAATGCTCATACTTCTTCATCGAATTCAATTTCCACTCAACTCAATTGGGTTTTGACTGTGTTGAGTTCATTGAGATGTTGAGCTACCAATGCGTTTTCCATCATCCGAAAATTGAACAAACGCCTCATCAAGTACAATTTTTTTGAGGCTGATGACTTCTCATACATATTGGAGAGAGCTATCATAAAACCTGTCGTGGTCTTTTCCTTTACTATGTTGAAAGCAACATTATAGGATAACATCAATCGAATAATTTCGAGCACTATTACAAAAAGGGGTATATAAGTCGATGTGTAAAGTCGGTTTTTTCCAAAAACCGACTTAATGAATTTAAAGTCGGTTATCCACGTCAACCGACACTATCCACGTAATATATTCCCTCTCGTCTCATTTTGTACGTAGATTCTAGTTTTCTTCCTCTCTCATTTCCTCACTCAGAACCATTTTCTCCCAAAATCTTAAGCGTGCGCCACCTTTGTTCTACATTTCCGGCCACCTCTGACCACCATTTGAACGTCCGTTTGTAAGTTATATTTCTCTTCTCACATTATCTGTCAGTTCTTCTTTTTTTTAGCAAAATATTAAAATCTGTTTATGGGTATTTTCTGTTATTGCTTAGCCAAAATCAATCTGAATCTGTGCTAATTTTATCAGCGTGTAATTGTAATTCGTTAATTAGGAACAGCCTCTCAAATTGCAAATTTTTATTCGTTAATTAAAAACCTAACATCTCGATTTGCAACATGCTTGGGCAGTTTCTTTGTGAAAATGTATGGATAGCCAAAAACGGTATCAACACATTTTGTTTTGGCTTCTTATTCTTTTAAATTTGTCCACAATAATTTCTAAAATAGATATAAATTAACTATTTATAAGGGAATGTTTAGAAAGTGAGTTATGATCTCTTTCTCTTGTTTATTAGTTTTTACTAAAAATAAGGTATAAATTAAAAATTTATAAATTTGAGAGTCATTCTCATTGATTGTTACCCAAACTCTTAATTTGTTGGTATTGATTTTATTTTTCAAATATAAAATATCATGTAATTAAGAAACTATGTTTTATTTTATATTAATCATTATTCACTATTGAAAATTAAAAATACAATTAGTACTAAGAATATGAATAAAACTCCTCCGAAAAAGAAACAGAAAAAAGGGGAATAACTTTTTGTGTGGTTAATTAATAACTTGTTGTACACCTTTAATTAGTTAAGCAGTTAAGGTTTGACAAAATCCAATTCATATTCACAATCACAGAAGAAAAACCTCTTGCATTTTTACATTAAAGAACTTGAATTAACTACTTCAAATGTATTATATATCTTTTGGTTTTATATCCAACGCGTGAGGTTCCACAAGAACTTTTGTTAAAAGTTCATTCAGAGAGCACTTCTGTAAATATATATCAACTTAAGATACATTTACAATTAGATTGCTGAAAAATAAAAGCAAGTCAATAATTTGCCACTTTATTTGACCACTCCTAAAAAATATGTTTGACTTAGTTTATGCAGAATGCAACTAGCTTATTATTCGATCAATTTGTTTTATATTTTGTATAAATTTTTGATTTAGTTATGTTTTTTTGTTTGCTTGTAATAATAATGTTTGACTTATTAATTGTATGTATTCAATAATATCTGAAATGTTGTGTGTGTTTGCGTGGATAAATTTATTTATACGTATAATTAATATTACTTTTTAATTATGATATAGTAACATGCTTAGAAATTAGAATCAACCGCGTGATTGGTTTTTATACATATATTCATGAAACATGTTGCTTATTTTTTAATTTGTATATAAATGGTTTTGTAAAATGATTAAAATGATAACTGTTTTGCATTATGTATGTTTTGATATTTATTCTAATAATTAGGAAATTTATATATAATAATACATAATTAAATAATATGTTTAATTAATGTCATTAATAGAAAATGGACAAATCTTGGATGTCAAAGTGTAGAATTGAGCAAGACTATATTTTTGGAGTTGAAAGTTTCATGGAATTTGCTTGTAGAACTAGTAATACTAGAGGTAATATGATTCGATGCCCATGCGTTAAATGTAAAAATGAGTGATTTCATGAATTTGATGAGGTTAAGTATCACCTTATCCGTAATGGTATTCTATTGAGCTATAAATGTTGGTATTATTATGGAGAAAATATTGATAATACTCATGGGGAAAAATATAATAAGAATGTGGGTGGATTACATACATCATATCATAATGTACAGACAGAAAATATGTTTCGTGGTCTTGAAGATGAATTACGCGAGGATGATCCCGAAACCTTTAATAAACTTATAGAAGATGCCGAAAAACTGTTGTATCCAAAATGCAAAAAATATACTAAAATGTCAGGATTGGTTCATTTGTACAATGTCAAGGCAAAACATGGTTTTTCTGACAAGGGATTCACAAAATTACTAAATCTACTAGTCGATATGTTTCCTGAGGGTATTGAATTGCCATCTTCAATGTATGAAGTGAAGAAATCTCTTAGTCAATTTGGCATGGAATATCATAAGATTCACGCTTGTCCTAATGATTGCATTCTTTATAGAAAAGAATATGAGACATTACATGATTGTCCTATGTGTAAAGAATCGAGATGGAAGCATGGTACAAATGAGAGTACAAACATAAGAAAGGCGTGCCTGCAAAGGTTCTTTGGTACTTTCCTCTGATTCCTCGCTTTCAAAGGTTGTTCAATAGTAAATATACATCAAAGATGTTGACTTGGCATTCAGATAATCAATCTGATGATGGGGTGCTACATCATCCTTGTGATTCTCCAAATTGGAAAGTAATAGATAATTTATCTCCTCAATTTTCATTTGATCTGCGCAATTTGCGTCTTGCCATTGCTACTGATGGAATTAATCCACATAGTTCCCTCAATAGTAGATATAGTTGTTGGCCAGTAATTATGGTAACATACAACCTTCCTCCCTGGTTGTGTATGAAAAGAAAATTCATGATGTTAACATTATTGATCTCAAGACCGAAACAACCCGGTGTTGATATTGATGTATATTTGCAGCCTCTGATAGATGATTTAAAGATGTTGTGGAATGATGGTGTAAATGTTTACGATGTATATAAATAAGAATACTTTAACATGAAGGGGGTCCTTTTATGGACAATTAATGATTTTCCTGCCTATGGAAACTTATCAGGACATGCAACAAAAGGTTACAAGGGATGTCCTATATGTAGTGATGGAACTTCTGCAAAGTATCTTGTTCACGGACGAAAGATGTCTTATAGAAGACATAGGAGATTTTTTTCCATCTGGACACAAGTTTAGATACCAAAAGAAACCGTTCGATGGTGAAGAAGATCATGATCATGAAACTCGACCTTTGCGAGGTATTGAGATATTAAGGCAATTGAATGGGATGACATTCAAACGATATGGAAAGATGAAAAAAAACTCACCAAGGTAGGGAAACGAATGAGGTCAACTAATGAAATTGGTGAAAATGAAAAAGATTTTGAACCGAATGGTTGTTGGAAAAAAATCAATATTTTGGGAATTACCTTATTGGAAATACCTACACATTCGTCATATCTTAGATGTCATGCACATTGAGAAGAATGTATGTGAAAACTTGATTGACACTTTACTTAATATACCTGGAAAAACAAAGGATGTCATTAAAGCAAGATTGGATTTAAAGAAACTAGGCATACGACCTAATTGGAACCAAGGGTGGAAAATGATAAGAATCGAACATACTTGCCACCAGCATCATATACAATGTCAACAAAAGAGAAGGATGTGTTTTGTAAATGTTTGGAAGGTGTGAAAGTTCCTGATGGTTACTCATCCAACTTAAGAAATTTTGTGTCTATCACCGATAAGAGATTGTATGGATTGAAATCACATTATTGTCATATCTTAATGCAACAGTTATTACCAGTTGCTATTAGATCAATTCTTCCAAAACATGTTCGAATATCAATAATTCGGCTTTGTTCATTCTTCAATACAATATGCAAGAAATCTATATCAATTGGCGAGTTAAATTCTTTACAGAAAGAAATTGTAGAAACTTTGTGTCTAATTGAAAAATATTTTCCTCCTTCTTTCTTCGATATAATGATTCACTTATGTGTTCATTTAGTTCGAGAGGTTCAATTATGTGGTCCTACTTACTTAAGGTGGATGTATCCTTTTGAGAGATATATGCAAGTCCTTAAAGGATATGTAAATAATAGATATCGACCTGAAAGATGCATGGTGGAATGCTACATTGCTGAAGAGGCCATTGAGTTTTGTTCTCAATAATTTAGTGGTTGCACTGAAATTGGGAATCCTACGCACAAGTTGTTCTTAGAACGTCACATGATCCAAGTAGGTAACCTTATGCTTGGTGGAAGTAAGAAATTATTTATTGATCGCACTCGATGGGAAAAAGCACACCGAATCATTTTGGTAAATAATAACGAGGCACAACCGTACATAGAGGAAGTGATGTTCATTGTTTCATCTTTTATTTAACTATTAATGATGATATATAACTTAATATATATTTAATAACATTACATGATGCATTTAAACTTATTGAAGATCGATCCTCGTTATAAAAAAAAAGGAGGAGAAAAATGGTTGTATGATGAACATAAGCGAGAGCTTATTAATTGGTTTCGCAACCACGTAAGTGTCACAAACAAAAAATCATGCATGTATCTTCCTATATCTATTCAATGTTTTAAAACTTTGCTCTAAACACATTTCGTGTTTTTGTATACATAGATTCGAGATGAACTCAAGAAACCCAATCATAAAATATCAGAAAGTTTACAATGGCTTACACATGGCCCAAAATTCGATGTCAAATCATTTCATAGTTTCACAATAAATGGATCGAGGTTTACGACTCAAGCTAGGGACAAAGTCCGAGTAAATCAAAATAGTGGGGTGAAGATGGTTGCACAAACTATGCAATTTTTCAGTTCAAAAGATGCTAATCCTGTACTTTCTAATAGAACATATTATGGTATAATACAAGAGATTTGGGAATTGGATTATGAGGTCTTCTATGAGATAGTATTCTTGTGTGATTGGGTCGAAGATGTTATCAATGTTGGATATAAAATAGATGATTTTGGATTTACCCTTGTAAATTTATCTAGGATAAGTCACACAGATGATCCTTTCACGTTAGCACTTCATGCAGAGCAAGTATTTTACGTGAGCGATCAAATTGATCCAATATGGTCTGTTGTGTTAACACCTCCACAAAAAGAGTTTTACCATTGTGATGTTGTAGAAGATGATGACTCTATGCTTGATACATTAACCAATATTAGTAATTTCTCAAATAAATTGCCTAATGTACGTGATGATCTAATTGATGATGATGATTCTTCGACATGGACTCGAAGTGATTGTGAAGGAATATATGTATACGATCAACAACCTAATTAAACATAATGTATGTTCTATATTGTTGTAATAACTCTTGTATATATGTGTGTTCCTAAAATTGTCAATTAATTTATATTTCTCCACTTTTTGCAGATATTTCATGGATATTCAGCTTGTAGATCCAAATGATCCATTGGGGTATTTGAAAAGAAGAGGTTGGGGGAATATACCTGATGCTCCACTTAACCCAGATGATAAAATACCCGTTATATTTGATGCTATTGGTAATCCACTAGGGGAAAGTGGTCAACAATTGAAATCTTCTATTGGTCGACTGGCAAAGTCCAGTATACCAATCAATATAAATCATTGGTCTGAGGTTGCCGATGCAGAAAATTTCAAAATATGGATAACCATTTATGTAAGTCTCTTATATTTTATAATCAATATATATATTATATTAGGTGTATTATATCTAATCTTTTGTACTGTGTTTTTACAGAATCGTTACAAAGTCGATGACAGTTGGTAGGGCAAGTGTTATAAGATTGCAAATAAGGCGTGGAAGGAATACAAGACTTCCAGATTGGCAAAAAATTATGTGTTTCCATATTTGGAAACACTTGATGAGAATTTGATCTACAAAATCCCTGAAGGACACCCCTGGATTACACCTCAAGTTTGGAAAGACTTTGTGGATTATAGACGTTCAGAAGAATTTCAAATTATTAGAGAAGATCATCAGAATGTCCAAATGCATAACATTCTTCCTAACCGTACTAGGAGGTCTTCAAATCCTGAAGTTAGATATAGAATGGTATTATTAATTTGTCTTAATTTTATAAATATTTTTATATTAATTTTTCTCAATTTAATTTCATGTCATTGTTAATAAAATTTTCCTAATTTATTTAGGAAGCTGAATTGGGTAGACTTGTTACCCGAATTGAATTGTACATAGAAACAAAGACTCCCAAAACAAAGAATGCAAGACCGATGAGTCAACGAGGAGAAGAACAATTAAATAAGTTGGTTAGTAATTTCGGTTGATAAAAAGTCTGACTGATACTTAATAATTGATGTAATAATGAATGATATGTTTGTGTGCTTTATTATTTGTAGAGAGTTGTTCAAGAAAAAATATACAGGGGTGAAATAATCGAAGAGCCTGGGAGAGATGCTTTATATCATGCATTCAGACGCGAGCATCCTGGTCGTGTTAGGGGAGGTAGCCAATATGATGGTGCTATGGAGTATTTTAAAATTCCAAAACATAAGCCTCAGACGGTAAGTAAGGAGAAATACACTAAAATTGAAGAAGAATTCAACTCCTTTAAGGCCTCCGTGATGAGTGAGATTGCCACTCTAAAAGAACATCAATCACAACAAATGTCAGCCATGGCATCATGATTAAACCAGGGCATGCCATATTGGCCAAGCATGCAACCATCCATGCCAGGCATACCACCTTCCATTCCAGGCATGCCACAATCCATGCCAAGCATGCAACCATCCATGCCAGGCATACCACCTTCCATTCCAGGCATGCCACAATCCATGCCAAGCATGCCACCATCCATGCCAGGCATGCCATCCGCACAATCTCATTGTGCTCAAACTACATCCAGTATGGGATATAGACATCCTATTGGTCCTCATTATATGCCAAGAATGCACATGCAATCAAGTAGTGGTTCATTTTCTCCAATGCAATCTGCACATTCTTACCATAAATCAAGCCAAGATGAACATATTGGTGAGAATGTACATCCAATAGCTACCCCACATGAGAGTCTTCCTCTATTTGATGAATCATATGTGGTAAGATTTTAATTTTTAAATTCTTATTATATGTTTTATTTTTTATATATAACACTTAAATTTTTTACAAAATATGAAATGTTTGTTGAAACATCCTTCGTCAACGGACTATGTTGCTATTGGAACGGTACAACAATTGAGCGATGATAGGATGATTCATAATCAATATTTACCTAATCATTGGCGAATAGTAATTGATCAATCATTATTTCATGATTGTCCACTACCTGTGCCTTCTGATGCTACCACAGTCCAAGAGGCGGTTGGACAGTATGTGGCTTGGCCGTCGATTCAAGTTGTTCTAAATTTTGACATGGTACTATTTTTTAACTTAAAAAATAACACTTGTTTACTACTATTATTTAATGTGATATTGTTACTAAAAATACATATATGATACTTTTTTGGTAGTCTATTATACCAGAACTCTTAAATGCGTCACATTTAAGAGATTCATAGCAAGTATCTTGTGCTAAATCTATGCTTAGTGGCCAATCATCGTGCATCAAGTCATTCAAGAAGAAGCCTTGGAAAAAGTATAGTCATACTTATGCGTTACAGTTCAGTAGAAATCTTGGCACTTTGATGACTATTGTTGGGAGGACATCTAGCATAAATGATGGATGTACTATGCTACTTCCTATTGAAATTTCTGGTGTAGACATCGGCCAAACTTATATATCGATCGAGTGCTTGTTGCAAATATTTGAATATCAAATGATCGATTTAAGTATAATTCAAGTGTGGACAAGGTGAGTCCTCAATCTAGTTAGTTTTCTTTTATTTATGCAGAACATATATAATTATATTTATATTATCTAATTATATATATACATATATAGGGCTTGTTATTATCGACTTCAACATAATCACTCATCACATTTAGCAATGTTCTATGATTCTTCATATGTCAATCAATATCAAGAGAAGGATGTTAGCATCAGAGCTAAACAATTATGTGATAGAGCATTAACGCTTAGCAGAAATCAAAAGTTGATAATCCCTTGGCCATTAAGGTTTGAACAAGGCTAAGATCATTGGATGTTGGTAATCATTGATATGTTCAATAATCATGCTTGGTACTGTGACTCAACTTCCATAGAACTGAGTAAAGATACAAAAACAGTTGTTGAAATGTAAGAGTTATATTTAGTTACATATTAGTTTTTTCTATTATTTTTTGTAATATTTAATAAAAACTAATCGTTTTATACCTTGATAGGGAATGAAAGTTGTGGAACAAGTTTAGGGGCATTGTCCTTAAAAAATCTCATAAGCTTATATGAACAAAAGTTATGGTATGTACAATTCAATATTAATAATTTTATTAATTTTACAATTAAATAATAAGGATGTTCGAATATGAAAATTCATGTATACATGCACTTTTTTTTGTAGGTTCCACAACAAAATAATGGAGTCATGTGTGATTATTATGTCATGAAGTTTATGAGCGAAATCATCACAAATATCAAAATTCCAATTGATGATGTGGTAATATATTTTACCCATATACATACAAGTTTTTAACATATTTGAGTTTGTTTTTGTAAATAAATGAAATCATATTCTTATTTTGATTTTGAATACATGTAGTTCTTTTGTTGGAACAAGACGGGTTACGACCAACAAATTTTTGATGATTTACGAGAGGAATGGGCAGAACACATGGTTCAAATTATATCATCACAAGAAGAATCAGGAGAAGATTCTGATGATCTTGAATAGCATATGATAACATAACAGTAAATTTTTTAATGATTTGACCTTCTTTATCTATTCTTGTGTCTGAAATCACTTGTTTGATGATGATTGATCATATATATGCTCATGTATTTAGGGGAATGCATTTTTATAAATATAAATTTATCTAGAATCTCTGCTAGTATTTTTAATGATATAATGAGTTCTAAATGTACAAATTAGGTGTACGTCGGTCCGATTTGTTTCTTGGTTTGTATGAGTTTTGGTGCACATGAACGTGTTCCATATGTTTAAGGACACCAAAACTCACACAAGCTTAGCCAAGTAAGAAATCTAAGTTACATGCAATTGATTTCATATTTAGAGTTTATTATATATAGCATTAAAAAATAGTAGTAGAGATTACAGATAACTTCATATATATAGACAAATGATTAATAATGCTAATATGAGTTCGTCGAATGTCGTTGTACGTGGTAATCTCTTTTTTATGGTAATATTTATAATGATTTAATTTTTTCATTCGTACGTCTGAAGTTTAGACTACTTTTTTATGGATGTTTTACGTGCTCATGTATGTAGGAGAATATTTGTTATATGGATCAGCTGTTTTTTTGCCATAATGCTTGTGAAGGCCAATCAAGATTCTAAGCCAACCAAGCTTACTCGATGGCATAATTTGACGACATTATTTTATTTATAATTTAAGTTATTTATATGTATTATTTATGCATTATTTGTTTTTGTAATAAATTTAATTATCAAGTAATTAAATATATTTAAATTGTTAATTATTTGTTGCATTATTATTTATATTTTAGTTTTTTTATGTTATTTATATATATACTGAATAATACGAAAAAATTAAAATAAAAATAAAAACAAATAAAATGTAAAGTCGGTTCATGGCATGAACCGACTCTACACGTAAAGTCAGTTCAGGCCGTGAACCGACTTTACATTTTAAGTCTCTAAATTTAAAGTCAGTTCAGATAACCGACTTTAAATTTGTTTAAAGTCGGTTTTTAACCAAATTTAATGCCTATTTATGTAGTAGTGGAGGACTTATCTATCTAGAATATTCTAATCATATTCCTTCATAGTCTCTGGTTTTTTCCCTGAGAGAGGTTGATATAGATTTCTTTGATACAAATAATCCTCTATTTGCATTTTCCAAAATCTGAAATCTGTGTCATCGAATTTCTCAAGTTTCACCTTTTCTTCATCTGCGGCCATTGCTCCTACTCAAATCTGACTTCCTCCGGATCGTTTTTGACTATTTCTACAAACCACCGTGTATTAGAACACCGCTGTCGACAAACCAATATTGTCAACAAAATATTACTATTCACCTAATTCACTATTCACGTACATAGTAACCTTGCATAAAATTGACAAAATCACCACCAATAGCTCTGATAACAGTTGTTGGAAAATTACACAAATTTCCGATAAGCCAGATTTATGAAAAAGCAAGAATAGAAAAATAACACATACATTTGATAACGGAGTTCGATCAATCTTGCTTACATCTTTAGACCTACTGCAGATCTTTTTACTGAAAATGGAGAAATTACACAAGGTGTTTACAACACTCACAACTCACAATCCATAACTCAATTACACCTAAGAAAAATACTCTCAATTTTCTCTCACAAAAGCTTTTCACTCTAAGTTTTTCTCTCACAAAAGCTTTTCACTCTAAGTTTTTCTCTCAATTGGAATAAACACTTGGATGATTAATTCATTACAATTACACATCTATTTATAAGAAAATTATCTATTTGAATTACTCTTTAAATTAATAGTTTCTTGAATTACTCATTGATTTAAGCTCATTATTTTACTCCTTAATTTTCTCCTCAAATTAAACATATGGTCTTATAACATTCTACCTTCTCACGTAAAAAAAAAGAAAAATTTAAACTTTTCTTTTTAAAATGTAATTTACCCCAACAATCTCAGCCTTAAACCTTTTAAAAAATATTAACATTAAATATTAATTACACATGTTCATATATATATATATATATATATTTTCGTCATGCACATCATTTATGGGTAATTTTATTTATACTTGCTTTACTTTGAAAATAATTCTTTAATACTATATTCTCACCCCTTAAATTAAAATAGTTATTTCTTCCTTAAACTTAACGCATTTTTTTTACTTAACATCATCATAATTATTGTAAATTTTAAATTTTGAATCAATAATTACCTTATCTTTAAAAGTTTAGCTCCTAGAATATTCAATAAACTTATATAGTTTTTACTTTTTCTTTTCTTTCATTATGACTAAGGAACATTTATTAATCTCCATAAACTCATTTTTTTAAAGAAAAGTCATAGTTAAGCTAAAAAAGTCTAGTTAAAGAAATCAAAATTCTTTTTCAAGTTAGAAACAAATTTTAGATCACCCAACATTTGAATAACTTTGTCATATATTTTCATCTTGATGGTGCCTTTTCCATTTCCAATTGTCATACTCATTGATCCCTTGGCCATTACAACATCATTATCCGTACAAAACTTGTAACTATCAAATAATTTTTTGTTTGTATACATAAGAAAATAACATGTAGAGTTTAAAATCCAATCATTCAAAGAGCCTTCATCTGTGGTCACATATAAGACATCACAATCAGAAACCTTTTATATCTTTAAGTTTGTCTTCATAAAATCTCTTAATGTGTCCCTTTTTATGAAAATAAAAACATTAAATGTCATCTCTTGAACGAGACATAAAACGATTCCAATCTCTATTAAAATCTCTTCCTTTATGCCTGTTTTTTTCTCTATTTGGTGAACTTGTCGTTGAATCTTCTCGGGTAGTGAAAACATCTCTATGTAAAGGAACTATCGGTTTGATCACATTACTAGTTTTCAAAAGTATTGTTGACACCTTATTCACAGTCAACATATTTTTATGATTTTGATAATGAGCATAATAAAATCATTTCTTAGTCTTCGTATCAACATTCAGAAGTTTCAAAATATATATATTGAACATGTGGATTTTAATAGCATCACCTTCTTCCATCCTCATCGTACATATTTTTTTTCAAGTATAATATATTTGTAATAGATTTTGACAAATACATTCTTTTCAATTTTCCCCACAATTTCAAGAGAGAAATCTCATTTAACACACTATTTGATTTCAGAAATCAATTTTAAGTAAATAGTATTTTTTTTCTTTTTTTTCAATTTCTTTCCAATCATCATTCTTTATGTTTCATGGCTTCATTCTCTTTAATCCCTTAATAAGATTTTGTTGTACTAATATATCCTTTACATTGTTTTATCAAATATTAAAGTTAATTTTTTCATAAATAAAATTTCTTAAATAACAAGATTCTATCGATGTTATTTCAACGGATCAGATTAATTGATCAAATTATTGGATTTATTCCGACACTATAGATATTTTTTTCCTTTAGTCGCGATAAGATAGTAGAAGTGACTATCTAAAGAAGAAATTTACATGTGACATGTAAGCACCCGATCCATCTTTGTATATGAATTCAAAACTTGCATATAATCCATCATATTATATGCCCAGAATCGTAGGGACATTCAAATTAAGAGAAATCTTTCCTTCTTCAATACTTTTTTTTAAAGGATTAGATAAGTAAAATATTGATCTTACAAGGTACATAAACGATAATAAGAGTAACAAATAAGGCATAAGCAAAAAGCAAGGTCTATTTTTGGGTTTTTGAGAGCAGTGGGGTCAATTACTTGGATCTCTATCACCGAGTCACCGATCTGTCCACTATTGTTGAATCGCCTTTACCATTGAAGCTCATCAATGATCTCCCTTTGAGTCTTCACTTCAATAGCTACGTATTGGAGATAAAATTAAGAAGTAAATTAAAGAGTGTTAACTTCTTAATTCAAGGAGTAAAACAAGAACCTTAATTTAAGGAGTATTGTAAATAAAATTAAGAAGTAAATTAAGGAGTGTTAACTTCTTAATTCAAGGAGTAAAACAAGAACCTTAATTTAAGGAGTAAATTAAGGTTCTTCATTTACTCCTTAATTTACTCCTTAAATTAAGGTTATTGTTTTATTCCTTGAATTAAGAAGTTAACACTCCTTAATTTACTTCTTAATTTTATCTCCAATATTACGTTTACATGGGGAGAAGGGCTTTCTTCATTTTTTGGCTTTCACATAAAAAAAAATCAAAACGTAAACGAGATTGCTAACGCTCGCTTTGCTCGAACTGGTATGTTAGACTAAAAGAAGGTCGTCTAGCGATTTTTGAAAATAAATACCACCAGGTTCTGATTTACTTATAATTTAATTTTAAAGTTCTTATCGTATAATTTAATTTTAAAATTCTTACCCACATATATTATATTTCCTTCATTTTTTATCACTAAAAATATACAAAATAATTTTAGTAGATATTATACAAATATAAAATTGTGATTACTTTTAAAATTTACTATTAAAAACTTCATATAAAATACTTATAGAAAAATTAAAAAAATTAAAATGTGTTTAATAACTTACCAGATAAATTTATAGATACAAGTTAAATCTCATAGTTTCAATAAAGAAAATGTAATTTATATAATAATATAAGAAAATTTAAGAGTAACTTGAATGATTAAAATGATTATGAATATTCGAATGAGAGTTCATACTAATTAGATTTAAATATTATAATTTTAAATAAATTATAATTATAATTATAATATATAAATTAATAATTAAAAATATATTTTAAAAATTAATATATATTAATATTATATGTTTGGTTTAATTCATTCATATTTAATAACTTTTAGATCTTTAATTAAATCGACAATGTCAGTTTTAATATTTTTTGGATCTGTTTGGATCAACCAATTTAAAAAAATATAAGTTTTGTATTGTTTGGTATTATTTATGTAACAAGTACGCGACCTAATGACCTAAGATACCTTACTCATATTAAGGATAATTTTTGTATATAGCAACTTGATGAATTTAAAAACCAAGATCTCGTGGTTAAGATTTGAGGATCAAAACCCGAAGATCAAGACCTGGCCTATGTTAACGGCATGGTACATCGTTCGTACGACCTGGATCATATCTTATTGTAAGGACTCAAGTAGTATGTATATAACGACCTATTTATGTAATGCCTATGACGATCTGACTTATTAAGGGTTGAATTATATATATTTTAGTCGCTCGAGAGCTCTAATGTATGTACCTTTGACACCTGTTTAGTAAGTGTTATTTATATTTCTTTAATTAGAAGAATATATGATCTGTTCATTTTTTCATATTTTCTACTTCTCTATAAATCCAACACACAAAATTCTCTCCAAACATATTTGATTTTGGATTTGGGTTAATTAATTAGTTGGTTTTTTGAAGAAAAAAATACCCACCTTAACTATAACAAATAGTATTGTTAACAAGTTGAACGGGAATAGAGTCCCTTCCCTGTTCCTCTTCCTTGATTAGATTCTATCTTTACGTAAAATTCTTGCAAGAATATATCGTGATCTTCAGTGAAGAATGAACCCAAATAGAAAATGGGAATCCAATTTGTATCTTAAATATTTAGTTTTTATTTTTATTATAAAAAAATAGACTAATAATAAATATTTTATAATGAAAAAATAAAATTTAGAGCTAATAAATAATATTTATGTAAAATTAAGAAAATAAAAATATTGTAATAATAATTACATAATCTTTTTACTATAAATCATGTTATGAACTAGTTTGAAATAATAAGAATAAATTATAAAAAAATTATAAATTTTAAGTTTTTAGAATTTAAATATTTTTTATAAAATAAAAATTATTGATGTTTTATAATTTAAAGATTAATTTAAGTTTTTAGATTTATATAATTTAAATAATTTTATAAAAAAAGTATCCATGTTTTAATAAAATAACAACATAAATAAAATATAAAATATAAAATATATTATGAGTTGAAATGTTATATATATATATATGGTGGAGAGAATTTTATCTATTAATAATTTTTAGTGAAAAATAAAAAATATGAACAAATTAAGATCATGTATTCTTTCTATTAAATAGATATAAATAATACTTACTAAATATGCGTCAAAGTTACATAGATTAGAGATCTAGAACAACTAAAATATATACAGTTCAATTTTTAATAAGACTAGGTTATTAAGACGATGTAATATGCCTTTAACATAGGTAATATCTTGACTACCAAATCTTGATTTTCAAATTAATCATGTCATTATATATAAAGATTATCCTTAATAGAAGTGATATATCTTATTCGCGTAACTATTATATAACTAATATATATTTTTATTCTTTGTTTTTTATTTTTTATTTTATTATATCATATTTATTTTTAATCAAACAATTTGCATATAGATTTGACCAGTTAAATTGATACATTAATTACAACGTTAGATACCTTAGAGGTATTCAAGTTAGGAAAATGGTATCCCTTGTCAGCAATGTAATTAAAAAATTATAATTTAATACGTTATTTAAATTATTTCAATATTAATAATTGTAAACAATCGGTTACTAAATTTATGAATTAGGGTAATGAATTAAAACTATTTTATAAATTAAAATTATTTTATTAATTAAGTTATTAAATTAAAATTATTTAATAAATATAAGTGTTAAATTAGAATATTCTGATAACATAATAAAAAACAATACCAGTTATTAAATTTTAATACCACAGTAGTACCCAACCCCCAATAACAATATTTCTAAGCAATGGCACATTAGGTTTTTACTCCAAGTTCTAAGAGAAGTAAATATGAAGATTATGGCCCCAATTCTGATCCCAAGCCCGCCAACCCCAACCCCAACCCTCTCTAACTCGTCCTCGGTTCACTCGGTGTTTGCACCTTCTCTTCTCTGCGCCACCACTCGCCGTCATAATGTTAGCCAAAGTTGGATTTCCCTGCAGCAGCAGCTTAAATGCCGTGGCCGGTTTTTATGTATTTTCTCAGACAATCGTCGGGAGGTATTTATACTCTCTTATAAATTTATTCTATTTTTCTTAACTCAATCCATTTCAATTTGTCTGGTTCTGTGGAAATCTTCTGGTTTGAATTTTTTATGCTGCAATTTTGCAAAATGGGAAGCTCTTGAAGAAAAATAGGATGAATTGAAATATCTGCGTTCAGAATTTAGAAAATGGAAATAAATAAATAAAATAAGATAACGTCAATTTCCATCTTGCCTGGCTATGGAAAAGGTGGAAAGGAAGCAGAGCAATTATTGGTAATTGGATTTAAGAGTTTGACTTACTGAGAGTGGTAGCTAAAGCAGCTTTTGCTTAGTCTATTAGCTAGTACCTTCAGCCTCAGTCATGGCTTGCTTGGTATGGTGTCAAATGTTCGATGATTTTTTTTTTTTTTTAGTTGCCCATTTGCTTCATCAAGAACCGTTGAGACATAGAAATGCAATTCATGTTTATAATATTTTAAAACTATACTAGATGCTATGCATTTTGAAGTTTCAATTTCTTGGTGAGTTTTTTCTCAACAAAAAAAATCTTGGAAACTTGTCAAAAACCAATTATTTATTCTTAAAGAAGAAACAAGGAAAGAGAAAATATTTTACCATATTATTGTAATAATTTGCTGTGTGAAGGTCAAGATGAACTTGGTTCCAGGCACCAGATTCTTTCGAATGGTTGCTCTAGTAAATTAGCACTAAGGTTGATTCAATGAACTGATGAGCCGGAAATGTCCAGCTCATCTTGCTCAAGGGCTCAAATGAGCTAGATCACCTAACACATGAGCGGTCCGCGATCTCATTTAATAAATGCATTTGTCAAATGATAGCATTAGAATGCCATTATGGAAAACACACTTAAATGATAGTATTTTTTTCCTTGTTTTATAAAAAAGAACAAAAAATAATATTAATACTAACATTTTTGTTCTTAAATAAAATTATAAATATTTTTTAAATTTAATTTTTCAAAAATTGTAAATGAGCTATTCAACGGAATTCATTTAAAAGTGATTTTGAGTTGAACACAACTGATATAAAGTATAGCTCGCCTTATTTACCTTTCTTATCGTGAGCTGACCTTTACTCACGCTATCAAATGTCTTTTAAACGATGAATGTTGTATCCCTTATTTTGCTAAAGGTAAACAAAATGGTTTTAGTAAGCTTGCCAAAATCTTCTCTCAATAACTAGAGTTCGACAGAACTTATACTTTTATGAAAAAAAATTCTTTTGGCTTTTGCCATCCCAAAGACTCGGTCCTTCTCCATAAATCTAAATTATTACAGTATTCATGATTATCTATAAATGAATTAAAGAGGCTTAAATATTTTTCAACACCCAGAAGTTGCCTATTCGACACATTTCTGCTTCAAGATACCACAATTTTGTGCCAAGTAGTCTTTGCTCATGCTGTCACAGATTCTGTGCATGCAAAAAGCTTCAGTGATACCAATAGTGGATTAGACAATAGAGGATCTTCATGTTTGTTTCGTTTGCTAAGATGAGAAGACTTTTACTGGTCCCTAATTTTTTTCATTTGGTAGAACTGGCTGTTAATTGGTTACCTATGTACTGAGGCCACAAGTTGCATATGCATTTCTCAAACAGCTTTCTCTTCTCTTAAAGTCGCCTTAGTGAAGGAACTTGAAAGCTTTTGTTTATCAATGTGTTATTAGGTTTTACATCAAATTTGATCACAAGTTTCCTGTGGTTGTAGGATCAAGCTAGAAAAGCATTAGAAAGTGCTCTTGGTGGAAAGAAAAATGAATTTGAGAAATGGAATAAAGAAATTAAACGAAGAGAGGAAGTGGGTGGAGGCGGTAATGTTGGTGGAGGAGGTTGGTTTGGTTGGGGTGGGCGGTTTGGGTGGTCCAGTGGTGGCAATTTCTGGCAAGAAGCACAACAGACAATCCTTGCTTTGTTGGGTATTATTCTGTTGGTAAGCAGTTCATTGTTGCATTTCTAAGTACTTATGCACTCTTTAAATATGAAAATCTCTCTCATTATTTTCTGCATTTCAGTATCTTATAGCTGCAAAAGGAGAGGTCATGCTCGCTCTTGTATTCAATCCTTTGCTGTATGTTTTACGTGGAGCAAGAAATGGGTTTACATGCATAACCTCAAGAATCTTGAGGAAACCATTGCCACAAAATGACTCTGATATTATATCAGAGAAAGGGGCAAGTAATCGTGTTTCAGCCAAAGAGAGTGTATTGAAGAAATGGAGAAGCTAAGTAATAATTTGTTTCATGTTTGGTGTCATTCTATTCCTTCATGATATGCAAAAGTTGTAATTTTCGAATGCCTTCTGTTCTTACATCCATATTATAGAGTTTGGGTTTAATTTGCCAGCAAAAAATCTCGTTTGGTCAGGATGTGATAGTCACTGCACAGTATCTATCATTCGGACATAAAAGCTGAAAAAGAACTTCGTGTCCTTATTCCGCGCGCTTGATACATATTGAAGTTGAATCAACCATGATGCTTCACAATATTTTTTGGTCGGAATGAAGTGTTGATTGTTTTTTATTTATTTTTTAAATCACAAAACTAACACCCCTAAACCTTATAACAAAAAAAAACACCTTTTTACATTAATTCATATCCTTCTTAATTCAAGGTGATTATGTTACTTTTGATGTTATGAGTTTTAGAAGTCTCATCCTTATTTGTTCTTCTAAATATATTAGTTTTTGTTTCTTTATAAATAAATTGTTTAACTAAAGGTAATATAAAATTGTCATAATGCTAAAAAATATATGTAGATTTGGGGGAAAGAAACCATGACACACACAAGATCTAAACATGAGTAACACAACCTAATTGACACATTTACTTTAATATTTTTTTGTTCGTTTGTTTTTTTCTTATTCCTTTCTCTTTCTCTTAATGGTCAATTATCTTGTTGTAGGATGATATTTGTTTTAAGTTGGTACTAAGAAGATGTAAGTTCAAACAATATCAAATGTAAATAGGTAAATAGATGTGTGAATCATAACTAATAAGTAATGAGCAACAAGTTCATTCACAGTTTTAGTTGATAAAAGAATTCATAAATATGAGAGCTATACTGTGTGTTGTGTGGTTCATAATATCCATAAATGTTGCTGGAGATGTGCTTCCATTGACTTCGTAAAGTATCTTTATCCATAATTGAGTGCTTTTGTGACTGGTACCGAAATGTCAGCAATTAGTGTGATTAAATTAAAGTTTGAAGGTCCTACAATTGGGGATTAACATTGTAATTACCAAATAACATACTAAGAATAAGATGAGTATTTTGACAAATTGAAAAAGAAGAATAAAAGACATGTCATGTTAAGATGGCAAAATGTTATATTAATGAATTACAAAGCAAAGCAAAACATAACCATAACCATGATTGGAGAAATGTTGGGTTAGAAATCATGATTAATAAAATACTTAAAATGGTTTCATACTCGATTATAAAGGTGATTTCCAATTGCCAGATTAGTACTATCTCAGTAATCAATTCAATCAACCACTTCCATCAAATTATAACTAGCACGGTAACAAATTGCATTATATGGGTGGGGTTGTTGGGAAAACTCAATGTCATTATTTGTGATAATAAAGTGTCCGGACCAGATAATAATTAGCTTAATTAGCTTAGTTCATTTATCATTTATGACAAAACCTTTTCTACTTATGTCAATTTGGGAGTAAACACTTGCAACTACATAAAAAGAAGCCATTTTTATTTTCCATTGTGGGAAATAAAAAAGAGCCTTGAGCTTGAAGTGGGTAATGGTGACTGAAAAAATGGCCAGAAAACGTTATTTAAATTGTTTATTTGTTAAAATTTGATTGACACCACATATAATAACATACAAATAATGAAATAGGGGTATTAAATTCGTTATATAAATAGAACATAGTAGACATAACACAGAGATGATATATTGTAAATGTATTTTTTTTAATATATTGTGCGGTGGTGATTCAAACTAAGAATATTTTTAAAGAAATATTATTTTTTTATTAAAATTTTGTCACTCAAAAGCCTACAAATAACGTTGAATGCATTTCAACGTACAAGATACTTGTACCCTTTGCTAAGAGAGAATTGTGTACTGTAGTAAAAACAAGGTGAGTGTCTTACTGGGATTGGTACAGTAGAGCTATTATACTTAATTTATTGATATTATTTATATTTTATTTTACTACCTCAATTTAAATGTTATGTATTTTCTATTATTTTTAAATAATTTTGATTATTTTTAGATATTAATTAAAACTAAAAAAATGATTAAAAATGGGTTTGATATTTTCTACTAAAAATTAAGAAAAAAATTAAAAAATATTAACTTCTCGCTTTGAAAAAACAAATAATATAAAATAATATAAAATAATATTAAAAAATTATAACATTTTAATAATTTTATTGAAACATGATAGAAAATATTTTTCACCAATAACTAATAAAAATAAATTAATAAAACATACAAAAATTATAGTTTTTTCTTATTAATTATTCTTTTTATAAATACCATATAAGATTCATTAGTTTTTTGAGCTGGAAGTGAACCTCAATATTTAGTGGGAAAAAAAAGTCAAAATCTAGTCAGGTACATAAATGAATCATGTCTATAGTTTATATTTTTAAATAATAAAATGGTCAATTTTTATTGAAAATGTTGTAAAAAAAAGATTTTAAAAAATTAACAATTTTTTATATTTTTTTACTCTAATTAATTTTTAAAATGAAAAAAATTCCTAAAAAGATCAAAAGGTTATTTTAGAAAAAAAAAATTATTACTATTTAAAAATGAAAAATAATACTAATACTTGAATTATGATAGTAAAATCGGTTACACCGAAAGAAGAAAATTGAGTTTTTTTTTTCGTAAATGTCTTTCTAGTTAAATATGAGTAAAGAAAAAAAGAAATTACAAAAAATAACTCTTAATTTTTAAAATTTATAATAATATAAATAATATTTAATTAAAAAACGTTTAATAATAAAAGTATATAAATAATAATAGTTTAATTTTAATTGATTTTAATTTAATGACGTTTAAAATTAAATGATGTATCAAATTTTTTTATAATAAAAATGTATAAGTTAAATATAAAATACATTATTGTTATATTTATAAGTTTTTAAAGATTTTAAAGCAAAAAAATGAATAATAATATTAACGTAATAAAATATATAAAATAATCATTTTTTTAATATTAATAATAATATTATTAAATAAAATTAAAATTATTTTAAAAAATAAAATAATAACTAATTTTTTTAACAAATATAACATTCGTTAGATAGAGTGAAAGGGTATTCTTGGGTGGGGGGGAGAGAGTGAAAGGATATCTGGGCCACCCAATCGGAGAGCTAGCCTGTCTAATCTGATGGGGGGGGAGTGAAAGGATATATCTGGGCCACCCAATCGTAGAGCTAGCCTGTCTAATCTGATGCGTTCGTTGTGTGTAGAATTACAGAATTAAAAAAATGTTATTTATTATTAATGAAATATAATTCTTATTAATTGTGTTTTTTTATTTATTTTTAAATAAAAATTTATATTAATTTTAAAATTTATTGATTTAAAGTATTATTATGTAATCAATAACAATTAATAATTTATCCGAAACTAATCGAAAGCTATCCTCGAATCTTGGTCTTCGTGTAGGCTAGTGCCGCAAAAGTGACCTTCACGATCTTGCCAATACCCTCAATCTCTCTCACACTTATTTTTATATATTATAATTATAATTAATTAATTAATTAATTTTTTATTAAATATAGGTATATATTCAACTATACTCGTTGATATATTATACTATATTATTTATAATTTATAATAAAAACTTGTGATTAATAAAATTTTCAATTTTTCAATTGGATTTCAGAATTTCGGATCACCACAGGACTGTTTCTTGAACTGTTTGGACTTTCCTACAACATTCCCTATTCAATCTCCCCTTCTTTTTTGCTTTGTTATCATTTTCTCTTGCTACAAGAATAATCCGAACCTACATACTCCATTTCTCTTGTGTTTTATTGGGTTCTTCGGTTTTGTCGTGTTGGTCAGATACATCATTCCAAGTGAGTATTGGGCTTCTCTTTTTGTTCTTTTGCTTTTGGGGGGTACTTCTTTTTCTTCAGCGTGGGGCTGTGTGGGCATATAGACTCTCTGTCCTGTGGTTTCTTTGTAACCGTTGAACTGCTGATGTCTTTGGCCATTGGATTTGTTTCCGGTACCAAAGGCATGGGTTTTGATGGAGACGAAGAGGATAGAGCAGCAGAAGCTTCGAAAACAAAGACACCAGCTGAAACAGATGATGAGAGTGAATCAGAAGGGATGGTTAGACCAGCGAGTGAGAGCTCCATATGTGCAACTGAGGACGAGGAAGATGATGTTGCCAAGAAAATTGCATTGGGTCCTCAATGCACAATCAAGGAACATTTTGAGAAGGATAAGGTTATTAATTAAGTCTTGCTTCTTTGTTGTTTTAGCTATATATGTATGTTCTTTAATGGTATTTTCTTTTTATTTGTTTCTGAATATTGTTTTAATGGTGACTTTAGGATGATGAGAGTTTGAGAAGGTGGAAGGAACAGCTTCTTGGGAGTGTTGATATAACTTCTGTTGGAGGTAATCATTTTAATTTTCCAAATTGTTTCCCTTCTGAACTTCAGTTTTATCTCTCAGAAAAGTCGGGATGAAAAGAACAGATTTTTTTTTTTTTATAATTTTTTATTTGAAGCTTTCTTCTCCTTATGAGAACTTCTCGTTGCAACAGTAGAAGATCATATCATATTGTTCATAGACCTTTCTACATTCTGCCATCTATCAATTCAAACCGAACTCTTAAAACTTATTTATCTTATTTTCTCTTTTAAGATACAAGAAGTTGAGAGAAAGCAGAAAGGTGATCTGATCTGACTCTAAAGATAATGGCTATCAGACCGAAAGTCAGATATGTCATTAAGGGCCTGATTTTCTTGCTTTTGAAACCATGTAGAAGCGCTTCTCATGGAAAAATTTGCTTCTGAAACAAATACAGACAAAATTGTCAGAATAAATCACTTTTAAGAAGTACAAGCAAACAAACACGAATTTGATATTTCACCTTGGTTCTTAGTTGGAGAAGACTTTCTAAATCTTCAGTGTAGCCATTCAATTTCTTCTTGCTTCTTTTGAGTACTTTTTTATGAAAATGAATTTTTCTCGTGTCTTTTTCCTTTATATCTTTCCATAATTAGATGATGGAATACCAAGAGTTTAACACATGCCCCTCTGTTTATTCATTTATTTATACATGCAGCTAGAAATTGGACGAAAATTGCTGTGTTTTCTGATGAAATAATATTTATTGGTTCATGTGTGTAGAAAGTCTAGAGCCAGATGTTAAGATCCTGAGTCTTGCAATTAAGTCACCTGGCAGATCTGCTATACTGCTTTCAGTTCCTGAGAATGGAAATCCCAAAAGAACATGGTTTACCCTTAAGGAAGGTAGCCGTTACAGCCTTCAATTCAGTTTTCAGGTGAACAACAACATTGTTTTAGGTCTCAGATACACTAATACTGTGTGGAAAACTGGCGTCAAGGGTACTCTTCCTCCCATTTTGTTTGTGAGGTTGAATTAGATTTTATGTCCATGGAGTTAAGAAATTGTTTCTTATGAATTGTTATTGTTTCAGTTGATAGCGCAAAAGAGATGCTTGGTACATTTAGTCCCCAATCAGAGCCTTACACACATGAGATGCCTGAGGAAACTACCCCATCTGGCATGTTTGCTAGAGGATCATACACCGCTAGAACCAAGGTTAGTTCAAATGAGATACATCAGTTGATGGTTTGATATTCAGAATTTGTATGTTTATGTTTTTGGGACCTTCTAAAAGCACTTTTTATAGGCGAAAAAAACACACTTCTAAATCAAACAAAAAATTATCCCAAGTGCTTTCTGGACTTAGTAAGAGTTTATAATAAGGAACTAATTAAATTATGTCATTTGTATATGTTATTTCAAATTGTATCAATTTATAATTTAATAATCTAAATAAAGTTATCGGATATGTAATTGCATATAAATATTAAAATACAAAAATTTAAAGAATAATATAGGATATTTTTTTATGGAAATAATTTAAGACACAATCATGACCTAAGAGAAATTATTCTTAAATATGACTATCGATGATCTGAACGCTTATTCTGTTTTTCTTGAAAGATTTCATAACGAACTTAAATATAAGATTGTATATAAATGTTTTTTATACGAAAATAACTAAAGTTTATATTTCTTAAGCTTAAAAAACACAAACATTAAAATATTCTCATCTAAAATCACATTTTCCTAAAATCATTTTTAACATAAACACAAATGAAACCGTCAAAATTCATATAGCATAGATCTTTATGTCTGAGAATTTTTCAAAAGACAATAATATAGGGAAAATGGTAATTCATTTTATAAAATGTGATGCTTTTGTCTCTCATTCTCTTTAGTCTTTACAGAAGTGCATGACCTAATCAAATTGTTCCAAGACCCATGTGTATGGTGTCATCAATTTTCTCATCACCTTTGTGTTTCCAGTTTATTGACGATGACAACAAGTGTTACCTGGAGATCAATTACAGCTTTGACATTCGGAAAGAATGGCGGTCTACTTAAACAGTCTTGAATTATTGTCCTCCTGCTTTGCAAGCTCAAATTGTTTCAATTTCTCATTTTACACCAGATTGGTCTGCAGATCAATTACGAGTAAGGGAAAAGTAGCATGGATCGATATAAATTCCATTTGGTGCTTCTTTTGTCAAGAAAAATGCCTATCATTTAGCACTCTTTTTCTGCCTTTCTTTGAGTGTGACGGATTATTAAATCAATTAATGTTAATGTGGTGGATTTATGTCGGGCTTCAACAGTGTGATTTGTCTTTTTTATGAACCATCTTGGATAATGATATATATTGAGATTTATATTTTATTTTAAATTTTAGAAGAAAAAAAATTAAGATTAACTCCTCAAACATATTAAGAAATTTAATTAACAATGCAATATTAACTCAAAAACTTATAATTGATTGTTTTGTTATTATTTCTTGTTAAAATATTTGTGTATTATTTATTTATTTATCATATCACTTAAATTTTAAACATATTGTAGAATTATATAAAAAATAAAAAATGTATAGTAGTTTACGTGTAATATATGTGTTGTGTTTTTAACGTAATTAGGTTAAACTAGATTAATTCACAAATTGGCGAACTTTATACATAAAGTTTCTAATTTAAACATAGTTATCGATATTTTAAATTATATAATTTTATTTTAAAATTTTTACGAATAAATCTTACTATTATAATTAATCAATATATTTATCATAAAAAGAAAATATTACCTCTTATATATATCTTATATATTTTTACTATTAAAAAAATTTAATATATCGTTTAATTAGATACTATTTAAATTAAATTACGATTATTTAGATCCATTAAATATTAAATATTATTCAATTGTAACTTGTTCAATATTATTAAAATACTATTTATTATAAATTTTAAAGATATTATTTTTTATAATTTTTAAAATTAATTAGCAATCAATTTTAAAAAATAATTTCCTTATTCATGTGATGGATCGTACGCACACAACATTCCATATTATGGGTAAAAAAATGTTAAATATATCTATTATTTTTCTTTTAGGAAGAATTAAGAAGGGTAAATATCATAAACTTTCCTAAATTTAGATTAAATATCAAAAAAATTCTTTTGCTAATATTTAAACTAAGTGGATCAACATTTATCAGCTACCCAAAAACTTAATAGAGTAATTATTATAAATTATTATTAAAATATAACGATAAATAAAAGTGAAATTAATTTTCTTTATAGGTTTTATTGCACTATTAAAATGTCCGTTTTTTTTAAAAAAAAGAAGAAGATCAGCACCTAAGTATACAGTAATGTCAAGAATCAAGCCTTTTCAATGTTTCTATAAAGAGAATGTAGTAGTAAAAGGCGCTTCTCTCTCTGTTAGACAAATTTTTTTTGGAGAATCATGGTCATTTTTCCTCCCACATAAACTTAAATATATTGTTTTTAAAAAACTTAATTACATTCTTCTTAAGTTTATCGCTCTAACTCTTTTTTTTTCAAAAAAAAACTTTTCTCACTTTTTTTAAAAACTCATTTTAGTTCATTTCTTCGCTTTGAACTCACTTTCAATAGAAAGTTCAATGAAAACTTCAAAAGATGATATGTTGAATATGAAATTTATAGACGGACGAGGCTAACTTCAAGTTCTTTTGATATCGGTAACATGTTTGTGACAAAATAAAGTTTTATGGTTAATACCCTTGTATCTTTAAATTTAATGGTTAACAAAATTTTCATTTATATTATATTGATATCCTTAAATATATGACTTTGATATGGTTGTAGTTATTTATGGTTAATTATTAATTCATGTATATTATCAATTAAAGATAATTTTTTAATTTTTTTATATTAATATTGTATTATTTTTATTTTCATATTCCTATTTATCAATATTATAAATTAATATAAGTAAATATTTAAATATTAAAGATCTTTAATTAGTTTAAGAGTTATAATTATTATACTTAAATTTAATGGATGTAATATAATTTTTTCTTCATTTTGTCTTCTCTTATTACATTGTCACTTTTAAGTTGTAAGTTACTTTTGTGGAAGTCCTCCATACAAATAGATAAGTTTACAAACCAATGGTACTTTCGGAAAATGAATTAAATATAGAAGAATTTTGTGTACTAAGAGATCAAATGTTAGGTTAAATTTACTATTAATTCAAAAAGATTGACAATTTTATTGAGATCAAACTAAATTATTTAACTAGTAAAATTATCATAATTTTCCACAATAGTATGACTTTGTTAGAAGAACATGATGAAAAATTTACTAAATACGAAAACCAATTTTAATTGCAACAACTTAAAAATTAGTCAAAAAATAAGAAATGTATTTTGCTTCTATGCCAGAAAAGTCACCAAAAATCACAAATGTATTATCTACATCAAAGACTGAGAAGATGAATATGTATCATCATCAATGTCATCAAATGTACCATCGACAGAAAATAACAAAGAAAAATAAAAAAAAACTGTCGACAAAAGACGACAAAAGAAATAAAGATATAAACCCTACGTCTCAATCGACACCATGTGCAAGTAAAAAAAAGTGATTATACTTTAAAGTGAAAAAATAAAAGAATTATTAAAATAAGAATAAAATAATAATTTTAATTTTATAAATATGGATTATTTATGCTATAAAATAAACTCTTATTCTCGTTTCAAAATACACACACAAATACACAAAAATCTAGAGCTATTTACTCTAAAACACTATAGCATAAAAAATCTATCTATTTATAAATCTCAAAATCAATAATATTATATCTAATAATTATGAGCGGTTAATCACTACTTCAAGATTCTTAGTTGATAATAAGTTATAATAATTATTATTTTATGAATAAAATAAAATTTAATTATTTTTCTTTAATAAATTAACTATTTGACATCATTTATGTGATGACGTAGAAGACTCACGTATGTTTAAATTTGAGCAAACGTGAGACATAATAAATATAACAAAAAAAAGAATGTATAAGAAATTTTGATAGCTAAGTTCATAAAAATGATGAATAAGAATTTTTTTATAAAAATAATGTTTTATAATAAAAATATTATTACTCAACTCTCTCAGAAATTAGTACCTGCAGTGCAGTGAGCCACTGCCGCACAATGACACGTAAAACCCCTAAACTAGTCTTTTATAAATCAACAATGTCATGCCGTTACTTTTAAGTTGTCAGTTACTTTTGTCCAAATCCTCTTCAAAATTGACAAGCGGGGTATTTTTTTCTTCCTTTAACTCTCTCTCTCTCTCTTATTAATGTTATTTGGTATAAAGTTGGAAAAAAAATTGATCAGTTATATTATTATATAAAAATAAATATTTTAATTTTATAATTTTTTAAATAAATATTTTATTTTTATTATTTATAAAAATTAAGAAATATAATATAATTTTTTAAAAATATTATAATTATTCAATTTTAATACTTTTAATAAATTAAAAATAATTATTTTTTTAAATAATAAAATTATAAATGATCAATTTTAATACAAATAATGTGTTATTATAAGATTTTTTGTTAAATTTAAATGATTTAATATTAAAATTATTATAAAAATAACTAAAAAAATATTAATTTTTAGTAATATGTTAACAAATCTGTGTTTAAATCATATCTATTTTATTTTAATATTAAAAGATATAATATTTAAGTTTTAATTAAGATGTGTTAAAGTATAATTATTTAAATAGGTATATAAATGGGGATTAATTTATATGATATCATTCTTTACACTACCATTATTAACTTAGTTTTAAATTTTATTTTTGTAATTTTTTTATTTAATAAAAATTATGATATAAAGATATTATATTTATTGTGGTCAAACTCTTTCAAACCATGGGACCCATGGCGGCGAGTAAATGAAAATATTTTGAGACCAGGTATAATAGCTGTGGTGGACCGGCGGTACAGTATGCGGTGCCTACTAAATTTGTTTTATAAAGTTATTCTTAATTTTTTTAAAAGTTCATAAAATAAACGCATATATTATATTTAATATATTACACACTTTATTTCATATTACCAGATAAATGTGTATGATATCTCTAATCCTGCATTAAATTATTAAATTTATTGTAAAATTACTTTAATTTTATAACAAATTATATGCAATGATTATTAATCACGTTAATATTATTCATGATGTGAATTTTTTTTGAAAAAAATTAATTTTTTATTACATATAAAAATAAAAATTAAATATATGATATATAATTAATAAATATAAATTTTGATGTAATATTTAATATAAATTTGGATTAATAAAATGTATATTTTATTTTATAAAAAATATGATTTTTAATATAATATTTGTTAGTATGAGTTAGAGAATGTCAAAAATTAATGTAATTTTTGATATAAAATGATGTTAAAAGTTAAAAAATGATATAATAAACAACAATAGCACGTCTTTAATTTTTAACAATTAATCTGAAATTTGAAGTTATAAAATAATAATATTTACACTATTAATTATATTTATAATTAAATAAAATTATTATTAATAAATAATAAAAATTTAAATCGTAATAATACAATCACTTCTATAATAATAATAAATATGAAATAAAGTGAAAGTTTTGATTTTAGGCTTTTCTCCACCATAAATGCTACGCCACTATGTCGTCCTATATATATTCCCACACTTGGTTTGGTTTCTAGCTTAATTGAATCAAACTACTCTACCATGGAAGGAGAAATCAACAACTTCTTCATGGTCTGGTCCATAGTTGTGGTATCACTTTTCTATTGTCACACCATTATTGGTAATATCACTAAACAAGGACCAATCAGATTCATTACAATCCTCCCCGTAATGTTCCTCTTCCTTTGGCTCCCTTTAAATCTCACCTCCATTTACCTTGGTGGTACTTCTTCTTTCTTCGTTACTTGGCTTGCCAATTTCAAACTCCTCCTCTTTGCTTTTGGTAAAGGCCCCTTATCTACAAACCCACGTCTTCCTTTAAGACGATTCATCCCTTTAGCTTGCTTTCCTATCAAAATCCACCACAATCCATCTCCTCAAAACCATCAAAATTTACAAAATAGCCCTAAAATTGAATACCCATCTCCCCAAATTCACCAAATAGCACCTATACACAGATCACCTCTAAACTATGCCATAAAAGCTCTTGTATTCTCTACCATTATACCCGTTTATGAAAGAAAAGAGTCAATTAACACCAAAATATTTCATTCTATTTACTGCCTTTACATTTACACTGGCTTGGAACTCATTCTAGCTTTAGTTGCTTTCTTGTGTCGAAATCTGCTTGGAGTTGAACTAGAACCACAATTTAACGATCCTTACCTTGCAACTTCTCTGCAAGACTTTTGGGGCAGAAGGTGGAATCTTATGGTTAGTAGTATCCTACGGCCGACTGTATACAATCCAGTACGGAGCATTTTTAGCCGTTGGTTTGGAAGGAAATGGGCTGCACTGCCAGCTGTATTTTCATCATTTTTAGTGTCAGGTTTGATGCATGAGCTAATTTTCTTTTACATTGGACGAAAGGAACCCACTTGGGAGGTCACTCTGTTCTTCTTGATTCATGGGGTCAGTTTGGCTTTAGAAATTGGAATTAAGAAAACTTTAAATGGAAAATGGCAATTTCCAGTGGTTTTGTCTGGGATTTTGGCGGTTGGGTTTGTGTTGGTGACTGGGTTGTGGTTGTTCTTGCCTGCTTTTATGAAGTGTGATGCCGATATTAAGGGACATAGAGAGACTCTTGCTTTCATGGAGTTTGTTAAGGAACAGAGTAGGGTTCTTAGATTTAGAGCTGGTAATGTTGGTGCATTTTCGTCTTTTCATTGAAGTATTTTAGAGACTGATTTATATATTAATAATAATGTTATAATTTATTTCGATGTAACACTATTTATAAATGTTACTAGATTTTTTTTAGGTTATTTGGAAGTTTTTGCATATCAATAACTCATTCAAGAAGCAAACATTCATATTTATTTTATATTCACATGTTTTTATAATCTCATAAAGTCAGTATAATAATCTTTGTATCTCTATTTTGTAATTTGGTTTACTTTTATCAATGAACCACTTGAACTTCAACACTAAACGTAGTTCTTAAACGAAAATATATATAACACCAGGATAAATTATTACAACACTAAAAGTAATTAATGTATTGTTATTCGTTAATTTTTTTGGTTATTATTAAGAAAAAAATAATAAATAATTATATTTTTTGATAAAAATTATTATAATAATTTGATTCATGTATTCAGGACCAACTTATAATTTATTAATAATTAAAGGTTGTGTATGCACTTCGAATCGATATGTGGACGAATACTGTGGACCCTTTTTTTCTTGACCCTTGTGTTACTGCAGTGCAGACACGTGTAAACAAACATGCATATAGCTTCAGCTATTTCAAAAGTTGTGTGAAAAGCATATATAAAAATAGATCATTATGCTAGTAAAACTTTACTAATTATCTATATTTATTTGAACAGAGTAATTTGTATTAAAGATTAAAAAATACTTTAATTAATCAATTCATTAAGTATATTTTAAGTTTTTTTTAAATATTATTATATATTATAAATATATCATAATAATAATAATTAATATATTATTTTTTAATAATACATTCATAATTTAGATTTAAATTTATATACTCAATATATCAAAATATGTGACATATTATTTAGCCACAACCTCATTTGACAAAACAAAAAAAATATTTCAATTTTTTAATATGTTAATTTTTTATTAAATAAGATATATCTATCTAAATTTAAATATATTTATTAATAAAACCAACATATTTATTTATAAATTAAACACAAATATTATAATTGAGATTTCATCTCATCCTATTATAAAAATTTAATTGAAAAAAATTTATCATCAAGGGGCAAAACTAAATTAGTAGGATTTCGAAAAATTAAGAATAATTATATGATCATGTGTGAATTCAAATTTTGTATAATTATGATTTCTAAGCAATTTTTTTTATCTCAAACTTAAAATACATAAACATTTTATTTTTCTAATGGTAATAAAAAGCCTATAAACTATTAAAAAGTGCTGATCTTTATAGGTATACAGTTAATCACTCAAATTTTAACATTTAACTTTTAGGCTTTAGTTATTATAATTTGGAAATTATAGTCTTAACCTAGTGTATGTATTCACCGTGTTACCCAATTGTTAGAAAAATTCTTAAATTTATTGTTAATTATTAATCTCTATAATCTTCTAATCAAGTATTTAAAATCTTTAATTATAATACTATAAAATCATATTAAATAATATAATTTTTGGTTTTGATTTAAAGATACAACTTTAAGTCTTTATCCTTGAGACATTATTTGTCTCAACTAATTGATTGATGTAGTAAGATTCAATAAATATGTCTACAAGATACAATAAAGTTATATATATTAAAACCTTTTATTTTTTTAATGTGTATTCATTAAGACAACTCAAAATACACTTGATTATAAAGAGCATTCAAGATAATTAATGTTTTAATTCTACAATATATAAATCACTAATTTTATTTGTATAAATATATGGCGAGAGACAAAAAAAATAAGAGAACAATTATTGTTTTCTCCAAACGTCACTATCAAATGGCTTAAACAAAAACTTATTTATAAATTGCCACACAACCATTCACAAAAGGGTTACGACACTTTCATAGTTTATGATTTTTTAAAAGTCATTTCTCTTTAGAACTAATATAATTATTTACAAACAATTAAAACCTATCCAAAAGATATATTACTTTATAAAATATCACTATATTTTAACATAAATCATAATATTTAATTTTCAAAAATTGGATTCTTTAACGTGTTTTTTAATCAAAAGACGTATATTAAATCATTGCAACTTTTCATTTAAATGCGATAATAATTTCTTTTTAAAAATGTTCCAAAAATTCCCCATTTTCAAAAAGATAATACAAAATTGAAATCAGTTTTGAATTTTTTATCTTGAGTATACTCTGAAAGCTCATGCATAAATAAAAAGTGTTTTTTAGACTTAAACCTTTTCTTAGTGAGAACTCATCAACGTTAACCTAGGTGGCATAATAGGTAGCCTTAGAACCAACAACTTTATTCAATTAACTAGACATGTCTCACATATAAACCCTCTTCATCTCCAATGTTCTTTTATTTGTTAACATATGTATTGACCTTGTATCTTATATCCTGGGTTTTCATAAGTGTTCTAGTAGTCAACCAAGTTACATAAGAGATAATACCATCTTCGATACTTACATAGGTAAACTTATTAAAGATATCCATGTTACTAAAGTATCCCACATATAACCCTGTTATAAGTTCATTAAAAGCTAAATAATTTATCCTTCTCATTCTATTACGTGTACCAAGTACATTGTCATAAGACACTTGTATATTAATTATTGTACTTGCAACTACAAACATATGATGTACTATGGCTTATTGAACCCAAAATCTTGATGTTTCAAGTGTTATGTTGAGTTTTCATCATTGGTGATTTATACGATGTTAACTTATGTTCTATTTTCTTTTATGATTATTAATTATGTCCATTTTAAGGCTTTTTATAACCAGAGTCATGTCAAGTTCTTCTATTTTTTGATATAAAACAATGCTCTTATCATGAGCATCATATATACATAATTGTAACTTAAGTACATGTATTAGTTCATTATTTTACATCCGTTTACACACATCGAAACATCCATCCTTGTTATTTGTAAAACATTTGAATTCACTTTCATATAAATGCCTTTATTAAAAGTCACAACCTTTTATCAAGGGTCGTAATTTTCACTAAAAATCATGACTTTTTATCTAAAGTTATGACCTTTTATCAAAAATTATGATTTTTTACCAAGCGTCATGACATTTCATAAAGAGTCATGTCTTTCCATCAATAATCACTACCTTTCATTAAGAATTACAACCCTTTTATTGACAATTATAAATTTTTAATAAAAGTCATAACCCTTCAAAAGTCACAACCATTCACTTACCCTTCATCAAAAGCAAATGCTCTTACATGACTTTTCACCAAATGTCACAACATTTCATCAACTTATGATTTTTAGCAAAGGTCAATACTTTTTTAACTTATCATTAATTTTCACGATATTTTACTAAGGATTACAACTTTACTAATAGTCATGACAATTTACTACATGCAAGTTACATGTATGCTATGCACTAATTATAATATAAAAAATTACTTTATAATCTTGATCAATTTTTACGTGATTTAGACCTCGTGCATATATTTAAATAAATACATAATATACTTATATTTTTATAATTAATATCAAATTTCTTATCAAATAAATTATATACATATTTTAAATTTGAAACTAGAACATATGAGGAACCAAAAAATAAGCATATACACAAAAAATTATTCATGGATGCTTTCATATTAATAATTCTGCTTCATAAATAAAAAATAAAAAAATTCTTATTATTCTTGCAGCCAACAACAAATTCACTTAATAAACTAGTGTCTTAATATTGTTAGAAAAATTCTTGAATTTATTCTTGATTATCGTGTCTTCAATTGTGATACTATATAATCATATAAAATAATATAGCTTTTGCTTTTGGTTTCAATGCACTATTTTAAATTGATGTTCTTAATATGCTATTTATCCCATCAATTATGTGATGTACTAAGGTTAAATAAATATGCCTATAACATACAAAGAAGTATCTTGTTACTTGTCATATGTATTCACTACGAAGGTTAAATAAATATGCATACAAAGAAGTCTTTGTTACTTGTATTCACAAAGATAACTCAAAAAACATATTTAACTTTAAAAAGTACTCAACATAATTAATAATTGTTCTCTCCAACTTAGTTACTAAATTGCTTAAACAAAAAACCTATTTATAGATTGTAACCATTCATATGACTTTTTCAAAATCATGTTTTTTTAAAACCAATGCAATTGTTCACAAACAATTACAACTTGTTTAAAAAACACGTGCTTTTATAAAAAATTACATTCTTTTAACATAAATTATAACATTTAATTTTTAAAAATTAGACTTTTTAAATATATATTTTTTTTATCAAAAAACACCTACTAAAATATTGTAACTTTTCATCAAATGATATAACAATACCACTAAGTCCACTCCGATTAAAGAAGAGGAAGTATGATATAATTTCATTAATTTTTTTGTAAGTACTGATTACTCATGGAAGTTTTACTTGCAAATTACTTTTTACTCAAATCACATAGATAATTAGCAATTAATTGATTACTCGACATTGCAAACAAATATGTGAAATTAAGATAGTAATTGAAAAATTACAATATACTTCAAATTCTAAGGGCTAATTAAGTAACTGATATTTATGAGTTTAACTTACTTAATTTTATTTAGTAGTGTTATGAAAAAATATATATTGTTATTAATTATTATTAATATGGTGATTTAAATTAATGAGGTGAAAGATTAATGTAATGATAATTATTACTTTTCTAAAACAAGAATTAATAAAACTAGTGTGGAGTAATAATACATCACTTATTTCTAAGCTAATCTACAATTTCTTTAAAATTATTAAAGAAGAAAGTTAATAAAACTGTAAAACCTGTTTCAGAATTTATTTTCCTTCAAAATCATAATTTCATTAATACAGAAAAAGTTTACAACACAAGCCCCATAACAGCCATTTAAAGGGTTGAGCAGTATATCTCCATATCAACCATGCAACCACCAAAATTACTAACAATGTAAATAAAGCTAAAAAGAATCATGAGCTACAACTTGTTCGTTGAGCTGAAAATTACTTAAAGCACATTGGATTAGGATCTGATTTGGCACCCTTTTGTTTTGAAAAACTAAGGCATTCCTACTCTTCCATATCTGCCACCACATGAAAATAACTAGAGAAAAAGTAGCTGTAGTCTTCTTAATTTGGAAGAACTTCAATAAGCCATTGAAGCTCTCCTCAATTGACACCTTTATAAACTCATTCATCGAAATTTTAATCCTTTGATCCAAAAAAATTTCCTTCGTTCTACTACATGAGAAGAGAAAGATGCAATACGATTTCGTCTTTCCTCTTGCACAAAAGGGAAGTAAATAGGCACTGTCGTATTTCTTCGGACTAAAGCTGGTCAAATAGGGACGATTTGAAGTAAACATACCTATTTATTTTCTTTTTGACTCTCTCACATGTAAAAGTAAAATCCTTGATATTCGCTATTCCAATTAGCTAGTGATGAAGTCCTAAATATTTATCAACTGTGCATACATTTTTGATGCGCATGACCTCCATCAACTCTTACCTTAGCAAAGTTGGTGTGTTTCTACTAAAGAACATAGATGACTTAGTGACCAGAGTCTCTACCATAAACATTTATGAACTTCTTAATTAACAACATCTAATTCATGTAAAGAAAGGATATGAGAAACAGAAGGACCAACTCTATTAATTTTCAAACATTGTAGACTTTCAAAGAACTCAACTTTTAAAAGTAGGCTTGAAAAACATTTAGTATCATTGAATATTGATTATAAAAGTAACAAATTAGTAGCCTACTTTGTGTTATTATTTAAGGAAATTAGTGATATAATTTAAGGAAATTAATAGCATAATTTAAGGCTTAAATTATGACACAATTTAGGAAAATGGAGTCTTGCTTCATCTATAAATAGGGAAGAGTTCATGCATTCAAGAACAAGACAAAAATCAGAAAAAATCAGAGAGAACATAAGCAAACTCAAAGAGAGAAAATACTTAATGAGTTTGAGAGTTTTTTCTATGAGTTTGGGAAACACTTGAGAAATATTATTAGTAAGCAAATTTGTATCTGTATTCTGTATATTTTTTACTCAGTTTAATAATATCTGTTGCCTCCCGTGGACCTTGGCGAATTTCCGAACCACGTAAATTCTATGTGTTCTTTTACCGCTTTGATATATTCATATACTCCTATTTATTGCTTCCGTGCACAAAAAAATGATATCAGAGCCTAATATAGCAGTATTATATATCAAATCGAATCTCTCGACGAGATGAATGCAACGGTAAAAGAATCACTCAAATCGGAAGTTAGAATCACCACCAGAAGCCGCCGGAGTGCTGCTGTCAGCAATTGAGTCAACTCACTGAGTTGGATCGAGTCAACTTAGTGACTAGTGATATTTGGACCGAGTTGGTTCGTTTTTCATCCGTTTTCAATTGAGTTGGATCTATTCCTAGCTAATTGGACCATTTCGGATTTAACTCCGGACTTTGTTTTTTCAAATAAGGTATAAAATTTGGAAAAATACTATTTTAAATTGTAATTGCAAAATTTCTATTATCCGTTTGTACTTATGGTTGATAAAAGAGAGATCGAAGAAGGTGAACAAGTTGACCATAGAATTTATGGCAAACCAAGTTGTTCTACTCGAAGAACTATGTTGTCCAACGCAAAGTTTGAGGTGGAGAAATTCGACGACACTAATAACTTTGGCATGTGGCAATGTGAAGTATTAAATCTATTGTTCCGAGAAGGATCTAATATAGCCTTGGAGACCAGGTCAGGAGATTATTCAAATGAAAATTAGAATTATGTCAACCGATAAGGTTGTGGCACAATTCGAGTGTACTTAGGAAAATATTAGAAGTATTTTGTCATGAAAGAGAATGTAGTCGTAATTCTCTGGAAGAAACTAGAGGATAAGTACATGATGAAAAGTATTGAGAATAGACTCTACTTGAAGAAGAAACTTTTCCGTTTCCAGTACAAGAAAGGTACCCCTATGATTGAACACTTAGATAATTTCAATAAAATTTTGGCCGATTTGCAAAAATTAGATGTTGAAATTATCAATGAAGATAAAGCTTTGTTGTTGTTGAATTCATTACCTGAGAGCTATGAGAATTTAACCACAACCTTGTTATATGGAAATGATGAGGTTAAGTTCGTAGATGTTTCAAATGCTTTGGTAAATAATGAGTACCGGAAGAAGGATCAACATGATCACAGAGACTCAATATCAGAAGGATTGACGACAGCCAGAGGTAGGACTAACAACAAAAAATCTGGCGGATCAAATAATAGGGGGCAATCCATATCAAAGTTCAGAGTAGAGTCATCCAGAAGACGTACTGCGAAGGACGAGTGTGCCTATTGTCACCATAAAGGGCACTGGAAGAAAGATTGTCCAAATGCAAATGTTGCACATAAGGCCGATGAAGATGAAGAATCAGTATTTTTAGTTTTATCATCAGAAACCTACTCAGATAAGTGGATCCTTGATTCTGGATGTTCTTATCATATGTGTCCAAATAGACATTGGTTTTCGAGTTTTGAGAAGCTCGATGGAGGAGTTGTGCTTATGGGAAACGACAATGTCTGTCGGACAAAAGGGATCGAAACAGTACGACTTACAAATGTAAGGTATATTCCTGACCTAAAGAAAAACCTTATTTCTTTAGGTGTTTTAGATTCTGATGGTTACAAGGTAACATTAGAAAATGGAGTCTTGAAATTTGTATGAGGTGCATTTGTAGCGATGAAGGGTACACGGAAGGCAAACTTGTATTTCCTAGATGGTAGTACAGTTAAAAGGAAGAGCAATGTTTCAAGTAGTTTTGAAGAAAAGACAAATGACTCTTCCCACCTATGGCACATGCGCTTAGGGAATGTCGGTGAAAAGGCTTTGCAAGGCTTAATGTAGCAAGGTATTTTGAAAGGTGCCAAGACTGGAAAATTTGATTTCTGCGAGCATTGTGTAATAGGAAAACAAACAAGAGTCAAGTTTGGCACTGCCATTCATTGTACTAAGGGATCTCTTGATTATATTCACACGGATGTATGAGAACCTTCAAAAAATGCTTCACTTGGAGGTAAACGCTGGTTTATGACTTTTATTGATGATTTATCTAGATATGTCTAGATATACACCATGATTCACAAAGATGAAGTTCTAGATATCTCTCTTAAATGGAAGAAAATGATAGAGATTCAGACAGACAGGAAAATTAAGAGGCTCAGATCTGATAATGGTGACGAGTACAAATCAAATCCCTTCTTCAAAGTTTGTCAAGATGAAGGGATAATCAGACATTTTTCTGTTTCTCGTAAACCACAATAGAATGGAGTTGCAGAACGAATGAATCGTACTTTCGTTGAGAAAGTTCAATGTATGCTATCTCAATCCAAATTCAGCAAGACATTTTGGGCTGAGGCTTTGCCATATGCAATTCATATAGTCAACAGACTTCCTACGACTACATTAGATGGGAAAACTCCTAAAGAGGTATGGTCTGGACAACCTTCTACTAATTATGATTCATTGCGAATGTTTGGATGTTCTGCATATTTTCATGTTAGTGAATCCAAACTGGATCATAGAGCAAAGAAAGTTGTTTTATTGGGCTTTAAGGAAGGAGTTAAAGGATTTCGACTTTGGTGTGGTGAATCCAAGAAGATCGTCTTAAGCCGAGATGTTACATTCGACGAGTCTGTTATGCTAAGACAGACAAATTCATAGAAAGAGAGTGAAAGTCCAAATACTCTTTCTAAGGTGATGCTTGAGACTCCGGAAGATCCAGAAAAGATTGCACCGATTACCGATCATGGTGAAGATGAAATTGATGATCAAGAAGAAAACTCAGTTGAGGTGGAGGTTCTCTCACCATCACCACCGATTAATTAGCAACCCGAATCTATTGCCACTACTCGACCGAGAAGGGAGATTAGGAAGCCTACCAGATACATAGACATGGTAGCATTCACACTTCTAATAATTGATGATGATGTCCCATGCACTTACAGAGAATTCGTGCAAAGAGTTGATAGTATGAAGTGGAAGATGACAATGGATGAAGAGATGAAGTCTCTACATCAGAATCAGACTTGGGATTTGGTTCAACTTCCCAAAGGAAAGAAAACTATTGGTTGCAAATGGGTCTATGCCAAGAAGGAAGGTGCTCCTGGTAAAGACAACATCAGATACAAAGCCAGACTGGTAGCAAAAGGCTATGCTTAGAAAGAAGGAATAGACTATAATGATGTATTCTCATCTGTTGTTAAGCATTCATCTATTCGGATACTATTGGATTTGGTAGCACAGTTTGATCTCGAGTTAGCTCAACTCGATATCAAAACAACTTTTCTCCATGGTACTTTGAACGAAGAAATCTACATGTCTCAACCGGATGGCTTCAAAATTCTAGGACGAGAGAATTGGGCTTGCAAGTTGAACAAGTCAATTTACGGTTTGAAGCAATCACAACAACAATGGTACAAGTGCTTTGATATCTTCATCAGAGAGCAGAAGTACACACGCAATCAGTTTGATCATTGTGTATACTTTCGGAAACTCCAAGAGGGTACCTTCATTTATTTGCTCTTATATGTTGATGATATGTTGATTGCATCTAAGAGCAAGGTAGAGATCGATAGATTGAAGGCTTTGTTGAGTTCAGAATTTGAAATAAAAGATCTTGGAGAAGCTAAGAAAATTCTTGGGATGGAAATCACAAGAGATAGAGTTACAAGCACAGTCTATCTGACACAGACTCAGTATCTTAAGAAAGTACTACAAAGGTTTGACATTGATGAAAAAACCAAACCAGTAAGTACACTGCTTGCTCCTCACTTTCAGTTGAGTGCATTAATGTCACCTAGCACCACCGATGAGAAGAAGCAAATGGAACGTGTTCCATATGCAAATTTCGTTGGTGCCTTGATCTATGCAATGGTTTGTACCAGACCTGATATTTTCCACGTTGTTAGTACGATGAGTCAGTACATGCATAATCCCGGTAAAGGACACTGGGAAGTAGTGAAGTGGATTCTACGGTACATCTATGGTACTATGGATATTGGTTTGAAGTTTGAGAGATACAAGACGGAAGGCAAACACCTAGTTGGATATGTGGATTCTTACTATACTGAAGATTTGGATAAGCGTCGATCTACAACTGGTTATGTGTTCACAATGGTAGGAGGACCAGTTTGTTGGAGATCAACATTGCAGTCAACTGTAGCTTTATCTACTACAGAGGCAGAGTATATGGTTGTAACAGAAGCATTCAAAGAAGTTATCTGGCTTCTCGGGTTGACCAAGGATTTGAGTAATTTTTAGAAGAACGTGGAGGTTTTCTGCAACAGCCAGAGTGCCATTTGTTTGGCAAAGAACCAAGTTCATCATTGTCGCACCAAGCACATCAATGTTCGATTTCATTTTGTTCGAGAAATCGTCGATGAAGGGAATGTTATACTCCAGAAATTCGGAAGTGTAGATAACCCTACAGATATGCTTACAAAAGTGGTTATAAGGATTAAGTTTCAACACTGCTTGAACTTGATCAACATTTCTCAAGCTTAGAGTGTCTAAGGCGCATTTGGAGGCATCGTTATGAAATTTTTCGCCAAGGTGGAGAATGTTGAATATTGGCTCTAAAAGTAACAAATTGGTGGCATAATTTAGGAAAATTAGTGGCCTACTTTGTGGTATAATTTGTGACATGATTTAAGGAAATTAGTGACATAATTTAAGTAAATTAGTGACCTAATTTAAGGCTTAAATTATGACACAATTTAGGGAAAGAGAGCCTTACTTCATCTATAAATATGGGAGAGTTCATGCATTGAAGAAGAAAGCAAAAATCAGAAAAAATCAGAGAGAACATAAGCAAACTCAAAGAGAGAAAATACTTAGTGAGTTTGAGAAACACTTGAGAGATATTATTAGTGAGAAAATCTGTATCTGTATTTTGTATATTTTCTACTCAGTTTAATAATATTTGTTAACTCTCGTGGATCTTAACGAATTGTGAAACCACGTAAATTTTATTTGTTTTTTTTTACCAATTTGATATATTTATATACAACTATTTATTGCTTCTTTGCACAACAAACGTATAAATATCAAAGTTGTATTTGATGAAGTACAAAGTCTTTCTTGATCAAAAAAACCCTCTAAAAATATCATAAACATCACCCCCGATAACCTCCCAAAGACTGTTGGTAGAAAGAAGCCGGAAAACCATTTCACCTAGATTTTTATTTGGAGCTAAACTCTTTGCAGCCTCCCAAATTGCAGAATTGGTTACCTCAATCACTAATAATGAATTTTGAACACTTGGGACCTTTGGCGTAATAGCTCTTAAAGTTAAATTTGTATCTGCAAGGCTTGTCTCTGAAGAAGTGTAAAGTTTCTTGTAGTGATCAATGACCTTAGCTTGAAAAATGAATAAAGTTTGTACAGTCTTATGTAGTGATCAATAACCCCACCAGCTTGAAAAATTAATTAATCTCAGCTCTTAAGAAGTGTAAAGTCTCTTGTAGTAATAAATAACCTCAGATTGAAAAATTAATTTTTCAGAAATTAAGTCACAGCTGGCATGGAGTTTGGATTGATTACACAGCACACGTAAAAAATGTGTTGATGTATTATTTGATGTCCTGTCACCCATTTAAAAGGGAATTTTTTAAAATATAATTAGTGATAATGTGATATTTTTTTAAAAGAAATAATAATGTGATATTTTAGATTAATAAAATGTAATATTAATGTAATTATTTTTAAAATATGAATACTCAATGATTTATGTGAAGAACAAAAATATATAATTCAAATATAATAAATAATACTTAAAAAATATTTGAAAATATGATTTTAGAGTATTTTTATGATAACTTTATAATAAATTTTAATTTGAATATTTATTTTAATTTTTACTTGTTTATAATTTAAATGGATATCATAAAAATATGTTACAAAACCATAAAATTACTCTTTAAAAAGTGCCGTAGAAACTTTACAGCCTGTGGAGAAGACTGTAAACCTATTTGACAGAAAATAAAAAAAGTTTTTTATTGTATTTTTTATATTTTTCTGATTTTTATTTATTAATAGGATTTACATAAATAATTCTTAATTTTTTTAAAATTTATACTTTTTTTCCCTTATGATTTAGACCATTTAATTTTTAATTTTTGAATTTGATTCTCTTATTTTTAATAATTTGATATCTTTACCTTTTAATTTTATATATTTATTTTAAAATTTAAAATCAAATTTTAAAAATAAGAGATTAAAACATTTCAAAATAAAAGCACTAAATTGTAATAAAAAAGTAAGTGAACTAAAACTTAAAAATTAAAATATAAAGAAATAAAACTAAGAAAATAATAATAAGAATATCAAAGTATTGGATGTAAAAAAAATTAAAAATTATTTATATATTTTAATTATAACAATATATGCAATAATATAGTACATAAATATAATGGTAGAAAAATAAGAACTAGAAAACTTAAACCTAAAAATCTTGAATAAAAGTGGGAGTGTAGAGTAAAAAATCTAATAAATAACATAAATACATTTTAACAAATTTAATATATAAGGCCATAATAAACCTCGATAATTGAACAAAATTCACATATCATACCTAAATAATAATAAAGCTTTTGGCTTCAGCTGTGAGATCTGATTTTATTTTGTATTTTTTTTAATTATTTTGTATTAAAATAATTTTTAATATATTTTTGAATTAAAGAATATTATACATAAATCAAAATTTTCTAGTATAATAATAAATGAAATATACTTTATATAATAATAATAACTAATTATATTTAAATTATAATTTTCTATAGTTTATATTTAACTGAATTTAAATATATATGAATTACCTATTTAATAATAAATTTATTAATTATAATATATTAAAAATCAAAGAGAATAAAAAGTACAATAAAACAACAGTAATTGTTTGATGTGTCCTCGTGCCAATTTTTCGCAGGGAAAATTATGAGTTAATGAGACAGAGTTACTGTAATATTTAATATTCTTTATTTTTTTTTATAAGTTGTAGTTATAAAAAATATATTTTTATGTATTATCCCAAATATATATATAAATAAAGGATTAAAAATCTAGAAAAAAAATTATGCAATTCTTTTGTATATATTTTATAATTACCATGAAAGTAAACTTGGGGTTGTGGCGTAACAATTAACTACCCAATTAAATAGCGTCAGTTTGAAATAATTTTCCATTGACTGGTCTATTATGGTGGAACATTCTTTTTTTTTTCTTCTTCTTCTTAGGGAATAGGCACCATAGACCAAGACCAGTGCAATGCCACCTAAATTGCAGAAGACTCAGAGTGACAATGAGGGTCAAAAGACTCATAGTGACTCCAAACCAACTCGAATTTGGAAGTCTTCTAGGGCTCCTTTTCCACTTACCCACCAAACCATCTTGCCTTTTGGTTTATAGAGGAAGGAAAAATTAATCACACAATTTTATACATAGATAAATAATATTAATATTTTATATAAATTGTAATTAGATTTTATATTTATTTTTTATAATATTTTAATTCTATTTATTAAAAAGTTATCACAAATTGTTTCTTTTTATTTTTTTAACTGTATTAGATAAATATTATTTTAACTTAAATAAACTTTAACCCAAAAATTTGAAAAAAAATTAAGTAAAAATAAAAAATAAATAAACAAAGAACTTAAAATATGATGATTTATCGTTATTTAATATTTTTTCTATAACAAAACTATCACAAAAATAAATATAAGATATTATTTTTATTTTTAGAATAATTATATAAGTTTTGTATATTGGTATTTAATTGAATTAAATTTATAAAAATATAATATTGTCAAAATTAAAATTAAAATTATTATTATAATAATATTTTTTAGGGTGAGGTAAGAAGTTACTTAAATACTATCATTTATCTTCTTTAGTTTCTAAGGTTTGAAACGGTATTATTTATTACTTTAGTTTTATAAAAATAAATAATTAAAAATAAATTATATTATTTTAATTATTTTTATTTAAAATATTATTATTTTTAATCAAGTTTTCATATATATATAAAAGTAAATTTTAATATGAAATATTTTTTAAAAATAAGCAATAATAAAATTTAAATAAAAATTTATTTTTAATTAAAATTAAAAAATAATAAAAAATTAAAATAAAATATATAATAATTAAAAAATATTAAAATAAATATTTTGTAAATTATTTTTCATATTAATTATAACTTTATTATTATTGATTATTCGTATTTTAATCACGTTTAATAACTTAATAAAAGAAATAATATTTTAATTAAAAAATTATTAAAATAATATAATTTATATTTTTTAAATAACTAAAAATTAAATAATATTATTTTTAATATAAAAAACCGACGATATAAAAACTACTATATGACACTTAAATAATTTTATAAAATAGACACATACAACTTCCCAAATCTCAGGGAAGTCTGCTAATAATAGGAATTCTCGGGGTTTATTATGGTTTTTCACCGAAGGGTTGGATCGAAGCAATTTATTCTCAAACTTCTTGCAGAAGTTATAAATTTGAATCCATTCCTAAGTTCTCCGTATGGTGTCACATGCACACTCAACTTTGTCATTATTTATATTAAAATAATCTATATATTTAAAATTTAATATTAATTTTATATGATATTCATGTTATTAATTATAATTAAAATTAAATTGTATAACTATATTTAATTAGAAAAAAAAAACTCTTTTAAACATGACCGATAAGATCGTGATTCTTGTAAAGGCCAATGAATTAATTTATTTATTTATTATCATTTAATTTTTCTATAACAATTAATGCATTTATTCAATTTTATAAATGGTCGGGGCAATTTTGTAACGAATTTGAGTCGGGTTGTATATCATCACTCAATTAGAAAATAAAATCTCAGTTATGATTATAATATAATAATAAATATACCGCACCCAATATCGCAGAGTGGCGTATTGAATACTCACACTATTTGTTTTTTTCTTTTAAAAATAAATGATAGTTTATCATTTAGCGAACTAGATCTGAGGTGTTGTTCCAATAGGAGTGAAGAATAAGAAGAAAACAGAGAGAATGGAAGGAGAAACAAGCAACCTCCTAATGGTTTGGATCTTGGCAGTGACATCATTGTTCTATTGCCATACCATAGGCCAAATCATCAAACAAGGAACAACAAGATTGCTTGCTATCCTCCCTGTGATATTCCTCTTTCTATTCCTTCCTCTAAATCTCACCACCATTTACTTTGGAACCCTAACAGCTTTCTTCATTGCTTGGCTTGCTAACTTTAAGCTCCTCCTTTTTGCCTTTGGTAAAGGTCCTTTATCTTCCAACCCACCTCTCCCTTTGACACGTTTCATCCCTGTAGCTTGCTTTCCCATCAAAATTCAACACGACCCATCACCCCCAAATCTTGAAAAATCACAAAATAGCACAAAGTTCAAATACCTATCTCAACAAATTTCACAAAAGTCTCACAAATCACCTCTAAATTATATTATAAAGGCTCTCATATATGCTTCAATTGTACCTGTGAATGAAAGGAAAGAGTTTATTCATCCCAATATTTTCTTATTCCTTTATGCCATTTATATTTATGTTAGCTTGGAATTCGCATTAGCTATTGTTTCAGGCCCTTGTCAAAGATTGCTTGGTGTTGAACTAGAACCACAGTTCAATGAACCTTACCTTTCAACCTCATTGCAGGACTTTTGGGGAAGAAGGTGGAATCTCATGGTCAGTAGTATTCTACGCCCGACCGTATACAATCCTGTTCGGACCATTTGTAGCCGTTTGATTGGGAAGAAATGGGCTTCAGCACCAGCTGTTATTGCGGCTTTTTTTGTGTCTGGTATGATGCACGAATTGATATTCTATTACATGGGAAGGTTGAAACCCACGTGGGAGGTCACGTGCTTCTTTCTATTACATGGGTTCTGTTTGGCTCTTGAAATTGCTGTGAAGGAGGCTTTAAATGAAAAATGGCAACTGCCGAGAGCTGTCTCAGGAATAATGGTTTCGGCATTTGTGGTGTTTACTGGTTTGTGGCTGTTCTTGCCGGCCTTTATGAGGTGTGAGGTTGTTGTTAAGTCACAGAGAGAGGCTTTTGCTTTGATTGAGTTCTTGAAAGAGCAGATTAAGTTTTTTGGATTTGTAATTGGTAAATTTAGTACCTTTCTTTCTTTAATGATTTAAATAGATGAGAGTAGGATTGATAACTCAACGAGTATAAGGTGACAAATTAGATGAAAAATTGTAATTTTGCCATATGTCAGTAGCCATATAGCACAAGGAAATTAATTTTTAATGTAACTGATTGTTATATGTTTCAATTTACTTTGCATATTTTTATTGACATTTTACAAATAAAAGTTTCATAATAACTTGAAGAGTTTCACAGCAATTTGATAATAACTTCTCATTGTGTGTATTCAAAAAAATATACACTACTACTTGATATATGAATTGCATTGTTATTTAACATAAAGTGTGCGCTAACCATACATTTGCTTCTTCAGTATTATTTCTGTTAGAACAAAAATAACTGGTTCAGTAATTCCTGACTTCCTGTCAACCAAAACCTCCTTTTTTTTTCCCATTCTAACTTAAAAAAACAATATATAATGAGCAAAAAAAATAAAATAAATTATGACATATTTTATATTATTTTTATTTTTTTAATCATTAAAAAGAAAGTGTTTTGTAACATGACCCAAAGTGCTTTGAAACACGTAACTGTCTTTAACTTCGATTTTATTATTAATATTAATTTTGACTTTTTATTCTCTAGTTTATTGGTTAATATTTTTTATATAAAAAATACATACTCGCATAAATATATACATAATTCGAATTTACATTCACTAAATAAAAATATTGGAACACCTTATATAATATGTTTGTATGAAACTGATGACAAACTATGAACGAGTTTTTGCGTTCAGGAACATATCCGCTGAAGAAGATCGAGCTCGAGGTAAGCTTCGTTTCTAATATATCGCCTATACATTTTCGATTATTTTTAATTTTCCTACTCCCGTTTAGGGTTCTAGCTCATTTTCCAATCAGTAGGAGCTCTGATCTTTGGATAATTTGGATCTGTAGATCAGCTGATATTGTTTTATCATTCTCTGTATTCGATTTGTAGAAGTCTAAGATTTCATTGCAAGCGGATAAAAGGGTTATGTCTTTCATAGTGACAACCCTAATATTTGGGGTGGTGGGCTTGATCGCATCTCTTTTTGTCACACTTCAATAGTGGCCCTTCTGCTAATTTGTACGTCTTTTCCTCTCTACTACTTCGATTAATGGACAATTATAATGCTTTTGAATTTTGATCCGATAGTGTGATAGTATGATTTTGAATGCTAATTCTTATAAAACACTTCACTGATTAACAAATCTCTAAATAATACTTTATTAGACATTCATTGTTTTTCCGATTTTTACATGCTTAGTTCTCCTTTTTGATGGGTTTGAAGACTATACTGATGTTATTGGACATTTAAAGCGGCATATCATGGGTGTCAATGTATATGAATAACATTAAACTCTGCACACACACATACATATATTTCGTATTGATTGTGCAAAATTAGTAGAAGGAAGGTTCACGAAGAAAGAGCATGGCCAATCATGAAATTCGTAACTTTCCATCAAATTATAATTCATTATGGATTAAGAGATGCTTAACCTTTTCTATTATCTTCATTGTTCTCAATCATGCTTTTAAACCCACGGAGGTGTGGGGATTATTTCCTGGATTTACAAGTGTATTTGGTGTGGTACCAATAAAACAGTAGAAGAGGTTGCTCAACAACTCAAAACTAAGTCGTTACTACTTGATTGTGTTTCTATGTGCCATCTTGTCTATTAATTTTAAATGGTTCAGATGTTTTTATCTTTCAATGTATCTGAATTGGGACATCTCCTTATTCATTCACGAAATTTTCCTTATTGTGCTGAAAAATCCACTTATCTCCAATTTTATACACTTATTAGTTATATTATTGATATCTGATGTTGATAAAAATGTGGATGAGGCATACATTGGTGAAATGTGTCTTATTAATAGTCATTTTCTATTATGTCATTTTTTATTAATTTAAGTGCATAATATAATTCCTTTTATTAATAAAGTTTCATTAAATACCCTTTCTAGGCATTCTAACATATGTTCAATTTTTTATAACACGATGAACATATGTTCAATGCATCTTTATAAATGTGTTAAATATATGTTCAATTAATGTAACATTTTAAATATATGTTTATTGTAGGTTCTTAACGTTTATTTTATAATATAATTTTTTTTATATTTATTTAAACATATTTATATAAAAAAAATCAAATTGAAAATATGTGTTGAACATATGTTCAAAATGTATGAAAAAGCTGAACATATGTTTATCTTTAGAGGGGGTAAAAAGAATGAAACCAGCCAAATAAGAGAATTATATATAAAAGTGAAGGATTTTTATTTGGATGATTGAGTTTTTAAATTCTTGTAAACCTACCACTGTCTCACTTTTGCCAAGCAATTATATGGTTTTGTTCTTCTGCAGGTTCCACTTAACGTTGGTAGTCACTGCAGTAGTATGCAGTTGGATGATGTAAGTACACTTTCTTTGCTCTTTATTTATCTGGATTTTGTTGTTGCAGAACTTCTTAGCTTATATGACTATCTAAACGGTACCAATGCTTATAGTTAAACAACTTAAATGATAGAATCATAAAATATAATAGTGGTACTCGATTAATTGTTTTAGTTCAACGATAATAAATATTTGAGAAAACTGATGGATTAGTTCTGAAATTATGCTCAAAAATGCACTTGAGTACTTAAATTGTTACCTTAGGCACTACAAGTTTTATTAATTTCTTTAATGGGTCATATTAGTCCTAAGAGGATAACTGTATTAGCTTATTACGGTTTTTGTTTTTAACCTTTCAATTGTATTATACTATTTTAATTTCAATAGTATATTCATAACATATCATGTTCACAAAAATTGACAACATAAAATTTACAATGAAATTTCCTTAAAAAACCATCATAATCAATTTCAATTCTTAAAGCTAAATTAGACCAAAATAAAAGAGAAAACTTACAGGAAGATATTGAAAGAGTGAATTGTTTTTTATCTCACAAATGCCCTTTGATAAGAAGATCACATGCTTATCACATGTTCTTCATTGTTACTTTTTTAACGGAATTTTTAAAAGAGGACTAACTCTACCTTTTTCTTATATATTATGAGACTTGAGATGACCAACTCATATTTCAGGACTAACTGTTTTTTTAGATAGTTATAGGATCTATGGTGTCACGCACCCATAAATATTTACTTAGGTTTCATTATTAATTACTTGCTTATTATCTTTAACTACTAATTGGATTTGGATCATATACTTATGATTCTTCAAATAGAAAGGTATCTGAAAGATTTATGACATTGACCCACAAAGTCCTCAAACTGTGGAAGTATTCCCTTAACCGGGTAAATCTTCTTAAGTTTGCGATCTAATTTCTTAACCAGCTACATTCTTGCCTATTAGGTGGGCAATTTTGTTACCTTGGACAGATGAAACCACTCATTGTTCCAATCCTCGGTGAGGGAGAGTGAGGTTTCAAGCATTTAGGAGAGGATTATAAGGTAATTTACCATGAACTTGTCCTTCCATGCTCTGGTTTAATATTATTGTGTCAATACTTTCCATGTGGTATTCAGGTGCATAATTTTCAAATGAAATCTATTTGATCGTAGATTGATTTTTTTTTTTTGGCTAATATAGATTGATTAGTTTGTTCCCCATTCAGCTGTATTTGTTTCTTTTACCCCTGAATCTGATTAATTCATTCATATTGTTCGTGTCAGCTCTATGTATCTCAATGAAATAAATATTTGATTTTTTGCTTTTAGTTTTGAACTATTTTCATGTCTGTGTGATGATGCATTGTGTTCATATTTGATCTGGAAATATTTATTTTCTTTCAAGTGTATACAGCTGGGAAAATAGTCTTATCTAGTATCAATATCCATCTCTTAAGTAGAATATTTATAAAAAAAATTCCTAGGTGAGAGACGTTATAAGAAGAGCAACCAGACTCGGTCATATGTGTTAATTGATGACCTAACTCCAAAGGTGTATATTTTCATTCGAAGAGCTAAGTAAGAGTAAACACAAGCAATGTCATATATTTTTCCCCCTAAATCATACTTGTATTATTAATTCTAATTATTCAAACATTCCAAATATTTCAAACATAGAGTTCAAGATACTTAAAATTTAGATATAATTTCTCCCGCTATAGGCGTTATAATCACATTACAAAGCAACAACTAAACCTTGACATATTAAACCTTAAAAGCTTAATACACATATAACTAATTGCAAGATGGTAGTGCAAGAAATAAAAGGTTACACATACATTCCTCTTATTCTTCTCCTCCTTCATCTTCATCGATCATCTGCTTCATCCTCTGAGTTGGCCTCTGAGTTCCCATGGAGGTTAACCAGTTAGGTAATCCTTCTCCTAAGGACTAATTCCAGTGTGAATTGTGATGAAAAATTAAGGCAATTAGAAGCAAAAGAGAGGGTTTCTTTTTCAAAAGAAATTTTAGAAAAAGAGATGGAGCGGCAAGACAGAGTAAGAGAAACTGAATAGATAGTAAAAGTTTTGATGATCAGCCTAGGACATCTACTCCATGCAGAGGGAAGGATCTCATCGGCGAGAAGACAAAGCTCGAGGCAGAGCTTTGTGTGGAAATTGAATCAACAGAAAACATACATTGTCATGGAATTGTATTAGCATGGAGTTCAACCAGGGGTCTGGTGGCTGCTGCTTTTACTTGTCAAGTTGTTGTTAATCTGGGATTCTCTAATCGCTGCTTTGGAGATGGTAAAGTTTAATTTTTCATCTTAAAAATTACAAAATCGTGACAGATTTCAGCTGTGTTATAAAATTATTGATTGAAAAAACTGAGATCCATTGAGTTAAAAACTCGGATTCAGAGAGTTCATGTTCATCTCATAGTGCATTCACACATAAATTTATGATCTATTTTTTAGACAAATGACATAATTGTTCTATTGACCCTCGATCAGCAGGCAGCCGCATGGTGCTATAGGCCTTGGAAAGATTAATAAGATTAGGAAACAAATATTATTCCTTCATGTCAATTTTTGTTGATACAACTGAACTTGATATGTCGAAATAGACTTGAAGTTGTTGAGTCACAGCCATCCGAATGTTGGTGATAGCAAAATCTTCAAAAATATCCCCGACGTTTTTCATATCTTTAAGAATGCCCCTGGCCTTGTGAAAATGTCATAGATACCCTCTCATCTTCCTCCTCTCGCCTTCCTCTTCTGATGATATCGTAAATCCTTAGCTTTCATCTTCTCTGATTTGTAGTGGTGTTTAGTAATTCTTTTTTGCTGGTAAAAAGCATCACTATTTGCCAGAGTTTTGATGCTCATAGTGACTGAAACTGCTGGCGATAATAGGTATAAAACCTCTCGCCTTCCTACTCTCTAATAATATTTTTTTATCTGTGTTTTGAAGTTTTTTTTTCCCCTGTGTTTTTGGCTTGTGTTCTTTCCAGCTTGCATATAGTACGTAGGGTTCTCAATAGGAGTATACCTACTTTTGGGTGAAAATTTTATTTTTGCATTGAAGAAACTGTGTGGGTCATAAGCTTCATTTTCTAGTTTGATATATATAAAATCAGTTTCACCTTGTGATTTAGGAGTTAAGAAACAGGGTCTTAGAAAAAGATGACACCTTGGTGCTTATGGTTGCAGACTGTCGTTGTAAAACTTGATATAAATGTTTCATTGTGCGGTGAAGCCTAGATGAGATTCTAAGGCTGCAGCATTAGATTAATTTGATGGGGTGGTAATTTTTTATGCCTCTCCCACCATGATGCTAATTGAGATAAAAGCTAAAACTTCATATCATATTTATGTCTATCCTTGTAGGTATTGATATGAGAATTTCAGAGCAAGTGAGCAACTATTGTAATTCATGATATGACAAATCTGTACGACTCTTACTGTAATTAATCAGGTGTGCATTATAGTAATCATTAATCTTCCTTAATGTTAATGCCAATGACAAAGGTTAGATGATCTGATTATTCGAGCACTTGGTGAGACAAATGAATCATTCACCAAATTGCTTGTTGCTTGAGTTTAATCTATGTGAAGTAGCTGGAGTTTCATAATAGTTTAAACTTCTTAGCTAATCAATCAGCACATTTACAGAGAAAACGAAGAAATAATGAGTACACTAGTTTGTTAAATAAAGACTAGGATATGTATGAGAGATGGAGTAATTTAACGGCTAATTTTAACAGATTCATGGTCATTTGTGAAGATATCTTATATATTAGGGGTATTGTAGTTTTTTTTTTGTAAAACTTAAGAGTATTTGTGAAGATATGGCAAATATTAGGGGTATAATTGATGTTTTCCCGTTAAAGTATGAACCTCCATCCTACACCATCCTCCATATTAGGTTAGTCTCACTCATGATATCAAGTTATTAACTATAGTTTTCGTATGCACTTATTGCTCACAGTGATCACTGGGCACTTGGAGGATTTTTCAATTTAGTTAAAATTTCAATTTTTTTAACTAAAATTGATATTTGATAATCATCTTCATAGATAAAAGTCTAAAATGTTTTGATAATAAAACTAGAAAGGTTCGGTTTGATTATTTAAAAAAATCATGCATTAAAAATTTTAAACTGATTTTTCTTTTTAAGTTTTAAATTGATGAGTTCTTTTTAATATTTGATGAGGGAAGGAACTAAGATTAAAACCCATAATAATATGTTACCGTGTGAATAAACTTTGGACCCGTGTTGATTCTATTAGAAGTGGTTCTTTTGGGCTTATCACATGTCAACTTTTTCCTTCCCACCAACTAATGTATACCCTTATTTAAATTTTTTTAATCATCATATGATACCACTGTGTTTGGTGTAAGACGAAAAAGAAGTTTATGGATACAGAAGTTAAACTGAAAAGGGTGAAGGGACAAATTATGTGTCATCACATAAGTTCCACGTGACACCCTCTTAGCCATGGACTACATGTGACTTATAAAAAACTTTCTCTACCTTTATGTGTCAACAACTCTCAACTTTCTTATTTTGGTATTTCAATAAATAAATTTAAATAACTTATTTTAGTATTGGGAAAAATTTAAAGCGAAGCTGCCCATATAAAAATATCCTTCACATCAAACTTTTGTAAGTTATTTTGTATTTTTTTCAAATTATATAAAATATTTAAAATATGAATATAAATTTATCATTTAATGTATAAATAATTAAATTGTTCAATTTATTTTACTTATAATTTTTAGTAAAAAATATATATATTTATGTTAAATAATATATGTTATTTACATTTTAAGAAAATAAAGATATGCTGTTTTACTGATGGAAGTTAATAAAACTTCAAGTTATATATGTAATTAAATCATAAATTTATCCAAAATATCAATATTTGTTTTTTATTTCATACACATACATTTATTTATATTGTATAATTTAATATTTATTTACATATAATAATTTTGTATTCTTCTTAAATTTTTACATTTAATTAAACAGTAAACATTTAATATACCTCGCTAAACAGTGATATATTTACAGATAATTAATTAGATGAATTTTTTAATTATCTTGTCCTTTTTTTCTTATTCTATTTTCTATTTATAATAATTTAATTTGTATTTTTAAATTTTTTTGTACTTGTTAATACTTTTCATTAATTTTAATGTATTTATATAAATATAAAAAATAATTTTAACAAGAATATGCTAACATTATATATATATATATATATATATATATATATCATATATTTTATTTGAGATACAAATATAATTTAAATGAAAACTAATTAATTATTTTTAAGATAAACATTCATACAACTATTAATATTATATAAAAAAATTCAATTTAATACTTTTATAATTTTTTGTTACAGTTTACTTTTTAAATTATTGTAAATATTTCAATCAACTATTTTTCTACGAGGAGAATCGATCAAATTGATTGAAAAAATTGAATAATTTATCATGCATGTAAAATTGTAAAGGTATTTGTTTTTTTTGGAAATTTTACAATTTCACGTGATTCAAAATTTTAAATCAATTTGGTCATATTTTTGATTAATTGATTGAAATGATTTACAGCAATTGATGTTGTACTTGTAACAACAAATAATAAAATTACAGAATTAATTTTTTTCTTCATAATATTAGTAATTGGATACTATCATTTGTTTTAATATATTTTAAAATTTGACACAATATTTTTTATAAAATGAATCACTTGTCATACACCTAAAACTGCAAAGGTTTTTTTTTTTTTTTTTGAATATTTTACGATTTAAAACAGTTTCACGTTACTCAAAATTTTGGACCAATTCAATTTCTTCTTTTTATCATAATAGTTTGATTAAAACACTTAACAAAAATTAAATTAGTAAATTGTGACAACAAATGATAAAAGTACAAAATTGATTTTTTTTTTTTGCATAATATTAGTAATTGATATTATTATATATTTTAATATTTTTAGAATTTCATACAATTTTTTAAAAATAAGTATAATTTTTATTAAATATTTATTTATATTGATAATATTATATTTAATAATTATAATATCTCTACAAATATCTTTAATGGCTAATCAGAGCTCACGCATAAACCCACTACACCCAGCGAAAACCCCTCTCAAACTCTGACGTCCTGACTCAACAACACACAAAGAACACCTCTCCATTTTCTCCTCCTCTTTTTTAGCCATAAAATTCTTCCAATTTTCTCCTCTACCCCTTCTAAAACCCACCAAGAATTTTCAACCTTTTGCAGTTGGGTTACTTCAGATTTCACGACTTTGTTTGTTTTCTTAACTGGGTTTTGATCAGTTTCGCATGGAAGTTTCTGGATCTTTGAGACGGCGAAAGAGGCTGTGGAGTGTGGAGTGAACACCTTGTTACTCAGTTTGTTGTCGTTTTCCCATTTTTAGTTACTGCTCTGCTAAAATCATTACTGAAGCCATTGTTGGGTTGAGTTGGAGTCAAAATGGAACCGTCGTTGCAATCAGTAGATGAAGTGGTAGGGGAGATAATGAGAATTCATAGATCTTTACCCACCAGACCTGTGGTCGACGAAATTGAAGCTGCTAAAACTTTGATAAGAAATGTAGAGAAAGAAGAACAAGTAAGGTTGGAAGCTATTGCTAGACAGAGCAAGAGTACTGAGGTTCCTGAAGAACTTTTTATGGTGCTACAAGAGATGCAGAAGAACTTAATTTACTTCCACAGTAAAGAACAGAAGAGAGAGGCATTGAAATTGCTCGATCTTGAAAACGTCCACTCTCTTTTTGATGATTTGATTCAGAGAGCTTCGAATTGCTTGTCGTCGTCTTCATCTTCTCCTTTCCGTTCACGTGAGCCCGTTTCATACGGTAATGGTTCTATTCCTGCCGTCTCTAGTCCTAAGCCTTTGGATTCGTCTTCGGTTTCTCGGAATATTAAGAAACCCCATATTGCTGGTGGTGATTTACATTACTCGGAGAAAGAAAATGCAAAGATTTCTCAATTGTTCACCAGAGATGATAGTTATGTGAAGAATACCAGCTCCACGTTCTATCTTGATGGAATTAGAGCTGCTTCTGGGATTTCTCCAAAGCCTCAGATTCTGGATTCATCTTTGAAATCTTCAACTACTTCAGGTCTGTATTGTACTTAACGAATCTATTTATATAAAAAAAATGGAGTGAACTTTCTTTCTTTTTTCCTTTTTTCTATTTTTTGGTGTGTTCAGTGACTTTTGAAATGGTTCTTGAACTTCATGGTTTAGAAATTGAAGCTTTAGAAGATTATTAGGCTTTTTACTCTTTGGCCAATTTTGGCAGTTACTCATACCTATCCTCTCTTTTTTTAATGAGAACTCATACCTGTCTTGGTTTTTGAAGACAGTGGCTTAGAAATTTAAGCTATAGCTGCTTAGTTAGTTTTATTGTCTCTGTTCAATTTAACTGAAATTTCTTCGATTTTGAAGATAATGGCTTTCTATTTTGGTAGGTTATCAAGATGGTGACAAGTTGAGTTTGATAAAGCTGGCTAGTCTAATTGAAATCTCAGCCAAGAAAGGGACTCGAGAAATCAATCTGCAGAAGAAGTTGATTGACCAAATTGAATGGCTGCCGGACTCAATAGGGAAGCTATCGAGTCTGATCACTCTTGATTTGTCAGAGAACCGCATTGTTGCCCTACCGGACACAATTGGAGGTCTTTCTGCCCTCACTAAATTGGATTTGCACTCCAATAGGGTATCAGAGCTCCCAGAATCAATTGGAAATCTCCTAAGCTTGGTATTTCTTGACCTAAGAGGAAATCAACTATCATCCTTGCCTGCTACTTTTGGCAGATTGGTTCGTCTTCAGGAGCTGGATTTGAGCTCCAACGGTTTATCATTGCTTCCAGAGTCAATTGGTTCCCTTGCTAGCCTAAGGAAATTGAGTGTAGAGACTAATGACATTGAGGAACTTCCTCATACGATTGGCCATTGTTCTTCACTCAGAGAGCTTCGAGCAGATTATAACCGGCTTAAAGCCCTTCCTGAAGCAGTTGGAAAGATTGAGACCCTGGAAATTTTATCAGTGCGTTACAACAACATCAAACAGCTTCCCACAACCATGGCATCTCTTTCAAAGCTAAGGGAGCTCGATGTAAGCTTTAATGAGCTTGAAGCTGTGCCTGAGAGCCTTTGTTTTGCTACCTCACTTGTCAAGATGAACATTGGAAACAATTTTGCTGACATGCGTTACCTCCCAAGGTCTATTGGGAACCTTGAGATGCTGGAAGAGTTGGATATTAGCAATAACCAGATTCGGGTTCTTCCAGATTCTTTTCGGATGCTTACACAATTACGTGTTCTGCGTGTGGAAGAAAACCCCCTCGAAGTGCCGCCAAGGCACATTGTTGAGCAGGGAGCACAAGCAGTTGTTCAATACATGACTGATCTTGTCGAGAAGAGAAATGTCAAAACACAGCCGGTTAGGCAGAAAAAAAGTTGGGCTCAAATCTGTTTCTTTTCGAGTTCAAACAAAAGGAAGCGCAATAGTGCAGGCTATGCCAAGACATGATCAATCCCAACTTTGATTTTGACATGAAAAATTATGTTGTCTTTGTCAAGTAAGTAGTTTGAAATTGAGTTCAAGGATTGCAGAGGCTACACAAATAACATGTTGATGTAAAACATGGGCAGTACTCCGAAGGAATGACAGCTTAAAAAGAATAAGTGATTCACATGCCTCTGCTTAGATGGGATTATAATTACTCTACTCTCAACTAATTTGAAATTGTTATAGTTCTTCTGCAGAGGAAAGCTAAGTTTGTTGGACAAATGAACAGAAATCTTCAACTGATACAGCATGCTGTGCCTCCAAGCCCTGACTTGCTCCCCAACTGTAAATTGTCTCTTCTATTTATTTTATTTTTCTTTTCAAGTTTTGTATTTTCCTTGGGTAACTGTTTTAGCGTTCTCTATATTTCACCTGTAGTTGCATGTTTCTTATCACCTCCGCTTTTGATGATATTTGACCGTACTCTTCTCTGCGACTTGTAATAGAATTTATTTTGATTCAAACTCAGTGTTTGTGATTTGTGAATTTTCAATATTTGTAAGAACAAATTTTGTTACTTTAGAAGTTTTATGTGCACCTTTTTGTTGTTTTCCCTCGAAGATCACTACTACATAGAAATGAGGTGGCAATTTACAATTGGAGCTCATTCTATGAGTTTATTGTCCATAAAGAAATTAATCATTGCTATCAGACATACCAATAAGTAAAAAATGAGTACAATAATTTTTTTTTTTTTATAAACACAATTGTCCACTTTACTTCAAAAGCTAATAAAATCAATAGAAATTAAATATATCAATTAATTTTAGATTAATATATAATTTTTCTCCTTTTTAAGTTACATATTACCCCTTCATTTGCTATCCATTATAAATTTAGAATTTTCCTTTCATTTAAGCTTGTTATTTAGGGAATAGTTTGTAATTCATATAGTATGATTTTTCATACCATTATTATAAATTTAAGTTTGAATATTTTTTTATTTAATAAAAAAATATTCAAACTTAAATTTATAATAATGATATGAAAAATTATACTATATGAATAAAAAAATTATCTTTAATGCCACCCAAAAAAAGCTTGCTATGTGATGAATGGATGCACAAATTATCTCCGTGTTTTATTAAAAAAAAAAATATATGTCGTAATACACATATAATATTCAAAAGATATAATTAATTATTCAAAAATATCATTTAAATATCTTACATTTATTATTAATGTATTGTGAAAAATTATTAATCAAATAATAAATGGTATTAAATTAATATTTTTTTAATAGATATCATTAAGATAATACCTCAAAAATTTGAATAAAAAATATCAAAAAAAATATCATGATAATGATAAAATGACGGAACCTATCTTTTATGTTCATATTTGGTAGTGAACTTGATCACCAGACATTTTGTTGTATTCCACTATTCTAAAGAAGGAAAAGGAAAAAAAAATCTAAAATCTGAAAACATGTGTTCTACATGTCATTCTTCCAGTATCCGTAAAGGTGAACATAGATTAACAACGTGTGGCAAAATAAACATTTTTTTCATGTTATTGATAACAATTTACTTTAATTTACAAAGGATCACAGCTTGGGCACTTATAAAATTAGTGCAACTTTATCGTTTCATAGCACAAAAAGTGTTAAAAATGGTCGACGACCTACTAAAAATGGTATTATTTATTCGAAGTAGATTAAAAAAATAAATATCATTTTTTATCTAATAAGAAAAAGACAAAATTTTAATCATTATAAAAAATAAAGTTTTATATTTTAATAGATTTTAAGTAAAAAATGACAGAAATAATAAAAAATTAAAAAATAATAAAAAATGAAAGAGTATTAAAAATACAAAATATAGATATTTTCTTATATTTCTCACATAAAATAATAATTAGTTTGAAAAAATTCAAAAGAAAAAGTTAAATATTAAAGAAAGATAGGTTTAAAAATCTATCATTTTCAAACTAAATTTTTTATTTAAGAAAAAATGTAATTTATTATTAAATAAGTAATTAGGAAATGAGTATTAATATCACAGATGTAAAATAAATTTATAATATATCATTAATTGATAAAAAAACTATAATAAATAAACTATTAAAAATTTCTCAAAATAATAAAGAAAAAAATTAGATACATTCATATAGAAAGAATCTAAATATTAATAAAAGTTTATTAAAAACAATAAATTCAGAAAAAAAAATTAGATTCAAAAATTAATAAATCGAAAATGATTATTAACATAAAATTAAGAGCATCTAACAAGGTTATTAGTGTAAAACCAACGACTTATATTTCAAAAAACATGATTGAATATGAAAAGTAAATTCAAGAAGTTCTGAAACTAAAATTTATAATGTCAAGTAATTAACCTCATTTTAGTATGACATTCTTAGTCGGAAAAAGAGCTAAAAAAAGAGAAAAAAAAATAATGGTAATAGACTTCAAAGCATCAAAAAGAGAAACCATTAGTGATTGATACTTTATTTCAAAAAAAGAATAATTGTTATCATTAATAAAAAGAAAGAAATATTTCTCAAGTTTTTATTATAAAATTTAATTTTATCAAATAAGACTAGATAAAGAATCTCAAGAATTAATGGAATTTAATTTCCCCAAGCACAATTCTAATATACTGTTGTATCATTTTGATTGAAAGAAGCTTGAGGTATCTTTCAAAGATATATGAATAATATCTAATCAAATATTTTGTAGTGTTTACATAATTAGTATTTTGATTTTCAATAATGATTAAAATATTATTAATATTTTACAAGAACACGGGAAATAAGGCATTGTACTTTCAAAGAAGAAAGCAATAATTGCTCAACAAAAGATTAAGTATTTAGGGTTAAAAATCAAAGATGAAAAACATAATCTACAATCATATATACTAAATAATATTCAAGGATTCTCTAGTGAATTAAATGACAAAAATCAATTACAAATATTTCTAGTATGCTTAACGTATATTGAAGCATATATTAGGAAACTTTCAAAAATGCAAAAATCTTTACAAACAAAGTTAAAAAAAAAGATGATGTTTGAAAATAGAAAGAATAAGATACTCTGTATGTAGATCAAGTAAAAACATATGTAAAAACTTTACCAACTTTATACAATCTAAGTTTGGATGATAAAATGATAATCAAAACAAATGCTTTAAATTATATTATGGAGTATTTTTGAAAGCAAAAATAGATGACAAAGATGAATATCTTTTTAGATATACATCAAGATCTTTTCATGTTACATAATTAAATTATCATAATAATGAAAAAGATTATTTAACTGTTAAAAAAGCTATTAAAAAATTTATAATATATGTTATAAGTTTCAAATTTATTATTAAAACTGATAACAATATTTTTGGTTATTTTTAAGGACTAACATTGTAAGTGATATAAACAATGAGGATTGGTAAGGTTACATCAATTATTTAACTATTATAACATCGATGTTGAACATATTTAAGAAACAAGAGTAGTTTAGCAGATATTTTTAACAGAGAATTAACACCTTTAATTATTTTTGTTAGTGTAGGAATGAAACATCTTAATATCAAGATAAAGAAAATGAGATAAAAATCATTTAAGAACAACTTGAGAAGTCTCTTTTAGAGATAAGAAATAAAAGAAAGAATTTAATTGTTCAAAATAACTCTTAGAGTTCAAAAACTCTAAAGAAGAATCCTCACCAAAAGTTCAATCTAAAGGAGGTAAAACTTATAAGAAAGAATTCAAAATGAGAAGTAATAACCTAACAATTCAAAAAAGTAAAAAAATTGTAAAATAAAAAAAGAAGCTCAGTTGGGCTGATGAAGTAAAAAACAAAACAAAAACAAAAAAGACATATGTAGTCTACAAATGGCCACAAACTAAGAATCTATAGAAATTGGACAAAAGTAAGTAAAACCATTCTTGGGTTTAGTGAGATAACTTATACAGCCTTCACTAATAGGATATAAGCTAAAACTAGTTATGTCAATTACAAAACATCAAAATGAATAACTCTAGAGGAAATTTAAAAAATTAATCTGCAGTATTACAATGAAAACCAATAACATCAAGCAGGTCGAAAACTCTAAGTAATATAGTATGACCACCAAAACCATTCAGAATTGATCCATTTTTTGTCTACATGGCATACCATATAGATCTTATTAAGAACCTGTATTCAAAAATCATTTTAAGTGAATTAAGTTACTTTCTTAAAAATTTCAAAAAAGCTATTAAGAATTTTAGAAAGAATATTATAATAGGTGGAAAGCCTATTTATCATAGATTTTTTAATTCAAGTTAGGGATTTCTAACATAAATAGAGAAGTTTCAAAACTAAAAAGATTTCTAGAAAAAGAATTCAACACAAATGAACTTTGTGTATTAAGTGGTTAGATGCTAAGGTAAATTTATCATGAATTCAGGAAGATTAACAAATCTACTGAGATCAAAGTAAATTATTCAACTAATAAACTCATTATCACTTCCTAGAATAAAATGACTACCATCGAAGAAGATAGTGAAAAATTTAGCAAATTCGAGGTAAACTTCAATAAAAACAACTTAGAAATTCGCTAAGAAACGTAGATGATTTTTTGCTTCTATGCCAGAAAAATCACTAAAGATAACAAATACATTTACTGCATCAAGGATCAAGAAGACAAAGATTCTTCATCATCTGCATCTTCAAAACTATCAATAGAAAAGACAAAGAAGAATGAAGATGAAGGACTCTCGATAGATGAAGACAAAGAAAAAATAAAGACATAGAACCCACATCTTTAATCTGTTGCACATGTTAATGAAAAAGAATTGCTAAATCCAAAGGCCAAAAGTATAAAAAAAGGATGAATTGTAAAAGTAAGGGTAAAAAAATATTTTTTTTATTTTGTAAATAAAGATTCCTTGCTTTATAAAAGAAACCTTTATTTTTATTACGAGGATATAACTTAGATCATAACATACTCTCTACCCTAAAAAAATATTCATTTAGTAGTTATGTATCTAAGAATCATGAATAACTAAGAATCTCTTCAAGGTTGTTAGTTAGCTTTTAATATTATAATAATTATCAATATTATGAATAAAATGCAGTGTTATCACTATTTTCTTATTTCTTAGTAAATTTAATTTAAACACCATAATATCTACAAATGCAAAGACTTTACTATTATCGAGAGGGTATTAAAATTTGAGTAAATTGAGGCATATTAGGTATAATAATAAAAAGACAGATAACAGAAGAAAAGACCCTGATAGACCTATTAAATTTAGATATAATAATTATAACTTTAAACAATTAAGAATTTTCAATGTTTAAATATTTATCCATAATACCTATAAAACTAATAAATAAGAAAATGATAATAAAAAGATGTTATATTAAGAAAATTAAAGATTTATCTTTAATCAATAATATACAAAAATTAACAACTAGCATTAAAAAACTAGCCCAAAAATTGGTATCAAAACCATGAAAATTAATAAAAATAAAAAATATTAAAAAAAAGTAAAAATTTTTAATTAATAACCTTTACAAATTATAATAAAATTATTTATAACCCTTACTAACTCATAAAACAAAGATAATAAAAAGGATAAAATTATCATTTGGTTTAATAAAAAAATTAAAAATATTATATTTAGACAAAAATGATCAAATTCTAAAAAATACGTTATATATATATATATATATATCATTTTCTCACTAAAGTTGCATGCATTTTATTATTTAATTGGTGGTACACACCCCCAAAATGAAAGACATGAATAAGTGGCAAATGTAGCTAGGTTCATATTGCAAATTAATTTTTTTTATTGTTATTTAACAAAACAGTAAAAGGAGGGAGGAACAAGGAAAACAAAGTGAAGAAATGAGTTCAATATTCATCCATGATATTGGGTACATCATCCATGACGTGATGAAAAGAGGTTTGAAACTTTTTTTATTTCATTCGACACAGCAAATTGTAAAGAAAAAACAAATGTAAAACAGTGAAGCTTGGAATTGAAAATTGGTGTATGATACGTTGTGAAAATGTTTAACAAATATAAAACTTGAAGATTGTCAGAAATATTAATATTTGTTCAAAAATTTAGAATACTCTTCAGTAGAAACCACACTATTTTCCGCCCTCGATTAACAATAGCAAACACATGGAAAGTGTGGGCTCATATATTAGGCGACAACTATGTGATGGCATCATCGAATCAACTAAGACATAAGCATGAATCTTTTATGAGTCTATCATATATATTCATACTCAAAGCATATCGAAAAAACAAAAAACAAGAGAGAGAGAGAGAGAGAGAGCAACTGCAACATAAACAATCTTAATTATTGCCTCAAATTGAATATTTATTTATTTAAAGAGTAGAACACTTTCATAAATCGTATTATTTCAGTAGGATAAAAAGATCAATGCACACTCTCTGGTGTAGCTCCTGCATAGTAATTTACATGATAATCAGATCGAGGGTTTACTTGCGGTGAAAACTAAGAGCTATGTCTTTAAGGGTGTGAAGGAACAATCTTCCCTGAGCATGCTCCAAATCCTATGTTATAGCCTTTTCCCTGCAATAAAATTAAAAACATTTAAGCATTGAAGCACATATTTCACACTGTTCATGATGCAATACTGTCGTTAATGTGTTTTTTTTTCCCCACATAAAAAGTCCTGAAGAAAAATGCACAAACCGTGTAAAGAACAAATGAATAAAACTGAGGATAACGTATTTAATATTTTGCTAGAAAAACATGTCACTGCAAAAATGTTCCTGATTACTAACATTTGTACCTAATTCCATTTATAAATCTAAGTCCTAAAGCCTAAATACTCCTTTGTTTTTGTTTTATGATGTGAGTCTAAACTTAAAAGACTGACCTCTGGTAGCAAGATTTTTTGTTTTTTGTTTTAAAAATATTTTTAACAAGCAATAATTCCTGCCATTACAACTTCAAAATCATACAATAACCTCTTGGGATCTAAGTAAGAGAAAATTGCCTTTCTTCAATTAGCTATTTATCATTAACTATACTCAGCTGTATGCATGGCAAAAAGAAGAAATAGTATATTCAAAGATATCAAAGGGGAAGAGAGAGAAAGAGGGGGTAAAAAACAAAGAAAGAAGCTAAATATCGAGTATCACTGCAGGATACAAGAAACTAACAACTAGAATTGAAACACAATATGCATGGTAGCATGACAGTGGAAATATGGGCATCATGCTTCTGAGGAAGAAAAAAACTTGCAAAATGCTTTAGGGAAAATGCAAAATAGAGAATATGAAAAGCACCTTGCAATAACCAGTCATTATAACTTCATCTCCATCCTCAAGAAATTTACGATCTGTTCCATTTAATGACAGTGGATTCTGGCCATTCCATGTCAACTCAAGCAAGCATCCAAAAGATTCTGGCTCCTGTTCGCAAAAGGATAAGGCTTGCTCAGTTGAAGTTGACAAAAATATGATTTTTTTGTCCAAATTAAAGTACACATAAAAGCATATTTCAAGCAGATTATCGTTATGAAAATAAAATGCCACAAGTAACTGAAACCATACAGGTCCACTGATGGTTCCTGTTCCCAGGAGATCACCAGGCCTTAAGTTGCAACCATTAATAGTATGGTGAGCAAGTTGTTGAGTCAGCGTCCAGTATCTGTAACACAAGTTACCATAATAAGTCATAATGATCAGAACAATCGAAAGATTATTGAAAGCATGGGAGCAGGAATTTTCTTCTGTTTTATGTTTAGATATTTTATAGGTTTTTAACGCATATTACAGCATCAAGTACATGCTAAATATACTAAGGAAGAAGAGTTCTGAATCACTTAAATCCTAGAAAAGTCATCCAAATCCAAGCAAACTACATAGTTTCTGATAAAATTTTACTTAGACATGACTACATATAATCCAAACTAAGGAAAAGAGATGCATGGTAGTAAAGGGGTCCAATGGATCACGATTGAAAGCATGGGAGCAGGAATTTTATTCTGTTGTATGTTTAGACATTTTATAGGGTTTGAATGCATATTACAATGAGCTTTAAAAAGACTTTGACATTACTGCATCAAGTACATGCTTAACATACTAAGGAAGAAGGGTTATGAATCACTTAAAATCCTAGAAAAGTCATCCAACTCCAAGCAAACTACATAGTTTCTGATAAAATTTTACTTAGACATAACTACATATAATCCAAACTGAGGAAAAGAGGAGCACAGTAGTAAAGGGGTCCAATGGATCTCGATTGAAAGCAAGGGAGCAGGGATTTTCTTCTGTTTTATGTTGACATTTTATAGGTTTTGAAAGCATATTACAATGAGCTGTAAAAGACCTTGAATTACAGCATCAAGTACGTGCTTAACATACTACGGAATAAGGTTATGAATCACTTAAAATCCTAGAAAAGTCATCCAACTCCAAGCAAACTACATAGTTTCTGATAAAATTTTACTTGGACATAACTACATATATTCCATACTGAGAAAAAGAGAAGCACAGTAGTAAAGGGATCCCATGGATCTCGATTGAAAGCAAGGGAGCAGGGATTTTCTTCTGTTTTATGTTGACATTTTATAGGTTTTGAAAGCATATTACAATGAGCTGTAAAAGACCTTGAATTACAGCATCAAGTATGTGCTTAACATACTACGGAAAAAGGGTTATGAATTAAATCCTAGAAAAGTCATCCAGCTCCATGCAAACTACATATAATTGAAAATGAGAAAAGGAGAAGCATAGTAGTAAAGGGGTCTAATGGATCTCGATTCACAACAAAGTTCAAATTTAAGAGCGATGAAAGATATTAGGAATAGTTATAAAGAAATTCCTTACAAGTGGTTGAAATTACTCTTTGTGACCACGCTTGAATCCTTCTGTCCAGCAGGTTTAATTTGCACCTGTCACAGTTATATCGTGAGTGCTACAGCATTGGATTATTTATACACTCCTGAAAATAATACTAGTGGTAGAGGGAAGCAACATACTCAAGAATTAATGAAAAGGCATACATATGTAAATCTCTGCATACCTCTAACGAAATATCATAGTTTTTGGATATCTTTTCAGCCAAGTAGGGTAATGGATGGGGGTCCTGCACTTAAAGATCGAAAAATCGTAAAACATGCTACACTTATGTAATATTCAGCAAAAAAATCATGTATTCATGATCTCCTAAGCAAGAAGAATGGTTGCCCACCTGTTTTGGTGCATCACAAGAGAAAGGTTCTAAAGCTTCCAATGTCACAATCCAGGGGGACACAGTAGTACCTATAAACCAGATAAATAAATGTTTAGATCAGCTCAGCTGTGTGAACCTAAAGGTGAGGACACCACCACTATAAAATATTATGGAGCAGTATTTGATGCATTGGTGCTCGTATCACACACTTCATGGTAGCCATACCAGGTATATGTAGATAAATATTTTTCAGGTATCTACATACATAGATACAGAGATACGTGTACATTCTTTAGTACTTACCGAAACTTTTTCCAAGGAAAGGCCCAAGAGGCACATACTCCCATGCCTGAATGTCTCTGGCTGCAATAAAATAAAATTGAGAAGAAGCATTTAAGAATAAACACGCGAAAATACTGACTCTTAAGTATTACGTTTTATAAAAAAGGAAATTATACATACCACTCCAATCATTCATTACCACAAGTCCAAAAATATGATCTGCTGCCTCATTGACATCTATAGGCTTTCCCAATTCATTCCCAGGACCAACTACAGCAGCCTACAAGCAAACATAATATGCCAGAACAAAACCATTTCAATACTTCAAGAGCAATCAGGGGTGAGTTGCGAATGTTTAAAATGTCATAAATTTAAAGCAGGAGAAAATATGCAAATATTGCAATTTGTAATTTGAATTTTGTATTCTGTATATACAAGGCTTACCATTTCCAGCTCAAAATCTAGTTTCAAGGAAGGACCAAAACGCGGAGGAAAACTGCCACTTGGATGGCCTTGACCTCTGTTATAAATTATAACATAAAAATTACACAGAACATCCGGAAGTTTTAGTATAATGGGAGTCACAAACTATATCAGAGTAGCTAACTGTTAGGGGAAAATAATTATTCAGATATACTTAATCAATTATATTCCACGTTCATTATCCCCAATTCTCAGTTGCACATCAAACATGAAATGAGAAGGATTTACAAATAATTAATGAAAAACAAACATATTCTAACCTTGGTCGAACAATATCAGTTCCTGATATTACAACAGATGAGGCTCGTCCATGATATGCAATCGGAAGGTGGAACCTGAACAACACAGTGAAGGCTTTCCAGCTTTAGAATAAACACGATTTATTTCAGTGAAGACAAAAGACATTAATTTCCACAAACTTCAAAATCAAATTACCAGTTAGCTGGAATTGGATTTTCAGGTCCACGAAATATGGTCCCACAATTCTTTGCGTGATGCATGGACGAAAAGAAATCCGTATAGTCCCCAATGGCAATAGGAAGAACCATTTCTACCTTGCTCTAAACAGTGGAACATCGATTTGACACTAGTAAGGCCAATAGCTATTTATTATAACTCGAATTTGAATCAATTCACTTCTATTACCATAGAAACAAGCGCTTTCTGCCTTAGATTTGTATTATCACGCAGCGTTGGTTGAGCATCTGCATAGAACAGTGAAAAAAGAAAGAAAGAAAAAAAGTAAGGAGTCTTTGCATGTCGCCTAGCGATTTGATAGATAGTAAACCCCTCGAACTCCTAAATATCAATCAACTTTGTAGATTGAAATAGTATATAAAATTTACCGGACAATAGCTTTTGCAGTGTTGCTCGAGCTTCCTTCCATGCAGGCCTTCCCAATGCCAGAAATTTGTTTAAATTAGGCTATCCACCAGAAACAGAATCAAATTACGGAATTTAATTCTAATTAAGACGGACTAGTGCTTTGTCAATTGACAGTCACTATTTCACTAGTTAAGTCACTAAATAGCAAACTAAGAGTGATGGACGAACCTGGTGAAAGCAATCGGAGGCGTTCTTGAGGATCGGACCGTCGAAGAGACTAGCGGAGGCGATTTCAGAGAGGTCAAGCACGTAGTCACCTATGGCCACGCCCGGTCTAGCCACTAAATTTGGAGCGGGTTTGAACACTCCAAACGGGAGATTCTGAATGGGGAAGTGAGAATCTGGATGGACTTCGATGAACGACTTCAAAGCCATGGAAGAAAGTACATATACGGTGTCGTATAAAGCGTTAGAACTCCGGCGAAGCTCAGCTTAAATGAGTAAAGAGGAGAGTAGCATGTGTGAGATTTGAGATAAGTATAAAGGGTATTTATATTGTACCAGAACCATTGAGTAAGTGAACTGACGACGACGAAAGAGAAGGCTTCGAAGATGGACGAGCCTATAAGAGTCATTCTCTTTCAATTTCTAAATATTTTATTAAATTATTGGACTTTTCACGTAAAAGACAAATACTTAGTACGACGAGTTTGGTGTGGCAGATGGATTCAACGGGACAGATCCGGTTCACGTGGGTTGATAACCACCGATCCTTCTTATATGATGGTTGCAGCGTAATGGCCCCAATAGATTTTAGGCATAATTTACAACAATGTGAAAATATATTTTAAGTTACAAATATTTTAAAATATAACTTTAATCCTTTAGTTTTATTTTATTTTGTGTTTTCTTTTACTATTACACATTCTAATTAGTTTTAACACGCTATAAAATATTAGATATAAGTATCATACACAAAGCAGAAGAATGCACCTAAAGAGTAATTATTTTACAATTTGACAACAACTTGTTCATTTATATGCTTCATATCGGTTAATGTTTTATCAAAAATACTATTAATTTCTATCTCAACATTTTCAAAGTCGTCTATAAATTATCAAAACTTATGGCATTTCAATATCAACTAGTTGGGAATTCACAAGTAATTTTTTTTCATTATAAGTTGTTTTAAAATATCATCGTATTGGTAATAATGATTTTTACTATTTTTTTTCTTAATAAGTTTTTCATAATATTGATTGCACTAATGCTAGCATAACTTATGATTTAATGATAATAAGTATATAAGTATTAATTTAGTTAAAAATATTATAAATTTAAATAAAAAAAATAAAAAAAATTAACTCACTTTATTTTTATATTCTTTAAAAATTGTCAATATAAAAAATGATTTATAATTAAAATTGAACCAATGATATTACTTATATGAAAAGTGGAGGAAACTTAAATAATTATGGAACCATATACTCTCGTCGTCCTATCGGCATTACGTGTGGATACGAGATAACATTTTATTTTTTAAAATTATTTTTTCAACCGTCAAAAATTTCGTTCTTATCAAAACTAAATCATATTGTTAATTTTTTTGATTGTTTCGTTCTATATAAATGTTTTCACTATTATTGTGTGAATATTTTCTTTGTAAATGTTACATGTTCATTTTTTTCAATTATAAAAAAATATCATAATTTTCAATTTTATAAAAATAAAAAATTATTCTTCAATGCAAATATAAGAAAAAAAAAATTAAAATTGTTTTTTTAGTTTTTTTGAGTAACATAGATACTTAGACGTATAACATTTTAAATTTCATTTGTATAATAAAACTCTGAGATTTATTCTGAGGACACGTTTAGTCTTTACTTATATAAATTTAAATAAAGTGACAAAACGTATTAAAAAAATGATTTAATGACAACTCAATACAATTAACATTTTTCAATATATTAATAATATTGTTTATATTTTGTTTTTATATTTATTAAAATAAATAAAAATAAAGATCGTTGATAACGGTCGCAAATCATATTTAAAAATGAGGTAAAAACACATTACCAAACAAAATTGTGGTTTAATTGATATAAACCTAGCTTTTTGACGACCCAGACTGATCTAGTTTGAAGCTAAACCGAAGTAGTGGCCTCGTTGGATTGAACCTAGAAAATTTTCCAGATCTCAAAACAACAATGGTGACGGAGTAAGGCGACAAAAATCAGCGTCCTTCTAGGTCGGTGGTGGAGGGTTGTTGGTGTTAGTAGTAGCAGGTTGAGTGGCGTAGAGTGTCTGTGAGATTTGGGACGTGGGTTCCTATGGCGGTGGATGGTGTGGTATTGGGGGTTTCAGTGGTGGGGTTTTGGTCGGTGGCTAGTTCTAGGTTTGATTGTGTGGTCGGATTCTGAGAATGGTGACGATAGATGGCGACGCTAGGTTGTGGTGACGATCTAAGGGAGTCGTGGGTTCGCAATTTTTGATTTTCAATTTTATCTTTTTTATATTAGAAACTCTATTATTAAATGAGGATAGAATATGATTTTGTTTAGGGAAACAAAATCTGGTTATCCTAATACCAAACTGATGTATAATGGACTGGAAGAGAGAAAAATTAGGGGAGAATATAAACAAAATGGAGAAAATTTTAGAAGAATTAGGTTCAGGGATTTAAAGAATAAAAATTAGTAGAAAGGCATAATAGAAATAACAGGTAAAAATAGATATTCAATTCAATATTATAGCGAAAATAAATAAATATAATGCTAAATCTTATTTATAGGATTAAAATAATAAAGTAGATAAATATAAAATAATTAATAATAATCAAAATATTAGTTTAAATAATTAAATTATAAACAATAAATTCAAAATGATATATATAAATAAATTCTCAATTTAACTAATATATATCCTCTATTTTCTTACATGTGATGCTTACTATCATAAATACATCAAAACTAATCCCATTAGATTATAGCTTTGAAAAGATATTTGACCATTAGATTATAGCTTCGAAAAGATATTTAAATATATATCTTAAAACATCGTACATTTCTTCCCAAACGTAGTCCAATTAAATATCAAATATTAATCAAAACTTGAAAAATCTAAAACCAAGAGAGCACACTGTATACTAGTAAATTGCTCCAAATGGATTACACTGATCATTTTTCTTAATCATTCAACTAGAGGAGAACTATGATTTCTCTTCTCTATCTTTTATACTATCAAATCATCAAGATTTGGGGTTCTTATCAATTCTTGTAATTTTTATCGCTCACATCAAACTACAGCCCTTGATCTCCCCATCGTCCAAGTTATCTTATCTACCACTGTCCAATTATGATTTAAATTGAGAGTAAACTAAACCAAGCACAACTTCTTTGTTTAATAGTTAGGTGGATCTTCATCTCAATTATTACGTGAGAGATATATTTTTTAGTGTTTTTTTTTTCCAATTGACGATCAACTTCTCTTACTTGAGAGTTTATTCTCTCTAAATTAATTTTTTAATTGATATATTTGATTGTAAAATGTATTTATTTTATCTGTAAATCATTGATGTTTTTTTAACTAGTTCTTAATTTATCATTGTGTGTGATTTTGTTTTTTTTATATGTTTGTTTATTCTATTGATTTGGATTTATTATAATCTGTTTTGATATAGAACATAGATAATTAAAACATTAAGTTTGACAAGTGTGATATGTTATTTATGGTGTTTAAAGTCTAAAAATAATCACTAATAAAGAGATATATGATTCAGGCAAGTTATTATAAATAAATGTTTAAACTTTGGTGACATTTTTATTTTATTTTCAAGTTATAGTATCTTCTTTGAAATCATTGTTATTGTTTCACTGAGTTTTTTTGATATTGTTCAAGTGTGTGTAGTTCTAGAAAATGTTGAGTATTGATATTTTCATTAGTTGTTTTTCTTTAGTTGTGATATAATATTGTTTGTTTTTTTTTCTCATTTATTTTGTTATGCTTACTCATTTTTTCTAGACAAAGGGCTTGTAGTCCAATTAGGAAAGTGTTTAACACTACTTTTGATGACTTTATAAATTTATCTTTTTTTTTATTTGTTGTTTGGGTTGATTATTTAAATTTGATTACTTTTTCTTATATTACCTAGTTAGATTATTGTGCGAAAAGTTATTTTTATTATGAATTTTGGTTCGTACTAATTGTATTGTTAGTCATTTAATGAATTTTATTTCTTAGGTTATACTTTGTATATAATTGATATTAAAATTACTAGATTTTATTTTCTTTAATTTCTATTTCCTCAAAAAATTAATATATATGAGAACTGATTGATTCCTTTTCCTAGGCGAATAGACTGCAAAACAACATTTGGAAGGCACATGTATAAAACAGTACAAATGACAAAAAAGAGCTTAATTGCAGTTCTGCAAGCCAAATACAGAACACTTTCAGTACAACAGAGTACAGCCTTTAAAAGCTTGAAAATGCATTACATAGATGAGTCTTCATGATCACTGAATGTTTTCTCAGGAGAATAAATTAAGATAATATCAGCTTCTTCAGGTAATTTAAAGCTGACCCTTTTCTTCAACTTAAAGTTCTCACTTTGGTTCTCTTTCAAAAGTGAAGAAAGAAGCCCCTGCATCTCCAGTAGTTCAGCTTCTTCATGATCATCATCATCATCAGCCTTCACAAAACTTTCTTGGGATATCAAGATCATGTCTCTTGCAGTAGATTGCTAAGTTCGTATAATCTCCTGACGAAGACAATCGTGCTTTTCTAGATAAATATTTGAATACATAAAGCTCACCTCCTTTTATGCAATCTGGCTTTATGCCATCAGAAGAATTTAGAAGACATTCTTCTAGAGTTAACTCCTTAACCTTTGAGCTTTTGATATTCTTCTTTTTATTATTTGGATTCTCTATTATCCTCTTTTCTTTCTTATTAAAACAACATGGTTTGATTAAGTTCAAGATTAATGAACTTGAACTTGGAGTACCCTCAATTGGTTGGTACTCGTCCCCATTTGATTCTTGGTAAGAAGTAGTTGATTGCCTTAAATTGCATAGATTAGCTCCCATATTAATTAGTACAGAGATAATTAATTAACTCCCTAAAGCAAGCAATAATAGGTACAAAACAAACAAAGAAAATTACTCATGAAATTATGAGAATTAATGACTTTAGATTGGCATCTTTTTGGGGGTTATATAAACATCTATGAGTGAAAGGGCCAAAAAGATAAGATACCGCCGATGATAACTTCATTGCCATCATTTTAATCGTATTTATGTGTATTAATAATAAATATAATTGGATCACATAAATATATATAATAAAAAATTAGTATGTACTATATGACAGTAATATATAAAAATATTATATTTTTAATTTTTAATTGGTGTGATATAGAAATAGTTTTTTTATTAATAAATTTAAGCGGCTATAATTGCCAGAACATTTTTAATTTTAAAAATATTAGGCTATTAAATTATTAAGTAAAAATTTCAATTTCTTTAACAATAATTTTTTTTACAAACAATATCATCTTGTGTGGCCTGAAAAAACAATATAAATCCCATTTAATTTTCTTTTATTCTGAATTTCTTCAATGAATATATATATATATACTTGTAATTATGAACTTTAGATTTGGCTAAAAAATATTTTTATCACGATTCATGCATCCGTCAACATATGACGATATAATCTTTTTTATTAATAAAATATTCTTAAGATTATTTTAATATCTTATTTTCTTAATTTAACTTGATATTATAAGAAATGCAGATAATTCAGTGGCTATTTCTGATCTCCTTATGCTTACATTCCCAATTGGATGCTACGTGGGTTTTTTACTTTCGGACAAAAAATGGTGATAAAATCAACGTTGATTTAACTTGTTAAATTAAATTAAGAAACAAAATATAACATGAAGTTAGTCATGAGGAAAGACAAAATTGGTATCCATGTTCTTGATACAATTTGGGGATTCTAGAAGGCATATAAATAAATGCTAGATACCATTTCGTAGATCGAAATAAACAGTTTACAATAATCTTTGTTGGGTTGAAAATGTGATAATATTTGAATTAATTTTAAAAAGTTTATGAAAATATATTTTAATTCTGTAATTATTAAGAAAATATTAAAAAAGATAACAAAAATTAATTATTTTTATAAAAAATAAGATAACATAATTTTGTTATCTTTATAAAATGAATTTTTTCTACATATTTTATAAATATATTAAATTTATGTTAACTCATAGATACATTTTGTATTATACAGATCTAAAATATGATTTCTTTAAAAATATATATTTAAACTACTCATTATCCTAAAAACAATTCATGTCTACGTGTATTTAAAGATTCTTAAATCAACATCTTTTTGCTAATGGAGTATAAAAGATTATTGTTATTCTTACTCCAATAACACACTTATAAGCTCATGTCTTCAAATTTCAAATCCCATTAACCTCAATATTAAGTTAGTCGTTAATCAACAATTTATAGCAGGACCAATTTTTAATAAATTGAACTTCTTGTCATGGAAAGCTCTTTATACATCTCATTATTTTTATAACTCCTTTACATTTTATTTAAAAATAAATTAAATATTTAATTAATTATTATAAGTTCATCTACATAATTTATTAGCCTGATACATATACTACGGCCAATAAAAAAATGTGTAGTTGATGATGACTACATCTATTGATTACAAATAGAATTATTATGTTATAGATGTCATTATATGTATTCCACATATTGAAGAAATTAAACAGCTGTTACCTAAAGATCTATCAACATAGACAAAGGTTTTATCATCTTTATCTAAAGAGTGTTTACTGCAATTCCCATGTAACTGGAGTGATGCATAACAAGATTTGCTTAGATTTCTTAAGCTAAATTACATCTACTCCCAATTAGGGATGATACTAATGAATTTTGATATAATTTTTTTAAAATTAAATTATAAAATTTGGACTCAAAATTATTCTTCCCTTATGATTAAAGATGATAAGTAGGTAATAAGTAATTTCAATATATATGCATATTAAGTATTTGTTTGTCATATTAACTTTATTTAATTAACCTATTTTCCTTTTTTTTTATTAATCGATAAGCATATTTTTTGGGTGTCCTAGTGTAGACGACATTAATAACATTTGATCGTGATTCCTACGCTGTGATTATTTAGATGGAGTAAAGTCAAATTAATTTAGCTGTTTGGTGATTCTTAATTTAACAAAAACAAATGCCCTTTTTGTTTTATTAAAAATAGTATAAATTATTAATTATTCATTGACTATTTAGTAACTTAATATTTTAAGTTAATAAAATTTAAGATTAATGTAATTTATTTAAAAATAAATAAATATTTAATAAAAAATAAAAAAATTTGTTTAATAAGAAGTGTACTTATAACTTAAAAAACAAATTACTCTAAATCAACCATTAAAAGAAGGTATCAAAGCCGAATCGTATTACTTTAACCAAGAGATTTCAGATTTAATGAGTAGTTTCCTTTTCATGCAAGTTTCAATGGTTTGATTGTAACTAAGTTGTAAGTTGTAACTAGTTGTATTTTTTAAATTAAATAGTAATTAATATGCTAATGTTGTAAGAGGGTGATGATATTGTTAAATTTTAAAAATAATTTAATTCATATAAAATAAATGTATTAAAGATAAAAAGATATTTTAGTGGATTTATAATATTAGTATTAAATATGTTTTGAAAATAATAAAAAAATTGCGGTAATATCTTGCAATTTATAAGATTATGATACTTACAATTTTACCATGTACGGGCATTTTGAGTAAAAATCTTAAAATAGGTTAAAATTGTGCTTGTAAATATTTTAAGGTTAATAATATGGATAAAATTTAAATTTTTATTATTATAAGAATAATTTATTAATAATAATTATATTTATTATACCGATACTCTATTATTATGGGTAAAATAGGAGGAAATGAGGATCAGAAGAATGAGTGGTTCTAAATAGGGAATTTTTTAAATAATTTAACTGACTAAACTCTTTAAAATATTTTCACAAATATTTATCAGAGGAATGTTAGGTGTTTAAATTGGAATTTTTTCCTTAAAAAATTGAAATTTATTTATCTCAAATATACATTTTTTAACACCTTAAATTTTAGTTCTTTCAAAAGAATCAAAACAAAATAAAAAAAACATATATACCATATTAAATATAATCATATTAAAGGTTGAATTATGTTCTAATTATTTTATATAATATTTGATAATAATTTGAATAATATAATCAGGTAAAATTTATTTTATAATAAAAAAAATAATTTTAATTTCAGATAAAAGAAAAAGTTAAAATATATTATTTTAGATTTAGAATTATATTATCAATTTTTTTGATATTATGTAACAGAAAGGAAGGATATGCACGCGTATGGCAGAAGTATGGTCCACGTGTTGGACACCACCTCAATCATACAAATCCGACGCTCGTTGTCGCTTTGCACCGATAAATCTATCTGCATCTCATATGAGATACCTTACCGAATTATCAATTATACTATAATCTTTTTATTTAAGAACCTAATTATAAATAATCAACTATTTTCAAAAAATTAGTTATTAATCATTAACCAAAACATATTCCTTTCTTATGAAATTCTCTGCTTTCCACAAAAATTAGTTTTGCTGCCTTTCCTCAACTACAAGACTTCTCTGTCTCTTCCAATTCGTATTCGCCTCAACTTGCTCCATTCGAGTTCTCTGAGCATCGTTCACACTCTTGCACTGAGCAAAATCGAAAAAAGGTCAAACTCGATTTCTCTATTTTACTCTTTCGTCCTCCTTATTTGGACTTTAGGTTCATTTTTGGTTTCAGATTTGGATATTTTGAGCTATTCTAATAATCTATTACGATCAAAATTTCTTATGCTTTTCGCGTTTGAATGATAAAAAACGTGGGCTTAATGGTGTTTATGTTTGTTACGCATTTGTTGCGAGTCCTTAATCATGTTCCCATTTATTATTATTATTATATTTTATTCTTGTATAATTGGTTTTTTGCTCTTAGTATAAATTCTTCCACACTCGGGTCATGTTCTCGTTTTTATGTTGTGGTCATGTTGAAATTGGTAGCTTGAAGTTCAGGAATTTCTATGAGTTTATATCTTATTTGCCTATCTGAATATGAAGAGTGCCTTACGCCTTGAAATGGGGTCTATAGCACATGAGTTCTCTTAGCTTTTGAAAATGTGCATTTTAGTTCATAATTTTTTTACACGTGCATTGAAAGTCCTTATTTATTTTTGCGGTACACATGAATTCATTTTAGTTTAATTATTTTAATTTGACTACCGTATAAAAATCACACCACATCATTTATAATGGGTAAATTTATCAATATAAAAATATTTATTTTTCATTCAAAAATGGGCAATTCTTAATTATTTGGATTGATGATAATTTTACGTCTTATTTTTGGTGTCATATAATGTTTATATGTATAAATTTTAGTGAAATTGAAATAATTCTGCATTGAGCTTTTTCTTTTTTGATTAGCTATCTCATTGTTTAACTTGTTTGGATTCTCAGGAAACACTACTTTGGCATTATATCTGAATGCTTGTTTCTACTGAGTGAAACGTATCTGAATAATCATGCAAAAGGATGGTAGTACTGGTGCAATATCAACCCCAACTGCTCGAGTCAGGCATCGTAGACGTTCAAATGAGGTGTCTTATCCAATGCTTTGACTTGTTTTTCTTGAGCTTGAGGAATATATAGTAGTTCCAACTAAGTGACTCACATAGTAAGGAATGAATGAGTCTGACTAGGCATTTACTCTAAATTCTGGAACAAAATTGCTACTGTAGAATTATAGTAGTGATAATAGAAAATTTATATTTGATTTTATGTTAATTGACTTAATTCTCGTTTACGAAAATTTAATATACATCTTTCAATGTTAAATGCTAGGTAAGCTTTGTATTTAACCTTTTTGTTTCTCATTTTCATTTAGAATTTACCAAACTGAATTGAAATAATGTTGAAATGTGGTAGTACTTTTTCAAATGGTGCAGATAGCTGTAAATTGACTATGTTTCTCCTGTGGCCTTTCAGGCTGTTCTGGAAGATAGTAAAGCAAATGGAAGCCATTTACTTGCTAATGATCGTAACAAATACAAATCGATGTGGATTCGTGCATATTCCTCCATTTGGATGATTGGGGGATTTGCACTTATTATATACATGGGCCATCTTTGTATTACTTCCATGGTTGTCATTATCCAAATTTTTATGGCAAAAGAGTTGTTCAACCTACTCAGGAAAGCTCATGAGGACAGGCAGCTTCCTGGATTCAGGCTGTTAAACTGGTTACTACTTACTCTTCCCATTTTGTCAATTAAAATGTTCCTTTATGTTGAAGCATTCAACTATAGCTTTGTTACTTACAGGTATCTCATTCTTTGCCTATATATTATTGATTGTCAGGCACTTCTTCTTCACTGCAATGTTATTTGTGTATGGGCGTATTCTAAGTCAGCGGCTTGTCAATACTGTGAATTCAGACAAATTTCTATATCAGCTTGTTAGCAGTCTCATCAAGTATCATATGGTGGTCTGTTATTTCTTATATATTGCAGGTTGGTAATACATATTTCATTTTTCCTTTTACTCATTGACTATGCCTTTTTAGTCTTAGGCAGCTTGACAAAGCCCTGTTCTAATTTGTAAGGTTGTTACATTTTTTTATTGTTATGGAAAAAGTCATTTCATTATGCATGTTTCCTTGCAGTTAGCGTGTTATAAGTTCTGTTATTTCCAGAACACTTCATCTTGCTTGCTGTATGGTTAATGCTTCTCCTTGATGTTATCCCTAGGTTGTTTAACTTATAAATGTCTTTTTGGTTTCTTGGCTTAGGTTTCATGTGGTTCATTCTTACATTAAAGAAGAAAATGTATAAATATCAATTTGGCCAGTATGCATGGACACATATGATTCTGATCGTTGTTTTTACACAGTCCTCTTTCACTGTAGCCAACATATTTGAAGGAATTTTCTGGTAAGTCAACTTACTGTGGCAATGCAGTTCTTTTTGAATCACCTTTATGTCGGCATTTTAATTTTTTCTTGCCTGGTAAAATTTAGATAAGAAAAATAGTCATTTTAAAGAAATAAACTACATTCACCATCAATACCACCACTGCCAACACCATGAGCACAATTATGGTCATCACCCAATCCTAACAATGGTGGAGGACGTGGCATTTCTTATGTTCAGTGGGTAGGAGAGGTGAAAGAGGGGCTTTCACTGAAGCATAGAGGATGCTGTCATTGGATCATATATTTTTTATTAGCCTTTCAATGACCCCATGTTTGTCATTGGTACCTTGCTTATGACTTTCCCAACATTTTTCTCAGATGTTACTGCTGTCTTTTAAAATTTCAAGACTGTTATGCTCTAACTTACTTTCTTCATGTGGCTTAATAATTTCTCTAAATATTTTCTTGAACATGAATTTAGGTTTCTTCTTCCCGCAACACTTATCGTCATAAATGACATTGCTGCATATATCTTTGGGTTCTTCTTTGGTAAAACACCTTTGATCAAATTATCCCCAAAGAAGACATGGGAGGGATTCATTGGAGCATCTGTAACAACAATTATTTCTGCATTTGTGGTGAGTTTTATTTATTTATTTATTGACACTTCTGCCTTGTAAAGGAATTTGATTTCAATTTTATCAGTCGTGGAACTCATTCATTCCACGTTATCAGTCCAGGATGGATTTGAAAAATATACTTGTGATTTTTGATCATCTTGTAAATGTTACCATCACAAATACAAAACAGTTTTTGTCAGTAACATGAAAGTTGGAACTTCTTAGATCTAAATGATGGTAAGAGGACCTTGTAACCTATGCTCCCTGCAAGGTTTACACATGTCTATAAGTGTATATATTTTGTTTTAACTTCTATAAGAGCTGCCTTCAAACTTTTTGCACTTGTTTGTACAGCTTGCAAATGTCATGGGTCGTTTTCAGTGGCTAACATGCCCGAGGAAGGTAAGAACTTGATTACATATTAGTTAGTTATTATTGGAAACTTGCTCTTTCTATTCAGAGATATAATATGTTCCTGAAAATTCAAGCATCTACTTGCAGGATTTATCGAGTGGTTGGCTTCAGTGTGATCCCGGCCCATTGTTTAAGCCAGAAAATTATACTTTGCCCAGCTGGGTGAGTGAAATTACATTTAATTCACTATTTGAGGTGGCATCTTGGCACTTATATGAACAATTATTTCTACTCTTAACCACTTATGCATGATTGTTTTATAAGCTGAAAAGGAAAAAAAAGTACTTGCACATTACGTGCCAATCTTGAATCTGGCTGAATTATGGCATTCAACTGTTCAAGTATGACATTATAATTTTATGCTTCTATGCATGTAGTTTCCTTGGAAGGAGATGTCCATATATCCAGTCCAATGGCATGCTTTATGCCTTGGGTTGTTTGCATCAATAATTGCCCCTTTTGGGGGCTTCTTTGCCAGTGGCTTCAAAAGAGCATTCAAAGTCAAGGTATCTTTAGATATAAATATAATTTTATGTGATGCAATTGTGGATGATTACGATTTAAATATGTAAATTATTGTGTAATATATACTCTTTTTTTCCCTCATGATGGGCACAGGATTTCGGTGACAGTATTCCTGGGCATGGTGGAATTACAGATAGGATGGATTGCCAGGTATCATTTCAGGAAGCGGTTTTTGATATCTATTATCTTTTATTTCTCATGCCCATTATTAATAAGAGGATATAGTGGTGCTTTGTGCTGATCACATGTGAGGTGGTTTTTATGAAGGCTTTAATTGATTTTTGAATGTATGTGTGGGAGAAGGTTTGGGGACTCGAGGGATTTTTAATTGCATCATGTTGAAGGATACGTGACAACTATCATTTTGTCCCCACTTAAGGTTCTTTTTTCACTGCAAATGAGTTCAGATTTAAAAAAATTGGTTTATTTTTCTGACAGACAAAGGATGGGTATACTTATTTCTTTTGAAGGTACTAACTGTTGCATGATCCAGATAAAATTGTAGAAACATGGTTTCATCTTTATGCAGTTTTAAGTCATTAATTTGCTTACTGTGAGTAGTGGTGGTTTCCGGATGATATGGTTTGTTCTATCTTTCACATTTAACATCTTGCATTCTTCCAAAGACAGTTTTTTACAATTATGCGCCAATTCAACTGATGTCCTTATATACTATTGTTGGGATTTTCCTTTTGTTTTATTTGCCTTTTCCTTTTTTGCAAAACGAGAATGCTTCATTCTTTGCTAGACTTGGGATTTGAATTCACATATGTTCGTTTCTCTCTCTTAATGCTGTGAGTGTATGAAGATAAAAATTAAATAAGTAAAACTATCAAGCCTAAAATGCTTATAGTTTGATGCTATTATCAAGCCTAGCACTGGTAATCTGATGCTTTGGACCTTTGGTAGCCACTTTCCGTGACTTATAACTTCAAGCATGCTATTTATGGTTGATAAGTCTGGCGTTTATTCCAACTCAAGCATCTAATGTTGAGCTCTTCATGTAGATGGTGATGGCTGTTTTTGCATACATCTATCATCAGTCATTTGTTGTACCCCAAAGCATGTCTGTTGAGATGATTCTGGACCAGGTATTTTCCGCACATTATTGTGATAATAATCTTATGTTTGTTCATGAAGAAGCATGCAGCTGATTTCTGTCTCATTTTTTTTAGATAATGATGAGCTTTTCTTTTGAAGAGCAACAATCTTTATACACGAAGCTTGGAGTAATGTTACATGAGAGACTGCTCGGATAAAGTCAAGATCCAACATTTGTTGTAATATTTGTTTACCCTCTCTTTCGCTAGCCACTAGGATGCCTCTGTATGGTGGTATAGGCCATAGAGAGAAGATGACAAATTGTTTGGTAATCTGTATATGCTTTCATGCTCTGTTTTCTTAGAGCAATCTTGTTCGACACTTCAGGTGGAGGCATCCTTTGATTTGCAAACTGTGTATAGTGTAACATAGTTTTAGCACAACATCGTCCTTTAGAAAACTTGTTTCGATCTTATGCTCTTTTTTAGTTGTGGAATTGCTTTCTGCAGGGACCTTTGTTGCTTTATTTCATTATAAGGTTATGGAATTGGTTGCTGGCCCGGCTAAGAATAGTGGAAAAAAGGAGTAGCTGTGAGTTGGAGTTGCATTATTATTTATGGGAACTCTTATTAGTCTCACGCGAACTGTGGATTGATCATGTAAATAAATCTCAGGCTAAAGCGTAATGTATATAACTTATTCTTGCAGAAATTCACGGTTTTAATTAAGCACTTGTAGAACACCGATTCAACCTCCATTTCTAAATTGTAAAAATGAGTTGGGTCGTAATCTAAAGAATTAGAATATTTGTCTGTCAAATGGTTGTAATTCCATTTGGGGCTGCACAGAACAAACAATAATCAAGATTAGCTACTTGATTCTCGTCATCTTGATTGTTAAACCCATTTTGTTCATAGAGCGCAAAAGAACAGACCATAAGACGGCATTCTTTGCATTTTTCTAAGAGATGGTCTGTTAGCATTTATTTTTCAGACGTTCTTAGCACAGAAATATTCAAGGGCATACTTACAATTGAGTCTTTGAAATACAATAATTTCAGTTATGCACATTTTCTGATATAGTAATTTTCACTCATTTGCACATAATTGAGATTGAGTCCCGCCAGGAGGGTGCTATTTTCATTCACCGAATCAAAAACTTCTAAATCTCTAGACTTATATGCTCAACAAACTGAAGAATGACCTATCCGACCCACCCAGAGATAAGCAGAGTCAAAGGAAGCAAGATACTGGCCTTAAGAAATAGTAAAAAAAAAAAGGGCAATATCAACAAAGTCAAATTAGAAAACATCATGACAAATACAATCATAATTTCACATCACAAATAGAGTTACATACTTTCAGCAGAAAAGTTGCTGTCTAGGGAAAAGCCAGGTTCTATAAACAAAATGACGAGGAAATTTCAACTAACAAATGTAATATATTCAATAAATCATTAAGACCTTCCATTAAAAAACCAAACTTCCCTCAACTGCCTCAGAGACTTCTCAGAAAAAACTACACCTAAAAATCATTTGATTGCTGTTCACTGGGGTTTTGATTTCTCAGTCTTCACGTAAGGCAAAAGCCCCATAAGATGGACTACATATGGGGACCATCCCCGTTGCTGAGCACGACAAAACATCAAGAAAGTATTTGCAAAGTAAGAATTAAAACCTATAAATATGTGCCACAATGCATGACCTTGTGGATTAATAGGCCAACCTGAATGTGTTTGCAGAAAATGCGATCAAAGAGCCAACACAAACTCCCAATAAAAAGAGTTGCCACATAAACCTTTGCAAGCCACTTAGCAGAGGCATTTGAATATTTTTTAATGAAAAATAAATAATGTTATTTTCTCTTCTTCAGCGCATGCCTTACAAAGCCGGCGTATAACTCAAGGTTTTAAATCAAAATTTTTGAACCCAAATTCAGTTTCGTTAGTCAACTAACGTAGGCCAAAAGATCTAAGAAATAATGGATTGATGCAGAAAGAAAGAAAAAAAAAGAAAAAGGTGGAAAAGAAACGTTCAAAGATGGTGGTACCGAAAAAAGAAAAAAGCCAAAAATGTTAGTTGTGTGAAGAATTCATTTCCTTCTATAAAATGTCTTAGTCTTAATCTCAATTCACGTATCAAAAGCGGAGAAAAGAAAAAAGAGTTTTTTGAGAGAGAAATTAAGATAGTCAATTTGTGAAGTTTTACCCACAAATTAAAGATACATATTTATTGTATTTTTGTGAGAGATTTACCTAAAAGGTGAAGTGTGTAATCATGGAAGTTTAAGTGACTTACGGGTCCGTGGTTGTTACTTTTATTTTGAAAGATTTTTTCACGTAAAATCTTGTGTTATTTTTATTTTATTTTAATTTGAAAAATTATACTGAATGTGTGAAATTTATTTCTTTACAACCATCTATTTTTTCAACAAGTTGTTTGATATTTTTTCATTTAAATTTTACTTATTAATTATGTTTTAAAAAAAATCTTTTAATTATATCCATGATATAAAAAATTCCTATTTAATATCCATATTTTTCAAAAAAATCACTTTAATACTTTTTAACAATAATGAAAAAAAAACTCATTTTTAAATATTTGGACATGAGTAAAATCAAGTTCCATTTAAATATATTAATTTATTTTAAATGCTATTTCCTCTGTTCTTTCTTCTTGTAACAGAAGCGAAATTGACGAAGACGAGATTTACGAAACAAAACTTTGATGGCTGTTTCTTCTTCCATTTTAAAAAATACAATAATTGTATTTATTAAATTATTGTGATGACAAAAGAGAATAAATATTAAGCCCCTAGTTAATTAATCAGAGTTTACTTTCTTGGTAATAAACAAAACCCGACATGCTTAACACCATATCCAAGGCTAAAGATATGCTTCAAGTCTTCAATTATCTTTCTTTATTTTTAGTTTCCAGTATTTAACAATTTTGAATTTGGATTGTTATTATTATTATTTTAAAAAAGGAATACAAAGAAACAGAGCATTTTTTAGTATAAGATGAGGAAAATATAAAGGGAAGGGTGATTTTACTGTTTTTAACTTCCAGCAGCTGTAAACGGTAAAACAATGGTGCCATACGAGTTCTTATGTCGCTAAAATAACAGAAAAATATTGATATAGGCAGGAAAGTTGATATTTTTTTCTATCCTATTCAGATTTTATGTAAAGTTTTTAGTGTTATTAGAACCTGTGATAATTGATTACCTAATTTAATGGTAAAACCACTTATTTGATTTAATGTTCTATTTTGTTAATGGATGAAGTAAGAAACATTAAAGACATTTAATTAATGATGTTATTAGAACACTAATTTCATGTGCATTTAATGTAAAACATTAATTTCTTGTGCATTCAATATAAAACACTAATTTCTTGTCCATTCAATGTTGAGATGAACATTAAGTCTTTGTTACCACAAGTTTTTCAAGAGTGTTGCCTATAAATAACTTGTTTTATTTGTACAAAATATAAGAACAAATGAATTAGAGAGCATCCATAAGAAAGATAGTACAAATCTTTGTGAGAGTTATCTCGTGAGTTACTACTTAGAAAAAAAAATTTGTTCTTTCTTTGTAAGTAATATTTTCTTATTTTATGAAATAGTTATTTCTCCTATTACAATAAAGATTAAAATTGTTATCCAATTATAACTAGAGAGAAAATGTTGTAATCCTTATTTTAAAATAATGAAATCTTACTACACTTGTTCGTGGTTTTTATCCAAATTTGTTCAGAGTTTTTCCATGTAAAATATTTATATTTATTTTATTTTTATTATTCTCAATTTTATTTTAATTATGTGTTAGCTTCGTTTAGTTAATTTTTACTAATAGAACTTTAAAAAACTCACTTATAACCCGTAATGGAAGCATTTGACCACCAAGATTCAAACCATGTGCCTTTCATCCAAAAGAAAAAATATTAAATTTCTATGTAATCTATTCCGACTAGGTTATCCCACTATCAGTATATTTCATGAAACGTTGAGGGTGTATTCTATTCATAACTCTAGCCCATTCCTATTATCTTGTGAAATTAAGAGTTTTGGGCTTTCAAGATGGCATGTATAGTTTTGGGTTTGGTAGATTTCAATTTTTTTAAAAAATAATTATGCTACTCACTTACTTATAGTTGTTATTTGAATATATATATTTTATGTTATTGATTCATAAATTATTTATTATTAGAATGTAATTTTCATCACCGAAACTTAGACACGACTCCATTCAAATAAATCATAAAAGTATTCTCTGGAAAAGAAAAAAATATATACAATAGAAAAAAATTTGTTATTTTTAGAGGAAAAAAACACTAATTTTAGAACAATTCAACGTTTGAAAATACGGCCATCCAAATAGTTTCTCTAATAATTTAATATTTAATTGATTTTAAAAACGGAAACTTTGTCTGAATTACTATATTTAAAATATAAACTTTCTTATATCATTAACCCTTCTACTTCATGTTTCTTAGGGTTTAACATTAATAATATTTTCATGTATTTATCATTAAGTTTTTGAGAGAATTGATGATTTTTAACATGATATTAAAAATAAACATCTTATATTTAAGACTTATTAATTCCAATTATTAAATAATATTATTAATAATATTATTAATAATTAAAAAAATTGTGTGTTAGTTATCAATAACTTCTAAAAATTGTTTTTTTAAATATTGTATGTTTCACGTTCCTAAACATAAGAATTACTAAAGAACAAAAAATAATTGAAGATCGTATCTGGACGTAAAAACAGGTTAGATTAAAAATATCTCAGTAGAGAAAGTGATTATAACGATGGGATGATAAGTAATATCCATTTTTACTTCTTAGCCGTTTAGGCCTTTCTTTTCTTCTTCTTTTTTTGATACAAGAGTCCCAATCACTTCTTATAAAAAATAAATATATGATTGTGGAATGTGGATACCAAATGGAAGTGCATTGACTACGCTCTGGTTACTGACATTAATTAACTCATGTATGGCTAGTACATTTATTATATTATAGGATAGATTAAGAAATTTCTTATGGAAGTATTAAAATATTATAAATTTAATATTAAAATAAATATTACAAAAATATTATCTCAAAACAATTTATGATACTTATGTGTTATATCTATAATACTAAAATATTACAAAATATCATGGATGATATTTTTATAAAATTTATAATATTTTAATGTTATATTTATTACATCAAAAAAATAAATTGTATGTCTATAATTTTCATAATATTTCAATAATATATTTACTAATTTAACATCTATTGTATATCAAATCTATTTAAACTATTACATTATTTATGTGAGAATAATTAATTAGATTAATAATTAATTATTAATTTTCATAATGTAAATGTATATGTACAGTATCAATGACTTTAATTTTTTACACAACTTATTATACTAAAAACTAAAATATTTCAACATGTAAAATGTAAACTATTAATTCTTCTATAAATTTAAACTCTAAACTCTAAATTTTTAAATCTAAAAATTAAAATCTAATTTTTAAATCTAAATCCTAAAACCTAACTTTTAAATTAAAAAAATACTTAGTTATTGTCAATTATAAAATAGGCGGCATCCTGTATCATTAATTAGTTGGAATAATTCTTGAAAATATGAAGATTCATTGAACCTGGACGCCATGAAATTACAGTAAGTAAAGATTTCGGCGTCCATTCGCGACGTCCAGTAAGTAGCAATATGAGATGACGTAGAAATGCAAGCACAAGTCCCTACCAATATATGCAACCTGTGCTGTGGTCTGAGCTACTTCAAACATGGAAGAAAATATTGATATTTTTTGAAATATGGATACTTAAATATTAAAATATATCGAGAATATTTTTAATATTTACAGACATTTAATGAAAGATAAAAAAAATCGTGAAAATTATGACTATTTTTGAAATTATATAAACTTTTTAAAAATTAAAAATTAATAACGATATACTAATTAAATTAATTTTTTTTAACTCAAATCTTTTTTTAACTCAAATAGAATATATAATGCTACCATATTATGAATAAAATTACTTTTCATTGAATTTTTTTTTTTAAGTTTTATGATATCTGTATGAAATAAATTGAGATTAATGAAAATGGTAAGTAATACAAGAACAAAACCATTTTAAAAATAAAAATTACATATAATTTTAAAAAATTCATGTAAGTATATGAAATCTTGAAAATATCATAAATCAAATTATTTACATTATAATTTTATAAAAAAAATTATCATAAATATACATAGTTTAATGTATTATAATAAAAAAATTACCTATATATATTAATATAAACATGAAAATCTTGTGAGATTAAAATTGATCATGGTTACAAAAACATTGATTTATATATAATACAAATAATAAGTCATATGTATTCTTAATTTAAAAAAAAAAACTCACGAACCGATATTTTACAAATTGATATTTTTGGTACTTTTAAAATTTTCATCAAAATATTGAAAATTACAAAACAACACTTATGGAATTTATAATATTGGAAAATTTTGACATTTTTCAATATTTCAATGAAAAAATCGGAATATTTCCACCATCGTTAAAACTGATGGGGTCACAACGTGAGATGTTTCATTTATTGCATAGAGTTGATATATTTTGCTTAAAAATTCACTTAGTCAAGTTAGCTTCATGCTTTCGCACTCACTCTCCAACTCCAAGAGTCCAGATACAATTTCAGGAAAGTGAAAGACCAGTCCTTCCCAAATTGGTGCAAAATTAGTAATTAATTTCATATTAATTATATCAATATACATATAAATATTTGTTCACATTAATTATATGTAATTAAAGTGAAGTAAATTTTAAGAAATTTTAAAAATTTGATTGAAAAAACGGTATATGTGAAGTTTCTCATCAAATTATTCTTTTTTTTAGTATTTATAATATTTGACAATAACATCTTATTTTGATGAATTGAACAAAAGTTAAATATGTAAAATATATTTGAATTATACTATCATAAATCAAGATTAAAGAAATATTTTATATATGATTACAATTCAATATAAGTAATTAATGTTTATGAAACAAAATATTTATTTTAACCACTTCCTTCGCAATTATTATCACTTTGTTAGCATATTTTTTAAACACTAATAATACATATAATGACGTGTCAAAAAATTAATAAAAAGTTATACAATATATATTATTATAAATAAAATATATTTGTTAAAAGTTAATTTTTTTTTACATATAACTAAAATTTTGTATAAATTCAAATAAGGGCTTCAAATCCGTGTAACCCCCGGGAATTTTCGCCCTTGATTTCATCAACTTTAAGTACCATGTCAGCAATAATTTTTTTAGAAATTACAAAATAAAATATCTTAAAAGTTATTACAATAAAAATAATAACTAATAATATTAAATAAAATTTAATTAGATGTTATTAATTAAATTTAAATGACGGTCATTTAATTTAAATAAATAACATTTAATTTTAAGAGACATTATTCAATGAAAAATAATATAACAAATTTTTCTATAATATTAAAAATATATATAAAATAATCGTAAATAAGTATTATTTTTATGATTAATTAATAGTTTAAATGATGATATTTGTTGTTGTTATTTTTAATTAATTAATTAATTATTGTATAAAGATACTGTATAATTTGATGTAGGTATTTTAAACAACACAATAAAACCGAACAAGGACGATAAAAAGGGATGGTTCATCAAAAAATAAAGCGGAAAGGTCTAGATACATGAATTCAGCTGCAGGGGAAGTTTATCAAATAACCTCTCTCCACTCCGCAATTATGAATCAAACGATTAATGGCATAAAGAATGGCCCAGTCGTAAATATGACAAGCTCGATCTTCTTAATCATTCTTGGGATTATTTTGTCGATTATGAAAACACCATGGTCACAACTTGACAACATCATATATATTTACTAAAGAATTGTCCACCATCCATCAATTACTACTTCCTTATAAATAGCACACAAAATCCTCACTTTTGTATAATCAACTGCCGTCGTTCTCTCACAAAAAGCCCTAATAAAGCAGACATATATATTTAGCCCAAATTAAAGGTGGATATATAATAATTATTAAAAATAAATAAATGGCAAGAATACAAGGGAGGTTTGAAAGAGTAGCTGCGGCTTTTGACGAAGTAGCGAGGGTGAGGCTTTGCGAGAGCAGTGGGAGTGAGCACTCGGCTCCTGAGAGCTTCACGGATTTGTCAGATCTTGTTAATTCTTTCCTGGAAAGTGACATCCATTACAAAAATGATCATGAAGAGCACGTTGATGATGATCAAGAAAAGGACGATGATCATCGTAAGGATAATGAAGATTTAGAGGGTTCTGATTGCTCCGACTCAGATACCAAACAAATGCTTCAGAATCTCTTCTTTGAAGATGATCATGACAATGGATCAGAAAAACATAAGATTTACTTAGAGGTAGAAGCTGCCTACCAAAATATTATTGGAGACAGCTCGTCTATGGGATTCAAGCGCCGCTTGATGACTTACCTACGTCACAAAGGTTTCGACGCAGGTGAGCAAATTTTTTAATAACAGAGTACTTGGATGAATCATGAAACAAACTTCTAAAATAAATTAAGTATAATTAGATAACATCATATATAATATTAAAAAAAACATATTTTTTTTCCGACATAAACAATGTGTATTTTTTTAGGAGGGGTTAAAAAAGTAAAAATCATTTAAATAAGTGAAAGAAATAAATTATATTAAAATGTTACATTATTAGTGGTATACCATACATAGTTAATTTTATCCATATATATTAATATTAATTTTAAATGAAACTTTTTTTTTTCCTTAAAAAAACAGTATAAAGTATAAATTAACAAGCTGAAAAACCTAATTATGTTTATATAAAAAATATATATGTAATTAAACTTATATAATTTGCTCTATGATATAGTACGTACTAAAGAAACTTAAATTTTTGGATTAATGTATTCTTATAATTTATAAAGGCAATGTGGTCATCAAGGGTGTTATTACCTAATTGTTAGTTTAATTGCATAGCTAAAAAGTCTATAATAATGTGTTTGATTGTCATCAGCTAATAGTTGTATTCCATTTTTATTAGCATGTAAACTTGTATAATAATTCAAATTAAATATATACATGGAAAGAAAATAAAACCCAATTTTATGCCACTTAATTTGCTCAATTTTTCACATAAGTATTTATCGTATATCTATGACAAATCAAAATAATATAGAAGAATTAGATCAATCTCATTTTATTTTTTATGGTGTTGAATATATATTTGTCACTTAATAATGAAATTATCTTTAAAAAAAAGGAAAAAAAAACTAATGTAGTTATTATTAATTAAAATTTGAATAGGTCTGTGCAAATCAAAGTGGGAGAAGTCCAAACGTTATCCAGCAGGAGACTATGAATATATTGATGTGAATGTAAAAGGAATTCGCTATATTGTGGAACCATTCCTAGCTGGACAGTTCGAAATAGCTCGAGCCACAAACCATTACAGCTCATTACTAGAGATATTCCCTCAAATATTCATTGGGAAAGTAGAGAAGCTGAAGAAAATTGTGAGAAGGATGTGCAAATCCATTAAACAATCAATGAAGAGCAATGAAATGGCTATTCCACCATGGAGAAGAAATGGATATATGCAAGCTAAGTGGTTTGGTTCATACAAGCGAACCACTAATGCAGTTCCAAGCAATATTAATGGGTTTCAATCAAATATTCACAAGGATTTTTTGAAGAAATTCATGGCCTAACTCCCTCCAAAAGAGCTCTCAAAGAGGAAGGGTTGCCATAGACTTATAAGTGCAACAGAAACCCAATGCTTAATCGATGTGGGACTTCAACACTCCCCCTCACATCGTTTTCCGACCGGGGATATGGAGCGCCTCCCCCTCACACCGACGCAGGGTCCATCCCCTACAATCGGCCGGGTACCGACCAAGACACCAAATTCATGGCCTAACTCCTTCCAAAAGAGCTCTCAAAGAGGAAGGGTTGCCATAGACTTATAAGTGCAACAGAAACCCAATGTTTAATCGATGTGGGACTTCAACACTCCCCCTCACATCGATTTCCGACCGGGGATATGGAGCGCCTCCCCCTCACACCGACGCAGGGTCCATCCCCTACAATCGGCCGGGTACCGACCAAGACACCTGGCTCTAATACCATGAAGAAATCAATGTTTGAAGAAATAATCAGAAGAAGAAATAAACGTTTAATTCATATAATTTCTTGATTTGTATCAGATATTTACATTGTTTATATAGACAAATACTAATTACTATTTCACCAACCACCATGATTGAATTGTATGATTTACAGCTTGATTGGTAGGCGCCGTGTATATTGGAAAAAATGTTTGGCGTCGGTGCAGTGATTGTTGAATTGTGTTTGCAGTGTTTGTTGAATTCAACATTTTTCTCGGCATAGATCAGTGCTTGGTTTTGAAGCCTTCCAAAAAACGCCTTGTTTTTGCAGAGATAATTTTGCAAACAAGAATATTAGTTATGGGTTGAGAGGGGGGCAGTTAACAGCGACTTTAAATAACAGTGGCACAATAGACATGCAATTGTAATACCAGTCCAATTGGTCAAGTTGATCTGCTTAATTACAGTAGTATGATTTAGCAGCCTAAGCTATTTTGAATTTTTGTTAATATTCTTTCATTAGATGGGTTATGGATTTTGAATTTATATATGTGTGTGTGATTCGTTGTAATTGTAAAACTATGATAAAGAAGTACAACATCGTCTGCAAATATTATTACGTTTCTAATTTTTTGAATCATTAAATATAATTCATGAATTAATTTGTCTAAAATAATGTCCCCTTTTAGCATTATTACAAATTACAAACTAAGACATGCGATTTTGTTTTGTATTTCTTTTACAAACAACATGCTATATATTTAAAATGAAATTGAATTTTATTTATTGAACAATAAAGAAACACAAATTTAAGTTCTTCCGAGATAAGTAAAATTAGAAAAGAAAAGAAATAACAAAAATATTATTCCGATAATATTAATTTTGATTAATTAAAAAATATTTAAACATTGAATGAATTCAAATTACATAGTTCAACTTGTGCAATGTTTAATATGAAATAATTAGTTATAATTTTTTTAATAATAAAAATATATAAAATTAACATAAATATATGTTAGTTATGTGATTATTATGTTTAAAAATAAAAAAAATAAGAAAATAGATAACATTTTTTAAAATAATTATACTATTCACGAATCTTAACTCATGCTCATAATATATATATTCTAAATGCCTTAATGATAGAGTCAATAGGTGAGGCAAATAACATTACTAAAAAATAAATTATTTAAAAGAATAGAAAGAAAATGTTTTCGGACTAGCATATTTTGTAATTTTAACATTTGTATAAATGATAAACTTTCTCCTACTTTAAATCACTTTTGCCTAAAGCTCCTACGTCTCCATCCTTCTTTAGGGCAGTGACAACACTCCTCCGTCTCCGGCTTAACAACAAAAAAAAAAAAAAAAACAAGGAGCGTACAATAGCGCTCGTATCAGAGTAATGAGATAATGGTGTCCACACCTAATACGAATAAGATCACTACGCTCACATTCATTCCTCCCTTTATAAGTCAACCAAGCTGACACATTAGTAGTGTCCACACCTCATATACACAGTATCCCAAGTGCTTTAATTATGAGCAATACCAACATTTCATATTCCATCAGATTATCAGCTTCAGCATAATAATCTTCACCGTCGGACGTTCCTTTGGAGAAAGTGGGGACCGATGAAGTAGTTGGTTAACATGTTTGAGCTTTCAAAGGAACCAATATCTTGAATGACCATGGCAAAAGACAAAGGTAGCTCGACTTGTTTGTGTCACTCATTAATATATGCATCGTTGTGATTAAGTTTAAAGGACATATAAACAATGTGCTCTAAATCAGTGGTTTAACAACAAGGTTACAATTTAATTTCAATTCATTTATCCCAATTTATAACTTCCTACCCTATAACTAAATTTGTAATTTAATCATCAACCTTCGTAAATAAATAAATGTAACAACATTAAATAAATTTGACAAACATCAAAATATTTGACTAAATTTGAAAAATTTAAAAACTTTAAGTAAAGAGTATCATACACCAATCCTCTCGGAAGCTCAAACTTCTAAGAAATAAACCTAACTCATTTATATTTCACAACACTTCCTCTTAAGTGTAGTGTATGTTATCTTTACAATCTTTAACATTTGAACTTTTCTTAAGTTGAAAATTTTAATTGATTTTAAGATTATCATACCAATTTGATCCTAAAACCTTACTAATCTAATACCATGTTAAAAATTATTATGAAACTAACTTTCGAATCTAACAACTTATTTATACATTCTAACATTAAAAACTAAATTATTTAAAATAAAATGTTAATGGATAACTTTTAACATTTTTAATAAATTAACCAAAGGGTTAAAATAAGCCTTTTTTTCCGAGTCCTCTATTTATTAAAAAAATTACCCTATAGTTTTAAAATTAACTTTTCCGTTAAATAATTGTTTGAGTCATGAGGAATCTCATGGTCACTACTATCTGTGGTATCTTTGTTATTTGAAGAAATTCATTTTCTACTATTGTTCATACAAGAAAGAAAACTACTAGAAAGACAATGGTGCCCAGCACCTACATCGGAATAGAAATAAATCCGCTTATGTTATTAAACTCGTTTATAAAGCGAACAACGTTACACGAAGTCAAAAAGTGTTGGGCAATTTCGCTTCAACTCTTGTCAGCAATCACTTGGTAGTTTCTAGCTCTTCTTCATGTGTGAATAAAAGTCATGTTTTCATTTTCTCCATCTTCGTGAAGATAATAAAATATAAAGATATATCACCTCCGATATAAATAGCCTGGCAATAGAAGTGCTAGGGAAGCAAGAGAAAGAAACGAGGAAAAAGAGAAGAGCAATTAGCTTTGTCAGCAAAAGTGGGTTGGATTATCTTTGCTCCGGATTAGGGGAACACCATCTTCTCGCCATATTATCCGCTCTTCACATAACGCAGCTACCACCTCCACGTATAAACCATGCTCCTAAAAATAAAGATAGAACAAAGAATAAATGAAATCAGAGGTTGACAAAATATAGTGTATCTTCTCCATAACAATCCTATGACTCCACCATACATCTTTGCTCCTATTTTCAATTAAATGTTTCTCGTTGAATAAAGTTGCATTCACTATTATTATATACTTGCTCGTGTGTAAAAGTTTATATTATTGAATTTCTGGTTTAAATAAATGCATATAAATTTCTGCATACATATTCTGAAAGCATCCTATCATAATAACATAAAGAAACACAAAGGAAATCAATAAATGATAAAGGTGAAGCAGACCAACATTGCAGATAAACTGACAGAATATATAAGATCTAATACCTCCTGAAGAACCCTTGCTGCTAGCTCCTCGGCAGTGTCATCAGGAAGTACAGAGACAACTCTTTGAGCAAGAATGCGCCCTGTGTCATAGTGCTCATCCACAAAATGTATTGTAGGGCCTGAGAACCTGATCAAACATTGAATGACTTAGTATAAGGACAACATACGTCCCAACTGTAATGCAAATTTCGTCATTATGTGGAAGTTGGAGTAGAGAAGACTCCAGTATGGGATCAGATTGCATACCGTGATCCAGAAGCAATCACAGCTTTATGCACCTTCATACCGTAATAACCTTTGCCCCCAAAAGCAGGAAGAAGTGAGGGATGGATGTTAACAATCAATTTGGGATAAGCTCTAACCAACTCCACTGGTATAAGTTTTAGATATCCAGCTAGGAGGATGAAGTCAACATCAAAATTCCTATTTAAGGTACAGAACTTGGAATTAATAAGGAATGGGATAAGACAAAAAGAATCCACATCCAACATAAATTACCCACCAATTTCAATGTCAATGTCAATGTGCAGAAATTGCATCAAGTAAAACTCATGAGGGTACTGATACACAATTAGATAACTAACACACACACATAAATGTGATATTAAAACTTTGAGTAACCAAGTTCCAAATTCAAGGCAAGGAAAGAGGGTGGACAGAATAATAGTATGTAGTCTGTAGGTAGCATAGCTACTACTTAGTGAAGAAATTTGATATGAGAATAATAGTATGTAGTCTGTAGGTAGCATAACTACTACTTAGTGAAGAAATTTGATATGATAACTATCTCATATGATGGATCATCATCTTATATTAGATATTTTCCAACATCTATGGATGCCCAGTTTCCACACCATGCCTGATGTCATATGGTACTGATTATTACAAAAGCATATATTTATTTTCACTGACAACCTCCTGACTAAGCAAAAATGTTAAAAATCATGTATGGTACAATATTCACAAAACTCAAATATGTAAAGAAACAAAATCAACATTAAAGAAAAGAAGTCTGACGACCTAAGGGTAGCTACAAGGTCTTCTGGTGATAGTCCATCGGGTTCATCCTTCGAATTGGGGAACAAAATAACCGGGATGCCCTTCTCTCTGGCATACTCAGCACCTCCGCAACCTTTGCATCAAGAGGATAAGGTTTACAATGTATAAATACTTAAAAAAAAAAAGATTTACACAGTATAGTCAGCTACCATGGCAAGGAAAAGGCAATAAATTTGCAATCCTTATGTTGGTTTCGTCTCAGCATAGCTAATATGACAGCTTCTAAAAAACTTTAATGCACAACTCTGGAAATCAGCATTTAGCAAGAGAAATCCCAATATTGCTCAAAGAACTGATATAACAACAATTTTTAATATTTAATAACAAAGCTGCCTTGCAGTAAGAAGCTATATAGTATAGAAACAGAAAGAATAACCAAAAAAGGTAGCATAATGTCACGTCCCGCTCAAATTGTCCCTAAAAATCCAAACAAATGATGGTTGTCTAAAGGATCTAGACTATTCTACAAGGAAAGTTCTAGAGTTGCCTAGAGATGTCTAGAAAGAGCTAGAGTTGGATGGACTCAACTCAAGCTAGAAGACCCTAGAATATTCTAGAGCACGCTGGAGAGTGCTAGAATGGGCTGGAATATTCTAGAACATGCCGGATAGTTCATGAAGGATGTAGAAGTCGCTGGAAGCTTACGGAACATCCCGGAAGGTGCATGAAGGAACTAGACAAACCTAAAAGACTCTAGAGTTGGCTAGAAGGTCCTAGACCCTTGTGGCATATTGTACATAAATCTAGAAATCTCTTGTACATTCTAGACTAGGAAGACTCTAGAAAGTGGTGGCATACTCTTAAGCTTAGAGCCACACTATAAATAGACCCATTGATATTCATTTGTATTCATCTTGGGAAATCTTGGGAATTCTTAGCATCTTGTAAGATAAATTCTCTCTAGAGCAATACAAAGCATTCTTTGCAAACTCTCTTTTTAGTCTCTTTGGAGTTTCATTCGGATTCAAAGGCAGGCTTAGTGCAATGGACGGTGCTAAGTGCCGCACGATCTCTACTTGAAAAATAAGGTCGTGACAGTTGGTACCAGAGCGGGTTAAAGTATCTCTATCTTTGGCAAAAATGAAGAACACTGCCCCAGCTACACCAAGCATGGACGTTCCAACAATGGAACGTGGCCGTGAGGAAATTCGGAAAGCCCCAAAGGAATCTCGAGCCAAGTCGAAAGACATGCTTTCTAGCTTAGAAGCACGAGTTGGGAGTGCACAGGACAGCTTAGGAGAGCTGTTCGATCGAGTGGACAACTTGGAGGAACGTTGCAATGGCTTGGAGGCCGAGGATGTGGAGATCCATGCAGCGGTTAAGATGTCCCTCAACGAGCTAGATGGTGGATTAAGGCAAGAGATTGATGGGTTAAAGGTGGAACTTGCCAAGGTAAGGGATCTTGTCCAAAGAGAACTTGCTAATATGTTGCTTAGAATGGAGGATATGGGTGGTGATCTAGCTCTATGTAAGCGGGCTATGGCCGCGGGGACTAGCGCAACCACCGTCATTGAGGCTAAGAGGGTGGATGTTCCCAAGCCTAAGACCTTCAATGGTGTTAGGAACGCTAGGGAAGTGGAGAACTTCCTATGGGGGCTAGAACAATACTTTGAGGCTACTGGCATAACAGACAATGCCAGCAAGATCCAAACTGCAGCCATGTATTTGTCCGATACTGCGATGTTGTGGTGGAGACGGAGGCATAGAGATGTGCAACGAGGGGTTTGCACAATTGATACTTTTGAAGATTTCAAAAGGGAGTTCAAAATGCAGTTCTTCCCTGTAAATGCTGAAGAGGAGGCAAGAGGCCGTTTGCGATGATTGAAGCAAACGGGTAGCATAAGGGACTATGTGAAGGAGTTCACAACCTTGCTGCTAGAAGTCCCTGACACATCTGACAAGGATGCCCTATTCTTGTTTATGGACGGTCTCCAATCGTGGGCTAACCTTGAGCTCAAGCGACGTGGTGTCCAAGATCTATCTTCGGCCATTGCGACTGCGGAAAGCTTTATTGATTACTCTACAAACAAAGAGAGCTCTAAAGCCACAGATAAGAAGTTTGTTGGAGGAAAGAGTGGGGAAAGCCACGGCAAAAAGTCAGGGTTCCAAAAACCATAAAGACAGCTCCTCATTCAAGCCACGGGATAAGGGGAAGGAAAGGGAGGATCGTGGTGCCTCGAAGCCCCGTGTGACGTGCTTCATTTGCGACGGACCGCATTGGGCACATGAATGTCCGAAAAGAAAGGCATTGAGTGCCTTAGTAGCCTCCACACATGATCAAGATGGAGGTGAGTCGGACGAAGGTGCAAAGATGGGTTCTTTGCGCCTACTTGGTGCATTGCAGAGCGCCCCAAAGACCCCTAAGGGCTTGATGTATGTAGATGCAGCCATCAATGAGAAGGTCGCCAAAGCCTTGGTAGACACAGGTGCATCACATAACTTTGTTTCAGTGGAAGAAGCAAAAAGGCTCAACCTGAAGGTTGTCAATGGAAGGGGATCTCTCAAAGCGGTTAACTCGGCAGCACTACCATTACATGGAGTTGCTCGTGGAGTTAAAGTCAATCTTGGTGCTTGGACTGGCCAGGTGGACTTATCAGTTGCACCTATGGATGACTACTCGATAGTATTCGGCATGGAGTTCTTGGACCAGGTTAGAGCTTTCTTGGTGCCATGCTCAAACTCTATGTGTATTATGGATGGTTCGAAGGCTTGTGTGGTACCGACGGACAGGACCACCAAATGTACAACCCAAGCTCTCTCGGCACTTCAATTCAAGAAGGGATTGAAGAGAGAAAAAGAGAGTTACCTGACCATCTCAAAAGAGTACAATGACGAGGAGTCACCAAAGCCAAGCTTGCCGACGGAAGTACAAGTTGTCTTAGATAAGTCCCATGAGGTGATGTTTGAGGCATCACCAAAGCCAAGCTTGCCAACGGAAGTGCAAGCTATCCTAGATAAGTCACATGGGGTGATGCATGAGGCCTCGCCCAAACGGTTACCTCCAAGGAGGGAGGTGGACCATGAAGTCGAGTTGGAGTTCGACACAAGACCACCAACAATGAGCCCTGATCAGGTGGAAAAATCAGAGGCGCACAACGGAAGCGTGGTGGTTGACCCGCCAAGTGGAAAGGCGGAGTTAGCAGCCTTGAGTAGGCCAAATAGTCCTCTATTGGAAAGGATCAAAGAAGGATTGGAGCATGATGCCCTTGCTCAAAACCTCCTTGCCCTCATGAAGGAAGGAAAGACGAGACGATTTTGGCTGAGTGACGGACTACTCTATACCAAGCAGAATCGAATCTTCGTGCCGAAATGGGGGAGCTTAAGGAAAGAGCTTATCAAGGAGTGCCATGATTCGTTATGGGCTGGACACCCAGGAATGAGGCACACCCTTACTTTGATCAAGTCAATCTACTATTGGCCTCAACTTCGGGATGATGTCGAAGCTTATGTAAGAACTTGTCTTGTGTGCCAACAGGACAAGATAGAACAGCATACACCCGAAGGTTTGCTAGAGCCACTGCCTATTCCAGAGAGACCATGGGAAAGTGTCTCTATGGATTTCATCACTTGTTTGCCAAAATCAGAGGGCTTTGGCAGCATTATTGTCGTCATCGACCGCTTCAGCAAATACGCGACATTCATACCTGCCTCAACGGACTGCACGGCAGATGAGACGACACGTTTGTTCCTCAAGAATGTTGTGAAGCATTGGGGAATCCCGGCTAATATCGTGAGTGACCGAGACCCACGATTCACGGGGAAATTTTGGACTGAACTATTCAAGTTGTTGGGATCAGACTTGAATTTCTCCACAAGCTTTCACCCACAAAGTGACGGACAAACGGAGCGTGCCAACGCGTTGCTGGAGTTATATCTCAGGCACTTTGTTAGTGCCAACCAACACGATTGGGCAAAGTTGTTGGATGCAGCCCAATTCTTTTACAATTTACAACGGAGCGAGTCTACCGCGAAGAGTCCCTTTGAGATCGTCATGGGGCAGCAACCCATGACTCCTCATACCTTGGCCACGAGTTATGAAGGGAAGAGTCCTACTGCTTTCAAATTTGCCAAGGCGTGGCATGAACAAGCTGAGTTGGCCCGAGAATACTTGAATAAGGCGTCTAAAAAGATGAAGAAATTGGCTGACAAGAAAAGGAGAATGGTGGAATTTCATGAAGGCGATTTGGTCCTTGTAAAACTATTGTCCCAACAGTTTAAGTCCTTGCGGAAGGTTCATAAAGGGTTGGTGCGGAAGTATGAAGGACCATTTCCAGTCCTCAAGAAAGTCGGTAAGGTGTCGTACAAGCTGCAACTCCTTCCAAAGCTCAAAATTTATCCGGTCTTTCATGTAAGCATGCTAAAACCTTATCATGGAGACAAGGAAGACATGAGTCGAGGAGAATCCAAGAGGGCGCCTACCGCAGTGGTAACCTCCTTTGATAGGAAAGTGGACTCAATCTTGGCGTATCGCTTGATCCGGCGTAGAGGTGTACCAAGTTATCGAGAATACTTGGTCAAATGGAAGAACGCTCCGGATGTAGAAGCAAGCTGGGAACCTGAGGACTCTTTGTGGCAATTCAAAGATGACATAGAAAGGTTTAAGCTTGAAGGCGCGACGAGGGCGTCGCGAACTTGAGTGGGGGAGGGTGTCACGTCCCACTCAAATTGTCCCTAAAAATCCAAACAAATGATGGTTGCCTAAAGGATCTAGACTATTCTACAAGGAAAGTTCTAGAGTTGCCTAGAGATGTCTAGAAAGAGCTAGAGTTGGATGGACTCAACTCAAGCTAGAAGACCCTAGAATATTCTAGAGCACGCTGGAGAGTGCTAGAATGGGCTGGAATATTCTAGAACATGCCGGATAGTTCATGAAGGATGTAGAAGTCGCTGGAAGCTTACGGAACATCCCGGAAGGTGCATGAAGGAACTAGACAAACCTAGAAGACTCTAGAGTTGGTTAGAAGGTCCTAGACCCTTGTGGCATATTGTACATAAATCTAGAAGTCTCTTGTACATTCTAGACTAGGAAGACTCTAGAAAGTGGTGACATACTCTTAAGCTTAGAGTCACACTATAAATAGACCCATTGGTATTCATTTGTATTTATCTTGGGAAATCTTGGGAATTCTTAGCATCTTGTAAGATAAATTCTCTCTAGAGCAATACAAATCATTCTTTGCAAACTCTATTTCTAGTCTCTTTGGAGTTTCATTCGGATTCAAAGGCAGGCTTAGTGCAACGGACGGTGCTAAGTGCCGCACGATCTCTACTTGAAAAATAAGGTCGTGACAATAAGATCGAAATAAGAAATTGAATTGCAAGTAGGATAAAAAATAAGCTGCAAAACTCTTGAATATCCAATAACTGCATTAGACTTGGAACAATAAACAGTGTTTGGAATCATACAGAACAGTATAACGAAAGAGTAATCAAGTTTTTAATTTCAATTTACACTCTTCCTTTTTCAAAAGACTAATGAAGACTGTACCTGACTTATTGGTGACCAAGACAACAATTTCTCCAAGAACAGATCCACGAAGAGAGGCCTCATGAATTGAGTGGAAGTTAGAACCTCCACCGGATACAAAAACAGCAAGTTTTTTCTGTCTAATCCCAGTTCTAGAGTCCTCACTGAAAGCAACATGTGTAGGTTTTCTTGCACTAGTTGTGCATAATACTTTCTTCCTAGATGAAACCCTTAGTGGAAGATAGAGGCAAGCTTTTTGGGAAATCCACTTGTGAGTCTGAACGTGAGGACTAGTAGAAGAAGGAGAAACCCTTGCTAATATTGATTTACTGGTATTATGAATTGATGGTATTGTTAGGTTTGAGCAAAACCCATAGAGGATATTTTGAGCTTCCATTAGAGAAAAACACCCCTACCTCCTGAAGAAGAATAGATAAAAATAAAATCAAAAATCAAAATAACAAAATAGCCTCGCTACATCAAGTTTAGATTACAAGGGCCCAGTTGGGTGAAATTTGCATATATAATTTATTTGAAAATGCACAAAATTAATGTGTAGCTCACCAGTCAGAAATAGCCGAAAGAAATGAGAAAGCCTTTTTCTTAATACATTGAAACACTTCACCATGCAAGTAACATAAAATTAAACAGATAACAAATATATTCAGACAGCAAAAGAAGTAATTAAGCTGTGAGTTCAATTAATTAACCATGTTCTTTTCACAACCAGGATTCGTGTGAAACAGTCCAATTACAATCATACAACATTAAGATCTGGAAAAAATGTCACCAAGATTAAAAGTAACAATTAAGAAACACATGCCTAGAAATGTTTCTTTGTGCTTATAAATACTAATTTGTTTTGGTCAACATAGGCACAATTTGAATTGAAAATGAGTCGCACTTAGACAATAGCTACTCAAACAATGTATGTGGCAAATAAGGGATAAAACAACATCAGAAAACGAAAATTGTGTTGCTACTATTCAAACAGGGACATCTTTGTTGATTATTATTAATATAAGAGCCTTTCACGTTGATTAAGAAAGATAATAATGTAGTCTTTATAACCTTTTACCTTTTAGGATTAGATGTATCATGTTTCTTATATACTATACAAAATTTACATGGTATCATAGCTTCAATTGATCAATGGGTTATGAAAAAAAAAACTAATGACCTCCTACACAAAAAATAATAAAATAATAATGGACTTTACAAAAAGAAATAGAGACAAGTAACTTAAATAAAATTACAATACAATAAAAATATATTAAAAATACAAAATGTTGGTTAAACGACCCACATTTAAGGTGGCATGTTAGTGCAAAAGAGTGTCCTATATTGATTAAGAAAGATAGTAGTATAGTATTTATAAGTAATATGGGACTTAACTTTGATTAAAGTTAATTTTTTAAGATTAAATGTATATTTTGTACTATACAAATTTACAATTATAACCCGCTAACTTAGAAATTGCATAAGCCAAATAGGGCTGCTCTTATGGTGGTTGCTTCTTATCTGGCTAAATTGAGATTGCTTCAAAGTAATAATGAATCATGATGATAACGAACAAGGAACAATACTACCAATATATGTGCAGGCAGGATTTGACCCTTTAATTTAAACCCAGATGAAAGATTCCAAATTGAGTAAAAAAATTGCAGAGAACATAGCAAACACGTGTAGGATTAGGATATCAATTTCAATACAGGCAATTTCGACCCTGATCAGGAGTGGCTCAAAAGTTTGTGAAGCCCTGGGCCGCAACTAAAGATGTATTGGAATGTTGAGAATAAAAAATTCGAATGATTGAAAAGGTACATAAATCATCATATCAGATCAGTAACTAGCTCATATCACAGTACCATATATACAAGGTAGCAATCCAAGATAAGGCAGAGAGGTTACCTATTATAAAATAAAAGCCGACCAAGCAGAATACTTCACGGGCAAGAGAGTGGGAGAGTGGACCATGGAGATTACTGGTTGGCGGCAATAGAGTTGGAGGACACTTAACGGCGAGCGTTGGTAAGTAAAAGGGGTAAAGACAGCTTAGAATCGAATATATACACTGCGTCTTTTCCTGTTTTGATTTTCTAGTGAATTTTCCTTTAACCTTACATCCTTTTTCTTTTATTTATTTTGTTTCCCCAAAAAATTTCCTTCTTTTTCCTTATATTTTTTCGAATTATTTTTACGGTTCTTTTTTCAAATTTTTATTTTTGTAAATAATTTTATTTATTTATTTATTTTTTAAATAAAAATAAATAATTATTTAAATTAGTTTTAAGTTTTAAACGTAATCACTAATTGTGAGTAACATATGTAATTGATATGGATATTTTCCTGTGAAGGATAGCTTTTCGTTAAGAAAATATATAAAAAAAAAATTGTTATTAGGTGGAGTAGAAAAATCATATTCTTATTAAATAAAATACAAAAAAAATATTATTATTAAGGGAAATACAAAAATCTATTAACTTAAAAAAAAACACAAAGTCTCCTCGTAAAACCTCCATTACTCCAAGTCAAATCAATCTACTCCAATCCGCAATCAACCCATAAATTTCAACTTTAATCCATTTCAGAACTTGATTCTAAACAAAAAGAATTAATAGATACCATTTCAGAATAAGTTGATGTATCAACTTAAAAACACTTCTAAAAAATTATTTTTTAAAATTATTATAAAAGATTAAAAACAAAAAATATTGTAAAAAACTTTTATATTAAAAAACAAAAAATAAATAAATTAAAATTAAAATCTATTCCATTTTAAAAAAAGGACTAACCGATGTTGAGCTGTTGAGTGCTAGACTCATCAAAACAAAGTAAACAGAGAATACTAAATAATAAAAAACCGTAAGTTATGTTTCGGATCTATATTTATCTGTGTTTTTCATTGTTCTCAAAAACAATATAACATATAAATTTTTATTTTAAAAAATAATAATTTAAAAACAATGATTAAACACTTATTTGTTTTTAAAAAATAGTTTTGTGCTTTTAAATACAAATTTTTTAAAAAAAAAATTATGCGACCAAACAAGCCTAAATTTGCAATATTTTTTAAAAATAAAGAGAATAAAAAATGCTTTATTAGTATTATTCATAGCTTTAGTTTAAGTGGTGGATCATGTTGGAGCAACGTTGTGCCCCAAGTTGCATATGGAAGCAATCTTTTAAGGATCTCATTTCTAATGTTTACATTCAAAGCCTTCGAATTAGGGTATAAGCTGATAAACAATGAAAATTTACAGCGATTCGAATTAGGAACTCAAGTGCCTCACCCAAGCCTGAAACATTTTTGTCATCATTCTTCTGCAACAGCTGCTGCTTCTGCCTCGGAGAAATAATCATGTCTGTGATAAGGGGACAAAGAAGAGTGTTATGAACAAAGAGATTTTTGAAGACGATAACATAGTGTAAAAATGGAGAATAAATCGAGCAAATGAGGAAACTACTTTTGTGATCATTGGCATTCCTACTTTGTGGGTGGCAGGCCCATGGTCATTAAGGAACCTTAACAATTTCAATGAAACGTCCCTCCTTATGAACTAGGTAAAGTCAAAAGTGCGGTTCTCCTCACTTTGTCTCCTAATAGCCCACCAAAAATATCTCATAAAAGAAAAACTATTCAGGTCATTGACAGTGGAGTTCTTGAAGAGCCTGCTATGCTATTCGGGTAGAGATGCCAACAGTTTGGTTCGGGTTAGATTCGAACTGAACAAAACTGACCCACCGGTCAATTTAAACTAGATCATTTTAAGGCATTCCGGTTTCATTTCGGGTAATATCCGTAGGTAAAAAAATATCCTTTCACCTCCACTTCCTTTTCCATTTCAAATGAAAATACAGTAATATATTTTTATGTAATTGAAAATTACTTAAATGGAGAAAAATAAATTTTACCACCAACACATTATGTAAATCAATATAATTGAAATTATCAACTTTACAATTATTTAAAATAATGATAGTTTACAAAAATTAAATTAACTAAACAAATATATTGTCGTTGAAATCACTATGATACTTACAAAGTAATTTTAAGAAATTATTACATGTAATACTATTTTTTTAATAATCTTTTAGGTAAAATTAAAAAAAAAGTTTTAAAAATATTATCCACAATTGATAAACAAAAACACATCCAAGAATTAAAAATTCTAATTCAAAAAATTTATTCAAAAAAATTTATAATCAATAATATATATTATAAATTCAAATTATACTAAATATTATTTTATATATTTACTAAAGTATTAATAAATAACTTATACTATAAATAATTTGATAAATAAATGCTAATATATATGTGAATTATGGAGTATCTTTAATCCGATTTGATTTACTTCTCAATCCATTTCTACCCGAACCATTTATAATCGAATAAATAATATACCGATTCATGCATATCCCGATCTGATCTAAAGGGATTAGGTATCCACGGACCCCAACTCCAGTGCCATAAAATTGAAGCATCGATGGTGAATGGACAAATCCTAAGTGAGTGCACTGTAATTTCTTGGCCATAAGTTCTTGATTTGATTATACCATTGACAATTCTAACTTAACTAACCATCTAAGTTTTGAGATAAGATTAAACTCAAATATAATATATTTTAATTAAAAATAAAAGATGAAAATGAAATTAATTTATTTTTGTATTAAGTTGGTAGATACATCTTTCAACCATTTTTACGCTAAATAGATTCCAGTTTTTCTGCAATTACAATAACCAAAAGAAAAAAAAAACTACCCTGAAAAAACAACAATACAAAAAATCTAGTAAAACAATATAACCATCAAACCATGTGATCTAAAATGAGATTGAAAAAATTCATAGTCTAACTCCCTCCAAAATAACTCTTAAGGAGGAAGAGTTGTCATAAACTTATAAATGCAGCAGAAACTCAATGCTAAGTCGTTGTGGGACTTCAACACTCACCCCTCACATCGATTTCCGATCGAGGATATGGAGCGCCTCCCCCTCACACCAACGTAGGGTTCATCCCCTACAACCAGTCGGGTACTGACCAAGTCACCTGACTCTAATACCATGAATAAATCAATAGTCTAACTCACTCTAAAAGAGCTCTTAAAGAGGAAGGGTTGCCATAGAATTATAAATGTAACGAAAACTCAGTGCTCAGTCGATGTGGAACTTCAACAGGGATGTCAGAGGAACAAAGAAACTGTTATTAATCTACCTTAAAATGCACACAACGCAACTTTATCGTGCAGATTTCAAAATAGATCCATGTCTACATAGAAAATCTGAAAAACATGCTAATAACATCGATAGAATTAAGAAACAGCAAATAATGGTGTGAAGAAAAAAAAAAGTTTCCCACATAACACAATTAATGTTTTTGTTATTTGACAAACACAAAACATAATTTACTTTTTAACACAAATAACTTTTACATAGTTAATCTCTCTATTTAAATGACACTCTATTGCATCAACAGGATTTACGGGAGTAATAAATAACAGTGGTGTAGCGTGAACAGATAACACCTGTGGCTGTAACCGCTGGAAACATATTATATATGAGACGAAAGCAGAGAAGTTAGGACATTGGTGTACTAGTACTCAACTACACATGAAAATCTGTGTATTGGCATGCATCTTTAGCAAATATATAGCAGAGCAAAACTATACCTATCTACTGAGGATAAGAAAGTTTTTCGGGTGGCTTGGCGAAATCAGCAACATTAGCAATGCTGATGCACCATTTAAATGTTGGTGCCCAAAAGTGAACTGCATTGGTAAAGCATATGATGAACATTTATCAGTAGTTATTCATTTAAATCATGGAGATGAATATCAAAACAATCCACAGGTATCAATATGACCAAAACTTTGATTAGTATTAACACGATGCACAAAATGTTTACCACAAAAATCTCAGGCAATACCGCAACTGTCAGCAGGGTGGTTCCACAGCGCTTGGAGCTTTCTCGGTTGACTCTCACCAACCAATAATTTTTCGGTTTCTGTCTAACTCTATTATTATTAGTCGGTTGACTCTCACCAATCAATACTACTCATGCATCCTTTCATAAAGAAAAATTATTAATACTTGTCTTATATTTATAATAAAGGGCAAAATGTTGTCTAGCTACATAATTTTCACCAAATCAATAAATTAATTTATGATTATTAGGTTACATATTAAAAAACCTATAATTTTTTTAAATAAATATTATAATATCATAATTTATGAATAATATATTATTAATTTTATAATTTATCAGAATAACCACTCTATTTTATTAAAAATATTAAAATTACATATTTTTATTCTCTAATTTTCATAATAATAAGAAGATTATAAATAAAGTATTAAAATAATATAATAATTTTTAAAAGAACTTTTTCGCTAAATTATAAGCCTAAATTTCATATAATAAATCTAAAAAAAAAAGGTTATAAACTAGGGGTCATAAAGTCTTTTTCGTATGTTTCTCCGATATGTGAGAAGACTAATAAGATCTTATAAGTGAATGATCAGGAATGAAGCTTATGCTGTTAATAAAGCCAATTGCTGTGCTTACAGTCACCATAAGTTGCACAGTACTATTCTTAATACTTCCCCAGCCGCATTCAATTCCTCGAAGACCCAACTCTATGGCCCGGAGGAGCTTTATTCTATGGCTTCATGGGTTAGGCGACTCAGGACCGGCCAACGAACCCATCAAGACCCTCTTCACTTCCCCAGAGTTCAACAGTGCTGTATGGTCCTTCCCTTCTGCTCCTTCTAACCCAGTCACCTGCAATTGTAAGTTTATATTCAGTTTCGCGTTTGATTTTCGCTTCTTCTTCGTGTTTGATTTTGCTAATTGCTCCGATTTGATTATTTATATCTCAAATGGGTACTTTCGGTTTGATAAGATTAAGGTTTTGATTTGTTGTTGAACTCTGTTTATGCTCATTATTATTATTATTTTTGTGTTGGCGGAGGGGGGATTAACCGGATAGTGTTGTTTACGGATCAAGATTTTCTGCCATTAGCTCATAGGAGTAAGTAATAATTTTACTGTGAGCAGGGTCCGGAATTTTTTGTAGGGAGTGGTTAAAATCTAAGTTTTTCGTAACATAATATCACCCAAAAAAAAAAACTACATTTATAAAAGAGTTTCGTAAGCATCATAACTTATTAATAGTAACTAGTAATAATAACAATAGTATAAAATTAATTAAAAAGGATTTTACCAAGAAATGATGTTACATGTGTGGCTATGTTGGCACTTGACAATGAAAAAAAGAACTCTCTAAGTTGAGTCCTACCATCTACGATGCTTCAAAGCGTTGAATTCATTTATAGTCAAATATGAATAAATGCTTTTAGTATAGTCTTTTTCAATGTAAATAATCTTACAATCTGCTAAAAAAATTCTCCATTTTGTTTCAAATAAATGTTTTGATAAATTTTATAGCTGAAAATGCATGTTCTGTAATTGCATAGTTGCAGTAAATATAAGAAGAATCAGTATTAAACTAATTAACTTGTCAATTAAGAGAACTAATTAAATGGCCGGATTTCAACAAAGCAAAACATACAAATGAGTAATAATAGAGTTAGACAGACAAAACTAGTATATCAAAGTAAATAAAAAAAGATACAAAAAAATAGAGAAAATAACTACAAAATCCCTTGAGGTTTTTTAAAACTGCAAAAATTTCCTCCAACAAAAATACAAAATTCAGACTTTGATCTTCTATTGTCGATTGAACTTGCATAATCAACATCTATATAAATTTCAATTTGAAAGTGATAATTCAAATTAGAGAAAATAACTACAAAACCCCTTGAGGTTTTTTAAAATTGCAAAAATTTCCTCCAATAAAAGTACAAAATTCAGACGTTGACCTTCTATTGTCGATTGAACCTGCATAATCAACATCTATATAAACTTCAATTTGAAAGTGATAATTCTTTGATAAGAGCAAGCTTTTTCCAGTTGTGCCTTTAAGGTATCATCGGATCTTCAAAACTGATCCCATATGAGTTTCACAATAGGATTGAATGTACTGAATCACTACACTTATAGCAAACGCAACATCCGGTTTAGTGTATGACAAATATATTAGCTTATCAACCAATCTTTGATAGCGACCTTTGTCAACTATAACACTTTCCATTGCACTTGTGAAGTTGTGTTTTGGATCAATTGGAGTTTCTGCCAGCTTGCAACTTAACATTCTTATTTCTTGAAGTAGATCTAAGACATACTTTTTCTATAATAGAAATATCTCTTTCTTCGATCTTACAACCTTAATACTCAAAAAATATCTTAACCTTACTAAATCCTTGATCTCGAACTCTTTGACAAGCATTTTTTAAAGTTTTAGAATTCCATCAATATTATTGCCATTAAGAATGATATCACCCAACCTCAAGTGATGTTTTTGAAGGTTGAGAGTTTTCAAAAATTACAGGCTCATTTGGTATAGAAATATAAATAGATACAAAATCATTATTAGGAACAACATGAGGAACACAAACATAAGAAGGTACAGTTACTTAAGAAATATTAGGAAGAGTATACCAAGCTAAATCTTCAACATGTCTACTATTCTCCTGAAAAGAAGGGTTGGTAAAGAATGTAGCATTTTCAAAGAATGTAACATCCATAGACACCAAAAATTTACGTGTTGGAGGAACAGAACGAAATGCTTTTGGATCCAGTTTTTCCCTATTGTGATCATGTATGTGAACAAATGCTATACATTAAGGTATGCAACGACATGAACAACTTTTCTCAATATTTTTTTGGAATTTCCATAGTAAACATTAAGGCTCTTACTATCTTAAAAAGTTATTTCTTTCAACTATCTCATTTTATTAGGGTGTATCAACACAAGAATAATGGTATATAATTCCATGAGTTGTGACATATGAACCAAGAATTAAAGACTAATATTCTCCCATTATTGTTTCGCAGAATTTGGATTTTGATTTCGAATTGAATTTTAATCAATTGATGAAAATTCTAGAAAGTTTTGGTAGCTTTTGGATTTCTTTTTTGAGAAAAAAAGCTCAATTTGCACGATTATAATCATTAATGAATATTATTAACCATCTAAACCCAAAAAAGTTATTAACACGTGAAAGATCCCAAATATCGTTGTGAATTAAGAAAAAAGATTGTGATTGTTTATATTTTTGTGATAAAAAATGATTATAATGGTGTTTGGCTAACTCGCATATGTCACGTTAAAAATCATGGAGATCTTGATTTTTGAACATTATAGAAAACAATCATTTCAGATATGAGAAATTTGGGTGACTTAATTGTTTATGATAAAAATTTTACCTATCAATTATGATAAATGGAACTCAAGTAAGTATGAGCTAGATTATCTGAACTAGGAGGCTCACCTTTGAAGTAATAAAGTCCATCAATCTCCTTTCCTGTGTCAATCACCATCACATGCGTAAATTCTGAAACTCACAGTAATCAGGAAAGAATTTAACGATGCATTCTTACTTATTGAAAGGAGATTACAAGATAGCTTTGGAACATGCAAAACAGAATCTAGTGGAAAAAAAATTAAATCAGAATACGGCCTTGTCTTACCACCAAAGCGAAAAATCCATCTACAATTTTAACTTTCTCTTTACCCGAACAAGAAATACATGAAACAAAAAATATTAGAATGATTATTCATATGATATAAACCACCATAATCAATAATCTAAAATTAATTTGTGAGAGAAGCAACATTCAAACTTGAAGAGTAAATCATGACTCAAAAAAATAAGTAATGATATTGGGTTAAAGGCAAATAAAGTATAAATAAAATAGATAACAAATAGGCTTAGAATTCAGCGATGAAGGCTGTTTGGTTTTGTACAGTACACTGTTTTTGACTAAAAGGGTATAAAATGACAGTAATTTCAGCAATGATCAGTTTCTGTGCAAAATACTCTGTTTTGAACTTCAAAAACAAGGTAAAAAGTGACAGTAATTTCAACAATGAAGGCTGAAAGAAAGTATGTATACTCTTGACGATTAAGGCCTGAGAATTCTATCCCCCCTCCCCCCCCCCAAAAAAAAAAAGCTTAAAACTATGATATCATGTAGATTTTTCTGAATATTACTTTGAATATATTGCTCAAATTTATCTTTTATACATTACCTTCATACACTCATACACAATCAGAGGAGATAAAAAAAAGGAAAGGAAAAAAAGAGAGAGATAAACTAGCATTGCATAGTATATGTCCTAAAGTAAGCTCCTTAATTGACTCCTAACATCACACAATTAATTAATAAACACTCCTAATGATTAGGGATTTCATCATCAGAAAATCTTTTTGCACAGTTTTCAATCAAATGAAGTTGGAAATTTTTATGCGCAGTTTTTTTTTTTTTTTTTTGGGGGGGGGAGGGTTGGGGGTAACCAATTGTTTGGAGTCGACATAGTATTCGCATAACAGAAATGCAATTTACAGTTCCTAGCAGGTGTGCAGCTAATTGATTTTGTATTTTTACAGTTATAATTTGAGTTTATTGAAATTGAAGTAGTGAAAGAGATTTTACCATGACTGAAGCAGATAGGAAGCTAGTAGGGAAAGACAACGGTTAAGAACTTAACAGGGGTCTTAGGAGGGAAGAACATTAGTCTCCTACTTGTTTGTTTATTACTTCAACCTGTAACTTGGCTAATTATTAAATTTCGAAAGTGTTTATGAAAGTATGCAATCCTAAAAGAGCGGGTTCATTATGACACTAGTATATTTGGAGTTTTCTTCAATGTACAGATGTTTTACTTCCTATAGTATCATTTGTGTACTGATTGCGTTTTTTTCCATCCTTTTTGAAGATGGTTCGGTGATGCCTTCATGGTTTGACATACATGAGATTCCTGTGACAGCTGTAAGTCACGTCTCTTTTTCTGGGTGTATATCATGAATTGAATGGAATGCAAAAGTGAACCTTTTTTAGTTTTTTAGCATAAGAGATAAAAACATGTGACATACTGGTTTTCATTTTTCCTATATTCCAAGAATACAACTGTTGTAAGAATGTTCACTAATTAATAATTCTTTGAAAATTAGATTTTGAATCCCTCCAGTGTCCTTTTATATCTTAAAATCTTAATATTTTCATTGTATTTCGAATTGACTGTGTATTTCAGGATTCTCCCAAAGACGAAAGTGGCTTGCTTAAAGCAGTTCATGATGTGCATAAGATGATAGAGAAGGAGATATCTGCTGGCACTGATCCTAAGAATGTATTTGTGTGTGGATTTAGTCAAGGAGGTTTATCTCTGTCACTCCCAGATCCACAGATATAGTGGAAACATCTTTGCTTATTGATTTTTAACTTGTGACTTCTGAAATACTTTTTTCAGGTGCATTAACCTTGGCAAGTACTCTGCTATATCCTAAAACTCTTGGAGGAGCCGCTGTTTTTAGCGGTTGGGTTCCCTTTAATTCATCAGTAATTCAACAAATCCCACCTGAAGCTAAGGGGGTAATAATTCTTATTCCTTTCATCCCTATCTTGCTGACCCTTTAAAGTCTTACCATTTAGTTTCCCTAATAAACCTTTTTTCTGCTCCTTTTTCTGTCTAAATTCGAACATTATCCCAATCTCAAAGATCATGCAAGTGTTGTGTATTGGCAAGAATAGCTTATTGTGGTGCAATCGTAGATCATATTCCTCTCATTAGAAGCGACATACAGGAACATAACAGTCAACAAAGTCTAGTCTGCAGACTTTTGATGCTCTTCGTGATGTCTGCATGTGATAGTTGAGGGCATAATTTGTATATAGGATTGGAATGATGCTATCTAGGTCCAGTAAAACCTTATTTATAACATTTTAATGTATGTTGACAAGAGGGATGCTAATTGCACCCATTTTGCATGCTAATTTCACTCAGTCCAATCAATGCATGCCCACAATACACCTACAAATCATAACTTCTCAATTCTCCTAGTTGATAGTGCCACGTTGTATGCATTGATGGGTTTAAGTGCAATAGCGTGTGCAAGATGAGTACAATTAGCATTCTTCACATTGACAAATGTGTTTTTGCTGTATTCTCTCTCTAATTGATATTAAAAAAAAATCTAGAAGCAATTGGTAGCAATTTATGCCTCCCACGAGCAGCATAATCTAAGAATGAATTTGATTGCTAATCCAGACTCTATTTTGGAACCAGGGTCACTTTGTATTAACCTTATTTAGATTTTGAATTGGCTTAAGCATTTATGTTCTCTCTTTTCTTTCTTTATTATTGTTTTTGTGTTTTTTTTTTAAATTATGTAAACTAATGCTCTAATGGATTTATGGTGTGGCTCATTAATTTGAATCTAATTTTGTGTGCAGACACCTGTTTTGTGGTCTCATGGAATGGCTGACAGAACAGTATTATTTGAAGCTGGACAAGCAGGTCCCCCTTTCCTTGAAAAAGCTGGTGTAAGCTGCGAATTTAAGGTACCACATGCACATAATTCAGTTATTTTTGATTAGTTTATCGAATCACATACAATTCCCGAAGAACTTGATTTATTCTTGTTTTGTAGGCTTATCCTGGTCTTGGTCATTCAATAAGCAATCAGGAACTTCAATACCTGGAATCATGGATCAAATCTCGTCTACAAAGTTCCTCGTAAAGATCTCATGGTGATTTTCGTATGGTAATACCTTACGGTGTCCACAACATTCAAGTTTCACACTTGTGTTGCATATCACTGTTCTGCTGGGGAAGAATCGCAATGCATTTCTAGGCAAAACTGGTTAATGAAAAAAAATCATATTTTTTTTATCTTTTTATTCATGCATCTTTTATTATATTCACAGATAAAATCAAGAGCTTAGCAATTGTGATTGTATGTGGTAGACATGTGCTTATATGTTATTATGTCTCTGTTAAATGTAAACTTTCCGCATCTTACTATTTATCTCGTTTTCAGATTCGTTTAGTAAAGACAGTACATGTAGACATTGCATGCAGTAAAAAGAAGTATCGTCCTTATTTTTATTGTTATTTGGCTTGATGTGCAAAGTCGGATTCACGAGTAGTTGTAAGTTATAATTTTATGCCTAGTTCATCAGTTCAGCATTTCACCAGCTCAATAGGAAATTCTTCATATATGAAGTGTTTGATTCATAAACCTCTCAATATAGGAAGAACTAGGAAACTTCTTGTTGAAACAAATACTTTAAAAAAATGTTGAAACAATATTATCGATAACTTGAAATAAATTGTTTAGATTGAGTCGCAGATTAGGTCATTTTTTTTAAGACGTTTTGCGGTTTTGCTCAAATTTGTGTAAGTAAACACAATCTTCTTATCGTCTCCAAGATAAAATAGTTTAAAATCTTTGTTTTTTTCTATCTCGAAACTTTACTGCACCGATGAAAACCAGAATGTTACACTTGAAAATTTTGTTATTCAAAAAACTCAAATGTAATTTAGGATTGTTGAGAAAATATTTTTCTCTTAGTAAGATGAATTTGTAGATTGTTGTGTTGAAATTGAGAGTTGAGGTCTTTTATTTATAGATTTCAGAAATTGTGTGGTAATAACAGTCATGTTTGGAGATGAAGAGCGTAACAATCATTTTTTTTAGTAATGAAATAACAACCATTTTTTTGAGTAATGAAGAATAACGATCATTTTCTGAGTAAAAGAAAATAACGACTATATTCTAAGTAAAAAAAATAACAACTATTTTTTTTAATAAAAATATAACAATTATTTTTTAAGTGAAAATATTTTAATAAAAAAAATTCAAAAAATAAAATATTATCTATCACACACGCACTCGGTACGTTGGTGACAACGACGCACGCGTGTGGTATCATATTTGTCTAGGTTTTCTTACATTTTATAAAAATGTATACTCCAATCTCAATAACTAATTATTTATTATTTATATATCTTTTAAGTAAGGTAAAAAAAAACTTAGAAAAAACTAAAAATTGGGTTCGTTACTTTTTTTTATAAATATTCAATTTTTTTTTACACTTATATGTTAATTGGATGTAGCTAGCGTATACCAATTCACCTAGTGGAATCGATAATTTATGCATTTTTCTTTAATTTCTTTTAATGATTGATATTGTTTAGAATTTTATTTAATGGTTAAAAAGAGTAGTATTTGCCTACGTTAGAAATTCTCGAATGAGTTGAAAGCAGGAAGAAATTTCAACAACTTTTACTATTTCAATTTTCCAGTACTAAGTCAAAAAAATTGGGCGCAAACAAACAATTAATTAAGAAATACATATATTATAATTAAAAAAACGTGACATAATGGGAAGATTCGAAAGCTTAGTTGTTTTTTTTTTTAATTTTATTTCTTAATCGATAAGTCCTGGGCGTAGGAAGGGGATGGGATGGGATGTGATTGGTGAAATTGCTCCTAAGACGGTGTAGATTCAACCAACTGGTTTATCACGTAATTGCAGGTAGCTTCAAGTTTTGACCTTTCATCAAAAATGAATTTACCATAAATTAATGAATCCACATATCATATATCGGTAAATTGGATACGTACATTAAATATAAAAGTAATATTTGAGTTTGTCGTTGATTTTTAACAAGTTCTAATTTAATCTCAGACATTTAGACTTGTATTGTTGGTTTGTAAGTGTTCTATACATAAATTAAATATTTATGGGTACTGTTATGTTAAATGCATAGAAAAAGTAATATTAATTATTCTTTCGTTAATTTAAATTTTTAAGAGACTCAATTTTTTAATAATTCTTATAAGATGTAATATTAGAAGGTGTCAAGAAAACATGCAGCAGAGTGAAGACCAGTATTTAAAATCCAAAATAACTCCTGAGCTAAAAATTAAGGTTCAGGTGTGTGTAGTAAAGAATATAAAAGGCTTTAAAAGGAAAACTAAAGAAACCCTTTGGAACTCGCATTAAACTTCGAAAAGAGACAAAATAAACATTAAAATATAGATGGAGCCCTTAATCTTATCTTGCCTGTACCACCATGAATAAAGCCAAGCTTAATTAATTACTAAAATACTTGGATATAATAATGAATAAAGTAACTTTATTTGATTGAAGATGAGCGGAATCGGATAGGAATGTATATTTTATTTTATAGTTCAAGTAGGTTAGTTTTAATTTTAGAATATCAAAATCTGATTTGTGGTACATCAATTAAAGTTTTAAAACTTATTAACGGCACTTGATTGAATAGATAACTGTATTGAATATATGTTATTATCTTCTAAATTTTAGTTTTTTATATAAATTATAAATATTAAATTACTTATATTTTTTTCTTTAATATTTAATTTTATAAATATTTATTATATTATAACTAATAAAATATCTGAGTTGACTTTTATTTTCGTTGCTTTATTCTATTTAAAAATTAATAAATAGTTATAATTTAAATATTATATATAATTTTTTTAATTAGATTATGGATTAAGCATTATATCTTATTCAAAATAATTTATTCATTTTAGAAATAAAAATAAGTATACAAAAATCACAAATTGAATCTATTAAATCCACTTGAATAACCCGTGTCATCTTATTCATTACCTTCTAAGTATCGTTCATTATGATTTGACTGTTTGTATCTTTCAATTTGTTAATTAATATGTTTAATTCAAACAAAAATAAAAAAATAAAAAAAACTATATTATCTGAACTTACTAAAGAAGAAAATGACTGTACAATCTGAACCCACAAATCCCATGCCACAGCTGATTATTCCTCCAATCAAACCCGAACTCTCTCATTTCAATTTTCTTTAATATTTTTTTACTAGAATAAAACCTTTGCAAGCCCATCAAGGTCCAAGCTTCCCCCACCCTCTCAGTCTCCTCCTGTTGGATAAGGCCATCTCTCTCCTCTCTCGCATCTTTGTAGAGCCATGAAGAAGCTGTACCGAAAGGGGACGGTTCATCCGTCACCACCAAAAATATCAGACCACTTGTCCTCCCTTCCCGCCGCCATCTTAACTCTGGCGGCGGCTCTGTCCTTGGAGGACAGAGAAGTGTTGGCTTATCTCATCTCATGTTCTAACAGCTCCGTCACTCTATCATCAGGACCACGAAGAACTACCCACAAAGCTGGATATGGAAAAGGCGGTTTTGCAGGTGAGAATAGCCGTAGTACCAGTACTGGTGGTGGTGCTGATCACCCTCCTCAGTTTAACTGCGATTGTTTTAGGTGCTACATGAGTTACTGGGTTAGGTGGGACTCATCTCCGAATCGCCAATTGATTCATGAAATCATTGATGCTTTTGAAGATGGGTTGATTGAAAGTAATAAAAGCGTGAAGAATAGTAGAAACGAAAGAAGAAAGAGAGGTGAGAGTGGTAATGGGTCGGTTGAGTTGAAGAAGACCGAGTTGATGAGTTCGGGGAAAAACGAGTTGGGTGAATCGGAATCGGTACAAGAGGGTAGTAGTAGTAGCAGCAGTAGTAATAATAGTGGTGGTAGTGAAGGCGGGGTTGACGAAGAAACAGAGAAAGGGTCTGTGAGAAGGTTTATGAGCTTCATTGGAGAGAGGATATGGGGCGTTTGGGGCTAACAAATTTTGCCCATGAAAAATTTGAAAATGATGAATCTTTAGATGTGGGTTTTCATAGTTATTGTTCTTCATCGTGAACAAACAGGGTTTGGGTATACTCTTTCTTCCCTTTTTTTGGGTTGGTCCCCTTTTTTGTGTAAATTACCCTTTGAAGTTTGAAGGTTGTAAAAACTGGGATTATATCAATACAAATTATCGTGAATTAATTTTGTTGTTCTGTATTATCGATGCCATTAGTTGTATATATACCAAGTCTGTGTATTTGCTGTACGTTTTGCATAATATGACTAGTTATCTGAATGAGGCAAGGATGTCTTTTGTAAAATTAATGAAGGAAGGAAGAAGTTTAACTCACATGGAATGCAATTTTATGTTTCTATTTTGCAGATAAATATTATAGAAATTAATGATCAAATTACAAATATCACTTCGGATTTATTGAAATAATAAAGACATTTCAAGTTTAAAAATAACAATTACGAATTTATAATACAATAATTTCCATTTTTAAGATTTTTTTTTAATTTAAGTTGAAGATCTATATTACATTAGTATTTAGTAGTAATGGTTTTTATAAATTCGCTCATTATTTATTTATTATTTTAAAAAGAAAGAAAGTGAATTAAAATTAAAACGACATCGTCTAGCTCCATCGTCATGAGGCATAGCATGCATGGACAAATTCATAGAAACGTGAAAATGGTGCCGTGTGTGATATGCTGGAAATCTCCAAACATTCATGGTTTGATATGATTTTTAAAAGTTGGGTGGGTGATAATGTTTTATACTTATTAATTATTTTATTATGAAAAAATTTATAAGAATTAAGAATACATATGTTAATTTTTTATTAAATATTAATTTAATATCATTTTATTAAATACATTAAATATTACATACACGATAATTTAAAATTAATTTATTAAATTAAGAATCCTTAAAAATATTAAATTATATTTAACTAAAATTATATATTTTTAAATCTTTTTAAGTAAAAAAAAAACAAAATGTCACCGCATAAAATGATTTATTATTATAAAAATATTTTTATTAATAAATTGATTCAATACAATCTATTTATTAAATGAGTTAACAAAATTTCACAATTTTTCACCCACAAATTCGATTAAAGCAAAGGTGCCCTGTTAAATAAACCCTTACTCCAATTCAAGCTCTGTATTACTCGACATAAAAAAGGCATTTGCCTAATAGTTCATATTTACTTTTTGCAATGAAAAAGGAAGTCTTACGATGTCGTTTAGACTTGGAAAGGCTTGTATAAACTATAAAGGCAAGATATTCTACCTGACTGATGAAACGACACTAGATAAAATAACCGAGTTTGGTCCTGTCTAAATATTTCAAATATGAATCTAACTTAAATGTGTTTGTAAGTATAGTTAGATTTTAGGGTGAGTTATTGGCACATTATTTATTTATTTATTTTTTAAATATATTTATTGTTAATTTAAAAAAAAAAAAATATCATCTTGTCCTTGATACACTAGTTTCTATGTCAATTAGAGTTTATTAAGGGTGTCTTTTATAATTTGTAAAATTATTAATAAAGTATAATTTAGAAACAACAAATGGTATGGTAATAACCTTACCCAAATTTAGGGATGTAAAGAAAAACCTATAAAAAATTAAATTGTTTTGAATAGTCTAACCTTATTTTGCTTGATTCAATTTAAAGCACGATTAAATCTTTTTTTAATAATATTTATAGAATCATACAACTATAACTATAACTATATATATATATGGTTCGAATCTATATCGTTATAGTGACCATAAAAGTTATATAAATCATTCCACTCCAAAATAATTTTTTAAAGTAAGATTAAATTTTTTTATTTAATTTCAAAATTATTAAGTCCATCAGAATACTATACAAAAATTAAAAATAAAATTATAAATATTGAAACAAAACAAACAAACTGTACATATTAATTAATGAAGTGAAGCTTATGTTGAAACAAGTTTATAATCACACTATAGTAACAATATTACCGATAACTTGAAATTAACTGTTTGTGTTGAGTCGCGGACTAAGTTGTTCTCTTTAAGACGTTTCGTGGTTCTGTCCAATTTGTGCAAGCAAACACAGTCTCGTCGTCCGCAAGATAAAATAGTTCAGAATCTTAATCTCTTTCTCAGAACTTCACTGCACTTATCAAGACTGGAATGCTACACCAAAAAATTTGTTGCTCGGAAAACTAAAAATAAAACTTAGAAATTGTAGAGAGAATTGTTTTCCGTAGGGAGATGAGATTACAGATTGTTGTGTAAAAGTTAAGAGCGGAAGCCCTCTTTTTATAGGTTTTAGAAACCGTGTTACAATTATGGTAAAAACGATAATGTCTGGGAATTAAGAGCGTAACGACCATTCTGAGTAATGAAGAGTAACGACCATTTTCAGATTAAAGACGAGTAACAGACATTTTTGTGAGTAAATACGAATAACGGCTTTTTTTCTGAATAAAGAAGACAAATAGTCATTTAACAGTCATTTTTATGAAAAATATATATATATAACAACTATTTTTGTAAGTGTAAAAGTTTTCCTTAAAAAGAATATTTTTCCAAAAAATAAAATATCACGCACACGCACTCGGCACGGTTGGACGGCAACGGCGACGGTGCGTATACGCGTGCGCGTGTGTGGTATCACATTTGTTTAGATAATTTATATTCCACAAAATTGTGTGACACTTCCAATTAAAATAGATAACTCTTTATTATTTATATTTTTTTAAAATAATATAAAAAAAATATGCAAAAAAGTTTTACAATTTTTTATTAATTTTACGTTTTAAAACAATCATTTTTTTATAAATTTTATCTTTTCCGATCGTTTATAGTTACGTCAATCAGCAGACATACGTGGTCACATTTTCTAAGCTGTAATTTTGTACCCAACTTAAAGACCATCTATCTCTGCGTTTGAAAAAGCTGATTGACGTACCTATAAACTTAAGAAAGGAGTAGTGTTTACTTTTGCTTACGAAAATGACCTTCAGTATTTCATAATTGAAAAGGAATACGGTTATCATATAAATTTGTAAGAATGGACACTCACGTTCCTTATTTATAAAAAAAAATGTTGTTAGTTCTTTTTTGTTTATGAAAAAATAATCTGACTTTTTAATAATATTTTAATATAAAAATTATAAAATGCATATCTCATAATTAAAAAAATGAGATTAATTAAAGATAAAAAGAGTTATAATTTTTTGAAAAAAAAATTACATTCAAAAAAAGCAAAATACCTTACTTTTCGTGAATGTTCATTTGAAAACCAAAAATCCATTATTAGTTCTCAATATATGTTGTACAATTTACAAAAAAAAATTAGTCATGAAGATTAGGTAATCTTATTTTCTTATTATTAATTATCTTGTTTATATTATTTATTATTATTTCTATTAATTTAATTTTTTTATTTATTAATTTTATAATTTATCAAGTGACTAGTTGGTAGTCTTTGTATCTACTTTTGTTATTATATTTTTAGATTTATGAATAGTAAACATTGCATTCGATTTTTTTTAGTAAAATTATAATGATGAACGTTGTCTTAAATTCATCATTTTTTATATAATTATAATATTTGCTCAATTAAAATAAATTTTACATAATTTTATAATAAATATTATTATTGATATTAAATGTTATTATTATTGCTAATAACAAATTAGATGGAAGAATACAATTAAATTATATTTCTTTATTGATTTAACTCTTTATACTGGGGAGAGAGAGATACCAAAACCTATTTATTATATTAGAAAATGTCATAAAATTTATTAGATTTAGTTGTTAGTTAATTTATTATTTTAAAAATGATATAATTTATTCTTTTATTTATGAAAAAAATTAATTAAAGAAAAACTCTATTATTTTATGATTGTTTTATTAAAATTTTCATTTTTATACTAAATAATTAAATATAATTAAAATATGTGTATTTAATAATAATAAAATGACAAATAATATGAAAAAAATTAAAAAATATATTTATTATTTCTTACCGTTTATTTTAATATATTAATTTTTGATTCTTTTAAAAAATTAAAATATATATTTTATAACTTTATGTTTAAATATTATCGTTTATTTTTTTAAAATTATTTTATAATAAATTTTACTTTAACAAGGATTAATAATTTAATTATATTTTTATTATTTAACATAAAATAATAATATTTTAATATAAAAATAATTAAAATAATATAATTTTTTTTCATTTTTTTATAATAAATAGATTAAATAATATTATTTTTAATTTAAGATATCTATATAGATCTTACTTGTAATATAATTGGTTGTAATAAAAAAATAGTAAATTTTTTTAAATGATTCATATGCTTTAAAAATATTTTTGTCATATTGAGTTAAATTATCATTCAATAATCATTTTTATAAATTAAAAAAAAAACAGAAAACTCATTTTAAAAACAAAGGTAAGAAATGATTCTAACGAACTAAACAATAGAATTAATTTTGCCCGTCACGCTATAAATTTATATAAACTTATATATAATTCTCTTTTAGTTCCCAGTTTCAACGATTGCGAGTAGTGTACCTTATTTTGCTTATTTATTTTATTTGTTTTTTTTTTATTATTATTTTGGGGACATTGTTATAGTACTTTATTAAGCCCTTATTCTTATTTTAAAAATAAATAAGGCTGGGTTTGTCGGCACAGCTTTAAATTTTTATATGAAACCAACACTAAAATATCTCTGTCCAAACCAAACCATTACTTTAAGCTTTGTTTATTATACAAATATTAAAATTAAAGTGCTTCTGGGCAAGTAGGCATAACCTCGGCATGCAATATTCAATGAAAAGTTGCAATTTAATTTTTTTTAATTAATTTTTTTTAAAATTATTTTATTATTATATTTATATACGCTTTAATCATTTTAAATTAATTTTGAAAATTTTATTTATTTTTTAAACATTTATCATTTTCTAATAGTAAAATTTAATTTAATCCTATTTTTTTTTCAAAAAAAAATCAAAATAATTAAAATTTTCAAAAATAATGAAAATATTAAAAAGTATAATAATAATTCGATTAAAATGTATCCATTTCAATAAATATTGTTAAATTTGTTAAAATAAATTAACCGATTGTTCTGCTACCTTTATTCAATATTCACTAAAGCATTTTATCTCTAAAAGTTCTTTGCAACAGTGGAATATTGCTGCAAACTTCGTCTTCCTTTTAAACTTTTATCAAGCCTGCATAAAACTGGCAAAATTATTATTTATGGTACGGTGGGATTATTATCATAATTTTTAGGATATATTTAATGTTAATATTTTAAATTAATAAAAATATTATTTTATTTTTAATATATTTATTTTATGACAATTACATTATTTTTAAATAAATTTTTATAGATTTTTAAATTTAGTATGAAAAATAAAGTTGGTGACAATATCTTCACTTTTATAATATCATTACAGAATGATTTATCAAATGAGATGTTATAAATTATACATGCATTTTTCTTTTAAGACAATAACTTTAAAAATTTAATTTGCAAAAATCATGATATATAAACAAATAAAAATATATAATTATAAAAAATTTAACATATCATTTTATTTTAAAATCATTAAATTTAAATTAAATTATAATTATTTAATATTAAATATATTTAAATAAAACCGATTTAATATTATTTTTATTATTATAAATTTTAAAAATATTATTTTTTTAACAATTTTTCAAAAAAATAATAATATATATAACAAAAATATGACAGAGTCTAAAAGGGCGAATAATGGGCATCAAATTAAATTATGTTAAGCCAATAAATAGTAAACTAAATACAAAAGAAGTGGGGACAATTGGCTCAGTCTCGGTGAGCCCACCACATATATTCCATTTCATGGCTAGCAAATAGCAATACCGGCATCACTAATCCATCACCGTACAGGTGTCATTTGGATTCGATACCTCCGATATCCTTGATTCCCGCTCTCTTCATCGTTTGGCGGTTAAATGTTTCATATTTGTCGCGATAAAGTCGCAGTGTTTCAGATTTCCAGTGATATTTTCTTCTTTTAGGTAGATAAATAAAGCTATTATCCACCAATTTTGTTTTCTGTTTTAATAATTACTAATTTATACGTAAATTCTCAATTTTATTTTTTAAAATATTAAAAACTTAAAATTAAATCAATTCAATAAGATATTATTAAATTAAAAGTTTTAATTTATTATTGATCGACGTGAAACAAATATTATAACAGATATGAGTAAGCCCAGCTCTCTTATAACACGTTAGAAAATAAATCTAAATTAATCCGATAAAATCTTATTAAATTAAAGATTACTTAACGTTATAAATAATTTGGTTAGTTTTGTAAATAGTCTATATGAAACAAATATAAATATCTGTTACAAATAAAGGTTATAATCTATAGAAACAAATATACTCTACTTAGAAGGTAGAAGAAGCTGTACAACTTGAAGCTCTTTTTTATTGTTGCTAAATTACAACTTAGAGCATAATAGCTGAATAATTGCACTTTTCTTCTGGTTCATTAGAACAGCATATCTAATCTTCTTTGTCTTAAAACATGTAATTACCTAAATTGAAGCGAAAAATGGAATTTTTGACATGTTCAGTTCAGAGTCTCATTACTCTGTCTAATGCAGATTCATCATGATCTTCTATATATGCACGAGATCACCAACCATTTAATCCTCATAAAATTTACATAAATAGTTGGAAAGAACATCAACCTTTGTTAAGTAATCTATTCACTTGACATGACATTAAAGAACAAGTGAAGTAACTAATATTAGCTATATTGTTGTTATTGTATCCGTCATGATATTAATATACCTTTTAATAGTGTCAGGCATGTACAGGTATGGAAGAACTCAAAGATACACAGCCTTTCAAGCGTTCAAGAATAGCATTTCGGCTGACAAGCACCGAGTGGTTAGTAAGTGGAAGGCCTTCTTTAACACACTCATCATACTTCTCCAAAGCAGACACAATGTAGCTAAAATCTGGCCGCTTTGACGGGTTTGCTGCCCAGCACCGCTTTATGAGGTGTGCTAATGCAGGCTGACAACTTGCTGGTAATGGAGGACGTTCATTCTGCCACATCAAAGTAAGTAACAATAAGATGACATGCCATTTATAAGCATTTTCCAATTAGGCGTGTAAATTTAACATGTTCCAATTAATGTCGGAATATTCTCAAAGTTCGATTAGTGCTCGATTGAAACCAGCTTAAAATTTGAGTTAATTTTAAATTTTATAAAATATATGTAACTTTATTTTATGTATTTCTTTTATAATTATTATATCATTTAAATTATATATTAAATTTAGATCTAATTAAATCTCAAAACTCATTTTGTGAAATGAAAAATTATCCTTATTTATATGGACATCGTGTGCGCGATCTTCAATTTATGTGAGACTTTAACACTCCATCTCACATCGGTAAAGGTCTATTCACTTGAAACCAATGAAAATGTTGAACTTATAGAGTCCAAATGTTAGAATGTATCACTCAATATTGGCGAAACAATTATATTAACTGGATAATCTTGTTTTGATATCATGTTTTGAGATGAATAACTGTACTTATTTATATGCATGATCACTAATCGATGTGTGACTTTAACATCATATACTCATTTAAATCAATTCAGTAGTTCAAAAAAAATCCAAACCTACCCAAATGTTTACTAGATTTTGAGCTTTAAATTAAATTAGAAAAATCCAATACATACCATCCCAAAAATACAAATGGCTCGACAATACCCGACCCCGTATCAAATTTGATAGTGCCTCAACTGTAATTAGATGATAAATAACAACAAATGCAAGTGTTAAAATTTTGGATATAGTTATCTGACCTTCTCAGCCACAGCAAACGCAGCCTGCACTGGAGTCATACCTTGAAAAGGAAGCAAAGCTGTTGTGAGTTCCCATAACACAACCCCAAAACTATAAACATCAACTTTTCTAGTATAAGATTTCTCCTTAACCATTTCTGGTGCCATCCACCGATAAGTTCCTTTGTTTCCTTTGATTTCCTGACACTGTGTTTCAAGACATGATGTGCCAAAATCTGCAACCTTAACTCTCATTTCATCATTAAGAAGCAAGTTGTTTGATTTGAGGTCCCTGTGAATTACTCCTTGTGAGTGAAGATACTCCATTCCTCTGGATATATCAAGAGCTAGCCTGAGGACTGTTTCGATTGAGAGTGAATATGGCTCTTTCTTGTTTAGGTACATTCTAAGTGTTCCTTGTGACATGTATTCTGTGATGATACAGTACACCGGGGGCTTTCTACAAGCTGCAATGAACTGCAAACATAAAGTAATTAAGAAAAAGAAGTATTTTATTCAATATCATCCGAGACAAAGCTTTGATGATGATATTTTATTCAATATCATCAATTAAGGCAACTTGTTTCTCTGAAGTCTAATGTTTGGTTAAATCTTGTTAAAATTTGAAAAAACTTCAATAAGAATAAACCAAGAACACTATGGGAAATCCTCAAGTGAGCAACTTACACAAGCTATGAGAAGCAATGGACAAACAGGCTTACAGATCCATACAAAGAAGCAATAGTTCATATATCACTTACAATGAGAACATAAAGCTCCATCAGTGGAACTATAATTCACATGTGGCAGATATAGCAGCAGGTATCGACCTCTGTTCAAACCTCAAAGGTATCAAATTTTTTTTCCTATCAAGCTGGTGTGGTTTGAATCTGTAACTATATTATCCACCATAACACAGTTGTAGTATTACATCTAAATTTCATTGTACAAGCTAGCTAACACCTTCAGTTATATCATTCTTATGAAATCAATAATATTCTAATATATACACCTTAAAATTTTGTGTTTCCAAAATTGTATTGTTAAGGAGTAATAAAAAATGTGAGTTCCATAAAACAAAAACAAAAAAGCTTACTTGAACGATATTAGGATGATAGAGACGGGAAAGCAGAGCAACTTCAGACTTAAATTGTTGCTCAAGTAAGGCTCTGGTCTCTTCGTTATGATTTGGAATCCTAACCATTTTTACAGCAACAGCTCTTTGTTTATAAATTCCACGATAAATCCTACTATGTGCACCAGAAGCGAACTTGTTACCAATAAACAATTGTGAAAGATCAGCAACCCACTCCTCCTGCTCATCCTTTGATGGCTCCAAAGTCTCTACATTTTCAGAGTCTAATATCATTGACCATGAATCCAAGCTGTCAAACCTCTTTCTCTCCAAAGTGTCCATGTCAGAGTTCAACTGAGACTTGGAGCTATACGAAGGGACTTGTAAACGCTTGCTCTTCGACCTTCTTATAAGAAGTTTATGGAAACATGAGCTCGCCATTGGAGTATTAATTTAGCTTTTTAATAAGGCTATTACGTTAAATCGGGTAAAAATTGAATCTTGATTTCTTTTTATCAAAACCAACAATCAAAAGGAATTTTCCTTCTGAATGTGTGAATTGAGTGTGCATGAACTGATTCAGAAACATGGGTTCGAAAAAAGAATGAAATATACAAGTGGGTTTTCGTGAATTTATCAAAACAAGGGTGAATCCAAGTGTAGACACTAAAGTTTTCTGAAAGAATGAAGAGCCAAAAGGGTAATCCTATTCAATTACAAATAAGCAAGCTTCGGTATGTCAGTGCAAATAGGAATAAAAAGGAAATTTGATGGTGGGAACAACCGCAACCAGATAGAGATCATTCGATTTCATGGATGACAAAGATGGAAAGGAAACAAAAGAAAATTCATGAAAATGCAGATTTCTAGATAAAGAGACAAATGGGGACTCGGATTGTGATAGGATCAGGGGCATTAGGTCGCTTGGCTGTAGAAAGATAAACAGATCATGGGCAGAAATTTCAGGGGTGACCCGTGAATTCTCGGTTCAAAAGTGAACCTTTTAAAAACTGAAGAAAGAGAAAGATGGTGCCTTTTCTTTTCTTTTCCCCTTGGGTAGTATCCAATCCATATTTTTCTAGTTTCTGTTGCAGGTTCTTTTTGGCGTCATCAATGCTTAGTGGTCACAGTGTCAAAGGCTTAATAGCCATATGCTAGCTTCATTGCAAAGGCAAAGTGAATATGGTGCTGAAAAGGAGAGATAAATAGAGAATAATAAATATATTTTTTTTAATGATATAGAATTTAATTAAAGATAAAAATGTATAATTTTGATAAAAAATCGTCAACTAATTTTTATCTTAATTTATATAATAAGGTTATTGATTAGTTATTTCAAATGATATATTAAATGTTATTTAAAAAATTAAATTATTGATAACATGTTATAATATTCATATATTGTGTAATTAGTTAAATATCTAGATTAATAAAAAAAATTATAAATATAATATAAATCATAATAAATTAATATTTAAACGAGAAAAAATTATTTTAAAGTTATATTAAATAAAAAATATAAATATATATTTTTATTTAAAATAATTAATAATAAAAATATAAATCTAAATAATACAAATAAGAGATTATTCTTTCACAAAAAGTAAATTAATTTATTAAATATTTAAAAAAAGAAGAAGTAGAAATAACAACAAAACTTACTAGGATTTTCAGATTCCAATATTAGCTATGCTTTTAGTTACCAAAAACAAATAGGAATAGCAAAAGATATAATAATGTGAATTAGTGTTAGATTAAGGTGACGTTTGGTTCGTGGAATATAATTGGAATCAGAATCAGAATGAAAAAAAAAATATTTTTTGGTTTGATAATTGGAATCAAAATCGAAATCAGGATTAAAGTGTTTGGTTTGACATTTAAATGGAATGAAAAAAATTGTAAATTATCTTAATATTCTTACATTTAATCAAGTTCAAATAATGTCATTTAATTACTATTTTTTCGTCAGACAAAATAAATTATTAAAATTATTATTTTTTAAATAATTATTACTTAATTAAAAATAAATATATTATTAAAAATATTATTTTTCTAAATAGGGTTTAGGGTTTGGAGGTTTGAGACGTGGGATTTAGGGATTAAGAATTTAGGATTTGTGGTTATATTTATGTGTTAAGATTTAGTGTTAAAATTATTATTTTTCTAAAAAGGGTTTAGGGTTTTGGAATTTTGGATTTAGGGTTTAGGATTTAGAATTTTAGGTTTAGGGTTTAGGATTTAGGGATTTGAGGTTTAGGGTTTAGGGTTTAGGGTTTTAAGATTTGGATTTAGAGTTTATGGTTTTGGATTTTTGGGTTGAGTTTAAGGTTATATTTTAAGTGAGGATAAAATTGAAAAAAAAAAGTTTAGATGGGAATAGAATTATGATTACTAAGGGAGAGAAGGAATTGTGATTCCTTCTCCTTTAGTAATCTATTTCATTCCCTTCGGTTATTTTGTTCAATCAAATACATAAAATGAAAGTAATCAATTTTGATTTCTTTATATTTACTCCAACTAAACATAGATAATAGAAAAATGAATTAATAAAACTAATAATTCAGACTCTGTTCATTTTAAATTTAGTAAATAAATATAGATCTTATATATTCAAATAATAAATTACATACATATAAATTAATTAGTGAAATCATTAAGGATAATTTAAATAAAAACTCAAATATTAATTAACTTATAAATTTTAAATTCCTACAAATTGGTGGTTGAATTCGCATTAAAATTATATATGTAACACAATGTCAGCAAAAAAATTAATTTTTTTTTTGTATTAAAAGGGATGAGAATTTGTGCATCTTTGTATTATGATGTTTTATCTTTCTGTTTTTCGAATTAAATTTATATACATTTTAATATCAAAAATTTAAAATTTATTTAGTTAATTTATTTATTTATACTAATAAAAAGTAAACTCAATATTTTTTAAGAAAAATTTAAATTTTATTACTTCTTGAACAAAAATTATAAAAACAATTAAGTGGCTTCTTATTCAAAATAATTTTTTGCTTAACAAAGTCAGCTTACTAAAGTTTTTCATTTATTTAATAAATTTATGAATATCTACCACTCTACATGTATGTTTGTAATTGACTTCTTACATATTCAATATTGATAACTAGTAAATCAAGGGGGTTCTTTTATGCAAAATTCAATCAAATCCCAAAATAATATTTTAAATAAATTTAATTATGATATATAATAATAATATTTTATTATTAACACAAAATATAAAGATATGTACCATGTATTAAGTTTAACTTAAAATGTATTAAAATAAAAATAAAACCATTAAAATTTATGATTATAAAAATAATACACTTTATATGCAATTTATAGATTTTTATTACTAAAAAAAATTAACACGTTATTTTCTATTGAATGTCATTAATTTAAACTACGATCATTTATATTTGTTTAATATTGAACGTTATTCGATTTAACTCGTTTAATATTATTGAAGTACTATTTTTATTATTATAAATTTTAACGTTTTTAGTTTTTTATAATTTTTTAAGATATTTTTAATCAACATCAATCAACTATCTTATTATATAAAAGTGTAAATTTTATTATCATATTGTATTATTGTTGTTATTGTTATTATATAAAAGTGTGATGCAAAAAATGTAGCTTTTTCCCACTTTACCTTTTATATTTTGCATATATGACAAGATTATATATGTCTAAATTATCTTTTCTATATAAATATTTAATTACTTGTATAACTTATCTTAATTTTATCTAATATAACTTCTTCAAGCACGTAAAAAGTTACAATAACTAATAAGCGAACTTTTAATATAAAAGAATCATATTTTACTTAAAATTATGGACTAATAAAACTCTAGTTTGCCAAGAATGGTAGTTGATATTGTTTACGTGTTGTTTTTAAGAGTCGTTTTAAAAACTTCATGTTAGGATTTTACCTCTTTTTTTCTTCATCCTTGTTTTACCGCCATCATCTCTTTCCTTCTTTACTACTACCATCCTCTTTCCAACTCTTCTCTTCACTTTATCAACCCATCTTTTACACCATTATTTTCTCTTTTTGACTTTATATTTGTAAAATAAGATTCGTTTGTGTCAATCTTATCGATTTCTTCCAAGGTCATCGATGTTCCCAATGATTCATGGTGGTGGCGTGGTTGGTTTGACTTGCTCCTCGATGCTGGTTTACTATTCAATGATATTTGGTTACAGTGTAATTGGTCTGGATAGCTTTGTTTTTATCTCATTAATGACATTTTGGAATGTTAGTTTTGGTTTGATCTAATCTAGTTATGTCTTACATTAGTGGTTTTTGTCACCTATTTGGGTGACATTTTTTGTCTTTTATCCTACAGTTTTACTTTGTTTTAAAAAATTTGTAGACATTTTGATTTTTCTTTGTTAAAAATAAGTTATTTGTTATTTTATTTATCATTTACTACTAACTTATTTGTTAAAATAACTCTTACAAAATTTCTTATATATTTTGTGAATCATCGTAATCAATTTTCAATATATCTTACTATCGAAGAATTATCGTTCTAGTTACTATAATCAAGCATCAAGGTGGATTGTAACGTGTAGTTTGTTAAACGCTAATGCATTCACTCACAAATATTTGAATGTTATAATAAATTATTAGTCTGGATTTCGTATGTAATATATATGTTAATTTAAATGTTGTTTTGGATTATAATTTTAATTCTTATATAATGATACTCTCATTACTTATTATCAAAACAAAAGCAAAAAACCTCTAATTTGTATCGATGAGGTGATCTTTTAACGGAAAACAAACCTAAACAAGTTTAATTAAAAATTTAACAATAATGTTTCTTTTATTCCACGTGATAAAGGGCTATTTTTCACTTAATTATTAAAGACAAATCATTTTAGACGAGTCATGAACTTGCAAAAATAAAAAAATTAGGATATATAGGCATAAAACAAAATACGAAGCTATAGGCTTATAATACAAACTTAAAACTAATTACATGATATAAACCCTTGAAATTGTTGATTTTTTATTTTTATAATTCATTTTTTTGATTATTTCTAAACTCAATCTCGATTTCTTTAATTTAAGAAACTTTTAACATTTTTATACATTGTCGTGACATACGCACACTTTTAATTTGAAGGCTTCATGTGCAAGTTTTAAAAATTCGTATTTGCTATTATTCTTATAAAGGCTAGATTTTCCTTTTAATTTTTGTTTAAATTTTATAAAATTTTATTTATTTTAGTTAAACGTGTCATGGTTAATTTTCTGAAGAATACACCATTTTTTTAATTGAATTATGCCCGCTTCTATTTTTCTTATTTAGAATGTTTATAGGGAATTAAAAAAAACAACGTCCCTAAAATTTATAACAAAAATAATACTTAATAATATTAAACGAGTTTTAATTCGATAAAATTTAATATTTAACGAATTTAAATTAGAATTTTTTTAACAACAAAAATATACGAGTATCATATAATATGTATTATTTTTAGAAAATGATCCTTTTAGGACAAAATTAAAATTTAAGTGTATAGTCATGCCGAGCTTTTATATATATTAAAAAAAATTCGATCAAAGCCACTATCATATTTTCTAATATATTATTATGGATACGTGTTTTGTGATCTTCAATTGCATATAGTAAACCAAATTTTACAGTCACTTCCATGTTTGAAAATTAAAGAAAAAATACAAAATTATGTGGTATTATAAAATTCTGAGATTGACGATTTGAAAGTCACTTATACTAAAATTGATTATGCTATTGCCTTGCCTACAATAGAAAACAAATTTCAAAGCCATGATGGCTATGATGCATGGTGGTGGGCTCTAATTATTTTATGCAAATGGGTAAAAAATATCTTCTTATTTATTTATTGGAAACTTAAAATTCATTCATTATATTTTTTTATGCCACAATATACGATTCTTTTTTGTAATAATATAATATAGTTATGTCGGGCTTTTTAAGTATGATAATGGCATAGTAGTCGACAGATACCGCGACCCAAAAGGTTCCATATGTATTTCCCAACAGGACTCAAGTCCAACCTTAACCCATATCATTCAATGTTGTACTTATAACAGGCCCAATTGAGAGTCAACTCAACTTTTTACCGTTAGCAGTTGTTTACTTATTTTTTCGTTTAACCCTCCATAAAATACATACAATATATATCATATATTTCTTATTAAGATCTTATTATCTCATTTTTAATACTTTTTATTTTTTTATAAAAATAAAAAAATAAGATGATTTAGTTTAACCACATATTCGTGTACTGGTTGTTGTTGTATGTAAAATTCTATCCTTACTAACCTAAAAGAAAAAAAAAATAACTTAATAATTAGATTGTTTGCAAAATTCTGCAAAAGTTTGACAATTCTTTTAAACGAATTATTTAGTTTTAATTATAACATGTAATCTTCTTTGATAGATTGTTTGAAGGTTAATATTAAAATTGAAACAAATTGAATTATTTTTTTATTTAATTTATACATCCCCAAATACCATTATTAATGGAAAAAATATATAAATTATTAATTTACAAATTTTATCTTGCCCACTGGCTTTAAAAAAAGTAGTAAAAGGGAAAAAGGTTGCTAAGATATATCGACTTCAAGTGACTAGTAGTTATTTATTATATAAATTGAGTTTTGTTCCTACTGTTTTACGCAATAAAATAATAATAATATTTGAAACTCATGCATAAATAATATTATCTATTGAATAATAAAACTGAAATATCAAATTTTAAACAAAATAAGAAATGTAGATGGAAAGACATGATAGAGAATTACAGACAAAAAAAATAGATTATGAACCAAATAGAATCCTTATACCCCCATTAAATCCCTACATACCATCGAATCCATCATCATCAATGAAAGAAGAATGGACAAGAAAATGTTATATATGATGCAGAACATAAAAAAGAGATAAGTGTTAGTATTAGGGATGGTGGCCAAGATAACAATGAGTACAAGAAGGAAATTATATCTATATATATATATATATATATATGATATCTGTTGAAAGAATAAGTATTGACACCAAATCTGATGAAGATGTTCTTCATTTAGAGGAAATATATGTAAAAAGATAAATAATTTATTTTTTAATGAAGATATGTGATTGTAACATAAGCAATAATTTTAAAATAATATCTAAATATTAATTTTATTCTTTAATTCATTTTTTTTAAATAACATGAAGAAAAAACTTTATTTTTAATCTATAATATTAAACATACAAATCATTGGTAGTATATATGAACTTAGCCCTACTAATTATTAGCACGGTAAGAAATATATGAGAAAATTGAATTTTGACAAATAGCAACGCCATCTCATCCGGCCATCCCAAATAAATTGATAATTAATATTAATTAAAACGAGTGCAATTTATTAACTCTCCTATTCTCATTGAACCTATGATTAAAATGTTATCCATATCATTGAACATGCTTGATAAACGATGATATTAATATATTTTATCTTCAATAATATTGATAATTTTTTTAATAATTTATTAAATTATTTAAAAAAATTATAATTATTACAAAATCATTTTTTATATATCTTAAGTATATAATATTAGTATCAATATACAGTATATTATAGAACCATGATTAGAACTTCATTGACCCTAGTGGGCCATGGACGAACTTTATAGGAAATGTGGAAAAATATATTATTTATTTTAAATGATAAGATAATATTTTATCACAAAAATATAGAGAGACTTGATATAATGTTATGTTTTATTATAATTGTTGGTCAACTAATGGGCCAACGGATTGAAGAATGAGGTTGGTGTGGCGCCGAAAGAAAAAGAAGAAAAGAAAAAAAGAAAGAAAAAATCAAAAATTTCTACTATTTATCTCCATCAATTCATGCGTGAAGAAGGGAGAAGAATGGAGTTTTTGGCTTTATAAAGCCTTAGCTTTAATCTCAAAAGATGCAAAAGCGGAGGAAAAGAAAATTGAAAGAGTTTTCCTGAGAGAGTTTTTGAGAAGAAAAATTAAGAGAGTCAATTTGTGAAATTTTACCCACAAATTGAAGATATATATATATATGTTGTATTTTTGTGAGAGATCCAACTAAAGGTGAAGTGTGTAATCCCATCTTATTATAGTGTAAGTTTAAGTGGCCTACGGGTCCCGTGTTTGTTACTTTCATTTATGAAGGTTTTTATACGCTAAAATCTTGGTGTTATTTTGTTCTATTTTGATTTGTAAAATTATTCTCGCTGTGTGAAATTTATTTCTTTACAAACATACATTTTTTTCCAACAAAGTGGTATCAGAGCCTGGGTTGTATTTAGGAAGTTACTATTCACAGAGTACTGTTCATATATACGGTACTATTATGTCGGCAGACACTATTCACAGTGTACTATTTTGTCAGAAGTTACTATTCATCGGTACTATTCACAAAATACTATTCGGTGGTACTATTCACAAAATACTATTCGGCGGTACTATTCATATAGTCCTATTTTGCAGCACTATTTATCGGTACTATTCATCGCAGAAAAGTACCAAGCTTGGCGAAACCAGTTGATTGATTATTCAAATGGAGGATAGCACATGTGATATGATAAAATTGATCGCATTTAATTATGCAATTTAGAAGTCGAAGATGGAAGATCTTTTATACATTAAAGATTTATGGAAGCCAATTATAATGTCGGAGGAGAAAGAAGTAACCGATGCAGACATTGAATGAACCGTTCTGAATCGAAAGTGTGTTGCTCAAATCAGACAATGGATCGACAAAAGCATTTTTCAAAATTTTGCTAATGAACACGATGCTTACGTTCTTTGGCAAAAGTTGGAGAAAATGTATACGAGGACAACTGCACAAAATAAAGCTAATCTAATGCGACGATTAGTCAATTTGAAGTATAAAGACGGAAGCAGCGTATCAGAATATATGTGTGAGTTCCAAGGCATTGTAGATCAACTCAACTCTATGAAGATGATTGTAGATGATGAGCTACAAGCATTGTTGATGTTGAGTTCTCTACCAAAAAGTTGGGATACTCTAGTTGTATCAGTTAGTAACTTAGCTCCTGATGGCAAGCTTACCATGGATATGGTAAAAGACAGAATGTTAAATGAAGAGTCTCGACGAAAAGATGAAGGATATACTCCTGACACAGAAGCATTTGTCATGCAAAAACAAGGCAAGCAAGAATGGCACGGGAGAAGTAAAAGTAGAAATCCCCGTAACCAAAGTCAACAAAGAGGACGGTCGAAGTCTAGATCAAGATATGACATGAAGTGTCATCATTACGGCAAGACTGGACACTTCATTCGAGAATGTAGAAGGTTAAAGGCGGAACAATCCAGAAATCAGGAAGCAAAAACCCGAACAAATGACACCACAACTATCACTGAAGAAGTTGCCATTATTCAAGATGCTGATTATGTCAATCTTGCATGCCAAGACACTACTTGGGTAGTTGACTCAGGCCCTTCCTATCATGTCATTTCATGACGAGAATTCTTCTCAACCTACACTCAAGGTGATTTTGGACGTGTGAGGATGAGAAATGATGATGCATCAAAAACTATCGGCATTGGAAATATTTATCTAGAGACTAATCTTGGATGTAGATTACTTTTGAAATATGTGAGGCATGTTCCTGATATCCGCCTTAATTTGATCTCTACCGGTATGCTTGATGATGATGGATACAATAATTATTTTGGTGAAGGAAAGTAGAAGCTCACCAAAGGCAATCTGGAAATAGCTAAAGGCAAGAAAGATACATCATTCTACATCACAGAAGCCAGACTGTGTAGAGGAGAAGTAAATGCCACAAGGAAAGAAGTTCTTATCGAGCTATGGCATAAGTGACTCGGCCACATGAGTGAAAAAGGTCTCAGAATTCTTTCTAAAAATGAGCTCTTGCCAGGAATGAAAGGTACACCCTTGCAAACTCGTGTTGGCTGTATTATGGGAAAACAACATCGAGTTGCATTTCGTAGTCTCGCACCATCTAGAAAGGAAAATATTCTAGATTTAATACACACAGATGTTTGTATAATGAGTTGTAAGTCACTAGAAGGTGCTCACTATTTTGTGTCCTTTATTGATGACCATTCTAGAAAAAGTATGGACTTTTGCTTTGAAAACTAAAGATCAAGTGCATGAAGTTTTCAAGCAGTTTCATGTAAAAGTGGAGAGAGAAACTGGAAAATGTTTGAAGAGTGTATGTGCAGATAATAGTGGTGAGTATCGTGGACCATTCGAGGAGTACTACAGAAGTTTTGGCATCAGGCTGGAAAAATTAGTACCAAAGACACCTCAACACAATGGTGTCGCAGAGAGAATGAACAGAACCATCTGTGAAAGAGTCAGATGTATGCTCTCAAATGCAAAACTGCCAAACTCCTTTTGGGGGAAGGCAATGAGGACAACAGTCGATTTAATCAACCTTTCTCCATCGGTTCCACTAAACTACGACGTACCGAAAAGAGTTTGGACGGGGAAAGATGTTTCTTACAAACACTTGAAAGTATTTGGCTGTAGAGCATTTGTTCACATCCCAAGAGATGAGCGATCCAAGTTGGACGGAAAAGCGAAGCAATGTATCTTTATGGGATATGCCCATGAAGAATTTGGTTACAGACTTTGGGATCCTATTAGCAAAAGGATTGTCAGAAGTAGAGACATGGTGTTTCTTGAAGACCAAACAATTGAGGATTTTGAGAAATCTGACAAACCACAGTCAAATGAAATTCCAGTTAATTTAGACCCAGTCTCTTCACCAATAAATCCTGATGACGGGGGAGTCACACCAGATACTGATGATGTCAATCCACCAGCTAGAAGTTCAGAATCATAACAAGTTTCTGAACAAGTCCAACCAGAAGTATAGACAAGGAGATCCACCCGAGTACGACAACCAAGTCGTATATATTCTCCTAACGAGTATGTGATGCTCATTGAAGAGGGAGAACCAAAGAGTTATGAGGAAGCTATCACTAATCAGCATAAGACTGAATGGTTTAAAGCCATGCAGGAAGAAATGAAATCTCTACATGAGAACCACATATTTGACCTGATGAAACTACCACAGGGAAGAAAAGCTCTCAAGGACAAGTGGGTGTACATAATCAAAAGTGAAGAAGGCAGCTCGCAACCACACTACAAAGCAAGTTTGGTTGTGAAAGGATTTGAGTAGAAGAAAGGCGTTGACTTCAATGAAATATTCTCACCAGTAGTTAAAATGTCTTCAATCCGAGTTGTTCTTGGTTTGGAAGCTAGTCTTAATCTGGAGGTTGAACAACTTGACGTAAAGACTGCATTCTTACATGGTGATCTTGATGAGGAAATCTATATGGAGCAGCCCGAAGGTTTCCAAGTCAAAAGCAAAGAGAAGTTGGTATGCAAACTAAAGAAGAACTTGTATGGTCTAAAGCAAGTACCAAGGCAGTGGTACAAAAAGTTTGACTCATTCATGGAGAAAAATGAATACAACAGAACGACGACTGATCATTGCGTCTTCATCAAGAAATTCTCTGATGGTGATTTTATTATTCTTTTGCTTTATGTTAATGATATGTTAATTGTGGGTCAAAATATTGACAAGATTAACAAGTTAAAGAAGGATTTGAGCAAGTCTTTTGCAACGAAGGACTTAGGACCTGTCAAGCAGATTCTTGGCATGACGATTACCCGCAACAGGCAAAAGCAAAAGATTTGGCTTTCCCAAAAACGATATGTTGAAAAAGTTCTTGAAAGATTCAACATGAGCAAAGCTAAACCTGTTAGTTGTCCACTTGCAAGCCATTTCAAACTTAATGTGAGTCAATGTCCCTCAAGTGAGGAGGATAAATTAGAGATGAGCAAGGTGCCTTATGCATCGGCAGTTGGCAGTCTAATGTACGATATGGTATACATCAGACCAGACATTGCACATGTTGTTGGCATTGTGAGTCGATTCCTATCAAATCCTGGAAAGGAACATTGGGCAGCTATCAAATGGATACTCAGGTATCTCAGAGGAACCTCCAATCATTTTTTATGCTTTGGTAATAATAACCCTGTATTAGAAGGATACAGATTCAAATATGGCTGTCGACGTAGATACGAGAAAATCTATATCCGGGTACCTAATAACATTTGGAGGGAGAGCTGTTTCATGGCAATCACGATTACAAAAGTGTATTGCCTTAAGTACCACAGAAGTAGAGTACATTGCAATCACTGAAGGTTGTAAGGAGATCCTGTGGATGAAAAAGTTCCTACAAGAATTGCATCAGAACCAAGAAAACTATGTTCTTTATTGCGATAGTCAGAGTGCAATTCATCTTAGCAAGAACCCAACCTTCCACTCAAGGTCCAAACACATCGACGTAAGGTATCATTGGATTCGTGATGTGTTGGAACATAAACTACTAGAAGTTGAAAAGGTTCACACCAATGATAACGGGGCAGATATGATGACAAAGACCGTGACTAGAGAAAAACTTGTTATCTGTAGAAAGATTGCAGGTGTGGAAGAGCCTTGTCCCACATAAGTTATAGGGGCAGATTTGTTGGTCAACTAATGTGGGCCAGCAGATTGAAGAATGGGGTTGGTGTGGCGTCGAAAGAAAAGGAAGAAAAGAAAAAAAGAAAAAAAAATCAAAAGTTTCTGTCATTTGTCTCCATCAATTCATACGTGAATAATGGAGAATAATGGAGTTTTTGGCTTTATAAAGCCTTAGCTTCAATCTCAAAAGATACATATCAGAAGCGGAGGAAAAGAAAACTAAGAGAGTTTTTGAGAGGAAAAATTAAGAGAGTCAATTTGTTAAGTTTTACCCACAAATTGAAGATATATATTTGTTGTACTTTTGTGAGAGATATAACTAAAGGTGAAATATGTAATCTCATCTTATTATAGTGGAAGTTTAAGTGGCCTACGAGTCCTGTGGTTGTTACTTTCATTTCTGAAGGTTTTTCCACGCTAAAATCTTGATGCTATTTTGTTCTATTTTGATTTGGAAAATTATCCTGGGTGTGTGAAATTTATTTATTTACAATCATATTTTTTTTCAACAATAACAATAATAAAATTTAATTCCAAATAATTTTGATAAAAATCTAATTTATAATCAAACGACTTTGGATAATTTAAAGCAAGATATTGATGTTAAGAAAATATCAATATAATATCATGATATTTTTGATAAAATGTAGAATAATATCAATAAAATATTATTTACTTTCCGAATAACTTATAATTAACTATACTTATTTACTTTTCATATAATTTCTTTAAAACTAGATTAGCATTTACTTTAAAAATTTTATTTTATCAATAAATTTTATTATATTATAAATTTTTTTGTATTTTTTATTTTTCGTTAAATAATTATTTGAATATTTGAATTATTTATTTTAATTTTATTGATTTATTTATTAAAATAAATATTACATGTACTTCTATTTATATATATTAAATAGAAAACAATTTAAAAATAAGTAGTTAATTATTTCGAAACTTTATTATATTTTTCATGATTTTATTAGCATTTTGAATATTTTTCTAAAATTTATATGACATATTTATAAAATTTAAATTTCTACATTTCAATATTACACTTACTCAAACTCAGACTAATTTTTAAGTAAATATTTAGACGCTTCTACAATCATATACATGCATACATATTAATTATGAAGAATAATTTTCTTACTTACACATGAATGTAAGATATTCCTATTTCCTACTACGTGTACCTTAGATTAATTATAACAAATCTCAGCCGTTGAATCTATTTTGGAAGTAAAATTGGCTTCCTGTTTTACAGGTTACATATTTTAATATGTTTTTCATTATCTTTTTTGAATAAAACTTAATGATCACATCCATGAAAAGTTATTAAATTTTTTATACAACTTTTAAATTTGAATAAATTAATTATTCAAAATTTATTTAATTTTATATCATAATAATTTTATTTAAAAATAAATTTAGTTTTAAAAATTAGTATGATATTAAAAGATCTATTTAAGATGTTCTTAAAAAATAATTTAGATTAATATATATATAGAGAGAGAGAGATTGATTTATAAAAATAATTATTTTTTTAATTTAATAGAAAATAATCATAGTTACACTTTTAGTTTAGAAGAACAAAAATAACATAGTTTACGGACAATAATTTTTTATTATAATTTATTTTGTGCAATTAATAGATATTTTTTTAGTTTAGAAGAACAAAAATAACATAATTTATTGTTAGTCGTTCAATATTCTAAACTTCATAACTTACGGTTTAAAATTTGTTGCTTAGGAATATATCAACAAAGATCCAATACTCTATTTATAGTAAAAAAATTCAACAAAGTTTGTAAATAATGTTACATTTTATTTCGATTTGAATTGGAAAATTTTAACAAAATATCTTATATTTATTGAATATATTATAATAACCATAAATTCCTTAGATTTTAAATTGAGATTATATTATCTAAAATAAATTAATTTTATAAAAAAAACAACTAGGAAAAAAACGAACAACTCTATTTTCCAACTATTCCTTGGGAAAAATCATTCCTAAGAACTTATTGTAATTGTGGAAGATTATCGAAATTCTCAAATAAAATATTACAAATGAATTATCATCTTTATAGAAATGAAAATTATTTGTATAAGCTTCACTTGATTTATTTGAAACCCGGGTGCGTTATATTGTTTTTTTGTTGTTGTTGTAGTTTTCTTAAAAATATTTATTAGTTATTTTTTATTCTAAATTTATCAAAATGATTTTATTTTATATATATATTAAATATAATCAACAACTTTAAAACTTATTTGATAGTAAATTATGACATATCAAAGTTAATTAATAATTTTATATAAATGTTCTAAACTCAATGATAAATTTATTATTTTTCTCTTTTAACTTTTCACTCTATTCATTAGATCACATGAACATTTCATAATTAAAACTATAACGAGTGAAAAATGTTTTCACACTCAATAATAATAGTATTAATAATAAAGTTTTCTTAAATTTGAAAATAATAATAATATATTATATCATCTTGTTAATTATAATAATTAATATCTAATTTTATTTTTCTTTTTTCAATAAAAATAAAGGGTTAGATTGATTAGTTATGCAATGATCTCCCTTAAATTCGTGACGTACGGTATTTATGACCGTTAGAATGTAGGAAATAAAAAGGAACCCGCTACCTACGGATACAAGAATGTAAAATATATTGCAAATTTAAAATAATAAATATTTTTCACGTAAAACTAAGAATTGTGCCGTGTATCTACCACGTGCTCTATGCCTAATGTGTGATTAATGCCTGATTTTCCCAGTTAAACTTACATATTATCATATTGCGTGGGTTATTGTTATATTCTATATTATTATTTTTGTAATATATTTATTATTAATTTTAAAAATTATCAAAAAATATCTTTAATATATTAAAGATAAAAAAATATTTTTGATAATTTTTATATTTAATAATAAATATATTATGAAGATAATAAAATAAATTGAGACAGCTCCAATCATATATTCTTTTATTTTTATTTAATTAATTAATTTATTTATCATTTTTTTTAAAAGAATGCAGTAATTCGTTGAAGATCCTACTCTGCCAGACTGCCATACAAATCTACGTACGTTACATGACCCCATCTAAATATCAATATATCATCACAACACCTCACGTTAGCTACCTAATACCTATTATCGCCAATTATTATCACCTACTTCTGTTCTAATCTACCTTTCTTTTTGTTTATATATATATATATTTATTATTTTCAGTTAATTGTATAACTATGAATTATTTTTTATGAATTACTGTCGGTTCATTAATTACCACTAGACACTAGTCTTTTTCTTTTTTAATAAAACTAATTATCACTAGAAGAGTTCAAATTCTTTTAGAACATAAATAAAGATACACATATTACAAGAATCATTTTTAATCAATTTGATATTAACTATTTAATAAATTTTTATTTTAATAAATTATTATATCAATATCTTTAATTAATTTTATAAATTTAATCTAAAAAATATCATTATCTTCCATCGACATATAAAGTAGCTGATAATCATATAAGATCAGCTAAATAATAATAAAATATTTAAAAAAAGAGTATCAGACAAAATCATGTAAAAAATGTTATTATAGATCTAAATTTATATAATAGTTTTATTTAATAATAAAATTAAAAAAGAAAAGAAAATTTAATTAACGGAGGGAGAGTTAACTATGGCAAAATCCGAAACATGAACACATAAAGTATGACTGAGACAACACTTTAAAGACAGATTTATCATTTTAGTAGTAATATAATTTTATTTTTAATATTTTTTATTTAAATTTTTAAGATAATATTTTTTTGGTACTTATTCAATAAAATATATCAATTTAATTAAATATTTTTAATTATAATAGATAATAAATAAATTAAATAATATTTAAAAGATATTTTAAAATAATAAATAAATTAATTATTTAAAAATATGTTTCAAATATCCTAAGTATATTAATATATATAATAAATTTTAAATTAAATGATAAATTTTTTTAAGTAATATATTACTAAAATATCATGATAAAATTTAAATAAAAAAATATTAAAAATAAAATCATAATATTACTAAAACAATTAATACCTTTAAAGATTACAAACTACAAATATCCGGAGGGTTAAGACACAAAAGTTAAAAAAAAATGGTAAATTAAAAAAACTTATAAATGATTGGATTATTCATGATACTCATGGAGTCCGTACTTCTACGTGGTGGGCTTTGACGATAACTATTCACGGTAATAATTTGTATTAATTGAATTGAAAGGGGTCAATCGCTTAACTTGTTTTTTGAAAGTTAATATTTCCTCATTAAATTTTGAAACCAACTTTTTTTTTTTAATTTAGGTTACATAAAAGTTGAATCAATTAACTTCAATTCACGTTTGGATCAGCCAACGGCAAACGCCTCACACGTTACATTTTGTTCAATTAAACAAGTGAATTATAAATTATATAAATAAATGAATTCAATTTTAAATTAAAAAATTTTTATTACGTAACATAATTTGTTTTATAAATAGAATTTTATTTTTATTTTTAATATAAAAAATAGAATAAATAATTTATTTATATAAAACTAAAAAAAATTAAAAAAGGAAGGATTTTTTTATGAATAATCAAATAAACTTGTACCAAAAAAATGACACCAAACACCAAATTAATAATTTGCTGTGAAATGAATAAACTAGTGACTCAATATTATATAGTATAATTAAATATTTAAAAAATCTAATGTTTAAGTTTCAATTAAAATATATAAATAATATAATTATTAAAAATATGTAATATGCTTTTTAATAATTGCAATTATTCTGGTGGTGAAGATCCTCAATGGATGTGCAAAAAAATCACGTGTTTGATTATACGAATTGATGGTCGGTTTTTAACCAGTAAAATTTGAGGATGGAGACGATTTTGAGTAAAAACCAAACATGAAATAACAGATACAGTTATATTAAAAATCGTACCCAAAATTAATTATATTTATATATTTATTAAATTATAAAATCAAAAATTAATTATATATATTTAATAAATTATATTATATTTTTTTCGGTCTTTTTTTCATAACCATAGATAAAAAAATTTCTCCAAACCATAACAATTTTCGAATAATTTCAAATATAAGTTTTATAATTCAATTTAAAAATGATTATATCAAAAACTATCCTCGTACATCCATACACATTCCTAAAAATCCTTATTAATAGATACTCATATACTCACACATTAATCTAACCATTTACTAACCTTTTATTTATTTTTATATAATTTTATTATTCATAATATTTTATTTTTAATCATTTAAAAAATTATATTTTTACCTTATATATACATACTATAATTTTAATATATTATATTAAACAAATAAATACACTTTAATATTATTATTATTATTAAATATAATCATCATTAATAAATTATATATCTTAAATGTCTAAATTTTTATCTTATTAATAAAATTATAATACAACGTTTAAAATATTATTCTTGATATAAAATTCATATAACTTAAATAAACTTTTTAAATATCTTATAAATAAAATATAGATTAAAATATATTTTAAAAATGAAAAAAAAACTCAAGCTAAATTATAATAATAATAATAATAATAAAAATTATTGCGTTGAATACTCTAAACTTTAAAAGTATATGTTTTGTAATTTTCATTTAACCACTACATAATTCACATCGTGATTTGATACAAGAAAAAAATAAAAAAAGTAGAAAGGGGAAAGCATATTCCAAATCTCAAGGGTAACTAAAGGAATTAAACAATGTGGTACTGTGGTCGGCAGGGAGAATTACAATTTACACACCTTTTTGTTATTCACCCTCGACATATCGAATCAGCCCCATTTTATGTAACATCACTACCCTTTATCATCGTTTTATATCGTTTTATATCGTTTTATAATATCAAATTTTTATTCATCCATAATTTAAATATTATATTAAAAATATTTTTTATTATATAATAAAATATTTTTTTATTTTTAAAATTATATGACATATTATAATAAAAATTATATTTAATAATTTTATATTATATATTTAATTTAATTTACTAAAACTTAAAAAAATTAATACATGAACAACATTAATACAATAAATAATATTAAATTAAATTAAATATAATATTATTCATCACATTAAATTTAATATTATATTAAAAAAAATTTGTACCAAAGTTTTTATACAAAATTTAATATTTCGGAAAAGAAAACACCAAAAAGCTGTAAGGTCATTTGAAGACAGGGAGATAGTCGTCGTTATCACAAATAGTTAGACCCATCTTCGTCATTTCAAACACTCCCGTCTTCCACTAACACTAAAACACACAGTTGAAGCACACACAGAAGAGGAGAAAACACTCAAAGCTCTATACACTCTAAGAAATGGTAAGTCGACTCCCATCGCATCAGCTAAGCAATGGGCTTTTCGTTTCTGGCCCACCTGAACATCCGAAAGATCGCCAACCCACAATTGGTGCACGAGCCGTTCCGTACACCGGTGGCGATGTTAAGAAATCCGGCGAACTCGGAAAAATGTTCGACATCCCTGTTCTTGATCCCTCTTCCAAACCCTCTCGCCCTTCATCTTCTTCCCAACACAACTCCGGATCCGTCCGATCCGGGCCCAACTCAGGCCCATTACCTAAGCTGCTTCAGCATCAGCATCACTCTAACTCTGGCTCGATCCCAAAAAAGTCTTCTGGTCCCTTGACGCCGCTTCAACCAACTGGGCTCATCACTTCCAGCCCATTGGGTTCCGGCCTGCTTGGACCTTCGGCCGGTAGGAGGTCCTCTGGTCACATGGAACATACTGGAAAAGCGGTTTATGGTTCGGCGGTAACGACGTTGAATGAAGATTTGAAAGTTGGGTTTAGGATTTCGAAGGTGGTAGTTTGGGTTTTTCTCATTGTGGTAGTAATGGGTTTGCTTGTGGGTGCGTTTTTGATGGTGGCGGTGAAGAAACCTCTGATTTTAGTGGCGGTGGGTGGGATTGTTGTGCCGGTAGTTGTATATATTCTCTGGAGTTATGTTTGTCGGAAAAGAGGATTGTTGGGTTATGTGAGGAGGTACCCTGATGCTGAGCTTAGAGGTGCCATTGATGGACAGTATGTCAAGGTTACTGGGGTAATTTACCCTTCTCATAAAAATTGCGTTTCGATTATCTTGTATTGATCCTTCTTTAGTTCCTTATATATTATTGAACCTTCAGAGAGAGAGAGAGAGAGAGCAATTGAGATAAAGCCATAAAAATCTAATTTTGTTCTGTAGGAAGTTGATTTAATTACTTATTTATAGCTGCTGATTTTAGTAACTGCTCTTTATTAGTTAATTAGCTTCATATCGTAATGTGGGTTTTCCCCTTTCGAAAGAATAAGCGGAGACTGCGGAGAAAACCCCCTATTTTTAATTTCGTTTTCTTTTTAATATAAAAGGATTTGACGGGGATTCAAATGGAGCGAGTCGTGGGGTAAAGGGTTTTGATTATAATAGAATGGTCTTCTGTGGATTAGAAGTTGGATGAGTTCAAGGATAAAAGGAGGCCACTTGATTGGTTTTTGGACTAATTAATTTGTTTAAACCTTTTGAGGTTTTGGCTTCTTCTGTATTATTTGAACCTAAATTGAAGTGATGAAGAAGAACCTGTAATTCTTCTTTTGTGTTCTGTCAAGTTATTTTCAGCAAATGTGATGTACCATGTGTCTCTATTCATGCAGGTAGTCACTTGTGGAAGCATTCCTTTGGAATCATCCTACCAAAGAGTACCTAGGTGTGTATATGTCTCTACAGAATTATATGAATACAAAGGCTGTGGTGGAAAGTCTGCAAATCCCAAACATCACTGCCTCTCTTGGGGATCTAGGTATTCAGAGGTTAGTTGTCTCCTTTGGAATTTAAATTCGTGTATATTTTACTTCTTTAGAATAGAAGATTCTAGAACTGCAATTTGAATGACTAGACAAAATCAGAGTAAGAGAAACCTTGGTATGGTACAGGACGAGAGTTCTCAGCATTCACAGGAACGCATGTGTTAGCATTCCCCCATGGGTTCTGTTAGAACTGAAGTTGCCACTATCAACCTTTCAATTGAGATAATGCATGTGTTATTCTTCATCATCATAGTTTGTTTAGGTGTTTGCAAATTTTTCAATGCTAATAGTCTTGAACTACTTCCATACTCTCTTCTTCATTTGAATGACTGTACAAGCTTCCAAATGCAGCAATACTTGCCATGTTATACTTTTTTTTTTTTTTTAAAAAGGTGCACTAAACTTCCTCTTTTTTATTAAATAAAAGAAACACTACCCGGATGTAATTCAAATCTGGGTCTATAGTGGTGGGGTGGGGAATCATACCACCTAGGTTCACATTATACTAGCCAATAAAACATTTACAATTAATCATAATATAGTAAAATTAACTTAAATGATATATAAAAGTTTAATATAAAAATGCAGACTTTAGTAGATAGTCATTTAGTTATATGATATCTTAGATTTTATTTATATCGATTTTGTGATAGTAACTCAAAAATTCAAAATGTATAAAACAAAAAATCCAAAATTAAATAGTGAGTTAAAAACATGGTATAGGAAAAATGTGTATAATGATTAATCTCATATTAAAACTTATAGAACCACAAACAATAACGATGACATTTAATGATTTTTGTAACTTTAAAATTTATTAATTAAATGAAGTTTTATTTATCGTTCAAAACATTTAAATTTCACATTCATCAAAACGAATATTATTAAAATTCTCAAAATATTGAATTAATATTACTTATAGAAATAAGTAAAGAGTGTTTTTGTAATTTTTTAATCACATTTTATTGTTTGCATGTAATTTTATTAATGTAACACATATTTAAAAGAATTTTAATTTTCTCTTTTAATTCCGTAATAATATATAATTATTATAATATTCATAAGTGTTTTGATTTTTTTTTGCAATTGTCAATTTCATGAACTCTTTTATATATAATAAATATTTTTAGGGGTTTTTTAGTTTTATATATTAATTATTTTACTAAAAGATAATTATTAATACATATATTCTAATTATTTTTACACTAAATATAATTTAAAATTAAAGTTTAACACATATTAAGGAGATTTTTGTTTTTTTAATTCCGTAATAACAATCAATTATTATAATGATAGTAAGTCTTTTGAATGTTTTTTAATTCTACTAAGATAAAATTTCTAAATTTATTCACTTAGAATTAATTATTTTAAGAGTTTTTTATTTTTCCCTTTTAATTCTTCAACTAGAAGATAATTAGTACATATAATCAATTAATTTTTACGATAAATTATATTTTAAAAAATAAATTATAATTGAATTATATGAGATGAGATAATACATTAGTATTTACAGTAAATTAATTTAACACATATTTAATATAAATTTGACTTTCCCTTTTAAGTCTGTAATAATAAATAAGTATTATAATGTTCATGAGTTGTTTTATTTTCTATTTATTTGTCAATTTCATTAATTCTTTCTTATAGAATTAAATATACAGGAGTCTTTTAGTTTTTCTTTCCATTCTTCTAATAAAAGATAATTATTAATACATATAATCAATTATTTTTATGTGATAATGAAAACCATCTTTCCATCTCTCACGAACAGAGGTATGTAGCTGATTTTTACGTATCAGACTTCCAATCCGGGTTGAGAGCTTTAGTGAAAGCTGGGTATGGAGCTAGGGTTGCTCCTTTTGTCAAACCTGCTACTGTAGTGAATGTAACAAAAGAAAACAAAGACTTAACTCCTAGCTTTTTAAGTTGGCTTGCTGACCGCAGTCTCTCAAGTGATGATAACCGTGTAATGCGCCTCAAAGAAGGGTATGGGATGTTTCGGCTTTAAGTATTTTCTTTTTCTTCACGCAATAAGTGTTTTATTTCATTGTTTTAGTGGACTAGAAACAATAATACATTTTTGCTAGCCTCGTTTTTCAGATATATTAAAGAAGGAAGTACGGTGAGCGTGATGGGGGTTGTCAGACGCCATGACAATGTGCTCATGATTGTTCCACCAACAGATTCAGTCTCAACCAGATGTCTATGGACTCGATGTGTACTGCCAACCTCTGTTGAAGGTCTTATTTTGACATGCGATGATAATCAAAATGAGGAGATAGTTCCTGTATAGATGCATAAAGTTTGACTATTTTGTTTGAAAGTGGATGCTGCAAGTAAATATTTGAAGGTTGAAATTTCTGGAAACGAAATGGCGAATAATCAAACCGTTCTTACTTACTATTCTTTAAGTTTAAGTATATTATATATATACTGGCCTAGAAGATGCAGAGCTTGAAGATTGGGAATTTGGTATTGTCAAGGAACTAATCTATTAATGAGTTGTTTATGCTGTAAGGATTTTAGGCAATACCTTCAAAGTTGAAAAATACATTTGTCAAGATGTTAGAAGTTGTACCACGAAAATGCTGTAAGAATTGTAGTTTTACTTCATCCTCTATGTACATGGATTTTCCTTGGGGTTCAGAAATGGTTTCGTTCTCGTTGATCAATGAGTATTGTTAACAGCACTCATTTTCATTTGTATTATTCTTTTAAGGTATATGTATAAACATTATTTTATTTACACATTAACTTAAAATATGTAAGGAAACGTTTAAAATGAAGTAATGTTTAGATATTCACTTGAAAAATTATACAAGATCAATTTAGCTTTAAAAATTCGCATATTTATTATTATTTTCCCAACATGTTTTGTACTTAATGTTGGCATATTTTATTTATATTTACGTTCCGCTTAAGAATTGTGTTTTTGGATTGATATTTATTTGATGTTATGTCGTTCTAAATAACACAAATAGTGTATAATCTGTTATAATCTTTTTGTTTTTCAAATAATAGAAGTCCAAAGCGCGTTATATATGAAGTGATGTCTGATATCCCTGGCTCAATTAAAATTACGAATGTTTGTCATGAGCAAATGTATTTTTTAGGCTCCCATTATTTGTAGAAACTTTTTGTACTTATTTTCGTTGAATTATTCATTGATAAAAGAAGACATGCAAATTATAAGTCTAAGTCCAAAGTTCAATACTACAATTAACAACACCCACTCCTAACACCTAAAATAAGTGCTTATTGTTTGAGCCAAAAAAGCATTAAAAATTGAGTTCAGAGTTTAAAAGATATACATCTCTACGATAACAATTTTTAATCAAAGAAACATTTAAAAGTAACCAGTTTTAAAGTCCTGATGTCATCTACATCAGGCCTTTTACTCACGTTTCTCACGGAAATCACCCATCAGTATATGTAAATGAAGCAAATTTTTAATCATAAGGATTTCTGAACTTCTTCAAGAGCTCTGGGATTTCATAACCAAGCATATCATCCACCGCTTGAATCATCTTGGGCTTTAGTTTCTCAAATTTATCAATTGTGTAACCATTTAGAACTTCCCTAAAGTGCTCCACATTTGGAAAATCACCAGCTGGTAGATGGTACTCCCTTTGAATCTATATTTAATTATTAGAAAGAAAATCCAATGTACTAGTTCTACAAAAATGAAACAAGTACACAGCAGAGGGATAGATACCTTAGCGAATTCTGCTTCAAGATTATCAATGAGTCGTTGCTGAGCCTTGGCTTTACCCATCATAGCAGGCATCTCTTTCTTAAGGTGACTAACTATGTAGGCATGTATCTTAGCAGATCTGGCCCGTTTTACAAATTCATTGATCTGCAAAGTGCAACGCAAGAGTTTAAGCAACTATCATTATATCATACCACGCATCTCTAGCAAGACCAAAAAAAAAAAAATATGATCTCACATAATCAGGTCCAAGTAAATAAAAAAAACATCTTTAAAACAGAGTGTTTAAATGGCAAACAAACTTAATATGAGGAATAAGATCATACTCGACGATCACAAGCCTTCTTTGGAATATCAACCAAGTCTCTGAGGAGGTCATCTTGCTCTTTTTCAAAAAGATCCCGACCTGTAGGACCCATGGCATCTTCATTAATCGGTTTATCATTGAATGAGCTGCATAGTCATGAAAATAACTCAAAGTTAAAAGTTTAACTAGCATGTGATTATCAGAGTTTGACATAACATATAAGCTCTAATTTAGAACATCTAACTTTAATAAAACTTCCTAGCTTGACATATAAGACTATCAACAGTACATAAACAAGCTTACCCAATGTAAACTCGCGCGACTTCTGGCGTATTAAGTACTTTCCCAAGTGACCACATCAATGCTCCATACACTCTCATTAACTATAAAATAACACAAATAAATAACAGATTAAGTAGATGAAAATGTAAAGATGATGAAAAAGATGTAAAAGACCAAACGTAATTACTTGTTGGGTATCAACTTGGTCTGATTTGTTCAAAACCACACGAATCTTGTCATCGTGACCGCGAAGAGATGAAATTACACGTTTAAATTCATCGCTAATATCAAGCTTATGTGGATCAAATAAAAGAAGTATGAGATCACATTTTGCTGCAAACCACGAGATAACACCCGTAAAATCATAGCTTCTTTGTGTTCGTTGTTTCTCTCCAGATAGTACACCAGGAGTATCCACAAATGTGATTTCATCCAGAAGCTTCATAAACAAATGAAAAGAAATTAACTTATTGTCTAAAATGACAATAACTCGACAATAACTTGGGGAATTAAACAGAGATTATTAGAAAAAGAAGGAACTTGAAACTCACAGGATGCGGCATTTGAGAACACTCAAACTTGGACAAGAATGACCCTCCAAAAGTAGTCAGACCACTAAAAGGCATGTCTGCATGAACGGCTATAGTGTTTCCAGGGATACTTCTCTCATCAGGTCCAGACTAAAAAGAATGTAACCATCAAAAGTATAATAAACTATGTATGCATCAAACGATCCACTTGGTGTGACAAAATGCAGCTTTTAATATACTTTTACAGGTTATACTGAAGTTAATTACATATAAATCCTTTCTACCTGTATTTAGTTAAGCTCATTAAATATTTCAATCAACAAGAGTGTGACTGTCTCATTATTTAATTAGCCACTAACTTTCCTAAAAACTTATTTAGTGTTTCTAATAAGTTTATAATACAATATTATCTCATTTCATTTAAATATCATTTAGATTGTAACTTTAATAAGCGTAACTTTAAACATATGTTATATCATTTTTTTTGTTAAATTTACATTTTAAATAGTCTTGTATCATATTTTGCATTGTTTTAATATTTTTACTTGTCTCATTTAGGTCCATTAGAGACAAATGAGATATCTTAATTAGTAATCTCATATCATTGAAAATTAAGACATCATGAAATATACTTTGAAAATTAATAAATACTATAAATTTCATTAACATCTTATCTTAATTTACACCTCTAAACTTAAGCTATTGGAAGAAGGGTCAACGATAGTTTTATATGTTTATCACTCCTTTACAAGTATTGACTCTATACACCATACAAACCAAACACTTAAAATTTAAGAATAAGAGTTTCTAGGTCTTGTGATATCATGTCAAAAATTAACTGGTTATCAACTCTCTCAAAAACTTAAACTATTAAAAGAAAAATCAATAATATTTTTATACACTTATCCAAAATATATTAGAATTTATAGAGGTGTTAGGTATCAATTCTTCCAAAAACTTAAGCGTGTGGGAAGTGGGCCTAACAATCATCTATATTCTTCAACATTTTCTTCAAGTGTGGGCTACTTTGTCTTTTCAAAGGCACATCACTTGAACTTTCTTCAAGAGTGGGTTTCTTTGTCTTTTTGCGAAGCTCATCAAACTTAAGAATTTTAATTGATTTTAAAGTTGTCATAGAAATTTGATCTCATGACCTTGCTGCTCTGATACCATATAGAAAGCACCAATAATTTCAAAAACTCAAATGATAGAAAAAAACTAAAAGACAACATATGATACTTTGCAACCTAAAAGTAGCAAAGAAGAAATATCAGTTCTACATTAGATCCTACATAAGAGGGGAAAAAGAAAAATAAAGCACTAAAAGTAATCAACAACAAAATATTATGGCAATAAATGTATAAGATGAAAGAGTTTTCATGTCCTTTTTTAGGTCTATCTAGATGTGACTATAGTTAGAAAGATGAGGACAACTTATCATACCATCACAACAACAAATCTATCAGTTGTAGGCTCTGGTCCAATATGAGCTCCTGTAAGAACAAAAAATTTGAAAAATAATATAAAAACTTGTACTTGCAAATTAGAGAACACATAAAGAACTTAACCAACCTGGATATTCACATTTAAGCAAATGTTTGATAAATGTTGTTTTGCCAGTTGAATATTGACCCAAAAGCATGACCATAGGTTTTGCATCAAAATCACTGTCAGTCTGCAAATATGAAACAAATTAGACATGTTACAACTCACTCAAATTAAATATCTAATGTTAGAGAAATGGAGTTAAGTTGGTACACTCACCAGTAAAGGAGAGACAAAATCATTAAAGCGATAAGTGATTTCCAAAGGCTTTAGCTTTTCGAGATACAATCTTTTCAAGCCATCAATTATAGATGTAACTGCATTAAGCGGTAACTGAAAAGGAGAAAATTAATAAAGAATAATCTCATATTTAATAAATAGTAAGACCATGTATCTTTATGAATATCTATTACACGACTTAAATCTAATCTAGTGAACTAAATATTTCTTGCATAATCCTATTAAGAGATAAGCTAACGACAGCTGAAATTCTCTTTAGATATGCATATGACAACATTTCAAAACATAATATATATCAATTATCAAAAAACATTTAAATCAATAAAAACAAAACCACCTCTAATGTTTCAATGAAAAACAAAACCACCTCTAATGTTTCAATGAAAAACAAAACTTACTTTCTTTGAAGGTTTTGAAGCAAATATTTGAGCTGGATTTGGGGACTGAATAATTCCTGAATCAATATCATTAGCCAAATTAGTAAATTTGAAAACAATTCAACTCTGATCATACCAAAAAATAATTACTGACCACTTATTTCAGGTTGGCCATTAAATGTCAAGCACTGGGTTTTCTGTAGATCAGTAGTTGAGACAACATGATTAATGAAATTAATAGTTTCTATCAGAAACCTCATAGAATGACAAGGAAGACAACTTACAGCTATTAAGGTATCCAAACCTTCCATGGAAGGAGGCTCCATGTAATCTTTGACAGCTGTCGTCAATAAATTAAAAAGAACCACACAGACAAGGTCACATATCATTAGAAACAAAGATTTTAGCAAGTCTTGATAATAAGTCTTTTAAGATTTAAAAGAAGATTAATCAAAACAAAATGGATGTTAAAGCAATTTTAAACTCAAGAAAAAGTTTGACAATCCAAATGTTAGTTGTTCTAGAAGCAGGCTAGTACAAACGTATCAGTCATATAGTTCCCAGAACTCCTTGTCTATTTCAGATGATTTTTTAAACAAAACATACAACCGTTCATCTTCAAGAAATCCAACTTATTTTAAAGGTATATTTTTACTTACCTGTATTTTTAAGGATGTCAGGGGTCAATTCATGTCCTGACTGTGCTAAGGAGACCAGCTGTAACAAAATATATACAAGTAAGATTAACATAGCTACTAAATAAGATACTGGAAAGATAATTGAACCTACCTGCATAGCTGTAATGAACTCAGTAAAACCTAAATATCCTTGTCGTTTAGAGTCTGCAATTGCCCAAACCTTTAACATCAACAAGAAAAGTTTATTAGTGAAATTTAAAAAATGTTATCATGTTAGAATAGAAATGGAGAATCTAAAATAAATAGTTTCATAAAACTATAAGCATCAAGATTACTTGAACAGGAACTGGAAGAACCATGCATGATTCATTACATGAGTGAAATATTATTACAACATTTGCAAACGAAATTCAAAAAGTAACATCTCCAGGAAAAGTATCTGGCTCTCCTAAACTCGCGTTCTTAGAATCAAAGAAGCACTAGTTTGTAATTTAAGGAATAACATTTTCCGATTATTTGGTCTTCATGAAAATATTAACTTCAATTCGTCTCGTAATAAAATCAAAGTAAACTACAGAGCCAAAAACACAAGTACTTCAAAGCATGAATGTAGGTTTTTTTTATGGAAACATAAAAAGCAGCCTAAGTAAAGTAAGAACTGAAATCTACTAAAATGCTTGAAATATCTACATAACATAATAACATAAGTATCGAAAGAAGCATTAAAAAAATAAATAAATCAAAACAGACCTACAAAGTGAAGATGGATATCAAACAAAAGGAAATAAACGAAAAAAAGAAGTAAAAATCTAGTCAACAACAACTGGTAGAAATCCAGCACCTGCTTTAGTTCTTGACGAGAAAGATTAGACATAGCGAAGAACTTCGTAGCGTCATTTCCAGTAATGCGTCCATCTCCATCTGTGCAAAAAATCGTTCAAAAATTGTCTTCAATAAATCCTTAATAAAAAGACCATAAAACGATTTTAAGGTTTTCTTCAAATGAGTAAAGCAAAAAACCTGAATCTGCCAAATTAAACCATTCTTGATAAATCTTCTGATGCTCTTTGGAGAAAGGACCAACAGGACCCGACCCAATCTCCATGTTTTATATACTTGTAAACTTTGAGTCGTTGAGAGTTGCAATTCGTTTATAGACTGATCTGGTTTGAACACAAAACAAAAATGGACCGAAGATAAATTGACAAAAATAAGGAATAGAGAGACGAGTTTCTTCTGTCTTTAACCCTATTTATAGCAGTTTTGGCGCTCGCACAAAATGTTCTAAATTGCCAAGGAAAACAAAGGGTACTAAACAAGATGATGGATTGAGACGATGTCGTATCATATTGCGGTGGCAACGTCGTTTTAAGCCGACTGTGATTGAGTTAATCTCATATGCTTACTTACTTATATTTTAAACTTCAAATTCTATCCAAAAATAAAATAAAATTGAAACTTCAAATATTCAAATTTCTATAATAATAAAATGTTTAAAATTCAAAATTAAAATAACATGGGGCCAATCATCAAGGACTCTTTAAGTAATGGAACCCACTAGCAGTAGACGGTCATTTGTGACATTCCAGAGTTTTTATAATTGTTTTTAAGAATTTATTTTTTAACTTTCTTTTATATGACTAAAATTATTGATTTAACAATAAAACTAACGATTTTTATTCTAATAGTTAAATATGGATATTAATCGTTCAAATTTTAGCTCCACAATTTTTTTCAAATTCAAATAATCAACTACGCGAACTCTTAAAATTGGTAAAAAAAAATTAGTAGACTAAATAACTATTTTATTCAAAAGAAATTAAATAAATTGATAAATATATATATAAATAATTTATATTGTAATAAATGGTTAAATTATTTAAAAATAATTTATTTTTTATATAATTATGTTACTATATAAGTGTATTGAATGTAAAAATAAGTATACACTTATAAGTTGTTATGCTTTCTCAAACATTAATAATCCAACACCTGTCTACTTTAGTTATTTGAAAAATTAGATATTTATGTAGAGTATTATTAGTAATTGTAATTTTATTTATAAAATTATATTTAATAAAAACTATTATGTAAATATATAATAAAATTATGGTGTTTTTTAGATTACATTCATGGTCTTATTTATTCTCTATTTAAAAATAATGTTATTTAACTCGTTGTTTTTAAAAAATAATGTTATTTAAAAAACATTATATTACTTTAATTAAAAATATCTAGATGAGAGTTAAATTTAATATAAAATTATTTAAAAATTAATAATAATACTAATATTTTAATAAAATTTTAATAATTAATAAATATTAAAATAAATATTTATATTTTATACGTGAATATAGATATATATACACGTTATTATAGAATGTTTTAAAAATTACAAGAAATACAAAATGTTTTTAGTTTGATCAATTTTACATAAATGTGTTTGGATTTTACTTAGATTCTTATTCCATTTATATATAATTTTTTTTATGATTAAATTTTATCATATCAATTAATTAATGTTAATTTATTAAGGTGTTAATTAATTAATAAATATGAAAATATTTGATCACAAAAAATTCATTTATTTAACATAAAAATTTGAATATTTTTGTGTGAGAAATTTTTTATACACATTTATATAAAATATACCAAAATTTAAGTGTTTGTTTAAATTTTGAAAATATAAATTTTCAAAACTAAATGTGTTTAACAATAATTCAAAATTCAGCCAGTTTTACCACTTAAGTTGAGATGAGATTATATTAGTATTTATTTAATTATGTATATATATTTTAATCTTATTATTTATTTATGAATGTAATTTATATTAAATCGATGTAAAATTGAATAATAATTTTTTATATTAATAAAGTATATAATGCAATATATGATCTTTGTCGATGTATTATTTGAAAATATTAAAATAATTTAATGTAATAAACTTAATCAATACTTAAGACATAAAGATCGTTTACATAACAACTAATTATTAAAAATAAAAAAATAATATAAAATTTTGCTATAGAAAAAACGCAAAAGTAATTTAAAAATTCAATTCAAACCAAGAATTCGATTTACGTTAGTTTTATAGTCGTTATTAGATTGGTTCAAATTTTATTTCTTCATAGCAAACTTTGATAATTTGATTTAGGCTTTATTGAAAATTCAAACCAATATATACTTTGTACATTCCTATCACGTGAACATTGAGGAAGATAAAAATAAGTAAATAACTCTTTGCATTTAATGATTAACCATTTTTTAATAATCAAATATTTGCTATACTTTTTCTCAGAATTAAATATTTGCCATATATGAACTGGTGTAAGGAACTCTAATCACATTATAAATAGAGCATGCGTCAACACTACTTCAAACCCACAACGTAATTAGCAACTTTTATAACCTGGCAAACCAAGCTTAACAGTTCCCAAGTCATAAAGAAGATATGGCAATGAAAAGGATGAGGATGTTATACTGATAAGTAAGTATTAAAATTATCATAATTACATTAATTAATTAAAATATATATATACTTATATGATTTTATCATATATTTATATATATTTGTCCTTTTAAAATCACAGATATTTTTATTATTTTTCAGATATTTTTACTTAAAAATGTAACTTAAATACTGAAAGAGGAATACTGGAGTCAGTACGTCACAAATATATTCAAAAATAAATGAAAAAAAGTCAACAAATATGGAAAAATTAGACAAAATGGATCAAAAATGTCAAAAATGAGAAAATCGCACAGTCGTGCCGCCCAACCTAAGCCCTATCTGCGCGCGCCGTTGCCCATCTACGCCCCAATCCGTACGCGCCACCTACCTGATGACGTATGCTGACGTCATCTTCACCTACTACATGTTTCCTCCATTTTTAATCATTTTTTCACCCATTTTTATTCATTTCTTCACCTATAAATACCATCATTCTCTTCATAACTAAACACACCTCAAAATACATCTTCTCTTTTTTTTCTTTCTCTCATTTCTTAGTTTTTAATTTTTTCCTAGTTAGTTTCTCTTAGTTTTAGAGTTCTTCTTTTTTTGAGAAGAACTAGTTATGTTTTTTGTAATTTATTTGCTTTTCGATTCAATAAATGAGAGTGCAAATTTTGTTTGGAGGTTTTCCAGCAACGAGAATAGCAACAAAGTACTGTAAAGATTTTATTTTCTTTATAATTATTTTTTATGCTTTATTCTTACATGTTATGTTTAATTTGTGTGTGATTAAATTTAACTTTGTTGGTTGTTTGTAAACATGATATAATAATAACGTTGTTATGCTTGCGAAATATTAAATAGATAAAAATCTCTAAAATGAATTTATTTTATTTTTATTCAAGATTTTATATTAAGAATGTTAGAGAGAAATATATTATTTTTCATTACAAACTTAAATCTAAAAATTAGATTTTAAGGTTTAGTTATCCGGTCTGATTTAGAGTAGTGTTCTTTTATTTGTTGATACAATCGCACGGTAGTTAGAATGAAGCTCTATTTCAAAAGTTTTTATACGAATTATTATGTGAAAATGTATTGACAACATGTTTTCAATAGTGGTTTTAAAACTTGAAAGTTAGTACTCGGATAATTAAATTCTTAGGTTTAATTTAGACATTTTGAATAAAGTTTAAACTGTCTAATCCCACCAAATATGACATTTAAATGGTTCATTTTTAATCTCTTAGAAAAAGGAATTAATTTAATTAACCAAATTAGTTATCAACCTCACCCATAGGTGTTAATTGATTTGTTTAGTTAACAAAGAATATCTAACCCCACCAAAGGTGATATTCATATAAAAAAGAGAGAATCAATAAATATCAATTTATATCTTTAATAACCTAAATAATATGAGCAAGCATAATTAACTTAGTTATTATATCCATAAATACTCCACTAATATAAATGATAAAATTTGCATAAATGTTTATTGAATCTTTATCTATGTTTATTTTTATGTTATTAAATTAGAAACACAAAAACTCAAATATCGTGATAGGATGTTTAGGATTTAATTTTGTTTTTAAAAATTTGAATAATAAATTAAAAATCACAAATATTCCTTCCTTAGATCGACCTTGGGAGTATACTTATCATTTTCTATGAAATAATTCGTATACTTGCGAGAGTTTTATAAATATAAAACCAAAATATCGGTAGGATCGACGATGCCGGTTCTGCTCATCATATCTCTAATGACTTTTTGGCTAGTAGTTTTAGCTCTAAGCTCACTTCCTACAATTCGCAATGTTGGTAGAGGGAGATATAACAAACATATAATTTAGAAATTGACGTAATAATGCTGATTTAAATAAAATACTATAATTCACATGGTGTCTTTTAAAATGGATATTGGAGATAAAATTAAGGAGTAATTTAAGGAGTGTTAACTTCTTAATTTAATGAGTAAATTAATGAATAAATTAAAGAGTTTTCATACTTAATTTAAGGAGTAATTCAAGGAGTAAAACAAGAAATACTTAATTCAAGGAGTAAAACAAAGAATCCTTAATTCAAGGAGTAAAACAAAGAATCCTTAATTCAAGGAGTAAAACAAAGAATCCTTAATTCAAGGAGTAAAACAAAGAATTATTAATTTAATGAGTAAAAAAAAGAATCCTTAATTCAAGGAGTAAAACAAAGAATCCTTAATTCAAGGAGTAAAACAAAGAATCCTTAATTCAAGGAGTAAAACAAAGAATCCTTAATTCAATGAGTAAAACAAAGAATCCTTAATTCAAGGAATAAAACAAAGAATCCTTAATTCAATGAGTAAAACAAAGAATCCTTAATTCAAGGAATAAAACAAAGAATCCTTAATTCAAGAAGTAAAACAAAGAATCCTTAATTCAAGGAGTAAAACAAAGAGTCCTTAATTCAATGAGTAAATCAAGAAATATTTAATTCAAAGAGTAAATCAAGAAATATTTAATTCAAAGAGTAAATCTCCTTATATATAGCTATATAATTGTAATAAAAATATGAAAGAAACAATATAACCATAAGAGAGCTTGTTTTATTTGGTTAGGCCTTTAAGGCCTTGGCGTTCTCAACACCAATTTTCAACATGGTGTCAAAGCAAGTTGATCTTTTTGAAAAAAAATGTTATTTTTCTGCTCAAAGTACGTTTGGCACTCTATCAGAGTGATTTCTTATTTTATTTGTTTTTTCAAACCAAATTTTTTGGCGATGATAGATTAAATCTCTCATACAGCTTCTACCAACTTGATGTGGATGAGGAGTATTGTGGTAAAAGGAAAGGTCCCACATTAAAACCAAGTTCTTGATGATGATGGATTAAATCTCTCATGCAGCTTCTACCTACCTAATGTGGAGGGAGAATATTGTGGTAAAAGGAAAGGTCCTACATTTAAACCAAACTCTTGGCGATGAAGGATTAAATCTCTCATACAGTCATACTTGCCCGATATGGAGGGGAAGTATTGTGGTAAAAGGAAAGGTCCCACATCGACAACAATATATATATATATATTTGCTATGGTAATCATCATTTTTTGTTAGTTTTACATTTGATGCATTGGCTTCTCATCAGTTTTAACGACTTCCGTGCAAGCTTAGATCTATAAACCTTATGGATCCAGCTTGAGAGGGAGTATTGGAGATAAAATTAAGGAGTAATTTAATGAATAATTTAAGGAGTGTTAAATGTTAACTTCTTAATTCAATAAGTAAATTAAGGAGTAAATCAAGGAGTTGTCATCCTTAATTTAAGGAGTAATTCAATGAGAAAAACAATGAATCCTTAATTCAAAGAGTAAATAAAAAAATGTTTAATTCAAAGAGTAAATAAAAAAATGTTTAATTCAAAGAGTAAATAAAAAAATGTTTAATTCAAAGAGTAAATCTCCTTATATATAGCTATAGAATTGTAATGAAAATATAAAATAAATAATACAATCTTAAGAGAGATTATTTTATTTGGTTTGGCTTTTAAGGCCTTGGCGTTCTCAACACCAATTTTCAACAATAGATTTGTCTTCTCACATAAATGCTTGAGAGTTTATAAAAGTTTGTCTTCCAAGATATAACGATCGAGTCCAATAACTATCGAACACACAAAGTTGATTCAGGCAAAACTAAAATTGTCTGATCCTCTACCACAATAAAGCCTAAAATTCTACAGAAGTTTTTTAAATAAGACACTAGATTTTTGAGAGATGGTTAGTGACTTCAAAATTCATATGGACTGACTTCTAGTATTTTCATAAATCTTATTTGTGTATATTAAACTTAGAAGACATATAAGTCAATTTATAGTGATTTGAGAGATTAATTCTAATCTAACTTGAATAATAATTATATTTTTTTAGAATTTGATTTCATTTAAAATATACATCATTTTGAAACTTAATAGATAAATAAAAAATTAAAACTAAAATAAATCAAATTCCTTTCTAATAGGAATTATCCATATGCTTCATTTATTCTCCTTTTTAAATTTCAATAAAAAATATTTGTATCTATACACGAAGTAAACCCATATTTATTTGATTTAATTAATTTTCTATCTCAATGATTGATATTTTGATAATTAATTTCTCGTTTATCTAAATATAATTTTTGAATCTATCAATCCAGTGACACAAAATACGTTTTACTTAAAATTAAGTGTAAAGATTGACTTATCATACACTCATTTTTAAAACAATCTTTTCACGTGAATTAAATTGATAGAGTAGTAAAATAAAGTGACATAAAATATTTTGACATAGTAGAGTTTGACGGTCTAAAACTTACATAAGATGTGTATATGTTATTCTTTAAAATTTTCTTTATGAAATTATATTTACTTTATTAACGGACCAATAAACACAATGTCTTTGAACTATTCTCCTGTTAATGTAAACGATGATATATTTCACACAATAATCTTTCTTAATATATTTTAATTCTCATTGTCATGTTCATTTTGATTATGAATATATATCTTATTTTGTAAGAATTTTAAAAAATGAAGCTCATTATAATGTTCCTTCAAAATGACCCAATTTTCTTCTCAGGTAGATAATCTCTTATTTATAAAAATAACTTGCATTATTCAGTACATATTCTTCGTACATAAGAATCATTAAAAACTTATCTTAACTTTTTCTATGCGGAGTCATTGTTTCATATTAGGAATGTACATGAGATTAAATCCTATTAGAATGATCTACTTAAGTTTGATATAATTAGGTTATTCTTTTTGGATTTAAATCTTGGAATATTCAACAACTATGTTGAATACTACGTTGAATTTTCGTTATATTAGTTTATTCCTTTAAGGATTTTAGTGTCATTCACCTCCAGAATTTATCAAATAACTCGATTTAACTGATTAGTTAATGGATGCATTATTATTAAGATAACTCCACTTGATATTAATTATTGAATGATATTGTGTAATTCATGTATATATCTATACTTACCATTAACATAAACATGCCAGGACGCTCTAGCTAGACGATTTAATGCGTTGTCAATCATTTTTGGTGGGCACAGTCCTCCTGAATCAAGTGCCACTTGTTGTTTAGGTGCACAAAATGTTTACAAAGAAGCCACAACTAAACCAATTTGTGTGTTAGTGTTTCAAAAAAGCTGCAGTTCAAACTGGCATTATGACTGAAAGAGCTCAAATTATTTCTACATTTTGCAAAATCCAAGTTTCTGTTCCTATTGTCCCAGTGTCAATAGCAACACAAAAGTTTATTTATATATCTTCTGTGCTATGTCATATGATACTTGTAAAAATGATGTTAACAAAAAAAAAAGCTTTTGAGCTAAACATGGGGAAAAAAAAGGTTTTGGGTTAAACTTGGAAAATAATTACTATAAGTGCTTTCAAGACTTGAAAATTACATTTTATACTTTCCAACAACCTTTTATTTTTATTTTCATTGTTTTACGCTGAAAGTTTGAAACCACTTTTTTTAATATTGTTTCTCACTAAAATTACTTTTAATATAAATACAAACAAATACAACCATTAGTAATAGAAAATTCCTTACTTCTAAAACACAACATTTTAATATTGTTTCTCACTAAAATCATTTTTATTTATTTTTGTATTTTTTCTTGTCTAATTTAATTAAATTAGATACAAATAAGATATCTCAATTAATATTATTTTATTGTCATTTTATCTCATTAAAAATTAAGATAAAATAAAATAAATTTTAAAAATTAATAAATTATCTTATAAATCTCGTTAACATCTTATCTTAATTTATGATTATATATAAACATACAAGATATTAGTTCATTTGGAGAAATATACGAGATACAATATAAAAACAAAATAGGTATTTTTCATGGTAAAGAAGGTAGAAGAGGTAACAAAGTAATTTACTAGAACTATATATGTTGTCTAAAATTGTACACTCGCTCGACGTGTTCCGAAAAGAAATCAAAGTTAAGAAATACCGATTGTCTTGTTGAGCAGCCAAAGCAGAAGGGCAAGTTCAATACCAAAAATGGAGTGAAGCCAACCTCTATCCATCATGAATCCAAACACTGTGATTCCTGCTTTGTTGTTCTCTAAATATTTAACTGCATAACATATAAACGACTTGTCGGTCACCACAAATTCAAGGCAATTTCAGGAGGAGAAAAAAATGAAGAAATAAGAGATAAGGGGGGAAAAAACTACAATAGTCAGTATAAATGTTACTCACTAACTAACCTAAAGCTTGCCTCTTCTGAAATGAGATTGTGCGGGCATAAATTGGGACCAACTTAGCATCATCCAAATCATCATCTCCACCCTCTTCTTCGTCTGATTCATCAGGTAAAGGAAACACTTGAGTTGAAGAAATTTGGGCATTTGGAGTCTCTTCATCTGCTTGATCAAAGGAGTTTATTGTGGCAGAGACATGCCACTTTGCAGCAAGCCCTGTAATTGACTGTGCTTTGTGTGTTACTTTTGTTGCACTGCGCAGGCACAAGAATAGCCCTGTAACTAGGCTTATTGAGCATAACTGCAAAACCGTTAAATAAATTTAAAAACCAACTTACTAACTTATACTACTAGCTAGAAACAAATGTAATCTTCATCGTATATTAAAAAAACAGTACTTCTTATATCAAGTTAACATCATATCTCAGTTATTAAGACGGCACGGCAGCAAAAAATTAGATGAAATAATTGGACACACTTTTATCATGCGGCCACATTTGATCACCATTTATGTTAATTAGAGATTAATAGAAGTTTTCTATTTAGAAAAAAAAGTGACAATACATAAAGGGCAATCAGAACCAAAGGCCAACTATAGTTGGAGGCTAGGAGAGGCTGTAGATGTTAAAAATTTTGCAGAAAAAATAATTAGTGTTAATCTCTACTTAAATATTTATAAAATAATACTTATTTAACAAACTGGTGATCAATCTAATACTCTAATTTGATCAATTTTGTATCAATTTTTTCAAATTTAACATCAAAAAAATATCTAAATAGATCAAATTAGATTTAAATTATTTTATAAATTAGTAAGAGAATATTTATATTTATATTTAAGAGAGAATAATAATGGAGCATGTAATCTATAGAAATGAGAATTACCTATAAATTTTAAATACTATAACTATAAGATTATAAGATCTATTTTGTTTCTTATTCTCTAGTTATTTTGATATAAAAAAGTATTATTTATAAAATTTAACATCAAAGTTAATTATAATAAAATTAATTATGATAAATATTGTGAGAACTTTTATGTTAAATTATATAATTAGTGTTATAATAATTAGGATTTAGGTTTTATTTATTTGTACTTTTATGATAATTTTTTAATGTTCGATGGTTTTTTAGTGTCATAAATAATTTACAAAGTCTCATACACATGTATAAATAAGGAAAAAATGGTAGTTTAAATCTGTTATATTTAACGAAAATTTACTTTAATTCCGTAATTAATAAATATAACAGCACAAATTTAAAAAAATAATAAAAATCTATTATTTTTAAAAAAAGTGAGGCAACACAAGTATAATGTATTTACAAAATAAATTTTTACATTTTTTGCAAAAAAAAAAAAAAGTTTTATAAAAGTAAAGGAATTTTAGAATCTTAATACTTTTAACAACCCGTTAATAATAAGTATCAAACCATTTATAGTGATTTTAAATGATTGAAAAAAAGAAGATTAGTAAGACTGAAAGAGCCATTTCAAATAAGAAAAAATTAACCCATCATAAAACATTTGGGGAAAAATAAAAGTTTACCGCGAGTTCTCCAGCCTTGAAAATGTTGACACCAGCATTGGATTTGGTTGTCATGAGCAGGGCAGTGAGCTGACTTGCTGTGACAAAAATAAGAGACAGTAAAACAAATCCTCGGAACCTATGGCTTATTGTCCGAAAAGACCTTCTAATTCTAAGGTGCTCAACTAAGATCCATTCCACCTCAGTATGTTTCTGAAAATCTTGACCAAAATCTTCAATTCTTAGCATTTGCAAATAGCAAATAAGTCGGAAGAGAATACACACGAGGAAGAAAATTGAGGTTCGATATAGCCATGAACATAGCTCCAGTACACATAAAATGGTGTCACTTAGATAACGATCTCCGTAATATGGCAATTGGGATGCTCCTGATACGTACCACCAAATTTTATAGAGACATTCAGCAGCAAAACAGAGGAGGACGAATATGCATAAAATTTTCATGGATATCTGCAAAAGAAAGAAATGTACACTTTGTTATGTACACTTATAATCTAGAAAAAGTAAACGCTTCTAACAGCAAAAGAGTACTTAGAAATAAATTGCCAAAAGTAGGGCAAAACAAATCAAAAGTGATTTCATAATAAATCATTTTAGTAGGAAACACATTATTTGGGCTTTTGTGTTCAGAAAATACAATCCCAAAAGCATTTTTTATGTTTGACTCATTAGGCTCTCTTTTTTTATTTGCTGTCATGAGCATTTTTCTATGTGTAAGCATAACGAAAGATACCCTATATTGCACTCTCTGATAGCACTTTCAAGCAATTTCAGTAAAAAGTGATTTTCTCCTGAAAGCGCTTTTGATACACAAAAAAAACTTTGCTTCAAAAAATTGAAGTGTGCTTGTGCGTGTTTGTAATATCAACTAATTAACAAACTGGATGAATCAACAACCTAATCAAGCTTGAGCAAAGGATATTAATTATAGTGATTGGAAGAACATACCTGAAGCTCCTCTTTATATCCGTGACGGACCTTCTCACTAGCATCATATAATTTATCAAATAATAGAAATCTCCTCAGCCCATATTTGTGAGCCCATCGTGAGAGGTAAAAGAAAGAGACGGTTGCAAACACAGAGAGCGATATTTGAACAGGAATATGATAAGGTCTTTTATGATTTTCGTCACAAGTGGAGCACAAAAGAAGGAAGTGGGTAACAACTGGAACAATAAAAGTTAGAACAAAGAAGATTGACCATGAGAGACTTGCCTTCCATAGATTGGATTGATCCATAAAAAACCATTTGAAGCATGATCCGAAGCTCTTCAATTCATTTCCTTCTTGGGTTTTTTGATTTGATATGAGACTTTGTCTTTCATTTGCTTCCATAGTTTGGGATTCTTCACTTCTTTAAATTGATCGGAAAAAATGACTTGAATGCATAAATCAAAGAAGGGAAAGATATATTATTGGAATTGAAGGCCAAAATCTAATGAGATGGCGAGCCTGTCTGTTTGAAGTTTCAACTCAATTTTTTGAAGGGGAAAAAAATATTACATAGTAAGGTCTATCGCATAATAATTCCAATAATATATCTTTCCAAGAGCAAAAAATAATAATTAAGAAATAGAAACCTAACGGTGATTAGTAAGGTCTATCGTATAATCATTGGTGAATAATATGATGAACAATAAAGTTGAAAAAAGTTAGTGAGACATTGGATCGAAATATTGCGAAACAAAGTAGTTGACCAAGACCTGATTGTTGGTTGCCACGTTAAGAATTGAGTGAAACATTTAACCAATTTTGTTAGTGTAGTTTTATATGTATGTACATGAATGTTTCAATTTTTTATTAATTGTTATAAATAGATCTATTTTTAAATTACATGAAATTGTTAAAATTAATGAAAAATCTAATTTATTTTTAAGTGATAATAAAATAAATACGAAATAATAATAAAAATATTTATACTTTTCTATTTTGTTAATACAATGATCTTTATATTTCAAGCAAAATAGATGTGTTACTTGTTTGGGTAAAAATCTGAATCATTTGTTGAAAATAAATACTAACTCAATAAATGAAGTGATTAAAAAAAAATTAAGAGAAAATCTTGAAACTAAGTGTGTAGAATGTGATAATATTTGGGTGGTTAGAATGATTTCTTAGTTTTATATTTGTGTGTTATAGATTGCATGATAAAGATTATAAATAATTTACCTTGAATTTGGTTGAATCATCGGATAAAAAAAATAAATCTTTGTATTCTTAATATGAATGTGAGCTGAGAGCTCTTTCTTTTTGAGTGTTTGCATTTTTATTGAATCCGTGAATTACCTTTTCAAATGTGTTATAGTATCTTTTATTGTAGGTATAATACAAATAGTTTATTTATTTATTTTATTTAAATATTAAAAAAATTAGAATTATATTCAAAATTTTAATTGTAATCTATTTTACCATTTTCAATACAAGCTAAATTCTCTAGTAAATTAATTTCTTTTCAAATATAATCTATTTTTTCATTGTCTAAACAAGCTAAATTAGTTTATTCTCTAATAAATTAAGTTCTTTTCAAATATGTACCACAATGCTACTACTAGAAAATAATTTTTTTTAAAACACAGAGCATATATACCAACTTTAAACAAATACGAGGAAAGGAAAACATTGGGAGAATGGTTCGAATCCAATAATTCGGTAATTGATTAAGTATTCAAAATTATACATATAAAATTAAAGGGTATATTTTTTTAAGATTAGGAATAATAATATCAATATCTATATAATAAAACGACTAATTTTTTTTCTCTATGACACCAATATTGTACAAATTTGGAATGAAACATTTATACGTTGAAAATAAAGTTAGTAAAGTGCGGTAAGAAAAAGAAGAAAGAGATTAAACATTTATGTAATGTAGATAAAAAGTGGAACAATTTATTTCTGCAAAGTATGACCAAATGGTGGGCTAGGCCTATTATTAATTTCGTCCCTGAAGCTTCAGAATAACAAATGAACAACGGGCTCCAAGATAGGCCCATGAACTTCGGGAGTACCCATACAATATCTGCCAAATAGAAGCGCCTCCGTTAAAACGACAAACGTTAGGCCAAATCCTATTTTTGTTCTTGTTACCTATGGCGGTTGGCTCTTGTCAAGAAGTCTTGGTTTGATTTTTTAGATTTAGGAAAATTCTATTTAATTGTTCCAAGGTAGTCAAATAACTTCCGTCTACGGAGTAACACTATCGGAATGGCACTGAGTTTGTCTTGCACGGCGTTTGTCATCACATCATCGAGCTCTTCCTCATGTTTTCTGAAAGGAAATCATAATTGTAACTTTAGTTCAAGTTACTCGGGAAAGCCTCTTCGTTACAATCCTCTTTTAATTCAACCATGGAGTTCCAGGTTAATTTCTGAAAAAAAAATCAATTTTTTTTAATCCTATTTAAGAAATTTTTGGTATTTATTGTATGTATGCTTCCTTTACTTTCAATCTCAATGGTCTAAGCGTCTACGAACTTCTTTCTTATGTTATTGGTTGCTAAAGAGATTGCAATAATATGAAATAATTTGTTCCAATTGCAGATGGGTAGTGCAGTTTTTTTGTGAAAAGTTGAATTTTATTGAAAATCTCTAGTGTTTTCTCTCTCTCTCTCTCTCTCTCTCTCTCTCTCTCTCCCTCCCTCCTCCTTCTAACAGATTCATCTTTTTAAATATTTTACTTATTTTGTTTGGTATGCATAGGAAATTGTATAGAGTCCACGCAACGACTATCCAAGAGAATGAGGAGAGAGTCGTAGTGGAGGAGTCCTTTCCTCCTAAGATTTCACCTCATGAGGAAAAGGAAACAAGAATCAGTGATGAGCAATCAGAGAGTTCATCCTCGGGTACCTTGGAGAACTGGGTTATCAAGCTTGAGCAATCCATAAATATATTCCTTACGGTAAAACTTCCTCATGTTACTGTAATTATTTTACCATATAAAACTTAGCTATGCCTTTAATTGCATTAGAATTTGTGTATGATTAATGTTTAATCGATGATTCAGCTAACGATGACTTTTTTCCTTCTCAAATAAACTATTTTGAATAAATTGTTTATAATATTGCAACTTCTGCTTATTCCATCGGAGTATATTTTTATAAAATTTAACCTGAAAATGAAAAAATAAGCTGCTGATAATGGATTTGAGAACGTTATTAGCTCAGGACAATAGTTGTGTTTACTAGTAGCTCATGATTCACTGTAGTCTGTTTTGGTTTATTCTTGGTAATCTTTATATCTTCTTATAGTGTTTGCTTTTAGAAATTATAATATGAGAATGAATACTAGCCAATTATATAAAACTATCTCTATAAACTGATCTTTCTATTTTCCTCTGAAAGGTGTGATACTTTCACTGTTTGTTGTTAATTATTTATAGTTTTTGGACTCTGGAACTAGTTCATTTTCTTTCAATATGATTTATTTGTTGGTAATTCCAGGACTCAGTGATAAAGATACTTGATACCCTGTATCATGACAGGAATTATGCCAGGTTCTTTGTACTGGAAACTATTGCAAGAGTTCCTTATTTTGGTGAGTATTCAAGTTTGTTTTACTTTATACCTTTTACTTAAGTGAGCGTGACTATGGAAAATATAGAGTCAAGAAGTTTAGGTCCTTATTCATGCACTTGAAGCACTGTGCATTTATTGCCATGCTAGTACGTTAACAAGGGCAGTGTCAACTAAGGATAGCTTCACATATCCTAAAACTTAACGTGCAGAAAACTGTTTGTCTGAACAAATAGATTAGGAAGTTGTAGGGTCTCTGTACCATGATTCACGTTTTATAAATAATTTCTGTTAGTTCAGCACAATAAGGATCGATGATCAATTTCTATTTTTTTACATTTCTTCTACGTAGCATTTCAAATGATTTAAAAGATGTAACTTTTTCCATTCATATAATTGGCTTCTCTGAACTTGGCAAGATTGCTTATGCTGTGGGCTTCAATTATAGAATATGTTGAATTCTAAGTATAAATTATGGTTTATGGCAGCCTTTATATCTGTTCTACACTTGTATGAAAGTTTTGGTTGGTGGAGAAGAGCAGATTATTTGAAAGTACATTTTGCTGAGAGCTGGAATGAGATGCACCATTTACTTATCATGGAGGTATAGATGTTCCTTTGATTCTTGCACATTTCATAATTCATGCTTTGCTACTTCTATAATAAGTCGACATTTTAAAGTCTACCATTTTGATTAATATTCAAAGCTTTCACTCAAGTTTATAAACGCTAGACAAAACTTTTAGAAATGGTGATGCATTTTTTTTCCTTTCCTTTTTGATACCAAATGGTACATTTGAATGGCGATTTAGTGGAACAGACTACCACGAAACAAGTGTAAAAGTTTTGTTAACTTGGTAGCTTCATCTATTTTTCCTTCGTGGCCATTTCTTCCAATCTATCCTCATTATTTGATACATCTTGATTTTCATTGCTCAATTTTTCTAATGTATTCAATTGAATACACATTAAATTGCAGGAATTGGGAGGAAATTCTTGGTGGTTTGACCGCTTTCTTGCTCAACATATTGCAGTCTTTTATTATTTCATGACAGTTCTTATGTATGCAATAAGCCCAAGAATGGCATGTGAGTGTTTTCTTATGTTGTCTTGTCATTCCTTGGCACTGTTAGATCTTTGTGTCCTGGCAATTTGTTAGTCTGGTTACATTTATGCTACATAAAATTATTTTAAATCCCAAGTCAGCAATTTTGGTAAAATATGTTGGCCCACTGTCAAAGTTATTTCTACAATCTACTTCCTCATAAAAGGTGATTTGTTTTGGCTCACGAAGTATTGTTGGTCTAATACAATCTTTTCTGGATTTTAATGATGGAAATCAATGCTAGTTGTCTTGTAGGGCATTGATGAGGGCATATAAGTGGCATGGTTTTGAGCCACAAGTGTTTGTGCGTGCATTTGTAATCATTTATTTAATAAAAAGAAAATTGATGGAAATCACTTTTGAACTTTATTTTCTAATATTATAAAACTTAACCTGCAATTTTGCATGCTTGTGCCAAAATTAGATGCTTATCTGCACGTCTGTTTAAATTCTGGTTTTATTTGATTCTCTTCCATCACCATTGCAGATCATTTTTCTGAATGTGTAGAGAACCATGCATTCGAGACCTATGACAAATTTATCAAAGCTCAAGGAGGTATAATTAGTATTTCTTGTATTATCATTGTGTAAAGTTGATATTTGCACATAGGATATGTACCTTTCTGGATGGCTATATAACATTTCATCATTTGAAGCCGGTGATACAGTGGAGGTTGCTAAGATAAAATCAAATTGCATTGGTGATGATAATCTGATTAGTTTTAATATGCTTGTGAACTTGCCTCTAAATGCACCCAATTATTGTAATGCTGCTTATTTTCATGTTGTAGATGAGTTGAAGAAATTGCCTCCTTCAGAGATTGCTGTCAAATACTACACTGGAGATGATTTATACCTATTTGGTAAGTTAGTTTACCAAGGAATTATTGTTTTCTTGTCTGATGGATGATCTTATCTGATAAGCTATGTATTTTGTCCAGATGAATTTCAAACCGCCAGAGTTCCCAATTCGCGAAGACCAAACATAGGTATGGTTCAAATCCTGAATAAGTAATCGTTCTCGTTCAACACTCATTGCAATAGTTATTTGAACTTTAAAATAAACAATAAGAGCGAAATTACTCCTAGTGTGTTTCTCTTCATTTCTTCATTTTCTGTTCCTCTTTCAGATAATATGTACGATGTCTTTATGAACATTAGAGATGATGAAGCTGAACATTGTAAGACGATGAGGGCTTGTCAGACTCATGGAAACCTACGGTCTCCTCATTCTTACCCGGAAGAGAATTTGGAAAAGGACTCCGTGTGTGTACTTCCTACGACAGACTGTGAAGGTATTGTAGATTGTATAAAAAAATCTGTTACAGCTCCTGGAAAGCAAATGTAATGATAGCTATGAGAGATTTTGTATACATATATAGAGATAATTCATATTGAAAAATACTAGTTGTTCGATGTATATCACTCTTGTAATCTTACCCATATGAATTATTTGTATTTACTGAAAAATAAGAAGTAAAGAAATCATTTACTAGTTTATAGTCTCTCCTGTTGTGATATTATTGAGTAGGAATTTCAGTTTTGGGATTCAAAAACATAAGAATCATTTGCCCATTTCATTCCTAAAAAGTTAGTCCAATAGGTAGAGATCTTTATAGATTTCATCCTAGTGTTTTATAATCAATATGGGATTTTCATTTTTTCTGAGATTGATTTATATCTACCCTACATTCCATGCCAATAGAACATGGCATGCAAGTTGCCCATTCTCCCACAGCAATGCTTAGAAAATCAATGCAGGTCGTCTATTTTGAAGGAGAATTAAGCAGGATTTGGTTCATCAACGAGCTTAAGCTTGCTGCTGCTTATATGAAATTTCTGTCGCATTATGTGGGGGTAAATGAAAATTTCAGGTTGAGAGTGTGGTATGAAAGTCTGACCAGTTATTTGCCAGCTGTTTATGCTCAAAACTAAGAAGTGCAATTTTAACAAGCTCAATCAATAGAGCATAGCAGAGGGGCGCTTAAAATATTCACAAAATGACTAATTTGAACGGGTTTACACAATTAGGCTTGATTTTTAGTAATACTCTTGTAAATGTTCAATAAGACGTGTATAATCCTTAAAACTTAAAACTTTTCACAATTGTTAAATATAACAGCTTATGAAGTCTTTTTGAGAATTATTATGAAGAATGGGTGTTTTTCTCCTATTATATTTGTATTCTCCAACTTTAAAGCTAATAAAAGTCATCTCTATTAGAGAAGAAAAGTAAAGCAGAAAGTAAAGTCATTGCTTTTGATATCCATTTTAATTGCTTGGTTGTGTTATTTTCATTGTCAGTTGGATTGGTATTTTAATTAGAAGTTAGCTTGGATATTTTGATGAAAAAATTAACCCAAATCTGTCATTTTTAATAAATATGTACTTTAATCTCTTGAATAACAAAAATTCATTTTGCAAATTAATAGAAATTGTGATCACCTATGATTTTTTTTTCAAATAAACAGATTTAATGGACTTGAACAGCCTTCTATCTTAATTATGCTTGATATTATTCAATATTTGGCACATTTTAATAACAATATAAATATTCTTTTTTCATTAGATCTCTTTGCTAGTAAACCTACTTGAATAATAATAATAATGATAATATAGGCTGAACGATCGGCCAATTTCATTAAAACTTGCGGATGGGATGCCCCTGCCAGAGATGATCTTTGACACCAATGATGATTGAAAGAAGGATAAAATCCATATTTTTTTTTCTATTTGTGAAAAAAAAATCGATCTTTATTTCTTCTTAATTCCTAGCTTATTTTTGCTTATATTTATAATCTTAAATTGCATCCCAGTTACAAAACAATAACACATCAATTAGCCAAATAAAAACATACTACAATCCTTAATAAAAACAAAATATGGAATTATGGATGAGAAATTGAAAACCAAACCCTGAGAGCTTAACCCCAAAATCAGTTCAAAGTGAAGAAATGAAATTTATGATACATTCTGGAAACAAAAAACAAGACACACAACTTAGTAAAGTATACGTATAGGCTAATTTTGTAAATACGGTGAAAATTTGTAAAGAGGGCAAAACAAGTGTGGACGAGCAACAATCGAATCGTCAACCAATAAAAATGACGACTGAAACGATATCTCGGCCCGATCTTTGTACCTCCATGTTCATCTCAACTAAGAGACACATGAATTGTCTCTTGTGACCTTAGTAGCACAATAGAGGCATTTTACTCATCTGGAGAAATTTTTGACAAGCTATGAGATTTTAAACAGAACCACTTGAAAAATAATGAGGTGAAAAGGCGAGGCTTCCAGGTAATTAAGTCCAGCGAAGTGATTGTGACACTGGGAATTTATAGACTTTTATATAGCAACCCTAATTCAATCAAATTACATAAATACCCATTAAAATATTAAATTATACTGTTAAAAGAGTTGTGGGCTTTCTTTGGGTCAGGCCCGTACGCTTTGGTTTTCCACCCGATGAATCATGGGCATGGGCAACAATCATTTGTTAGACCCTTAGAAGTCAGAAGCAACGACATGCATCATGCTTAAAATTAGCTCACATATTTGTAGTTTTACTAAAGCAACACTCTTTCTTCAAATATGAATCCTCACATATTTGAAGAAAGAGTGCTACTAAAATTAGCTCACACATATCTGTCGTGTTAAAATGCTTACTAGTGGGCTAACCTAATAATAATATGGGTCAAGTTAGTAAAAATTAAAAAGAAAAAGCACTCCAAAAGATCCACAGTTTGTTTGATTTGATATTAATATTTTTTTTCTTCCCGTAGATACCCAATTAAATTTATGTAATGGCAATGATTTATTATTGAATAGATTTCACTTTTAATCGCACAACATTATTGTTTATATAGAAGATAAAAACAAGATTGTACCATGTTGCTATAAAACGATATTAATGTATCTTTATATGTCTATCAGATGTCTATCATTAATTAAATGAAACAATTAGAAGAGGAAATAATTAAGACTTAATTAGAGCATAATCAGACAGAACAATACTTGTTGAATATTGTAATTTTTGTTTCATAGTTTTTCATACCTTGTCAGCTTTGAAAAACAATTAACGCGTATTCAAGTCATCTGATGTGGTTACACTTGTTTCATAGTGTTTGTTTATTGCTTGATTATTTATTTATTTATATTAATTTGTTTTGGACTTTTGGTAATCCCTTTTTGTCACTATTACTTAGATTTTCGGCATCCATGTGTGTTCCTTTTTTTCTTTTTCTTTTTTTTTTTAATTATTTCACTCTGAACTTCAAACGTATAAGCTTGCGAGTATTCTGACCAGTACCTGTTACTCCATGTGTATTAACCCTGTTACCATCTGCAGAAAAGTTGAGGTACTGAGGCTTTCGTTATAATATTATTTGTTTTGTTCCTTAGTTTAAGAAAGGTTGATGGAATATTAATTTGCTTTCTATAAGATCGAACCGAATGAAATGCTCAAGTATTTTGTTTTTTATGTGGCAGTCATGAACATGGAAATCTAGGTTGGATCCGTAGGAAAGTGCACTGTTTGGTGGCAGCATTATAATTTTATATATTAATGTACTAATGTTGTTGATGTATATTCTATCAAGTGTTGCAGCCTTGTAGGGTTACATTTTTTTTACATATATTCTATAAAGTCTTGCAAACTATATTTGTTAAAATGCTCCACTTGCATAACTTTAAGTTTTTGTTTTATTTTCTTTCGATTCATATAATTTGTATTAAACTTGTATGGAATTAATGTACAATATATTAAATATTGATAAATTTGAATAAATATGAAAAAGTTAATTAGGTTTTGGTTTTCTCCTTAAAACATGTTCCAATGTTTGTTTAGTATCAAAATTGAGGTCTAATTTATATGGGGTAGGATCACATAAATTATATATCAAAAGTGAAAGTTGATAAGTGTGTCAACATATATATATATATGAACCAATCTAATGGTTCTTATGTTGGGTTGTGATGAAAGAATTATACAGTAGTATTTCGAGTCTAAAAAAGGTTGATTGGATGTGTTTTGTTTAGAAGGATGAGTTATCTTTATTAATTAAATATGAATAATAGCTCATGTATGTTCAAATCTCTGGTATACCCTTATAACTGAATTTCAACAATTAGTGTAATTATAGTGGCAAATGTAGCTTTTAATAGTCTTCTATATTTTTTAGTTCCGTTTTTGCCAAAGTAGTGATATGTAACATTTAGAATCTAATACTGTTCTTCTTTACTCTTTTTTGAAAGATCCTTTTTAGTCTTTAGACGTAGAATTCATTCACATGATACTAAGAGCGGCCTTATAAACTTTTGAGGAAGATTATAGTTATCTTTCATTTTTAGTTATAATAATCAATTATATTATTTTGTAAAATTAATAAAATAACACTCTTAAATACACGTAATAATAAAAATAATACATTAAACTTAATATATTTCAACATTGAATGACATTAAATAATCGTTTTTAACTTCAATGATGTGTAATTAATCACGTTAATTGACTCAACAAGTCAGTGGTGATATTACTTTTAAAAAAGAGTATAATATCAAGACAGTAATGTAAACCGAATTGCTTATAACATATAGTCAGATAAACAACTTGCACTGAAAGTAGTATTAAATCACAAAGTTATATGTCTTTTTTGGTTGGGCATATCATTCTTTTGTTTCTCTTATAATCGATATTTTTACTTATTTTGAAAAGAAACTTATAAAAATATTTAAGTTTGATATAAAATATGTTTTGTTATAGTTATGGATTTTAATTAAATTCTTTGTGTATTTTTAAAAATTGGTACGACATTTAACCAAAACTGGTGGGAAATTAACATAATCTAATGATACCTCTTGTTGAAAAACAAGTGTAAGAATATAGTCACTGTATAAGTAGTAAACAGTACGCATCCATGGAACTTCAACCCAAGAAAATCACACTACTAGAAACTATTACAATATCGTCCAATCGGATTATTGACCTACCCTTCAGTTTCCATACGACAGTGTTTAAAGCGTCGTACTCTCAGCAGTAGACGCCAAGACTCCTATTTTAGACTAGGCATACCATATAACACACACACACACAATACAACCCATTTATTTTGTTTAATTAAAGAGCTCAATCGGTAGCAATAGGGTCCAAATTGACGGTAGATTCAATCGTCTTCATGGCTTCAAATCTGGGTTCTTTGGCTTGGAACTTAAGGCCAGCATACAGCTTCATATAATCTTCAAACACAAACTTGGGATACACAACTTGGGACGTTTTCTGATCATCAGAACCATTAGCTTCCACTAATGCTGGAGCTGGGTAGATAATAGCATCACTACCTGGGTTGTAGAAGGATGCTATTGACATTCTAGTACCATCTTGCTGAGCTATCACTCTGTGCATTATACTTTTGTATTTACCATTTGTTATCACCTACAATACCCCAATTATATAGACAAACATTATTAGCAAACAAAATAAAGCAATCCATAGTCCCACATTGAAATAAAAAATAAAAAAATAAAAAGATTATAGAACATGATAATATACCTCAAGTTGGTCACCCAAGTTGATGACAATGGAATGGCTAATTGGTTGAACATCAATCCATTTGTCATCCTTGAGAAGCTGAAGACCACTTACCTTATCATCTTGAAAGAGAAGAATAATACCACCAGCATCAGTATGAGCTCTAAGTCCTTTGATTAGCTCTGGTTTTGGACAAGGTGGGTAATTACTGACTTTAGTCCCAAAGGTTGGGCCTTTGGATCCATAGAAAGCTTTCTTTAAGTAACCTTTTTCTAACCCAAGATTCTCACACAACAAGTCCAGTAGTCGCTCTGCCAGTTTTTCTAGTTCTTTTGCAAATTCCTTCATCACGTTCCTGAAAATCCAATTAACAAAAGACAGTTAAGACATAGAAAAGACAAAGAGAATCAGTGTTAATAATTTACCTGTAGTCTTCATTAAGATCTGGGATTTCAGATAAGTTAGATTGTGGAAGGTGGCGAATAAAGAAAGTGCTTTCCCAATCAATATCATCAATTTCAGACTGAACAGCTTCAAGGACTTTAGTGGCCACCATTTCTTTGAACCTCTGCTCCATGTACTTTCTATAGTGCTCTTTTGTCAAGTTCTCCACTGTGTCCATCAGTTCAAGAGTAATCCCATGGTTAACTACCTGAGATTATAGAAATTAAACACCAGAAAAAAAATTAAGAGGGAAAAAAGAAAAGGCAGAGAGATATATGCAATTGGATAGTACCTCAAAGAAACCCCAATTCTCACAAGCATTGTTAATAATATCCATGGTTGGTTTTCTCTCTTCACCATTTAGTTTTTCCATGTCAATAATTGGAACGGTCTCCATTTCTAGATCTCTTGGCTCTGCTCGATATCTATTCACAGAGTATATAATATTAGTCAGTCTAGTAGTACTGGTAAGCCAATAGGAAACTAGTTCTCTATGTGTTAAGAAGAGTTGAGGTTGATGCTATTTATAGGCGTTAAGGAGGTAACAAAGATATGGAATAATCAATAGTATTAAACTAAATTAAAATGTGGAATGCAATAATAAAATCACAATTATTTACTAAGTAAGTCCGTGTAAAAGTTAATTATTATTTAAAATAATAATATTTATTTTTAATTTATAATTAATTATAATATCAATTATAATAATATCTTACAATAAATAAAAAATTCATAATTACTTGAATATATATAATCATGTGAGAAACAAAAATATTATTATTATTTTAATTAATAACAATTTATATAGCATAATTTAATTAATATTTTATTTTTAATTAATATCACAATTATTTTATTATTTAAACTTTGTATTAAATTAATAATTAATATATCATTTAATACTTATACGTATTATTTTATTATAAAATGGCAATGAACAAGGAGTTATGGAAGATGTACGAGAGAGTATGGTGAATGGTGAGGGACCCTACCGTATATTATCAGTGAGATTGTGACTTGTGGTCAATTAATCTATGCGTTTTTGAGTCATCTATTTGTTTTGGTGGAAAGAAATGTGAACTCTTCTTTAATAACACTAATATTAATTAAAGTTAGTTTTATAATTTATTTTGTGTTGGTTATTTTAATAGTAATATAATTTTATTTTTAATATAATTAAAGTTAGTTTTTTTTATTGAAATGAGTTAATTATAGTTTGGTGGATTATTTATAGTATATTTATGTTACTAAACAAATGGGCTTTTAGACTTTATTCTCTCAACAGAAGGAAAGCTGTGGGAAATAGCCACATAGAAAATAAAGCAATGGAGTTCTTAGTTGGTGAATCTTGGAGGTCCTCAATATTATTATAAATTTCAACTTGGTACGGAAGAAAAAATATAAATTAAAAATAGGTCAAAATGTATTATTTATCTCTAAATTTTAACTAAATATATATATATATATATATATATATATCTTTAAATTTTTAAAATATATAATTTGATCTACAAATTTTTATAAATTCATGTATAATTCTTTAAATTTTTAAATTTTACGATTTAGTCTATAGATTTTAAAATTTTATATATAAGTCCTAACTTAACTACTAAAATACATATTTATGAATTAAAATTTAATATATATGTATGAAATTTTAAATATTTGAAGATTAAATCGTATTATTTAAAAATTTATGAATTTTTTTGTAAATTTTTAAAAACTTAAAGATTAAATTATATGTTTTAAAAGTTTTGAAACCTATGTACGGATTTAGTTAAAATTTAAGAACTAATTATGAATTTTTAAAAGTTTTAAAATCAAATAATACATTTTTAAAATATTAGATATTTATATATGAATTTAGTTAAAAATTAAAAAAATTACTTTTAACTTTAAAAATAAAGTTTTTTTTCCTCAAACTTTAAAGCGATTGCAAATATACCGTAATCTTTCATCGGTTAAAAATAATGTAACAATGGACTGTTTCATGCTTCCCGTATGCTATTAATGCACGTGAATGTGTAATTTAACTAAATTAACTATGTATATAATAACATCTAGTAATAACATAAATTTATATATGATTTAGTTAAACTCCGTTAATAAAATTGATAAAAATGATATAATAATAACATGGATTTAGGAATAATTAGTGATGGATAGATAGAGAAAGATATGATAATAATTATATTTGAATAATAATCATCCATTATGAATTAATAGTATTTTATTTGGAATTTAATTACGTTTTTTTAATATTTATTTAAAAATATATTTAGTTTAATTAATCTAATTTTTAATGAATTGAACGAGTTAATTTTAAGTAAGTTAAGCTAGGATGTTCGGTGATAACTCATTTAATTTTTTTTATTAAAATCTTTTAAATTATTTAAAATATTTAATTAATTATTAAAAAATAAAAAATATTCTATAAAATTATAACTTCGTTTGATCCAGATATCAGTCACATGAAAGACATTAGTATTGTTGCTACAAACTTAATTCCACAATATTAATCCTAAATTATTATCACTATTATTTCTAATAATAATAATAATTTATTTTACTGTGTATATTTTTTTCATATTTATTTTTAACTTATACAAGATACCAATAATCAAATTAAATTAGACAATATAAGAATTTGATATATAGTTTTTTATCATATTAAAAATATGTTTAAAATAAGTCATTTTTATTATTTAAGAAAAAATGTAATTGGCCATAGTTTTGTTCCTTTTTAAGTAAATTAATACTAATAATATATATAAGACAAAAAATGAACTTAAAATACAATAAAAAATATTCAGTTAATAAAGTGTTTAAACAAAAAAAAAATATTCAACAAAACAAAAAAAAATATTCCACAAAACAAAATATGTTAATGTAAAAAAAATGATCAGTTAAGAGATTATCAAATGAGTGAGTGATATACTTATAAGTTAAAACAAACTACTTATTTAAACTCGTGGATTAAATAAGATGTGTATTTTTTTAATTTATGAGTTAATTAAGCTAACTTAAAGAGAGAATATTGACCTAATATAAATCTTTTTAAACAATTTTCTAAACTCACGAATGTTTATCCTAAAATTAGTAATTTTATATTCATAAATACTAAAATATCGTTACAATGCAATACAATTTAATTCAATAAAAATAAGATTAGTTTTCATGATATCTTTGACAATCACCACCGACAGAGTTCTGACGATCATCATTAACGACTTAGGTTGATGCTCATTCTCGATGACCCACCATATGTTATATTTTCATATATTTTTTTGTATATATCATGTTACATTATCATACTTTCATCGACCTATCATATATAACATGTTACATCTATATGTATCTTAATATATAACATGTTCTACCATCATAATTTTGATTACCCAATGGATGTAACTTTACATACACATGTATATTTATATGTAATATGTTATATTCATTGGAGTTTCGATAAGATCACAAGCGATGATTGTTGGAGTACTTGTGAAATCATTAGATGTGGCTAGTGGAGAACTAGTGGAGATGTAATAGGTCTGATTTTTTTTTTATTATTTTATTAAAATTATGAAATGATTATTTTTTGATATTTTTATTGTGTAATTTAATATAAAATTATGAATTTTAAAATGTTATTATTAGTTAGAAAAATTAACCACTTCACACAAAATGAAGTTATTTACTTAGGTTAAAAACTAATTAAACTTAAAATAAACTGATTTGAACTAAATAGCTACTTTGATATCTCTATTCCAACCACGTACTAGTATATGGTATTAATTAGCGTGACTCTTTCAAATGTTAAAGATATTAAATAATCCTATTAATTAATCAGTTCAAGATGAGAATTTTTATCTAATACATCAAATTTAGATAAAATAAGATTGAAATTTTTTATAATTCATTGTATCTAATTCGAACTAAATTATTAATAAATATATATATTTTATTTTTAAAATGTATTATACTTAAATATTATATATATTATAATTATATTTTTTTCGTAAAATAAAAATAAAAATTTATAATAATTTAATAATATATATATATAGATATATTCTATATTCTTTTGATTTTCTTAATTTTTATTATAAATAATAAATTTTGTTACAAATATATAAATTAAAATTTTAAATGATGTGTACGTAGTATTTTATATTTGATAATAATTTATAAATATAACTCGATATTAATATAATCTTATCTGATAAAAAAAATATGTTATGTTTATAATTTAGATTAATTTATATTAATTAATTTATCAAATCAATTTTACATTAAAAAAATTTGAATTTAATTTAGATTATACAGGATTCGAATTTACTGAATTTTTTTTTGGATCAAAGATAACTAAAAGATTAGGTCTATACTGTTAAATAAAAAAAACGAAAAAAAAACGAAAATCCCTAAATTCCGTTGTTTTATAAGGGCTTTCAAATTTTGAATCTACAGCTACGTACTTTGGCGGAAATGTTTGTCATAAAAATGTGGCATAATAGTAGTTGAACATACAAAAAAGTTAGATAATAAATCGGAATTATATAATAATTAGGAATTAGGTAGACAATCAATTCATTTCTGATCATTTGCTGAATAGATTAAAAGTCTTATCTGTAATTAAGTTTGCAGTGACTCAAAATGAAAGAGGGATTTATAAAAAAAATATATATATAAAATTTATAACCATATAAATATTATTTTAATAATATTAAATATGATATAATTTAATAATATTAACGATAAAATAAAATAAAATAATTTATTTTGAAACGTATACAATGTATAAGTGATATTTTTTAAAAATAGTAAAATTTATAAATTAAATATAATAGATATTATTTTTATAATTATAAATTTAAATATAATATTTTAATATTTTTAATAAAGAATAGCTTTAACTTGTGAAACATTTGAATTAGCTGTATTGACTAAACTATAGCCAATTAACACCGTCATTAATTACGTAGAATCATAAGATTTTTCTGTTGATTACATAGTAATTTTCGTAATCGATATGTAATTTACATACGTTTAGATGATTTGCTAATTTAAATTAACTTACCAAATTAGAAAGAGAGAAGAAATTGAATTCGGAAGGTTTTTTCTTATATCACGACGATGCAAGCAAAGCACGTGCACATGCACATGCACAACTGAAACCATTATCACGTGTCTCTCCCTTTGTTGGTTTTGGATTAAGGTTAATTCCCAATTCTATGAACTTCCTTTCAGTCTTTTGCAGGCCTTACGTCTTTAATAAATGTAAAAATATCATTTACTAGTTTCATTGGAGTCATAGCTAATAAAGAAAATTGGGACTAATTAATTTTAATTATATTTTTCTCTTTAAATTTATCATTTATTAAATATTTTTGAAGAGGTTCCCAATTTACTAGTTTCATTGGAGTCAGCAGCTATAATACTTGTAATAAGGAAAAAAATTATATAGTTCAATTATACTAGTTTTTTTATTTCGTTCATCACCTTTAGAACTTAAAAATCTATGAACTAATCAAGTCTAGAAGTTATTGTATTTAATAAACATAACATATCACTTCTAACAAGTGGTATGAGTAAGTTTGAGTTATTCTTGAAAAACAAAGAAAATATAATTTTTAAAATTTATAATTATAAAAATATATATTTTTTGTTTAGTTTATATATATTTTTACTGTTAAAAATATTTCAACAGATTATTTTATATTAAATATTATTTAATTAGATTTAGTTTAATTTTAAATTAAGTGTACAATTATTTTAATATTAAATATTATTTAATTAAACATATTAAAATTTATTATTTAAATTTTAAAGATATTATATATATTTTTAATTTTTTCCCCCTTTTTACGTGGGATTTTAGACACGCCCCATCATAGTTTGGATGTGTGTTACGTGTCTTAAAATGTGGGACAGCAGTTAAAAAATTTATTTTAAGGAATTGTTATTTTTAAGAAAAATAATTAAGATAGGTTAATTTTAAATTTAATCTAATAATTTAATACACAAGTTGTTTTAATAATAGACATCCACGTTATTATGAAAATTATAATTGTTACTGTGACAATTATAGAACACCCACATATTTTAATAGAAAATCTGAAACTTCACTAAACCATATAAACTTAATTATTAGATCAATTACGGAGCACATCAGTTATGGTTTAAGAAATATTTAATATATAGATTAGTAAAATTATAAGGACGTGAATAAAAAAATGAATATATATACATAACTTAATTTTTTTTAATCAAATTGACAAGTTTTAATAATTATTATTATTTAAAAAAATTCAGTAGTATTAATAATCAGTTAAAATAAAAAAATAATTTTTTTTACTTAATATTAATAGTTAAATTAACGTTAATCTTATTTTAAATCACAATTAAAATAAAGTTAAACACTTTCAATAACAAAGTGTACAATGGTATCAATGTTGGCTTGGAAATTGTTTAAAGAAATATATAATATGTATAATTAATTTAGTTATTCAATTGATTTTATTTTTAAAATTTTAGTTAAAAAATTTATGTTTATTTTTTTACTATGTTAAAAATATATGTTCAATTATATTGAAAGAAAAATGAATATATATTTTTTACTTGAGTTAAAAATAAAACTTTATATATAAACAAATTATCCTATATAATTAAAAATTTCAATAAAAAGAGGGGAAAAAAATACCATAAGTAATTAATCAGTGATGTAATGCATGTGCAATTTGTATTATTATAGCATATGCTTGGAGCCCCCATAACTCAATATACTTGAGATTTCATACAGTGCATTAACCATTTGATTGTTTGAGGTGTACATTATTTATTACTTCTTATTAATTATATTATTTATTTTTATTAATTATTAAATACTTATATTTATAATAAATATTTCATATAAAAATATAAAAGCACAATAAAAATTCAAAAAAAAAAAATATTCGAATATGAATAAGATTGGTTTAATTTTAACAAAATATGAAATTAATATATATATATATATATATATATATAAATATTAAGATATTATTTAAATTTTTTATAATAATATAAAATATAAATATATTATAATTGAAAATAAATTAATTACTAATACTAAACTTTAATTTAATTTTAATGTTGTTCTCTATTGATTTGACAAATAATATTTATCTCACCATTTCAAATAAAAAATTTAAACAAAATCAATTATTGTAATTTGGTTTTTAAAATTTATATTTAATCTATTTCTCTTTTAGTATTTGTTTTATAATTAATAGTTATTAAAATTTTAAACTTGTGTGATATGAGCCTAATAATTCATTTATATTTTTTTACTTTTCTTCAAATATGAGTTACTTAATCTTTACAAAATCTCATATTACTTGAACTTTCTTCAAAAATAAATTTTAATGTTTTTTTACAAAATTTATTTAACTTTAAAATTTTAAGTAAAATTAAATATTATCATAAGAATTCAATCTCAAAACCTTACCGTTCTATTATCATGTAAAAATGTTCTCGAAAAAAGTTTCTAAGAGTTAAAACTAATAATTTATTTATATTATTTAATAATTATATTTTTATTTATTTATATTAATAAAAAAATATTTTTATTTTAATAAATTATAAAAAATTACAATTTAAATATAATTGTTAATTATATTTATAAATTGTATATATTATTGGATTATATAATAATAATAATAATAAGAATATTTAACTTAAAAATATTAATATTTTTTTAGATGTAAAAATTATTCAGAAAACATAAATAATTTTTAATAATTTATATATATGAACACATTATGCAAAATTACTAACTAAAAATAATAATAGCCACGAATAAGGGGTTTAGGTCCATTTAGTGCCGGAAATATACTTTATTAATACTTTAGTTATTTATTAAATCCATTTAATTATTTTTTTTTATTTTTGTGTAAAGTTATTCCAATATTTTTAAAGTGATATTCTTGGGTATTATAAAATTGATTTTTTTTAATTAAAAGAAAAAATTATCTTTTTTTCTCTTTTCATATAGTATTTTAAATCAATTTATTCCACTGTTTTAACTGCTGGTCTAAAATAATGTTTTAATTATGTCTCATTAATGATAATTTAAAGTTAAAATATTATAATTTTTTGTTTTAATTAAAAAAATTAAATTTACTCTTAAAAGAATATCATTAAAAAAATAAATTAACTTGATTCAAAATAAAATTATAAAATAAAATAAAATATATTTTAATAATTATAATAGTAAAATATTAATAGAATGAAATTATAAAATTAAAATATCCAAAAAGCATGGAAAAATTTGGGCACGTATGATTGTAAACTTGACTACTTAAAGATAGATCAAAAGAGGGGGAGCGGAGGGGTCCAGAGACTCAAAATGTACGGCAGCGTGCTTATTGTGTAATTATGTTCCCCTCAGAAGTCATGGGCACGTGAAGGCCTTATATTCGTGGAGATATTTTTACCTTTGGGGCACAAAATTCTCATTAATTAGATTAGTTTTACCTTCTATCATTTAAATAATTTAATTATTTAATATAATTTTTTGTTTAATTTTTTTAATAAAAAAATATTTATTTTTATATAATATTAAAAATCTTTTTTTATTTTATTTACATTGTAAAAAAATAATTTTTTTTGAAGAAAATAAAAATAAAAATTTATATAAAAATTAAATTATATCATATAATTAAATCTTAATTTTATATATAAATAATAAGTTGTATTTTTATCTTTATTATTATTATTTTTGTTGATTGTTGTAAATAGAATTTGTTATTAATTTATAAAATGTATAATAATTAATAGAATATTTAATTTATATTTTTAGGAAAATGAAATGTTGATGAGTTAATGGTAAAAGATATTTATAGTTTTTCATTTAATTATTGGTGTCTTGGCGGTGGATTCTATCCTTTTAAATAAAATTTATTATTAATTTATGAAATTTATAATAATTAACAAAATATTTAGTTTATATTTTTAGCAAAAATAAAATGTTGATGAGACAATGATAAAGATATTTATAGTTTTTCATTTAATTATTGGTGCGTTGGGCGGTGGATTCTATCCTTTCTGACTTCGGATTCAAGTCGCGCGGATAACTTGAGGGAAAACAATTAACCAATTTTTTTGTTTTTTTAGAAAATTATTTTAAAGGTTATTAAAAATATGTTATTTAAATATTTTATAAGAGATATATATAAGTTATTTAATTTTAAAAATTTATAATTAAATAACTATTTAACTAAAATATTAATTTTTTATTGTATAAAATAAATAATTTATTCAAATAATTATGAAATTATGTGATTAAAATATCACAATTTTAATAATTAATTGATTTGTGTATTACTTTTAAAAATCACTCTATCAAAATATTTTAATGATACAAATAAAATAACTTAAAAATTTTATCATTATTTTTAAACATTCAATCTCACATCTTATAATTAAAATTTAAATATCAATTTTTTACTTATATTAGTGAGCCTGGAAATAACTCGTTAATAATAATTAATTAATTAATTAATCAATTAAGTAAAGGTTTTATTAAAAATAGGAGGATGCTTTCTCTATTTTATTTTGTAAGGTACATTTTGTAAGGGAAAAGCTTTAATTAGGTTATGAAATATAAATCGATTAGTAGTCATGGGTGATGGATACAAATGTACTATTTTTAATTAAAACTATATATTTTTATCATGTTTTTTTTTAGTTATGGAAAATATATAATTTTATGAATAAGTATATAATATATAAAAACATAACTAAAAAATATAAGAAAATATCAGAATAGAGCATTTGGAGTAATTATTATGTATGTAATTATGATAATCTTTTATGTCTAAATACCTAAAATGATATAAGTGTTTAAAAAAACGGAAAAGTGTGATTCCGTTTTATTAGAACAGATTAATAGTATCATTAGGTTTTATTAATTTTATAAAATAACATAAATTATTATTTTAATATATTAAGAAATATTCTTATTATAGAATAATGTTATTTGGTGGGAAAACAAATGTATTAATTAAAGATACATGTCATGAGCAAATAAATTGGATGATACTATTTGCCTGATAAAAAAAGGATATGTACGAGTTTTTGAATTAAATAATTTCATTTTTTAATAAATTGATAAAAAAAATTAACTAACAATAATTTAAATTAAAACTCATAACTTTTTACCAAATTACATAATAAAAAATAAAAATACTCTCATTGCATAACTTTAATAAAATAAAAACAATGTGACACTCACCAACACATTTCCAACGATCCCACCAGATCTCCGACAACTCATCAGAACTCTTATAGTCATTGTCGGTAATCCCATCAAAGTTCTGGCGTATGTAATATGTTATATTTGATAAGTTATTGAAACTATAACGACATAACATGTTACATATAAAGATACAAGTATATGTAACAAATTATTTTCAATAGATATAACAGGTTATATATATATATATATATATGTAGATATAAGTTATATCTACATGTATATTTATATATAACATGTTACATATTGTGAGTATCCAGATATAACATATTACATAAAAAGATACATATAAATTTAATATGTTACATTTTGATGGATCGTCCTATATTTTGTGGGATCCAATTATATCTAATCATATTTTTTATTTTATTGAATTTATGTAAGAAATGTATTTTTATATATGAAACTATGAGTTTTTTTGTTAAGTTTGTGACGATTTAGGAAAAATACTGTTGAAATGAAAAAATATCGTATGAAGGCATTATTCTTGATATTTATAGCTCCGCTCATTAAAAAGTTTTTAAAAAACCAAAGTGATTGTACCGTAAATGCCACCAAAGTTTCGCATGCAAATCAGTAAATGCAACGTTAGGTATTCTATGTCTAATATGAATGAGTTTTCCAATGGGTTTTGAGTCTATTTGTTAACGTAACTTTACTTAATTGATAAGTTCTAGCTATAATTATTAATATGTCTATTTGGTCAGATAATTTCATGTTTTGGTTAAATTAATCTATTTTTTTTAAATGATAGTTTTCTTTTTTAATTAAAAAAAGTTTGCTTCTCTAAAGCTTATCTATAGTAAGAGAAAAGTGAGCTTCATTTCTTCTTCTTCTTCCTTAATAATGACTCCTTTGAAGAAAAATATTACACTCTCAAGATGCCGAAAACTTTATCAAAAGATTTGATAGTTTATTGTTATATCAATAACTTTAATTAATGTGATAATTTATAATATTACTTTATTAAACGTATGGTGAGAAAGATTAATAAATAGACAAAGAAGAATATATTTATTTGATGAAATATAAAGGTACCGAGAAATATAGAATTAGGGAGGAAAAAGGAGAGCAGAGATAAAGTTTTTTTAATTAAAAAATAATAATTTTACCCCTACAAAAATATTATTTTTAAAAAATAAGATTAATTTGATCCAAATATGAAATTATAAAATTAAATAAATATATTTTAATAATTATAAAATTAATGTATCAATTAAATAAAATTATATAATTAAATAGATCTAAAATCCTCGTTGAATGCTATTTATAAAAAAAAATATAGAATATTTTCATCAATAAAAGATGAGTAAATATAAAAATATACTATTAAAATTCCTACGATAATTTTAAGTGGATAATGAAATTATGAAAAAATGAGTTACATCAGCATGAAGTTGATTTTTTTTTTGCCACAAGAAAAAGTTGCATTAAAAGAAAAAGAAAAACCAACCTAATAATCCCAACATAGTCTATATACACAACGTAATATCTAAAGAATAAAGTAAAATAAATGATTAGAATACAACTACCATGATCCAATAAGTACTAACAATTTTTATCCCTAATAATGTAGCTAGATAACCTAAGGAAAAACAATCAATTTTAAGAAAGCAACATAAACAATTAAAAAAAAAGGAACTATACTCATAAAATCAGAGTTTTCAAAAACTATGCTAGATAATTTCTTAACTATTTAAATAGAAAAATATGAATAAGTTAAAAGGAGACAAATGAAAAATAAGACCAGAACACAACAAAGAAAAACAACCAATAGGCTACCAACACTTAACAATTTCTAAAACCATATATACAAGAATAATACTAAAAGAATATTGTAAAAAATAAAAATGATCTATAAGAAAATTTTATAGGTTAATAATAAAGAAAATCGTCACCAAACTCCAAACATCCCATCTTTGAACTTAAAATATCATAAATATTATGCAACTTTGTCATAACTCAATCATTAAGACACCAAAACTAACCAATCAAAAGGTAACACCATGAATAATAAATCCAATCATATTATCTAAACTATCTATATTACTTAACATATTATCAGTATCAAAATATTTCATAACAAATTTAAACCAAAAATCAAAAAATAAATAAAAGAGCAAAAATCAAACATAAAGGTGAGTTGACAACAATTCCAGAAAGCACTAAAGATTCGCGGATAAAAGGAATACATATTACGAGGTAGTGCGCAACTAGAAAATGAGGGAAAATAGACCTTTAGAGAAGTGAAGTGAAAGTTGATTGCTAATCGAAGGAAAAATGGAAGAGAAATATACCTCTACTCTAAACACTAATAATTTAAAAATGAACATAAATAATATTTTTTTTAAAAATAATCAAAATTTTACCTTAACTTAAAAACAAAATTTGTAGTCAATTTTATTTAAAAATTCTATTTTACAAAACATAATTATTATAAACATAAAAAAATATTAACATCTTATAAATTTATAATTAATTTTAAATACATAAATATTTTTTATCATATTATATATTAAAAAATTTATTTTAAAAAATAAAAAATAATTTATTTTATGATAAAATAAATATAAATTTATACATATATTGAAAATGATATTCTAAATATTTTGATAATTCATAAATAATATAATACATTATTATTATTATTATTATTAAATATAATTATAATTATATTTAATAAATAATTATAATATTAATTATAATTATGATATAAAAAATAATATTCATAAAAATAATTAAATTTTGTGAAAAAAATATTATATAATATAATATAATATGATTATAATTATTTTTATTATTAATATAATAAAATATATAAATTATATTGAATTAATTATATTTTAATAATTAAATATAATTATTGTTAATACATATTTGTTATCTTAATAATAATTAAAATTATAATAATATTAGAGATATTTGGTACAATGTAATTAAATTTTAAATTAAAAATTATTGTAACTATTTAGTAAAGTTTTTGATAATTTAAAATTTTATAATTTATTATTATTATTATTTTAAATATTTTATAATAAAATTTTGATAAATTATTTATTATATAAAAAAATATTTTATTATTTTTTATTTATAATAAAAATAAATTGTTATTTATTAAAAAATGATGAATGGATATATTTTAAAACAATAAAATTTTCGAAATTAGTGAAAGAAAGAGAAGGAAAAGACAAATATTTATAAAAAAAAAAACTATGTTGAGGGGCTACTAATTAAAAAGAGAGAGAATATTAAGAGAGTTAGAAAAATAAACGAAAAAAAGAGAGAAAGAAAATGTATTGGAAGTTAGAAAAAACAAATTACAGACAAATTGTTTAACAAGTTTAATTTTGATTATTTTTAAATTAAATCTTAATTAAACTTATTTTTAAACTATTATATATCATATAAAAACCCAAACAAAAATTAATCGCTAATATCTTTTTCTTTATCTCATAAAACCAACACCATAATCTAAAACGAGCTGACTCGAATTGATGAGCGTCTATTCAACCTCCGTTAGAGATTTGAAGCACCAGAGCCCTAACAGCTAGAGACCTTTAAAATCCTAATGAAGAGCTAGAGGAATATTATACAAGTTTTTGCATCCGATTAAAAAATATAACGTGGGAATAATTAATACTATCACCCTCAAACATATACCTTGCCCTTAACAAGAAAACGTCAATTTCCCATGTAATACTCAGAATCACATGCTTCCTCTAGGTCATGAGTTTTTTTCATTTTCATAATATAATCTCCTTTGCTTAATTCTTATCTTTGATTCTCATTACACTCTTTCGTACACTGTCCCACTTGTTAGTGAAGTTTTATAAATGCAATTTTCATTTAAAATTAATATTTTTCTTTTTAAATAACAGTGAGAATGTATGAACGAATGTTGTTAGCATTCCTTTTCCCATAAAGGGAATTTTTTTCGTTTCTATCCCTATAGTGGTTGCATTTTGTGGGATAACATTAAAATTATTAATGACAATTTTCATCAACTATCATTCTTTTTTGGAATCTACAAAATAAATAAATTCATTAATATTTCAGATCATCCGATTGATTTTAATTTGATATTTTGATGTTTAAATCAATAATGAGATTTGTAGAACGTAAATGAGATATAATTATTATAACATCATAGTTAATTCTCTTCTTTTTACAATTTTGAGTTAATTACTTGCAATTTATTTCATTGATTCAATATTTATTAAATTGAAATATAAAGCTATCTATTGAGTAGAATGACTCATTGTTACATCCAACAAAAATAAAAATATATTTTTTGTAAAAAGGAAGAATCCTATTCTGGCTTAAAGTTTGCTGGTCAAATTTCCAGTTATGACGTATAGTTTGCAACCTCTTCAAGTGTACTCTAACCAAATAAAACTAATCAAGTGTAGACCTTGAAGTAATAGATTGTCCATAACAGATAAACAGCCCAACTATAAATGCAATCAAATAAAGTAATGCATTTTGAGTAAAATAGAAAAAAGTTACGAGAAATTCTACTTACATCCTACAAAATTCTTGAGATCGATACATATCTCTAAAGTACATATCCCTAATAATTTTTTAAATTAGGGTATGCATTTCGAGGCATTGTAGGATGTAATTAGAATTGACCAAAATTATATACTTTAGGCCGGGTTCAACTTATTTTTTATAGGGCAATGGTTAATGAAAGGTCCATGGTTGAACTTGGTTAAGTTCAATATACATAAACAACTGCATTTGAGTTTTTTAAATGTTAAATTACATTTGATGTGGGATCCTTCTAACTTGCATGTTGCATCTAGATGTATGGTACATCTTAACATCTAATCTGTTTGATCGAAAAAGTGATGCATATAGTTGAATATATATCTCCAATATTATTGCATAAGTAGTCCAGTTGATTAATGAGAATTTGAATCTTCTCAAAGTAAGATTTCAACAATTTAATTGCTCAAACCCAATACATAACAAAGAAGATGAGAGGTATAAACATCCAAATATTTTCAAGTATAATGAACTCATATTTAATAACATTAACTCAATCATATATTGGTGACAAGAAAAAGAATATCTCAATGCTTAAAAGTCAAATATTAAAACTCTTTATCAAATAAAAGAGATCAAACTTAGCATTAACATACAAAATACAGATGTCCAGAGAAATTGTTGAAAATAATTGTATGATTTGTTCTTCAGAAGATCAAAAAGCAACTAAGTGTATATTTGTTAAATAATATTAAACATCCACACTAAGTAAATTTTTTATAATGATGTATTTAGTTGTGAATTAAGACAACATTTTATAAATTAAAAACTATACCGTTATATAGAAATTTAATATCTCAATGTAACGATTCCATTCGAAAAATCAATACAGAGAGTTTCTTTCTCTCTCTCATGCTAACTATTCTTGCTTCTTCTTTATGCAATCTTGAAACCTTGAGTTTCTTCGATTTCTCCTATTTTCAAGTATCCATAATCCATTGAATCCATTTTATTTATAGAGCTTATCTCCTAATTTGGGTTTGGCTCCAAAGTCTAATCTGCTTTAATTTTAATTTTTTGTTATTCTTTAAATTTTGAATGGTAATTATTTATTTAAATAAAATATTACCTGATAAATGGATATCCATCTTTCTTATCCTCCACATTAAATCAAAAGAAAAATCTATTTTTAAGGGAAAAAAATCCACATTCCAAAAATTGCATACTTTAGCAGAGCATATGGCTTATATAATTGTCTTATCAGGTAAACATTATTCTTTTTAAGAAAAAAAACAAAACACTACTACTTTTCGAGATTTGCTATTAGTTAAGTTTTTTTTTCTTCACCAAATGATCAATCCAAGGGTTTCTAGAGAGGTCAATCCAACTCATTATTTGTTAGATCCATACAAAAACTTATTGCTATTCGGAATTCAATTATTATATTTAATATTACAAAGAATTTGTCAAATGTTGTATTGTTGCCTTTTCCCCTAGAGCTCTCCACGTGGTGTTTTTCTCTCTCATCATTTTCAATATCTTGCCATCAACTCTTAAAATGTGTGATTTCTACTCATTTCTCCGTGTGATGTGTCCTATTTCTCTCAACTTAGTTGTTTTCAAGCTGTTATTATGAGTTAGGGTCTATTTATAAAAGCTTTTGAGGTGTGCGATGAATGAGATGACAAGTGATGTGGAAGATTTACATCGTACTGTCGAACTCGAGAACTTGATCAACGAGGTAAAGAGAAATCTTGAGCTAGCTGCTGGAGTTTGATTAACAACATACAAAGTTCTGAATCCTAATGCTATGCTGCGAGTTTATCGTCGTCATCAGATTGCTTGTGATGATATGGACCTCATGGTGCTTGATTGGAGTATTGTGATTTTATATTTTAAAGAGGTTGCTGACTTGGAGTATGTGCTTTGTCGTGTGTTAAGTCTCACATTAGTTAGTGACATTTCTTTCATTGCACATATAAATTTGGACAATACTTTATCTTATAACTTAAGTTGTAAGATAAAGTTAAGGTTGTCAATGGTTTGACCAACCTCTTTGACAGTGTGTTCTGTACTGTAAATCCAGATCAGTGCCGACTAGGATCCCTCTCGGCTCAATCAAACCTCCAACTCATAACTTAAGTTTTGAGGTGGAGTTATGCTAAAGTCTAACATGGTATCAAAGTTTGTTTCTTGGTCCTCCATCGGCCCTCGTGCCGTAAATTCAGACTCTAGCCCACATTGGCTAGGGACACTTCTTCCGTTACACATATAAGCTTGGACAATACTACACCTTATAACTTAAGTTGTAAGGTGAAGTTAGGGTTGTAAATGGTTTGGCCAACCTCCTTGGCGGTGCGTTCTGTGCCATAAATTCGGACCAGTGCCGACCATGATCTCTCTCGACTCAATCAAACCTCCAACTCATAACTTAAGTTTTTGAGGTGGAGTTAGACTCAAGTCTAACATCATGATCCATGGAATTTGGAGAGTGAATTGCTCATGTTTCAATGAATGAATTAAGCCAAGTATATCCCTCGTGTTGCTTTAGTTTAACTCTATTCCTATTTGGATTCAATTGCATGATATGCCTACATATTGGAGGCGTGTTCATATTGTGAGTAGAATTATGGTAAAGGTTGGTAGTTTTCTAGAAGTTTATATGTTCTCGTTGGAAAATGGATATGTTAAGGCTACTAGGTTAAGGATGAAGCTTGGGTTTTTTTTCTTATTTGGAGGAGCCCAAATGAAACACATGTGGCTTAAAGCCCATGGAGTAAGAAGGGATAATTGTGTCATTTTATTGCTTCATTAATAAACCCATTTAGGATTTGGTGAGATTTGGATTTGGCTCACCGGTTTGTGAAATTATGGTTTGTGAAACGTGACTACGAAATTGGGTTAGATCTCTCCATTTTTCTTGAAATAATTGTTAGTTTCCAAGAAGTGTATTCTTGATGATGTTATTGGTTGTTTGTCTCTAGTTTTATCTAGAGAGAACTGTTGTATAATTGTTTCTTGATAGTGGAAGTTTTGGAGAGAAGTATCGTGGTTGCTTTTTTCCTACATCGGGAATATTTTTTCACGTAAATTGCTTGTGTTGATTTTGTGCATGTTTTTCATTTTGAGCTCTATTTATTTGTTTTCTAAAAGATTCACACAAATTTCTGTGGTTATTATTGTTGAATTTCTTGTGTTGAATAATGGAAGTAAATTTGAGTAGAATGATTACATTGAATGGTTCTAATTATCACACTTGGAAAGGAAAAATAGAAGATCTTCTTTATGTCAAACAATTTCATTGACCGGTGACAGTTGGTAGTTTTCTAGAAGTTGATATGTTCTCGTTGGAAAATGGATATGTTAAGGCCGTTAGGTTAAGGATGAAGCTTCTATTGAGTAAATCATTGTTGCTTGGTGTGTGGATTCCAATTTCCATGTGTGATGTTGTGTGGATTGAGATCAAATATGAAAGATTACCTAAGTTTTGTTATACTTGTGATCAATTGACACATGAAATTAGAAATTGCCCTCAATGAACAAATGGTTTTATTGGATTTATGGGTAGAAAAATGCAGGATTTGGGAATTTGATATGCTCTGATATGGCTAAGAAGGCACCTGAGTTGGTCAAAGGGTTGAGGAAGGAAAGGTCCTACTAAGGCTCAGTTTTTGAGTTCTTCTAACGGACATGATGTGTAGCTGGTTGAGAAGTAATTGGAAATTGGTGTTGGTGAGATAGTTTAGTGCTGATATAGTTTATAGGGGACTATTTTGATGAGTGATGAATTGTAATGGTCTTTTTGTTATGGTTTGAGAATTTTCCCTGGATTGAGTTGGTGTCTAACTGTAATTTGCTTTAAAGTGTCTAGAATGTTTATTCATTTGTAGATGTTTTGATTATGGTATGTTTGTATTGTTTAGTGCGTATTTTCCTAAATTGCTACATAGATGGATAACTAATGGAGTCTTAGTTCTAGTGAATGATTTGGGTTAAATCATGCACATGTTTGGATGTTATTAAGGGGTTTTAGTTTCTACCTCTTCATTGAAAAGTTGGTTATATTGCTCATTTTGAACTTTGGTAATGAAATATATTATGCAACCCAAAAAATTTGTATTGTACATAAAAAAAGGTAATATACTAAATGCGTTAGGCGGATTATTATCGCAAATATCCTTGAGATTTTGTGTTTCTTCAAAATTATCCCTGAGCTTTATTTAATATAAAAAATATCCATTAACATTATCAGCGTTATATCTTCGTTTAACATTAGAGGTAAAATGGTAATTATACCTGTATACATATATCACTCATGCGAGAAAAAAATCAAAAATACCTCCGAGGTTTTTAATATCTTCAGAAATACTCTTATAGTTTTAAAAAAAACTACAATACCCCTAAGGTTTAAGATATATTCAAAAATGCCCTTATTATTTAACAAAAATATCAAAAAATTGTGAAAAATCACATTAATATCAGAAAAATTCTTTTCTACCACTACCTATATAGTTTTTTTGAATATTTTCGTTAAGAATATTATCGCAAATACCCTTAATGTGTTGCTTTTTTTCAAAAATACTTTTGCTATAATAATTAATTTAACTTTATCAAAAATATCCCTACTATAATAATTAATTTAACTTCATTAAAAATACCCCTACTACAATAATTAATTTAACTTCATCAAAAATACTCCCATTATAATATGTAATTTATCTTCATAAAAATACCCCTGGTTCTCAATAACACGATATAAAATATTTTGAAAAATATTTTATATCATGTTATTGAGAACCAGGAGTATTTTTGATGAAGATAAATTAAATATTATAGCAGCGATATTTTTGATGAAGTTAAATTAATTATTGTAGCAAGTGTATTTTTGATAAAGTTAAATTAATTATTATAACATGAGTATTTTTAATAAAGTTAAATTAATTATTATAACAAAGATATTTTTGAAGAAAAGCAAAATCTTAAAGGTATTTGCGATAATATTCTCAACGACAATATTCAAAAAGCTATATAGGTAGGGGTAGAAAAGACTTTTTCAGATATTGATGTGATTTTTTACGATTTTTTGATGCTTTTGTGAAATAAAAAGAATATTTTTGAAGATACCTTAAAACTCAGAAGTATTATAACTTTTTTTAAAACATTAAGAATATTTCTGAAGATATTAAAAACCTTGAGAATATTTTTAATTTTTTTCGCACTAGGCTAATAGAAATTAATTCCACTTAAATTTTCTATTTACATTCAAACATTTTCTATACTAACACCTATATTATGTTCGTAGGTCGTATAATTTTCTATTAGTATTGTAATATACTAATGTCTTTCCATACTATGTTATATATATATATATATGGGAAACGTTTTCATGAGTTTTTCTTTTGAGTAAATTATGAGTTTTTTTTTGTGAGTAAAATTATTGTTTATTCATTTAATTTTAAAAATATGTTCATTATCTATTTTGCTTATAAAAAAAGTATCCATTAGTTTTTTTTCATTTATAAAAAATTACTCACTAGTCCTTTTAGTTATAAAAAAGGAACTACAAAAGATTTTTATTGATAAATTTTTTTAAATAAATATTGGAGAGGATATTTTTGTCATTTATCACAATTCTATCATACAAAAAAATTTACAAATATAACTAGTGAGAGTATTATTGTCTTTTAATCCCAATGATTGGAACATCTTTGATAATTTTTTTTAAAATAAATTTAAAATTATTAAATATTTATTTTTAACATTATTTTTTATAAATAAGAGATTAAATATCACATTTTTAAAATTAAAGGATTAATAATATTCAATGTGATCTTCTATGCTATTTGTAATATATTGATACTATATAATTTATCTTTAGGAAAAAAGAGAGGAAAAAAAGTATAGATATAATTTTTGCAATTTTATTGCTATTTCACGTACATTTAATTAAAAGACAAAGAAAACATCACGTAAATTATTAGTATGATTTTTATTTGTAAATTGATCAATTACGTGCTTGAATACTCTTTTTTAAAAATAATTCAAGAAAATGATTTGAAATAATAAAAGATTAATGATTTTTTTTCAACTTATATATTCAAATTAAAATAAAAAACTCTTTAATTTTTTTTTCCTCAAAATGACTAATCAATTATTTATACGTCCTCCATATTATCTATTAAATAATGGGTTAATAACAAATATCTGTATTCAAATTTATTAAAATAACAAAAACATCATTTAAGTTTTTAAAAAATACATTCTTTGCATTTATCTTTTAATTGTTTGAAAATAAAATGATAAAATCAAGATATTTAAAAGAAAATGATATAATATAATAATAACTTAAAGATTATAATTATTTATTTTCTAAAATTGATGAGTTTTCTTTCAATTTTCTAAACTATAAGGAGTATTTGTTATAATTTTCCCATAAACGATTGTCATACGTTGCTTTGAAAAGTCCATTTAACGGTAATAAACATGCAGTAAAAAATTAATAGAAGGTGCTACAAGGATCCTATTTTGCTCAACAAAACAAACCAAAATGTTTTCAACTATCAACAATTCAATCGTGACATGTTTGTCAAGAACCTGTAAGGAAAACACCACGCGTCTCTTTCCTTAACAATACCATGAAAGAAGATTTTTGAGTTTTTGCATATATTTCAAGAGTACAAACTCCTTCCAACTTACTTATAACACAGGTATAATGAAACAATAAAACAATTAATTTTCACATTTCACTTTTGTTTAAACACGAGAACCTCGACCCAAGGCAAATGACTAAGACCTGTAACACGATTCGAGACAAAATATTGGTCTATAGGTTGATCCGATGTAGAACAAGTAATTAATCTTAACTCATATTGTCAAATTATATCTTTGGAATCATGGTATAAAATATCCTGAATGACATCTAATCATGTACACTCTAAATACACCAACAAATTAGAAGGTCTATCTCAAAGGACGCTTTTAATAGGTCAACTACCAACTCGATCAAATGTCGAACTTGATACATAAAATATTGTATTTTTATACCAATTATCTTTGCCTGACACCCATATATATGCATACTTATTGTATATTTGAAATTTATACATATAATGTCTTATAAATAGAAGAATCTTTCGTGTAATTCTAGATTAAAATACATCATTGATCATAAATTTTAATAATATTTACACATAAATTTTTAAAAAACATAAGATTTAATTATCAAATTTTTAAAATTTTATACGTATGTTCTTAAATTTTTAAATGTTATAATTTAATTACAAATTTAAAAAAATTATACATAAATCCTAAATTTTTAATTCACGGATAATTATTTTAATAGTTAAGTAAAAATTTATGTATAAAATTTTAAAAAATTATACATAAAATTTTAAAAAGTTAAAAATTAAATAATAAGTTTTAAAAATTTAAATATAAATTTTATTAAACTTTAAAAATTAATGATGTACGTAATCCTACGAATTAATATGGACACAATTGCTTTTAAGATTTTTTTTCCATTTTCCTTCGTATTGAATTTTCCTAAGCCACACCATTTTAAAATCTCATCGTCCACGTGTCAAATGTACGACACATGATGAGGATTCTGTATACCCAGCTCTCTTTCAAAAGCCTATTTTTCTACTTACCCTCACCACCAAAGTCAAAAATCCAAAACTCCTGGTGGCAATAATGTACTTTCATCAACAAGCCCCTACCCCATAAGCCATAAGTCCTAAGGTTCGTTGAAGTCTTAGGACAGCTTTGAGACTTCTCTCAGATCGAAAAATGGCTAAACTCTATCAGCTAAACCAATTACCATGCAAAACACTCTCTCTAACATCGCCGCCTAACCAATCAAAGACCAAAGTTCCGGTTAGTTTCTCCAGGTTTGGGTTGAGTTTGATCGATGGACCTACACTTTCGACGTGTGAATTAAATCGGGTGAGACCTGTGTTTCGGGTTCAGGCTGCGTTCGAGGACGAGTGGGGCCCAGACAAGGACGAATCAGTTGGTTCGGGTTCGGGTGGACCAGCGGTGGCTTTCGCTGAGGAGTCGCCCGAAGAGAAGCCCGACAAACCGGACGACTCAACCGAGATAGAGAAGCTGAAGAAAGCGTTGGTGGATTCTTTTTATGGAACTGATCGAGGGTTGAGAGCTACAAGTGAAACACGGGCCGAGGTTGTGGAGCTGATTACCCAATTGGAGGCACGTAACCCCACTCCCGTTCCAACTGAGGCCTTGGCCAGAGCTTAACGGCAAATGGATTCTAGCGTAAGTTTTATGTTTGGTCGCTGTGAAAACCGACGTGTTATTAATGAAAGAATTGGTTTAATCCAAACCGCGAGTATCATTTTTAATCTTGAAATAAAAATAATAATATTGATTTTTTTATTGCATAAATAAATAAAATATTTATAATATTGTACAAAAATAAATATATATATTTTGAATAAAATTATTAGAAAAATCATATTAAATAATTGATTCACGCAAGTTTTTAATTTTGATTTAATTGGTTTTAATTATTTTGGACTTGATAATTATGTCAATTTCTTTGTCTCATAATAATATCGATAGTTTTTTTTTTCTGCCTGTGTCACTGTCATGTATATATTGTTTATTGTGATTCTCTTATTAACATTTAATTGCTGTAAGACGTGGTTAGCATAATGTGAAGTATTAGTCTGTGAGCCTATGAATTTCTTATAAATGTTATCTCTCTGATAAAGAAAAATAATTGAAAGAAATTAAGCAAATATCAAGCCAGATGAACTCAATGCTTGTATCCTATAGAGTTTAGTTTAGGTGTGTTACCTGCGTACAAAAAAATGTGCAAGTGACACACACATACAGTGGACTACTGGACTTCCTAAACGAGATTACAACTATTAATTGTATATTATGGAACTTAATGCTTTGATTATTGTTTATTATTACAGGTACACATCATTTTCAGGTTTATTTCCATTGTTTTCAAGGGGCACTCTGCCATTAGTAAAGGTAGAGGAGATATCACAAACAATTGACTCAGAGAACTTCACCGTACAAAACTCCGTTCAATTTGCTGGGCCACTTGCTACAACTTCATTTACCACCAATGCCAAATTTGAAGTCCGAAGTCCAAAACGCGTTCAGGTACTCATTGCTCAGTAGCCGTTTCTGCCTGATTACTAACTTCTTTAGCTTAAAAATGTATGTAGGTAGTTTGAACGTAAAAGGGTTGATTTCTGGCGAAAATCATAGAATACACTATACTATACAGTTTAGAGAGGTTTAAGGATTCAGCTCTGTCCAACCTCATTTCTCTTTTCTTTATACAGATTAAGTTTGTAGAAGGTGTTATAGGAACTCCCCAACTAACCGACTCAATAGATATACCTGAAAATGTGGAATTTCTGGGACAAAAGATTGATCTGGCACCATTCAAGGGACTCATAACCTCTGTCCAAGATACTGCATCATCAGTTGCTAAGGCTATTTCCAGCCAACCACCATTGAAGTTTTCTATCTCCAACACCAATGCCGAGTCATGGTTGCTAACAACATACCTTGACGAAGACCTTAGGATTTCAAGAGGAGATGAAGGCAGTGTGTTTGTGTTAATGAAAGAGGGCAGCTCGCTGTTGACAGCATAAGCAATTTTAATCTTCTCCTCTAAGTAAATATAGGGAAATGTAGTTTATCTATAAAGAGTGGAATACAAAAGTTCATTCTAAACATGAAACACTAATAGTGAAGCAGTAAATTTGCTCTTTAGTTTGGATATTATTTTGCTCTGCGTTATTGTTCTCTTATTTAGTATCGTTGTAGAGTTGGATAAATGGTTTCTCACTAATGTGCGCAGGCTTATTGAATTAAGCAAAAAAATATTCATTATTTTTGGGTTATGTAATGACGTGGTTAATAAAATTCAAGATTAGTGTAATTTTTTTTTAAATAAATAAATACCTAATATAAAGTGGAGAGAAAAAATAATTTAATTGGTCAGAAGTAATGAATAACACCTTCGGATTTCATTCTGTGAATTATTGAGACAAATGTGAAAATGAGTTGTACATACCAATGTGTGTGGTTACTGGCACTGGATAACTACAACTCGTTAATGAAGAATGAAACATGGGTTTTAGTAAAGTAACATCTTAAATCCAGAATTGTTGATAGTAAATACGTGTTCAAGCTAAAAGAAAGTATTGAAAGGATTAAACCATTAAGATATAAGAAAATGGTAATGGCTTAAGGATATTCACAAAAAGAGGAAAGGGTAGTGGCCTAAGTATACAACAATAATAATTTTGTTCTCAATTGTGATTTGCATTTGGAACAGAATGTCAAAACATCCTTCCTTCATATAGAGTTAAAAGAAACCATTTTTATGTGAAAGTTAATTTTTAATTATGGATCTAAATATATAGTAAACAAAATTATAGTAAGTTAAAATTTCATAAATAACCAAATAACCAATCACATGTTCGTAAATAAATACATAAATAAAAATATCAACACATAAGATTTTTAGATGAAAACTTAGGTCATACCAATTACTTAAGAAAAACCATTGGTCTATCGAACCAACTAACTAATCATTATGAAAAATAAGTATCTAGTTACAAGGTTAAGACTCAAACTAACTATCCAATTAATGCCACAAAATAAACTACTTATAACCCACTGTTTTAATAAAATATTCTACAAGATAAGCATTTAAATCTGGACCAATATTTCAACAAATTTAAGCTCCACGAGTTAATCGAACCCACACCACTATCACCTGCATATTCAATAATAAAAACTCTAACTAGTTAATTTAAATAGTATATCAAATATATAAAAAATAACTAACAATTTTTGTTTTAAGCACAAGTTCAATAAAGATAGATTCTTTAAAGATTGATAATTAAATTGAATATTTTTGATATGACACACAAAATTATTTAATCCAATAATTCAAGAACGAAAATAAAAAAAAGTTATAAGAACATATAGTCAAAATATCATAAACCAATTAAACTTATTAATCAATTAAATACAACTATGAATGTTTGATAGATTAATTGAATAAAGAGTTAAATAATTATGAATTTATATTTGTAAAATAAGATAGAGAATAAAAGATAAAAAGAATAAGCATAATTAAGCTCTTGTGAAACTAATTTCAAATGTATGCTTATGTTTGTATTTATAGAATATTTTGAAACATATTAAGTTAAAGTGAAATTACCATATTGTCCATAAAATTAGTTAAAATATCTTAAAGAAATAAAGACAATAATGTAAAAGATCATAATACAATTCGTATTAGAAATACGTTTTAAAATCAGATAACTGATTGCTCGATCGATATGTTCAATTGCTCGATTGATCGAATATCCACTCGATTGATCTAGAATAAGTTCAACCATACGTAAAAATAAGTGGATTGATTGACTATATTCCTCGATCGATATAATCATTTATTAAAATCAGATTAATCAAGTTTAGATTGCATATTAGACACAATAAGAAAAATATAAATTTGAGTCACTCGATCGATCGATTGAGTGACTCAAATTTATATTTTTCTTATTGTGTCTAATATGCAATGTAACTTGTACGAGAATAAAAATATATCTGATATGTGATTGTTGAGGTGTAATAATTTCTACGACTTAAAATATTCTTCTAAGACACACCTAAAAACTAAAATTATAATTAAATATTTTGTTTACAAATATCATCAACACTAATATAAACTTTACATCATGAAACATTGAGATGAATTTGAGATTAGAGGTAAAGATGATCATATTTATTGGCTCAAGAGGTCATTGTATGGACTTAAATAGTCCTAAGATAATGGTATGAAAGGTTTGATACCCGTATGCAGAAACTAAATTTTGAGAGGTATAGATATAATGCTTACTTATATCTTAGGAAATAAAGGAGTGAAAACCTGATTTATCTACTACTTTATGTTTGATGACATGTTACTTGCAAATAAGTAGATAAAAGACGTAATTCATTTTAAGATATTCTTAAATTCAAAATTTGGAATGAAAGATATGAAAAGTGCTAAGAAAATTCTGGGTATGGATTAAAAATAGAAAGAAAGCTGGGAAGGATGTAAGTTTCTTAGTCTAGTTACATTGAGAAAATATTGAAAAAGTTTGGGATGTTTGAGTCCAAACTAGTGTCTCCACTTCTAGTTGCTCATTTTAAAATTTTTCAATGTCCAATACCGTAAAACTGAAGAAAAGAAGGCTCAAATAGAAAATGTTACTTGCTTGAATGACATAGGTAGTTTTATGTATGCCATGAAATGATCAAGGCTTGACTTAACTCACTCAATAAGTGTTGCAAGTAGATATATGTCAAACCTAAGAAAAAATAATAGGAATGAATGAAATGATTATTTAGATATCTTAAGGGAACTGCAAAATTAAGTTTGGTTCCTGGGAAAGGTAATTTAAGCTCAGAATGTGTAATAGGGTATACTAATGATAACTTTGTTGGTGATTAAGATAGAAAAAGATCAGTGACATGATATGCATTTCAATGTATGTTGATATGGTGAGTTGGAAGAGTAACGTATATATAGTTAGTGATATCTCTATCAGCTGCATAATCAAAATATATTGCTTATGCACAGGTTTTCAAGGAAGCAATTTGCGTTAAAGGGTTGTTGGATAGGTTAGAGTTGTGTATGGATACAGTAATAATTTATTATGACAATTAAATTGTTATCTATCTTTTGAAAAACCTTATATTTTATGGAAGAACTAAACATATTGATGTTAGATTCCATTTTATTAGAGATATGATGACACAAGGAACAATGAAAGTAGAGAAGATATCAACCGAAAAAAACCCCTCTAATATGTTAACAAAGTCACTAGGTGGCTGGAACCATAGCACAACATAAAGACAATAAAAATATTATGAAGCACAATTTGTCTCATGATATAAAATTATGAATTGTTGAGACAAATGTGAAAATGAGTTATATGGACCAATGTGTGTGGCTGTTGGCACTCGATAACTACAAGTGAGTGTAACAACCTAACCAAGGGTTAAAAGCATCAAGAGAGTAAGTTTTGATTAGTTGTAACAGGTGCATTTTATGATTGGTTTAAGGTTTCTATATATAGAAGTAGTTAGTGCAATTGCTGGGAATGTTTTTAGCTATTAATCAATACTTGTAAAAGCTCTCTAATCTTATGAGGTGTGTGCCTATCTTATAATAGTGATAATAGTCTCCCTTTAGATAGTTAGAATAGGAAAGCTGCTTACCTAGTTACAAGCTTTCCTTGATGAAGAAATGGTGTAATTAGGGAGGAGTTGTCACTATTGGTTATAAGATTTCATCTTTATAGTGGATTAGAACTTTTCTTGGTTATGGAGAAGTAAGGTCCATTTCCTTTGATGCTGAACCACGTAAAACTTATGTGTTTGATTTACTTTAATGCTATTATATTTTTTGTTTGTTTGGCTGCATATATGCATTAAATCTCATTGCTAAAAGTATTGTTCAAGAACTGATGATTTCTTAACACAGTCCTATTGATTCTTACGTGCTGATTTTACTATGGTACTTCTTATTTGGAAGTTTGTTAGGCTCAAATATTTTCATTCAAATAAAGTATACTAAAGACCCGAATAGAAAAATGGGACATTTAATGATTTAAACTAATCATATTTAATTGACTAATAAAATTAAGTTAATTTGAATTGTGACTCATAATTATGACATGTTAATAGAAAATAATCAATTTTTAAGATTATTTCGTTTAAACCTTAATAATTTTGAATGAAAAAGTTAAATATGATAATAAGATAGAATATTTTAATTATATGAATAAAATAAACTCCTACATAAAATGAAAGAAACTAATCTAACTTTAGTTTAATTCATTTGAATATTTTTCAAAAAAATAAACTAAAGCTAGATTTTTTTTTTTCATTTTATATCTTAGCCTATTTTATTCATCTTATTATACTATTCTATTTAATATTCAACCTTTTCATTTAAAGTTTAAAATATTATATTTATGGATGCTTTATTTATTTTAAACTAATTTAGGTCATTTTTTTTTAATTTTTAGTAATTTTTTTTCTTTAAACATCTACTAACTTCTTCTAATAATATTTAATTTGATATTTCATAAAAAAAAATATTTAACAAAAATAAAAGATAAATTAAAATTAAAAAAAAATAACTAACTGACAAAAGAAATACCACAATAATGTGGCTAAAATATATTTTTAATAAATGGTCATAACGTCAAACAAGAAGTCAAGAAAAAAAAAGTAAAAAAAGAGTGTGAGAGAGAAAAGCAAATCACGCAAGAAGATGGAAGGAAAAAAACACAATGAAAACAATGGAGAAATTAATAAAATGGAATTTTGTATTTTTTTTCTTTGGTGGACTTTGTTCTTAAAGAAAGACTACAAAAATTGAAATGGAAATGAGACTGTAGCTTCTTCTTTACGCTAGATCACAAATCTTATATAAATCCTAAGTTTTTTTTCACATAAATGATAAATACTAAAAGATGGAGATAAAACATCTTTCAAAAGTAGTAAGGGAACCATACAGAGCAGCTTTGAATGGAGATTGGGAAAGCATGAAAAGCTTCTACTTAAGAAACAGAGAATATATGAATTTACCTCTAACAGTTACAAATGACACACCAATTCATTTTGCTGTTTTTAGTGGGACAAAGAATCCCCTTGAAGAACTACTCGAAATAGCCCAAGTCGATGCTTGTTCGAAGAGGAATGACATGGACATAACTCCACTTCACGAGGCAGCTGCAATTGGTAACATTGAAGCTGCAAAAATCCTGGTGGATCGCTCTGAGGAAGATCTTGACGCAAAGACCAAGATTGGGGAAACCCCAATGTATAGAGCTGCTGCTTTTGGTATGACAGAAATGGTTATATTTTTGGCTTCTCAGGTTGGGAGATCTAAGCGTGATATGGACATTCAACGCAATAGAGATGATAATACCTCTATTCTTCACAGTGCTATACATGGCCAACATTTCGGTGATCTTTCTCTATCTCTGTACTCTCTAATTAGCTCAAACAACTTCTTTATTTTAATTATTCAAGCTAATTAATAGAAGCTGTCTCTAATTAGCTCAAACAACTTCTTTATTTTAATTATTCAAGCTAATTAATAGAAGCTGTTTCAAAAGTAAGCTATTTCTGTGTCCCTAGAGTCCTGAAAATGTTTTTGAAAAAAAATATGTATAATAATTTATGCTTTGTTTTCAAACACTTTTCTTTTTTAATTTATGTCATAAGTGTTTTTATAAAGATCGTATCGTTAAATCTCATATCTATCGGATATTAGTCTTCTATTGTGTATATAAGATTGAACAATCTAATTCAATAAAATCTTATTGAGTTGAATTAAGTTAAATCTAATATGAAATCAATGTGAGTACGGCGTTATTCTAACCCCTATTTATTTATTCTAACCCCTATTTATCTAGTATCGATTCAGATCACTCAGTCAAGTCAATGTAAAGGGGATCTTATGTTCAACATTTATCAAATATTAGTCCTTATTTACGTATAAACATAAACCAACAAATATCATTTTTTTTCTTTAAAATGAATTATTAGTTATTGTAATAATGTTTTGTTGGTGATATATAATAATGCAGAAACAGCCTTGTGGTTACTAAGAAATGACAAAATACTTGGAGACATAAAGGACAGGGACGGCAGGACGTGTCTCCAGCTACTTGCGAATATGCCAACTGCTTTCAAGAGTGGATACCCCATGTCCAAACTTGAAGCGCTTCTTTATTCTTGTATGTCCCTTATCATTATTAATTTAACCGCTTAAAATTAATTAATTTGGGGCCTTAAAACATCAATTTGTAAGCTCGTGCTTCTTGATGAAATTATTTTAGGAAGCACTTATAGAAACATAAATTTTTTAGCGGCTTTTCGTTTTAGAGATGATAGTTACTAATAAATTTGAGTTACTATAACATGTGATTTTCTTATAAATGTTTTAAAATCTAAATGCTTTGATTAAAAACTGTTTTAAAATAAGTATTTAAGTGTTTGGGATGAAAATTTTAAAAGTGATTTTGAATTACACTTAATTTTAGAAGTCATAAAACTATTTATACTAAAAGTATTAATAATACTTCTCAAAATTTTGGAGTAACTTCTCTCCAACATAATCAAAGATCAGGAATTTTTTGAATTATGATTAACCAACCACAACAAAAAGTAGAATCCCTTTAAATAAACTCTAATTATGATTACTTAATTTTTACTTTTAAATTACAGGGATTCGGATGGAAGACATGGATGATACCTTAGCTAAGGTGCATTTGAAGCAAGTGGGTGATTTGGAAGTCGGGTCAACAGATGTAAACTACCTACACCAATCTTGTTGTTCGAATATTTTTGGAGGTGAACGTTCTTTTCTTTTTCCTTCTGATAAATATAAAAATCATAAGAATATAACTGTAGATGTGATTTTTTTTTCTTTGGAAAAGTCGTAGATGTGACTCAAACATATATGAATGTCCTTTTCTTTTAACTACTATTCTTTCATTTAAATAATAAAATACCTTGTTTGGTAACGTAATTCTTAAAGATATCTAATCTTCTCCTTATTTTCTAATTTCTAATTGTTAATATATATCTAATATATTTGTATTTTTTATATAAATGCAACATGTATATTCATTTAGAGATATATAATAAAATACAATCATTAAGTATTTCTAACATGGTATCAGAGTCAATCTTCTTATCTTTTTAGTAGTATTGTATTTTCCGATCTTACTAAATCCTTGTAACTTCCGTTGTCATAATAGCCGCTACAACCACTTACCGTTGAACCTCCAACGTCTTTCAGCCGTTGTCCTTAGGTTCTGGAACTACAGTCGTCGTTGTTAAGAAGTCCTACACCACACAGACCATTACAATCACCGTCGTTGTCGTGCATCTATCTCCGATAATTTTCCTGCAGATAGCACTATGATCGGATCGACCAAATCTACACAATCGTGAAAGTTTTGCAACCATCGGACACCGTACGCTCCCTTACGCCCCTCTCAAAAGATTTGCACGTCCTTTCACGCACCGCCGCTGAAACTAACCGCCACCGTGAATCAAAACCTGACGCCCTATCTGTAGATACCACTATGATTGCCACGACCAGATCTACACAAAAGTTGGCGTATCACAACCATACTCCTCTGCACGCACCCGCACATGTCGACAATAGCAACAACACATGAATATGACGCGCCAAGCACGCCACGCTCTGGTATCGTGATGTCAACAATAACTTGCCTAGGGCTGACATCATCATCGCATTCAGTTGACGTCACAGAGCCCCCATTGATCGTCTGACCGTTGACTCTCCTTGACCGTGTTGACCGTTGATCGTATTGATCGGGTTAACCGTTGACTTTTGCAGTAAAAGTCCTCCCTACCCAGTTTTTCACGTAGACCTCGTTTTTGTAGTCCATTTTTGCATATTGTGTTTCCAAATGGAGAAAAATGACGCTTTTGTTTCTTGCCCTATCAATACTATATTGGAGGGAACCAAGAATTACTTGTCATGGTCTCAAGTTATGCGCAATTTTCTTAAGGGTCGTATGCTCTGACATTATTGTACTGGTGCAATTATCATTCCTGTTAAAGGAGCAAGTGAAGAAGATGTTATTTTCCTTCGTCGCATGATTGAATGGGATAGTCACAACCACATGATCCTCACATGGATTCAGAATATTTCCATTCCCTCCATCTCCAATCTATTGGGCAGCTTTGATGATGCCAAATCAGCATGGTATATGTTGGCCAAAAGGTACTCCACTACTCACGGATCCATGAAATATCAACTAATAGTTGAATTGCATCAACTTCAAAAGAAACCAGGGCAATCCATCAATGACTACTTTGATCAACTTCGCTTCCTTTGGGACCAAATTGACCTTTGTGATCTAATTTGGGAATGCTCAACAGATGCTCAACAATATGCTACAATTAGGGATGAATTTCATCTCTATGAGTTCTTGATGTCACTCCACAAGGACTTTGAGCCAATCTGAGGTCAGCTTCTTAATCACAGTCCTCCTCCCTCTGTTGATACTGTTGTAAATGAGTTGGTTAGAGAAGAAGCTCGACTTGCAACCTTTCAAGCCCAGAATAAGTTCAATGTTTTGGCTATTACTCCTCCTGCTCCTGTCATTGAGCAACCTCAGCAATCAGGTGATTCCTATGGCTTTTACAATCGTCGCAGGCAGAGCAATAAAAGGTTCTACAATTATTGCAAGCGTCATGGCCACACCATTGAGACTTGTTACCGTTGTAACAAATCTACTGTTGTTGTTGCTAATACTGAACCTACTTCGTTGATGCCTTTTAGTTCAGCAGAGTCCCAGTCTTCTGGATCCACTATCAACCTCTCCTTCACTGAACTACAGAAGATCATAACTCAGGTTGTTCAAATGGCTGGTAATGCATCTCTTTCCACTACTCTCTCAGTTCTGCCCGGTAAGTCTCAAACTTGGATTTTTGACTCTGTATGTTGCAATCACATGACACCTCACTCATCTTTATTCTCCAAACTTGACCTTGCATCACATCCCCTTAATATTCATATAGCTGATGGTTTCACCATTCATGGGAATAGTCTAGGTTTTGTTTTGATCTATTCCTCGGGTTTTCCATGTACTTGACCTATCCTATAATTTATGCTCTGTGGGACAATTAGCTGAACTAGGATATTGCCTTATTTTTGACTATTCTGGGTGTATTGTGCAGGATCCGAGGACGGGTCAAGAGCTTGGGACCGGTCCTAGGGTCGGGCGTATGTTTCCCATAAACAATCTTCATCTTCCACATGTTGCTCCTGCCTCTGTTGCTGCTGCAATTGCTGCAGTTTCTTCCTTACCTTCTCTCGCACTTTGGCATTCTCGTCTTGGTCATGCCCCATCCACTTGGGTACAACAGTTAGCTTCTAAAGGTCTATTGGGTTCTGTGTCCAAAGACAATTTTGATTGTACTTCATGCAAGTCAGGAAAACAACCAGTTTTACCTTTCAATAATAGTAAATCTATCTCTAATAGTATTTTTGAATTAATTCATTCTGATATTTAGGGACCTTCTCTTATTACTAGTATCGGTGGACACTACTACAAAATGGGGCATTAAATTCGGTTCGCTGAACCGACTTTAAATGAAACGACTTAAAGTTTAAAGTCGGTTCACACGGTGAATCGACTTTAATTTTTTTTAAAAAAATTTATTCATTTTCTATTATACTCAAATAAAAACCTGTATTCGAGTAGAAAAAAAAACCAAAATCAGTTTAGCAAATAGTTCAAATAATACAAATATTTGAAAAATAAAATATTAATTAATAGTAGAAAAATTACCATCGTTTTGTTCTATTTTATTCAAGATCATCATATTCTTCTCCTTATGTTATAATACAAACCTACATATATAATAAAAACCTACATATTATAAACACATAATAACAGGAAAAAAATATGAATAATAGGGGATCTAAAAGATTAGTTAAAGAGGAAGAAAACTCACTAACCGGTGCTGTAAATGGTAGTCGTAGGTGGCCGAAAAATGACAAAGAGTGGAGGAGAAGTGGAGGTGGTTTTCAGTTTTTTAGAGTTCTGCAACGCTGAAAATAGTTTTTGTCTGGGAAGAAAGAAGAGAAAAGAATTTATCCACGTGTGTAGCGTCGGTTCCACGTGTGTAGCGTCGGTTCCACGTGTCAACTGACGCTATGTTACGTGGATAGCGTCGGTTCCAGGTGTTAACCGACGCTACGTTCACGCATAGTGTCAACCGACGTTATGTCCACGCATAGTGTCGGTTCGACACGTCAACCGACGTTATATCCTACGTGGATAACATCGATTCTACACCGAACCGACTTTAAACCAATTTAAAGTAGGTTTTTAGAAAAAACCGACTTTACGTATCGACTTAAATACCCATTTTTATAGTAGTGGGATCTCGATATTTTGTTGTTTTCATTGATAATTATTCTCGTTATAGTTGGATCTTTCCAATGAAATCTTGTTTTGAAATCTTACCAATATATAGTAACCTTGCAAAAATGGTTGAAACACAATTCTCCAAACATATAAAAAAAATTGATTTGATAATGCTCTTGAATATACTCAAAATGCTTTTCAAGCTCTGTTACACTTCTATGACACTGTACATCATCTAACCTGTCCAAGAACCTCTCAACAAAATGGTCGAGTCGAAAGAAAACTTCATCATATTCTTGACACTTTTCGTGCTCTTCTTCTTTCTGCCAAAGTTCCTACCCCATTTTGGGGTGAAGTTGCTCTTCATGCTGTCCATGTCATTAATCGCATTCCAAGTGCTATCATTCATAATCAAACTCCGTATGAGCACCTTTTTGGGTCATATCCTGATTATCATTACCTTCGCTCATTTGGATCTGCATGTTTCATTCTTCTTCAGCCTCATGAACACAACAAACTTGAGCCTTGATCTAGAATTTGTTGTTTTCTTGGTTATGGTGAAACTCAAAAAGGGTATCGATGCTATGATCCTATCTCACATCATCTTCGTGTTTCCCGAAATGTTGTCTTTTGGGAACACCGGTTATTTGTTGAACTTTTCACTTTCGTTCTTCCCTAACTAATTCAAATGTTTTAGAAATATTTCCAAATGAGTCTCTTGTTCCTTCTACAGATACTCCTGATCGACCTATGGACTTCACTATTTAATCTTCAGATATTTTTGATGATTATCCTAGACAATTGTAAAAGAACAAGTTGATAACGAGCTATCCCACCTTGAACATAGGTCATCTGCTCTTGCTCCGCTTGAAGATCCTCCACAAGACATTCCACCTCGCTACTCAACCCGGGTAAGATCCATTCCTACACATTTACTTGATTATCATTGTTACACTGCCTTTGCTACACTCCATGAGCCTCACACCTATCGTGAGGCATCTACTAACCCTTTTTGGCAGATTGCAATGAAAGAAGAAATTGATGCATTAACCAAAAACTATACTTGGGATCTGGTTACTCTCCCTCATGTTCAGTCTGTGATTGGTAGTAAGTGGATCTATAAGATCAAGAGTCACTCTGATGGGTCTATCGATCGCTACAAGACTCGTCTTGTAGCAAAAGGTTTTACACAAGAGTATGAGATTGATTATGAAGAGACTTTTGCTCCAGTTGCACGTATTTCCTCTGTTCGTATCCTCTTAACTGTTGCCACTGCTAGTAAATGGGACCTTTTTTAGATGGATGTCAAAAATGCATTCTTTAATGGGGATCTGTATGAAAAAGTTTATATGCAACCTTCTCCTGGTCTTTCTGTTGAAACAAATAAGATTTGTCGCCTTCGACGAGCACTTTCTGGCCTTAAACAAGCTTCATGAGCATGGTTTGCCAAGTTCAGCTCCACCATCCTTCGCTTGGGTTACACTACCAGTCCTTATGATTCTGCCTTATTTCTTCGTCACAATGATAAAGGCACCATTTTGCTTCTTATATATGTGGATGATATGATCATAACTTGTGATGACCTTAGTGGCATTCAAGAACTCAAGGATTTTCTTAGTCAACAGTTTGAGATGAAAGACCTTGGACATCTTAGTTACTTCTTAGGTCTTGAGATCACTCGTTCCACAGATGGTCTTTATATTACTCAAGCTAAGTATGCATCTGACCTCTTATCTCAAGCTGGACTTACTGACAGCAAGATTGTTGACACTCTAGTTGAACTTAATGCGCATCTCATACCATCGGAGGGGAAACCATTGTCTAATCCCTCTCTTTATAGACGATTGGTTGGCAGCCTAGTTTATCTTACAATTACTCGTCCAGAAATTTCTTATGTTGTTCAGCAAGTTAGCTAGTATTTGTCTGCTCCACGATTAATTCACTATGTTGCTGTTCTGCTTATTCTACGATACTTGAAAGGTACTATCTTCCATGGCCTTTTCTACTCAGCTCAGTCTTCTTTAGTACTCCGTGCATTCTCTGATGCTGATTGGACAAGAGATCCCATTGATCGCAGGTCCACTACAGGTTATTACTTTCTCCTTGGTTCTTCTTTGATTTCTTGGCAAAGTAAGAAACAAACCTTCGTGGCCCGCTCCAGTACTAAAGCAGAATATCGTGCTCTTGTTGATACCATATCTGAGCTTCTTTGGCTACGATGGCTTCTTAAGGATTTGGGTGTATCCACATTCTCTGCTATTCCCCTTTATTGTGATAATCAAAGTGTCATTCATATTGCTCACAACGATGTCTTCCATGAACGGACTAAACACATCAAGATTGATTGTCACTTTATTCGCTCTCATCTTGTCCATGGTGCTCTCAAGTTTTTCCTCGTATCCTCCAACGATCAACTTGCAGATATTTTCACTAAGGCACTTTCCAAAGGACGCACTCGTAATTTGGTTGACAACCTCAAGTTCCTCGTATATCTAGTTTTTTTAGACATATTTAATTTACTTGTAATTCCTATATAAAGACACCATGTATATTCATTTAGAGATATAGAATAAAATACAATCATTAAGTATTTCTAACACTAATCTTACCTGTCATTTCATTGTCTACAGGATGGCTAATGAAAAGTAAGACATGGAAAAAAAAGATGAAACATGAATCAGCTATGGAACTTGCCAAGATTCTCATAGAGAATGATACAACTTGGGAGCTAACTCATACAAAACCAGATATAGGAATAATATCCTTTGGTGAAAAAGGATCAAGATCAGAAACATTAGAAAATGTTGAAAATAATCATGAAAAACTTTTCAAGCAAACATCGTCTTTAAAAAACATTGACGATGATGATGAAGAAACAAATGGATTAGGCCTTTTTTTGACCCCTTTGCACATAGCTACTAGCACAGGCATAGTAGAGATTGTTAAAGAGATAATTCAAGTTCATCCTCAAGCTGTCGAACATGTTAATCATCAGGGGCAGAATATTATGCATGTTGCTATCAGGCATCGCCAGTTGGAGATTTTTTCTCTTGTTCTACAAATGAGAATCCCCATGGCTATCAGATTGTATAGGAAGATTGATAATAATGGCTCTACCTTATTGCATCACGCAGCAAATATGAAGTATTGTGATAAAACTAGGCATAATTCTGCACTCCGGCTTCAAGATGAGTTGAGATGGTTTGAGGTATGTCTTTTATATGTCTATGTTGATGCTAATTTTTGTTCCTCCTCCATGCAACTAGAAAAGTATTCGTTAAAGCTAACCTAAGCACCGAAGTGCATTTGCCTGGCCACACTCTTGAGTCTGACCATACATATAACTCACATTCACTACATTGATATATATATAAATAGTAAGTATGTGGGGAAAAAGGCCTTGTCATTTTCTCTAGCTAGCTAATTTATAAATTTTGGTCATTGAATCATTGTACAGCGAGGGCAAGAACTAATTCCTTCCCATTATGTGATGCATCACAACAACAAAGACGAAACAGCGCAAGACATCTTTGAAAGAACACATATAGAGCTTCTAAAAGATGCAGCAGATTGGCTAAAGAGGACTTCAGAGTCATGCTCACTCACAGCAGTACTAATTGCCACGGTTGCCTTCACTGCATCCTATTCTGTTCCTGGCGGTGTAAATGATACCACTGGACTTCCTATACTTCTGCATCAACCTTTCTTTTTGGTTTTCATTGTTATGAATGTGCTTTCCCTTATTTTCTCTCTGACTTCTGTGGTGATGTTCATTTCTATTCTCACCTCACCTTTTCGTTTCCATGATTTTCGCTACTCTATTCCTCGAAAGTTAACTCTTGCTTTTACCTCACTCTTCTTCTCTGTGATGTTGACAATGCTTGCATTCTCAGCCACTATGATCCTCTCGGTTCATATGCCAAAGTTATGGACTGCAACCCTCATCTACGCCATTGCATTTGTACCGGTCATGGTGTTTGCCCTCATGCAATTCCCTTTGTATGTAGGATTCATGGGAACTATTAAGTTTTCGGTCCGTGCCATTAAGAAAACTGTTCCATCGAGTTATTTCCGTCGGTTATTTCACTGTTGTTCCTTCAATTTGTAAGTGTGATTAACATGACTTATTATTTCCAGTACCTCAAATGTTCCTTGAGATCTAGAAGTCATGTGAACAACAAGATTGTTTATGAAGTCATCAAACTTTATATTAATTTTTTTTGGTTATATATATTTTATTTTTCTAACTTTAATATTAATATCATTATTTTTAATTATTAACTCAAATTTTTAATTTTTTAAAAATATTTATTATTAACTTATTATTTTTATAAATTTTGTTTTATAATAAAAATAATATTTAAAATATTAAGTAAATTCTCGTTTCTATTTAAGTGTTCCTGTTTTTTATTGAAATCCCTCATATTATAGCAAGACTTTAAAGTAAGAATGATGATTAAATTTTAAAATGTGAACGAAAAACATATATGGGATCTCCAACCCCACCTAACAATAATAATAAATTCTATATATGAAATAAATTATCTCATATAATTAATTTTTTTTTAGATAAATTTAACACAAATTCTAAACTTTTAGATTGAAATAGTTTTAATGACTGAGATTATTCACCAGAACTAGGCCATTTATTATAAATTAACATTTATCTATACCTTTCATTGAATGTTTATCTCTCCTCCACACTCTTAATATTTAACATTTATTATAATATATAATTTTCTTCTATCAGGAGCAACGTTAATGTTGCTATTAATTTGTTTAATCTAGATGAATGCAAAAAAGAACAGTAAAAGATCAGCGTAGATGAAGTTATTCAATTAATAAAATAATAATTTAATCAGTATTTTTTCCCATTAACTTTTCATTCACAAATAAAACTTTAATTTACTACCTTTGTACCGTTTAAACTACTAGTTCACTGATCATTAATTTGTTTCTTAATTGTTTACCCTTCTATATATAATATCTTAGTTATTCAACTAATATCACATTAATTTTTAAATAAATAAAAATATATATTTCTTTTCTTATAAATTTAAAAAATATATGTTTATAAACACAATTATAAATAAAAATTTTAATATAATAGGTATTTACATTTAACATAAATAAAAAAATAACATATTCAATAACTAAAATGTATAATTTAAAAAAACTAAAAACATGTCTATATATATACACACGTTTAGAGTTTATTGTTTAAGGTTTATGATCTAAGCATCTATAAAGAGATATTATTGATAAGTTAATATTTTTCTTACTATTTAAAATATATCTTTTAATTAATGATCTCTATTTTTGTTTATTTTACTCTTGAGTGTATATAACACCTTTCAAACTAGTATAACTATGGGTAATGTTAGATCGGGTCTCTATTTTTGTTTATTTTACTCTTGAGTGTATATAACACCTTTCAAACTAGTATAACTATGGGTAATGTTAGATCGGGTTTGAGTCCCGTATAATATTTTATCCAAAATAATTTATTAATATCTATTTCATGTATAAATAATCTTCTTTTATTTTTTCTCTAATAAAATTTAAATAAATTCATTAACATATAGAAAATAACTATAATTTATTTTGTAATATTTTAGGATTAAAATGTAATTATGCAAACAAAATTAATTTTTTAATATAAAATTATAGTTTTTAAAAAAAAATTATAAAATATAATACTTATATTTCTTAAATTATTGAATTACTTTGATCCTAGAAATAAAAATAACTCATAATTTAAACTATCCATATACAAGGTGAGTATTAAAAGAATAAATACAACTAAATATAAATTTGGGATATTTTTTTTTTATAGAATTAAAATAAATTGTTTGTATATATATATATATTTTTTAATTAAACTTATTCTTACTATTATAGTAAAATATTGATTTTCTTTTAAATTAATACCATGAAATTAAATTTTGATATAATTAGTAATTTTTGTATATTAAAAAAGAAAAAAAGAATGAGGCCACGTGTGGCCACTTCAGTATAAGAACAATGAATCAGGGGCTCGCTTACTTCTTCTTCCGGCATCTTCTTTAAATCTTCATTTTAACCTATTAAATTAAAGCTCTATTTATATTTTTTATTTATAATTTTTTTTCTAATACTTATTATTTTAAAAATATTTAGCTTAAATATTTCTTTAAAAACTCATATCAAGATATCACTTTTTTATAATTTTAATTCATAAATAAATATATTTGATGTTCTCGTCACTGTATTATCAATATTAATATTTATTTTTATAGGTGAATTATTTAAAAAAAAAAAATTAAATTCAATAATTCTAAATTTTTCAATGTCTTAATGAATATGAGTAATAACTAAATAGTTAATTTTTTTATTAACCATTTTTCATGTAAATTGATTATTTTAGTGTGATATTAGTTTTGGTTTATGAGGATTTAGAAGGAGATTAAGAAACTTAATTTTTAGTGTGAGTTGTCTGGTTTGGAAAGTTTAGTTGTCTATAAATTACAAATTATTAAATTTTATAACTATGAAATTAATAGAAGATGATACTTCTGTAGAACCTATTGATCGTTCTTGAGCCATGGAGTTCGTTTGGTTCTATTAGTAAATATATTTTACTCAAATTTTATAAGTATTTATCTATTATGTTCATAATATTTAAATTCATTAAGTTTTTACGAGTTTTCATAAATACATATTTTGATTAGAAATATGATTTTATATTCAACTTTTAGTAACAATATTTCATAATATTGTTATTATATTAATTCATAAGTTTTTACACAATTTTATATCCTAATTTAAGTAATAATTTCTTAGAATATTATGCATATTAGTAAATGAACACAATGTAATTTAGACTTTTTCGTAAGTGTATGCAAAGAGCTCTTCACACGTATGAGCCGGTCTCACCCTGGTGTGAGTTTAGTGAGATTTTTGTTTTAGTAAATTATTACAAGTAAATTATTTATAATTATTTTACATGCATATATGTACTTCAAGTTATATTTATTTTTCAAAATTTTTAATAAATTTTGTGTATATTTTCATGTAATTTTATAATTAAATTATTAAGGATTAAATAAATATGTTGTATAATTGTTATTTTTATAAACTTAGCACTCATCGGTATTTTATCTCACTTCATTTTTTTTAATTGGTTTTAGATAGTATTAGTTTTCGATCAAAAGCCTGAGTAATATCTTATAAGTTGACCAAAATTAGTTTTCTAATAACCTTGGTTTGTTATAAGTTATTTGTAACCTTTTAAAGACAAAACAATAGACTATATAATAGATAAATGTTAATAATTAGTTGGTACCATCTTCCTTGATTGGTTGTACCAGTGATAGGTTTTGAATGTAGTGAGCAAATAGATGCCATATTCTATTTTTTACAACTTGGTTTAGTGTAAAAAACAAAAGTGATTATGTTGATTTTTTTTTTTTACATGGGTTATCTATAGTACTACTTAACTTGAGTTAGTTCGTGACAAAATTTAATAACATTAATAATGATTACTTTTTAACTTATATTATGTTTTCTTTTTAAATTACTATAATTTACAAAATATCTTAATTATTAATTAATATATTTTACTTATCTACTATTATATCTAATAATATTATTCCTCACAAAAAATAAAATGATTTTATTGAATAATTATATTAAAATGACCTTGTAAGATATACAATTATGAATAAAATAATAACAATAATTATATTATATATTAAAATATCAATTATAATTATGAATAGGTTTTACATAAGTATGTCTATAATAAATTTTGAGTTTTTTTATTATATAAAAACCTCATTTATACTTTAACACTTCAATATATTTAAATAAGTTTCATATTATTTTAAGACAATTAGTTATCTCTAGTTTGTAGATCTCATGTTTAGTATTTAATAAAGTAAAATATGTACGGTTTAGTCCTACTTAAAACTTTTTTTGACTTCATCATTGTTTACGTCGTAAAAAAATGAACATTTTTTTTATTAATAGCAATTAAAAAAATCATATATTAAAAGAGTCATGTAATTAAAAAAAATTCTACGTAAAATTTGGTTGAATTAAATGCTAAAGTTGTTGCGGCAAAATATATGGCTCTAATTAAAAATACAGCATTTGGTTTCAAGTTTTTGACATTGTTTTTCTTCCCTTTTATTGGTATCCTTTCAAGGTATTTATTTTATGATCATAGTTTTATTATTTTCTAGTCATTCTAAATTTTGATCATAGACTTATAATATAGTATTTCATATTTATCTTATAATTCATAAATTATTTTTTAAAAGCAGAAGAATTAACTTGTTATAAAAGAAATTAATAACTTTCAATTATCCTTATCTTTATTTTGATATCATTTTATCATTTTTAATCCATACTTTCAATAAGAACAGATATTCATATTTAGATTATATATATTTTAATAAATTTAAATAATAAACTCAATGAGTTGGGTTGTTCAAATGTATTATTATTATTATTATTAAAATTGACTAAAATATAGTATATATTAGGAATAATCTAAAAATACCTAGCTATAAAAAATAACTAAAGAGTTAAAATGTTATTTTTAACATAATTAAAAAAAATGATATTTTTAACATAATTAAAAAAAATGTTATTGTATATATATATTAACATATAATAATAATAATAATAATACCGCTCAAATTTTTAAAAAATATCACAAAATACTCACGAGGTTTAAAAAATATCATAAATACTCTCTCAACTTAAATGAAAGTTGAAGTTAATGAAAATTAATAGTAAATTATATATATATAAATGACAAAAATAATAAAAAAAAATAAGAAATAATAGAAATAAAAATACAAAACATCTCAATATATATATTTTTAACAAGAAATGATATTTAGTAAAAAGATATTTGAAGAAATAAAAAAGTTAGATTAAATATCAAAGAATGAGATACATTTAAAGATTCATCGTTCTTAGAATTAAGAAAAATATTTTTAAGAAAAAATATTTTTTTATGAATTAATTAATAAATAAATGAACATTAATATTAAAGGTATAACATACCTTTAATTGACAAAAAAATCATTATAAATAAACTATCTAAAATTCTCCACAAAGGTAGAAGGAAGATTAGATACATTCATTTAGAAGGAATCAAAATATTAATAAAAATATATTTTAGAAAATGAATAAATACACCAATAAAATTAGTATTCCTAGATAATAGAATAATAAATATGAAATATACCTTATTATAATTAATTCATGAAAACTTAGGATACCATAAATTAAAATTCACTGCATATTCTAAGTTTGCCTTTAACATTAGTGATAAAAACTTGAACAAAGTATTAAATCTAATTTATGAATTTTAAAGAAGAGATTTAATAAAAGAAAAAGTAATTCATTTTTAGTATAATACATAGTATGATATTCATTAACAAATAGTCATAATAGTTCAATATATGGACAAAATAAATTTATGAAAATAGATAATTTTTTTAAAGAAATTAGACAAATAGTAAAACCATTAATATTAATAGACTTTAAAATACTAGAAGAATGAAACTTAGATATTAAAGATAAACCTTTAATACCATGAAGAAAATGTAATGTCGTGAGAAATAGTAATATATGAATGTTTACATTTATAGATTTAGAAATCTCTAATAAAGATAGAGAGGCTACAGATCTTAAATAAGAAGTTAAAATAATGAAAGAATTAGTACATGATGTAATATCAAGAAGAAAATAATATTATTGTTATCTCAATAATGTTCAAAAATAATTTACAGAATATATAATTAGATTTTGATGGAAGCCTAATAAGTATATCAAAAAATCAAATAACAATAATTAAAGTTTTACTTGTTTTAGCAAAAAAAATGAATATAGTACAAAAGTCAAGTATTAAGTAAGAACTCCTAAAAAAATAAGAGAATATGGTTATAATAAAAAACTATAACATAATACACATAAAAAATTTGCATAATTAAGAATAGATATAAATAATATACTTAGAAACAATGAAACTGTAGGTTATAAGTTTGATTCATTTGTTGAATTAAAGGTAAAATCACCTACGAGATTAGATGTATTAATACATAGGAATGAGAAATTAAAAGAATGAAGAAAAAGCCCAAAGATAAAAAGAATTAGAACAGTTTATAAACCCTGAAAATAGGGACATAGAAAAATTAAATAATTTGTTAACCTTAACAGATAAAGAATTAAGAATATATTATGATGAAAAAATTTGTATGAACAAAGAGAAAGATGATATGAAAATAATCTATGAAACTAATTCTGAACTAGAAAATATGATTCAAACAATTTCTTTACCAATTACTTATCAAGAAGAGACATCTTACCCACATAGAGGAGAAAGAAATAGGAAAAAGTAAGAAGAATCTGACATTCTTTATAAAATAAAATAACAATGCAAAATAGAAGAAGGATTACTTTGGGAAACTACAGGTTGTATCCCACCAGAATCAAAACTCCATGAAAACTATAGATCAGATATTTTAGATTGAGACTATATAAAAAATAAAAAATGCTTTAGATGAATGGTCTAGTACTATGAGTGTAATCATATAAAATTCTCCAACCACACAATCAAACTCTTCAATTTGTAGAGTTTTACTAACTCCTAAAATGATAAGAAATATTGAAATTTGATTTACAAATTTAACAGAACAACAATATTTACAAATGTAAGGGAATGTTTTACACATGTAGGAAATACTTGGATACTTTAGTAAATAAAATATACAAGAAATTTATTAGAGAAGACAAAGATAAATATATCACCGAATCCAACGAAAATGAAATTGAGGTAGCCAAATGACATATAACAAATATGAAGATATATGACATGTGTTATATGAATTCCTATATTTTTAAATATGACATGTATTATCATAAGTTACCACCTTTTATACAAGATTTGAAAAAACTATCTAGAACATTACACAAAATCATAACAGAAGGATGAAATAAAAGAAATAAAAAAACTATACTAGATACTTTAGAAGGAAGAATAAGAAGTCTTAAAAATTGGATAATCTTACATGTCAAGAAATATTGTAATATAAACAAATAAAAGAAAATAATAAAATATGTCGTAATACAAGAGATTTTAAAATGCCAAAAAAATATAGATGTAACATAAATCTTACAAGAAAAAGTATTAAAAAATGTAAAATATCCAAAAGATATAAATTAGAAGAGTGAGCTTTCAAAAATATAAGAAAATGTATAATAAAGAACCTTATAGAAAATATATCTTAGGAGAAAAAGGTATAAACCACAATAAAGCAAAAATTATTGCCCATCATAAAAAAATATAGATGTTGGATCTACAATGAGGAAGAATATTTTGCTAATGAATGATCTAATAGGCTTTAACGTGAAAAAGAATTTAAAAATAAATTTTCACATAAGCAAAAAATCTTATCATAAGCTTTTAAGATGAAATTAAAATCAATAAGAGATTGGATATAAATGATACTTGTAATATTTATCTATTATAAGAAACTAATTAGGAAATAATTGACTTAGAATATGAATACTTTTAATCAGAAGATAAATAATTTGTATAGTATTATAAATTCAAATAATACATATATTAAGGTATGATTGAAATTTAAAGATGACACAAGTTACCATATATATGCATATGTAGAAACAAGAACTAACATGTGTGTAGCTAGCAAATATGTATTCTTAAAATAACTCTATAAACAAGCACCAAAAGATTTAATTGTAAGAATTGTTAATAATAATAAAATAAATAATGATAGTAGAAGAGAAATTTCATAATCTTACTATATATCAACAAGAAATAAGAGTTGATTTATTAGTAGAAAATAACTTCCTAAATATTTACAAGCCTTTTACTCAATATTTAGAAAAAAATAAGTTTATCAATACTAGATGGTGAAACTATTTATATGTCAAAAATAAGGAAAATTATGAAAATATTAAACTCAATTTTTATGCAACAACATAAAAAGAAAAGAAAAAAACGTGGTGAGATAGATATAAAACAACAACCCTTTTTAGAAAATATTTATTAGACATAAAAGAAAAAACAAAATTCTTTTTTTAATGAAATACAAGAAGATAAAACGTTAATATAAATAAGAAAATTGTTACAAACAGTAAGTTAAGAAATCCTTTAGATCCTAAAATTAGTATGTGTAAAATAATAGCAAGTATAAAACTCAAATATCCTAACAAAGTTATAAGAGTAAAACCAATAATTTATATCCAAGAAGACAGATGACTTTAGAAAACAAATTCAAAAATTTTTAGAACTAAAAGTCATAATATATAGTAATTCCCCTCACTCAATTCCAGTATTTTTAGTTTAGAAAAAAGTTGAGAAAAGAATAGGAAAAAAAGGAATGATAATAAACTTCAAACCTTTGAATAAAGAAACTATTAATGATAAATATTTTATTTTAAAAAAAGAATTACTATAATTAATAAAATAAATAAATATTTTTCAAGTTTTGATTATAAAAGTGGATTTTATCAAATAAAATTTGATGAACAATTACAAAAATTAACTTCTTTAGTTGCCTACAAGGATAATTCCAATGAACAATTGTATCATTTAAATTAAAATAAGCATATGATGTTTTTCAAAGGTATATAGATAATATATTTTAAAAACTACATGAGTCATGATTTAAATAAACATTACTTAAACATCATTAATGTCTAACAAGAATGCATAAAAAAAGGACTACTTTTATTAGGAAGAAATGTTGTAATAACTCAACAAAACAATTAAATATTTAGGATTAGGAATAAAAGATAGAAAAAACCATCTCCAATCTCATACATTAAACAATATACAAGGATTTTCTAGTGAAATCAAAGATAAAAATCAATTACAAAGATTTTTAAGATTTTTTATTTTTGTAGAAGCATACATAAAAGAATTAGTAAAAATGTGAAAACAATACAAACTAAACTTAAAAAATATTATGTTTGAAAATGGACAAAACCTGATGCATAGTACATGGATATGGTAAAATAACAAGTAAAGAACTTATCAACTTTATTTCATCCAAGTCTATATAATAAAATAATAATAGAAACAGATGTTTTACATTAATACTAGGGAGCAATTCTAAAAGCAAAGGTAAATGACAAAGATGAAAATATTTACAAATAAATATTATGATTTTTTTGAGGTCCATAATTAAATTATAATGATAATGAAAATGAATATTTAATTATTAAAAAAGCTATAAATAAATCTGTAATATACGTTGTTAGTTTAAAGTTTATTGTCAAAAACAATAATAGAAACTTTGGTATTAATATTGCAAGTGGTTATAAACAAGATCAATTATAATACTTTTTATCTATGAGGAAGAGATCCTCTTAGCATATATATTAAGATCAAAGAAAAAGTAATCAAAATCCACGGGAATAATTTGAGATATTTTATCTTAAGAAATTCGTAAAGGATAACATCAAAGATGTTAACCCCTCGATTAAGCAGGAAGAACTTAAATGTTCAAACTACAAAAATGATGAGATCATCTCAGATATAAAGAAAAGAATTAAAATTTCCAAAATAAGTGGAAAAGAAAATAATATCTCTATAGAGAAAAAGAAAGAAAAGATTAATTGGATGAATGAAACAAAAAATGAAAAATCCTTAAAGACTAAGCTTATATAGTTTATATTGACCCCAAATGAAGAATTTATACTAGTTGGCCATAAGCTAATAAAATCATAACATGCTTTAGTGAAATAATTCATAGATTATTCAACAATAGAATAAAAGTATTAAGAAGTTTTGCCAATTATAGAATGGCAAAAGTATTAACTCATTTAGAGGTAACTAAGAACTATTTTCAAGATATACAAAAATCAGATAGTCTTAACAGATTAAACACACTTGAAAGGATACCTAGACCAGTGTCATTCAGAGAAGCAGCTAGTAACTTTATTTTTTCAAAATAAGAAAGAGATCAACATAAGAATCTCACAAGATAATAATGGTTAAGTTTGTATAATCTAGCCAAAAAATCTACCGAAGAATATATTGATGATATAAAGTTTTGTACTTCATAGAAAGAATTTATTGCATGTAGTCAATTCAATATCCGAGAATGAGCAATTCAATATTTGTATACAAAGAATTTCACACTGGGTTAATATAAAGCTTGTATCTAGGAAATAATTTAGATGAGTTAAATTACTTTATTGAAAGCTTCAGAAAATCTATTGAAAATTTTAGAAAAAAAATTAAGGTTATGGATAAACATGTTTATTTAAGAATTTTTAGTTTAATTACTAATAGGAACCATAAAAATTCAATAAGTCTATATCATTTCATTAAGCTTGAACTTGTTACTACCAAAAGGAAATTCAATTATCCCAAAGCTTTTCCATAAAAGGAATTTGATTCAAAGAAAATAAGCATAGAATGTGGTCAAATATTAAGCTAAATCTATTATAAACTAAGAAAAATTAACAATTCTTCCGACGTTAAAGTTAATTATTCTACCAACAAAGTGATTATCATCACACAAAGTAATCTCCTGATCACTAAGGAAAAGGGTGAAAAGATTAATAAATATGAAACTATTTTCAATTGCAATGAATTGAAAGTAAATGTAGAAAGTAATAAGGTATTTTGTTATTATGCCAAACAACATACTAGAGAATGCAAATGTATTTATTGAATTAAAGACAAGGAAGAAGACATATAGAGTTCAACTTTAAAATAATCATTGTCGGTAAATGACTCTGAATAAATGTAGGGTCCTTACAAAGTAAATTAACACTTTAACCTCAATAATGTAGGTGTTAACCAGGAAAGTTAAGTAAAATAGTAAAATCCCACCTATGTAAAAGAGAACTCTTATGTCTATAAAAAGGGAACTCTTATTCGAATGGGAGTCACACATTTCACATTCTCTGAGAAAATTATTCACTTATTTTCTGTCTTTCTATCTTTTGTAATATTTTATCTAAAAATGAGTAACGAAAACCTTCTTCGAGGTTCGTAGTACTCCAATTGTAATATACTATTATAATAAATAAAATTCATCTTAAATAGAAACTCATATTTGTTACTTTAACTTTAAAAGGAACATACGAATACTATATATCTTCATAAGTCAAGAAAGACATAGTGTCAAATTTAGTTGAGGAGTTACCTTTAGGGAAAAAAAAGAGACATCATAAAGTGAAAGATTGAGGTTGACTCATATTTATCATATCAGTTATAATTACATATTTTGAGGATACTAAAGATCTTGATTGTTAATTAATCTGTGTATCACTCAATTAATAATTTGCATAAAATATGAAAGGAAAATATAATTAAGAAAATAAAGTAACACTAATTTAGATAAAAGTAAAAAAAATGTAAAAGGAAAACAAAAAACCAAAAAAAGTTTAAAAGATGTTATATATCTTAAAATATCTTTAAGAAATATGAAAAAAAAACTTATTTGATAGTACAATAATATCAAAAGTAACTGAAAACTTATAAAAATTAATTGATTATTTTAAAAAAAATAGAAAATAGACATATTCTAATAAAATAATATGATAAAAATAGATCTAGAAGTTGGACATAATTATATTAGATATAAAACAAAATAATAAAATATAAAAATAAATTCATTAGTTAGATAATGAATTTAATCCAAAAATATTGAATTAAGTTTAACATATGATTAACTAGATTTGAAAGAATTTAGTATTAGAATCATAAAAAATAAAAATTAAAAATTAAAGCCGTTTATTATTTAAATTTTTTAGTAATATGGACTCAAAGCAGAGGTGACTTAACTAATGTAAAATAAAATTTAAGAGGTATCATTAATATAAAAACAAGAGATATTCATGATAATTAACCATGTACATTAAGAAGAAGAAGCAGAATGAACAAAGGAAAGCAGGTAAAAATGACTAGGATATAATAGTCAAACATTTATATAAAATATTGTGCAAACATAGAAGATATGAGACACATATATCCTAGTCAAACATTAATGTAAAAATGGTGTTAATGTGTCCTTTATATTATGTATGTATGTTAGATTATATATAAGATATTATCAATAAAATTATTATACAGTTTTTGATATTTTTATATATTAGGTCACGTAATGAAAGGTACGTATTTTCTTATATATTGTTAAATCTTTTTAAATGATAAAAAAATAGTAATAAAAGATAAATTTTATTAATAAAAATCGACAAATTTCTGATATACATATACAATAGATAGTAGGATGAAATATTTTGGTATCATATCTTTTTTAAACCGTTCATTTTTTATGTTTTTTATTTGGCTATTTTAATATTTTTTAAAATTGATTACTTTAATCATTTTATTAATTTAGAACTGTATTTATTTTAAATTAATTAATTCAGTGCATTATTTTTTTTAATTTTAACCGATTAAATTATATTAAAAAGAAGTTAGAATGATTGTACTTTACTTGTGAATCACCATGTTTGTTTTCAAAGTTATCTCGATAAATTTGGTGCCCAAATTCTTCATTTTCATGGATATGGTATTTAAAATTTTCAATTTTTAATATTTAAATTTATCAAATTAAAAATATTAAATAATTAAAGTGATTAGATCATAAAAATTGGGTGATAAATTTATCATTACATCTAAAACAAACATATTTAAAGCACAAATTTTATAGGTGGTTAAACTAAAATAATAATTTTTAAAAATTTATTAATTATTGCCGAAAGCTATAAATTAATGCCATAAAGTGTATTTAATTAGGTAAAATATCCAATGTTTGATAATAAAGGCATTATTTATTGTCTTTATTTAATAAAAATTAATTTTATTGTCTTTAAAAAAGAATAAAATAGAAAAAAAAAATTAGAGATTAGTAATTAGAATACACATTTTAAACAAAAGGAAAAATATTAATTTATCAATTACTATAGATATAAATTGAGATGAAATGTTAATGAATTTTTTTTTCCAAATATATATGCTAATAATGTTCAATAAAAAAATATTTACATTCAAATAAATTAAACTAGACCCTAATTTTGATGGAGACATTTAATGATTTAAATTACTTATATTTAATTGACTAATACAATTAAATTATACATAAATGATTTAATTATTCAACATGATTTTATTTTTAATGCTTTTGTAAAAAATATATGTTGATTTTCGTACAATGTTAAAAATATTTTCATTCCCATATAATATTAAAAAATATTTTTTTCCTAAATAGTTTAAAATTAAAACTTCATTTATAAATGAGAGTTATGCCTAGAGATGTAAAATAAACTATCTCATCTCATCTCGTGTCTAAATTAATATATCTAATATGTTTTTGGTCCAATATTGTCTCATTTTATTTAAATATAATCTTATTTCATCTCATTTAGAAACATATTTTATATCATTTTTTCTTATTAAACTCTAATTATAAATTATCATTTATCATATATTTATTATTTTTGTATTCTTACTTGTCTTATTTAGGACAATTAGTAACAAATGAGATATCTCAGTTAGTTTTGTTTTATTATAATTTTATTTCATAAAAAAAATTAAGTGAGATAAGATGAGATAAATTTTAAAAATTAATAAATTATCTCATAAATCTAATTAATATTTCATCTCAATTTACGCATTTTATTATTATATACAATTAAACCTTAATTTAATTTGAATTGTACCTCATAATTAATTGAAATTTTTGACATGTTTTAATGTTGATAACAAATAATCCATTTTAAGGTTATTTTGTTTATACCTTAAGTCATTTTTAAATGGGGTGAAGATAAGAATTTTGAATGAAAAGGTTGAATGCCTGGATTAGATAGAAATTCTAATAAGATGAAGAAAAAAAAGTTCACTAAAATGAGAGAGACGAATCTAGCTTTAGTTTAATTTATTTGAACATTTACCCAAAAAAAAAAGAATAAAATAAACTAAAGCTAGATTCGTTTCTTTAATTTTATATCTGAGCCTATTTTATTCACTTTGAATGTAACTTTTTTTCCTTCTTTCTTTTTTGACAAAAGATTGTAATAGTTTTTTTTTTTTTCATCCAGAGCAGGTTGCTCATATAAAGCTACCTGAAAAATAAACTAGTCGTCTCTAATACACTACACAACTCAACACGACTTAAAACAAAACTTTGAATATATGGTAGACATTATACAAATAGAGTTTCATCAAAGAAAAAAAGATGAGTTTCCTTTTTACCATTTTCTCAAACATCAAAATATGTTCACTTCTATAAGTGATGACATATGTTTAATAATTTTTATAAAAGAAAATATAACATTTTGAATATATATTTAATGTATATTTTTAATATTTATTTTATAATATAAATATTTATTTTCATATTTATATTCATGATAACGTAATTTTATAATATAAATTAAATTGAAAAGATGTTTTTGAACATATGTTCAAAAATATACAAAAACAATTATACGTATTATTGTAGTGCAGTAGTACTAAAACCCAAAACGTTTTTGTGAGATTCACAAACCAAAGATTAGGGGTTCAATTACTCAAATAAGTAAGTTACATGTATAAAATAAAATAATTAAAATCATGTAATGTATAAAATAGTTAACAAAATACGAGATGATTATTATTTGGATAAATGCATGCAAGATATTATACTTTTTTTTTTATAAAGATATGTCAAAAATTTGATATAGAATACACATAGGATAAGATAAGATATATATATATATGATTTCTTTAATTTTAAAAGTAATAATATATATATTTAAAAAAAATTAAGATATTATTTGATTTTTTCGTAATAATATAAAATATTAATAATAAATTTATTATAAATAAGAAAATAAATTAGTTACAAACATTAAATATAATTAATTCAATTTTAGAATGGTTTGATTGATAAGTTAATATTTAACCTCATTTTTATATTAATGATTTTATTATTATATATTTAATTTATACATTTAGATTAAGTTATATTAAAAAAATTATTTATTACTAAAAAAATTAATATTTTAATAAATTATAACAATTATAATTTAAATATAATTAATAATTATTTTTATTATATGTTATGTGTAAAAATAATAAAAATGATACTATATATATTTAATAATAAAAATTTATTATCGAAGAAGAACGTATTTTTTATTTATTATTATATAGAAAAAAATATTATTTATGTATAATATCTTTTAATTCAAAACTATATTTATATATATAATATCTTTTAATTCAAAAGTATATTTATATATTTGAAAAACAAAAGTATTTTTTATTAATTCAGATATATGTATATATATAATATATAAAATTAATAACTAACGTATATAATGTATTGTTTTTTTTTCATATAGATATTATTATATAATATACTTTTAATAAAATATAGTAAAAAATATCTCATACTTTTGGAAGTTTGTGAATTATGTCATGGATATGAAAAAAAAATACAATTTTTACAAAAACAAAATGCAATATGAGCAATAAATTAATAATAATCTCGATATTTTTGTTAAATTCAAATTGTTTATCCGTAAACTTCAATATTTTCTTTCTGGTCATGGAAAAAAATCATTATACATGTTTAATTATTAATGATCTTTTAATCTAACGGTATATTTCATGATAATATTAAATAAAAATTTCATATCTAAGGTTTGAAAATATAAATACTAAAAATTTACTTAAAAAGTAAAAAGTATATGTCTAACTTTAACTTTATAATATGTGATTATTATGTAGTTTTTTTAATTTTAACTTTATTTTCACACAAATTAATATTTCATTTAGCATGTGACTAATAATTTATTTTAATTGATGTAGTATTATTTATTTGTTTTACTCGATCTTAAGTTATTACCTATAAATTTAATATTTTTAAATAAGTTACACTTTTTACGTTTACTTAAATTTTCAACTTTATCGATAATATTTTTTCAAAATCAAATTATCAATCTTATCCATTAACATATATGTATTAATTAAGAAATAGTACACCTTCAATTTCCTTTCTTAAATTATATACGTTTATTATTTTACTTTAAATTAATATACTTAAATCATCTTAATATTATATTTATTAAATACTTTTAGTCATTTTAATGTTAATTTAACCATTTTATTCATTTTATTTTACAAAAAATTTAACTTTTAGAGAAATTTTCTTATTTAAACATCTACTTGCTAATAATATTTAATTTAATATTATTCAAGTTTTTCACTTAAAATTAAAAAAAAATTGTAACTCTATGCTTAGTTTATAAAAGTATAATGAATAGAGTGGGATACTAACCATGTTTTAATCCTTGGTTACAAGTTCCAAAAAAAAATGTAAATAAAAAAAGAGAAAAAATAGGATGACTGTTAGGAAGATCGAAGGAAAAAGATACAATGAAAACAATGGAGAAATTAATACAATCTAATTTCTTTTTTTCCTGTCTTTGTTGGACTTTGTTCTTAAAGAAAGACTACAGAAATTGAAATGGAAATGAGACTGTAGCTTCTTCTTTACTCTAGACCACAAATCTTATATAAATCCTAAGTTTTTTTTTCACATAAATGATAAATACTAAAAGATGGAGATAAAACCTCTTTCAAGAGTAGTAAGGGAACCATACAGAGCAGCTTTGAATGGAGATTGGGAAAGCATGAAAAACTTCTACTTAAGAAACAGAGAATATATGAATTTACCTCTAACAGTTACAAATGACACACCAATTCATTTTGCTGTTTTTAGTGGGACAAAGAGTCCCCTTGAAGAACTACTCGAAATAGCCCAAGTCGATGCTTGTTCGAAGAGGAATGACATGGACATAACTCCACTTCACGAGGCAGCTGCAATTGGTAACATTGAAGCTGCAAAAATCTTGGTGGATCGCTCTGAGGAAGATCTTGACGCAAAGACCAAGATTGGGGAAACCCCAATGTATAGAGCTGCTGCTTTTGGTATGACAGAAATGGTTATGTTTTTGGCTTCTCAGGTTGGGAGATCTAAGCGTGATATGGACATTCAACGTAATAGAGATGATAATACCTCTATTCTTCACAGTGCTATACATGGCCAACATTTCGGTGATCTTTCTCTATCTCTGTACTCTCTAATTAGCTCAAACGACTTCTTTATTTTAATTATTCAAGCTAATTAATAGAAGCTGTTTCAAAAGTAAGCTATTTCTGTGTCCCTCGAGTCCTGAAAATGTTTTAGAAAAAAAATATATATAATAATTTATGCTTGGTTTTCAAACACCTTTTTTTTTTTAATTTATGTCATAAACGTTTTTATAGGGATATTAACGGTTGAGTATTATTCTTTTTCTAACGTGTATTTAACATTTAAGAATCTTTTAACTCAATAAGATCTTATTTAGTTTAATTAAGTTAAATCTAACGTAACATTAGAGTTAAATTACTGACTTTCTGTCGATATCTAAGAGTTTGTCGATGTTTTCACCCCCGAATTTCGTTCATCCAGTATCGATCAGGATCATTCAATCAATGTCGATCAAGATCATTCAATCAATGTCGATCAGGATCATTCAATCAATGTAAAATCAATGTCGATCAGGATCATTCAATCAATGTAAAGGGGGCGTTAAGTCCAACATCAATCAAATATTAATCTTTATTTACGTATAAACATAAACCAACAAATAACATTTTTTTTTCTTTAAAATGAATTATTAGTTATTGTAATAATGTTTTGTTGGTGATATATAATAATGCAGAAACAGCCTTGTGGTTACTAAGAAATGACAAAATACTTGGAGACATAAAGGACAGGGACGGAAGGACGTGTCTCCAGCTACTTGCGAATATGCCAACTGCTTTTAAGAGTGGATACCCCATGTCCAAACTTGAAGCGCTTCTCTATTCTTGTATGTCACTTATCATTATCAATTTAATCTCTAAAAATTAATTAATTTGGGGCCCTAAAACATCAATTTGTAAGCTCGTGCTTCTTGATGAAATTATTTTAGGAAGCACTTATAGAACTATTTCTCCTATATTTATTAATAATACCTGTCAAAATTTTGGAGTAACTTCTCTCGAGCTCCGTCAAAGATTAAGAAATTTTTTGGATTATGAGTAACCAATCACAACAAAAAGTAGAAGCACTTCAAAGAAACTCTAATTATGATTACTTTTTCCTTTTAAATTACAGGGATTCGGATTGAAGACAAAGATGATACCTTAGCTAAGGTGCATTTGAAGCAAGTGGGTGATTTGGAAGTCGGGTCAACAGATGTAAACTACCTACACCAATCTTGTTGTTCTAATATTTTTGGAGGTGAACGTTATTTTCTTTTTCCTTCTTCGATAAATATATAAATCATAAGAAAATAACTGTAGTTGTGATTTTTTTTTTCTTTGGAAAAGTCGTAGATGTGACTCAAACATACATGAATGTCCTTTTCGTTTAACTACTATTCTTTCATTTAAATAATAAAATACCTTGTTTGGTAATGTAATTCTTAAACATATCTGAATCTTCTCCTTATTTTCAAATTTCTAATCTTACATGCCATTGTCTACAGGATGGCTAATGAAAAATAAGACATGGAAAAAAAAGATGAAACATGAATCAGCTATGAAACTTGCCAAGATTCTCATAGAGAATGATACAACTTGGGAGCTAACTCATACAAAACCAGATATAGGAATAATATCCCTTGGTAAAAAAGGATCAAGATCAGAAACATTAGAAAATGTTGAAAATAATCATGAAAAACTTTTCAAGGAAACATCGTCTTTAAACAACATTGATGATGATGATGAAGAAACAAATGGATTAGGCCCTTTTTTGACCCCTTTGCACATAGCTACTAGCACAGGCATAGTAGAGATTGTTGAAGAGATAATTCAAGTTCATCCTCAAGCTGTCGAACATGTTAATCATCAGAGGCAGAATATTATGCATGTTGCTATCAGGCATCGCCAGTTGGAGATTTTTTCTCTTGTTCAACAAATGATAATAATGGCTCTACCTTATTGCATCACGCAGCAAATATGAAGTATTGTGATAAAATTAGGTATAATTCTGCACTCCGGCTTCAAGATGAGTTGAGATGGTTTGAGGTATGTCTTTTATATGTCTATGTTGATGCTAATTTTTGTTCCTCCTCCATGCAACTAGTTAATTTATAAATTTTGGTCATTGAATCATTGTACAGCAAGGGCAAGAACTAATTCCTTCCCATTATGTGATGCACCACAACAACAAAGACGAAACCGCACAATACATCTTTGAAAGAACACATACAGAGCTTCTAAAAGATGCAGCTGATTGGCTAAAGAGGACTTCAGAGTCATGCTCACTCACAGCAGTACTAATTGCCACGGTTGCCTTCACTGCATCCTATTCTGTTCCTGGCGGTGTAAATGATACCACTGGACTTCCTATACTTCTGCATCAACCTTTCTTTTTGGTTTTCATTGTTATGAATGTGATTTCCCTTATTTTCTCTCTGACTTCTGTGGTGATGTTCATTTCTATTCTCACCTCACCTTTTCGTTTCCATGATTTTCGCCACTCTATTCCTCGAAAGTTAACTCTTGCTTTTACCTCACTCTTCTTCTCTGTGATGATGACAATGCTTGCATTCTCAGCCACTGTGATACTCTTGGTTCATACGCCAAAGTTATGGACTGCAACCCTCGTCTACACCATTGCATTTGTACCGGTCATGGTGCTTGCCCTTATGCAATTCCCTTTGTATGTAGGATTCATCGGAACTATTAAGTTTTCGGTCCGTGCCATTAAGAAAACTGTTCCATTGAGTTTTTTCCGTCGCTTATTTCACACTGTTGTTCCTTCAATTTACAAGTGTGATTAACATGACTTATTATTTCCAGTACCTCAAATGTTCCTTGAAGTCTAGAAGTCATGTGAACAACAAGATTGTTTAAGAAGTACACATCAAAAATAAGTTGGATTTGTCGGCTGTGTAAATATATGTGTTTATATTTTATTAGTTGTTTGAATAGAATCTACTTTTAAATCACGTTAATAATTAATGAAATATTTAATTTTTTTTATAGGCAGATTTATCCAAATTGATACAAGGACGAAGATATTAAAACGAAAAATAAAAAATGTAGAATAAGGATCTATATTTTATAACAAAAGTTGTGACAAGTATGAATATCGTATTTTCTTTTCTGTTCTTTAAAATTATATATTATATTTTAATAGATATACAAAAATTTAACATGTTTAATTTTTTATGAATAATTATATTTAAACTCAAACTAATAATAAGTATTATATTATATTTTTTGTATTTTTGTATTCTATTAAAACATTAACTTTTATAAAAATTATTAAAAATATTTATTTAAATTCTAAAAATCTAAAATCTTATAATTATTTTATAATTTATTGTTATTATTTTAAATTAATTTGTAACAAGTTACTATCGATGTTGTTTAATATAAGAGAATTATGTATTTTTTTATTAGATATATTTTATTTTTTCCTTTAGCATAAATATCATTTTATTATTATTTATTGACTCAAAAATTTTATTTTTTTAATATAAAATTATTTTTTCAAATAATAAATTAATTAAATTAAAAGAAAATGTATTAAATGTGTCAAAAGAAAATGATACGATACTAAAATATCCCTAAACTCTAGAATGCTTCACACATGTGTATCCAAATAAAAATTAATATTTTGGTACAAAAATTATTATATGTTAACATATGAGTTCTAAATTACAAGTTTAGTGGCTATTTGTGTGACTAATATTTCACGTTTAAATTTTCAAACTTGTTAAGTTTTTGTGTGGATCTAAATGTGATTACAAAAAAACTTAAGTGTAAGACTCAAAAGATTTGGGATCAAAGTGTTAGGTTTTTTAGATTGAAAACATTTGTCTGAATGAGTTCAAAATTTGAGACTTTAAAAACTATTTATCCTAGAAATAATAGTAAAAACAATATCATATATGGTTTCCTTAAAAAAATTCAAATAATAAATATATTTAAATGTTTTTTATTTAAAATATATTATACTCCTTAAATTATCAAACATAATAAAAATATGAAATAAATACATTTCTATCAATTATCTATTAAAAAATATAAATTATCATACAATATTTATCAAGTAAATAGAAAAAAATATATAAAAAAAATTATTTACCTTAAAATAAATATAAAATTATCAAATAAAATAAATATGTAAAATCACAAAATATACCAAATAAATAGAAATTAGAGAAAATTTAAAAACATTACTCACCTTAAAATAAATATAAAATTATCAAACAAATTTAATCCATTATTAAAACATAAAATTTAAATTAATTTTATATAATTTATTGGATCCGATAAATTTTTATTATTTAAAAACCAATTTTATTGATACGATTTCACTTGCTTTAACTCAAATTCAAACTAATCCCAATTATGCATACTTATATTACACACGACTTCTATGAATAAATCAATGTTTCAAGAAATAATCAGAAGAAGAAATAAACGATTTTCTTCGTATATTTTCTTAATTTGTATCGGATATGTACATTTGTTTATATAGACAAATATCAATTACTATTTCAACAATCACCATGATTGAATTACATGGTTTACAGCTGCTTGGTAGGTGCCGTATATATTGGAAAAAATGTTTGGAGTCGGTGCAGTATTTGTTGAAATATGTTGCAGTATTTGTTGAATTCAACATTCTCCCTCAAGTTGGTGCATAGATGTCTTTCATGTCCAACTTGACTGAAACTTTTGTGAATACTCGATATGAGACTGTTTTAGTGAGGATGTCAGTCAATTGATCTTTAGCAGGATATGTCAAATCTTTTAAGAGAGATTGTAACCACAAGGCCTCACAAAGCCCAAGTGTCATTCCTCTGTATTCAACCTCTGCGCTTGAACGGGCAACAACATGTTGTTTCTTACTTATCCATGTTACAAGGTTTCCCCCTACAAAAGTGAAATAGCCTAATGTAGATCGCCTATCATTTATTGATCCAGCTTAATCAGCATCAGTATATACTTCAATTCTAGAAAACTCTGAGTTTTTAGTGAATAATACTCCTTTTCCAGGAGCAGACTTTAAATATCTCAAAATACGAATAACTGCATTCATATGTTGTTCTCCAGGATTATGCATTAATTGGCTGACAATACTTAAAGCATAAGCAAGGTCTGGTCTTGTGTGTGCCAAATACATCAACCTCCCAACAAGCCTTTGGTATCTTTCTTTATTTGTTGGAATTTGATCAACCTTGATACATAACTTTAATCCTTCCTCTACTGGTGTATTAGTTGGTTGACATGCCGACATACCGGTTTCTTTTAATAAATCTAAGGCATACTTTCTTTGAGATAAGAAGATTCCTTCTATTGATCGAGAAACTTCAATCCCAAGAAAATATTTTAAGGAACCAAGGTCTTTCATTTCAAATTCTTTGGACAAATAAGTTTGTAGTGCTTTCCTTTCTTCAAGATCATTTCCTATTACTATCATATCATCAACATATACAATAAGTGCAGTGATCTTACCATATATTTTTTTAGAAATAAAGTATGGTCTGAATTGCTTTGCTTGTAGCCAAATGCCTTCATTGACCATGTGAACCTTCCAAACCATGCTCTTGTGGATTGTTTCAATCTATACAGTGATTTTTTTAATTTGCACACTTTTTCATCATGGATTGTGGATTTCTTGATTCCTGGTGGTAAATCCATGTAGACTTCTTCAATTAAATCTCCATGTAGAAAGGCATTTTTTACATCAAACTGATATAATGGTCAATCTAAATTTGTAGCTAGAGATACCAAGACCCGAACAGTGTTAATTTTGGCTACATGTGCAAATGTTTCTGGATAGTCGATCTCATATGTTTGAGTGTATCCTTTTGCCACCAATCTTGCTTTATAGCATTCAATCATACCATCTGCTTGATACTTTACTGAAAAAATCCATCAACATCCAAAAAATTTCTTTGTTGGTGGACGATCGACAAGCTCCGAAGTTCTATTTATTTCTAAGGATCTTAGTTCTTCATTCATAGCATCTTTCCATTTTTGGTCAGCTAAAGCTTCCTACACACTGTTAGGAATAGATACAGTAGATAATTGATTCACAAATGATACGTTTGATTTTGACAAACGATGTTTAGACATATAGTTACTCATGGGATATTTGAATTTACTAGAAATCTCAGGTTCATACATGGCTTTAGGAATACCTATGTTAGGACGTGATGGAAGTATTTTTCTGGCTGGTTTAATAGTTGGAACATCCTCTTCCATCATATAATGCTTTTGTCAAAGCACCCCAAATTTCAAGAGCATTAGGTATGCGTAAATATCGCTTCATGATTTCTGGATTCATTGACATAAGTATCCATCTCTTCACTTTTTGATTTTCTGCATATCACTGGTTATAATTGTTTGATGTTTTTTCTGATTGCAATTTTTTGTCAAGAATATAAGAGAGTTTTTCTCTCTCTACAATATGCATTTCTATTATTTGAGACCAAACATCATAATTAGTCTCAGTAAGAACAATTCCAGCATTAAAAACATCTTCAGATTGAACAAATTGTACAACAACTGGATTTGATTACTCCATAGGTAATGAAATTATACCCTCTGTCATGATATTATGTTAACCAAACTAGAAAATGGTGTAATAATTTTAGGACTAAAGAATTTTTTTCTGTTTTTTTTCTCTGTTATATATATATATATATATATTTATACTAAACTGGATAAAAAAAACCACAAAACCGGTTCAAAATTGGTTTAAAAAACTTGAAAAAATGAACCAAACCGGTTTTAGAAATCCAGAACCAGAAAAAAATCCGGGTTCAGACCTTTAAAATGGACCGAACCGGTCAAAAATAGAAAAACTGAGAAAAACGGGTTCAGACCGAACCGCCTGTTGAACCAACCTGAGCCGAACTGAGGGGCGCCGAAACGAGTCGTGTCGAACCGCGCCGAACCAGTCGAGCCGAGCTAGATGACACGTCATCGTCTTCAACCTCCAGACGGCGCGTGGGGGCGCGTGCTGCACTTTTCTTCTACTCTATTTTTACCAAAATGTTAAGAATTGTGTTTAGAGTAATCTGGTAAAATTAGGTGAGACAAATACTGCTTCAAAAATGATGTTTGTAATTAATATTTGTACGGGTGTTTGAATGAGATTTTTTTTTCACGAGAAGAAATATTTTCAGAGAAAGAAATCTCTGTTTTAGAGAACAAGAGTTTCAAATTTGTATAAAGCAACGACTTGGCTCTGGTACCATGAAGAAATCAATGTTTGAAGAAATCAATGTTTGAAGAAATCAATGTTTGAAGAAATCAGAAGAAGAAATAAACGTTTTACTTCGTATATTTTCTTAATTTGTATCGGATATGTACATTTGTTTATATAGACAAATATCAATTACTATTTCAACATCCACCATGATTGAATTACATGGTTTACAGCTGCTTGGTAGGCGTCGTGTATATTGGAAAAAACGTTTGGAATCGGTATAGTATTTGTTAAAATATATTGCAATGTTTGTTAAATTCAACATTCTAACCCAAAAATAATAAAAGATTAATTAACATCTCACCTATAATATAATATATTTAAATCTATATACATTATGTAATTATATATAATTACCTTTGTATATATTTTTCATGTAAATTTTTCATTAATATAATATATTTAAATCTATATACATTATGTAATTATATATAATTACCTTTATATATTTTTTTTCATGTAAATTTTTCATTCACAAGTACGACTTCAACCTAATAACTTTACCTTATCATAAGGTTTCTTATGCCATTTGAAATACTAACATAACATATATGTTACGTGCACTTATTATATAAATGTTAAATAACTTCAAGAAAAGAATTATATTTTTATAATTTTTTATCTATAATTTTTATGAAATTTATTAATTTAATATTATAAATATTTATTTTTAAAATACTTTTCTTTTATTTGAGGTTATATTTTAAAGGTTCACGGACATATATGTCACCGTGCAACCAATATAGTAAAATTCCGTGTAAATCTTTTTTGTTCATTCATAAGTCGGTGAACAAATGCTCCAACAAAACTCACTTAATTTGTTAACTATCCATCATATAAGGAGAGTAGTAGGACGTACGAATAAAATATCATTTTCACGTCTTATAATGCTATGATAAGTTATTTTTTCTAGACAATAGTTAATTTTTTTAATCTTATTTTGATTTTTTTGTTTGAATATAACTAAAGTATCATTAAATTTATAAAAAAAAATTGAGTTTATTAACACATAGTGAATAAATTTTATTATAAAAATTATTTAAATTATTTTTGTTAGTTAATGTGTTTTAACATTTTTTAAATCTAGTTCAACTTCAAAAAAATTCATCAAGAGCGTGTAAAAAAAATTTAAATTATATGAAATTAATAACTTAGAAAAACCAACAAAATTAACATTTTTAAAATTTTATATTAATAAAAATAACATCAAATCTACCTATATCCCTTATAGATAAATAAGAGTGTTTTAAAGATGACTATTTGTGTAATTTCCCACAACTTTATAAACAAAATAAAAAAAGTTTAAATATTATAGATTTATAATAAATCAAAAATGATAAGGATATTTCAATTAAATAATATAATTAAACTTATAAAATTATTTTTTTTTTATGAAAAACTTACAAAACTATATTAAATGTAAGTGTATCAATTTTTTTTATATATTTGTGATGTTTGGTTGATAAAATGGAATGAAAATAAGAATGAAATGGAATGGAAAGAAAATAATATTACTATTATATTATTTGGTTTGAAATTTAAAGCTTTAAGGTTTAAGATATAGGATTTAGGGTATAGAATTTAGAATTTATGATTATATTTATGGGTTAAGATTTAAGATTATATTTGTGTGTTTAGGGTTAAAATTACTATTTTTCTAAATAAGGTTTGAGATTTAAGGGTTTAGGGTATAAAGTATAGGATTTAGGATATAGAGTTTAAGGTTTAGGGTATAATATTTAGGGTTTAAAGTTTAGGATATAGGATTTATTGTTATATTTATGAGTTAAGATTTAGGATTATATTTGTGGGTTTATGGTTAAAATTATTATTTTTCTAAATAAGATTAATATTTGGGGTTTTAAGTATAGGATATAGCGTTTAGGATTTAAGATTATCTTCGTGGATTAAGGTTTAAGATTAAAATTATTATTATTTTAAATAAAGTTTAAGGTTTTGAATTTTTGAGTTTAGGATTTAAGGTATAAGATTTGTGGTTATATTTAGAGTAAAATTAAAATTTAACATTGAAATAAAATTATGATTTTTAAGGAAGGATGTAATTATGATTACTTTTAATTTCATTACATTCTCAATTTATAACACAATTACAAATAATAAATTCTAATTTTATTTAAAAAAAAATTTACTTTATCAATTTATAACAAAACTAAATATAAAATTACAATAGATCAATTCCAATTTTATTGGATTACTTCGAACAAACACCACTACATGCTAATGCTCAAATATAAAACACCTGGTCCGGAATATGATCTTTTGCGAGCACTTTGGCGTTCATCTTACCAACCATAAGAAAGGTTAGTTAGGTAAGCGATTTGCTGTTGCACCAAACGGCAATATGATCAAGTGGCGCTTTGACCACCATATCTCCGTACACACCATATTATTTACGAACCCTAACCCTCCACTTGGCTCCAAGCTTTGAAGTCACACTGCATATTCCAAAACTACCCTGGATTTTAATTGGCCATCTAACTTTCAAGGCGGAGAGTCCAAAATCGCAAATGACATTCTTACCCTACTTCAAACCTTATGTATAAGATTCATGCAGTTCAAATGGAAGAACCTTTAGAAACATTCTCGCATCTCTGCCGACTCAAGTCACGCTTACACTAAACTGAAAGATTTCTCTTGCAGTGGGAGAGAAGAGTACTTTTTGTGTGCAAGTGTCAGCTTTGTAAATGGCTACTGCTTTGGTCTCTAACGGCGATGTCGCAGCCTGCAAGTCTGCCCCGACTGGCCGTGTGGCTTCTGTTTACAGCGAGGTCCAGTCCAGTCGCATCGACCACGCTCTCCCCCTCCCCTCCGTTCTCAGAAACCCCTTCAAGATCATTGATGGCCCTCGTAGCTCTGCTTGGGGCAATCCAGGTCATTTTCTTCAATCATTATTTGTTTTTATGCTGTTCCATTTTTTGAGAACCTATCAATTAGTTCATTTAGTTTCTCTCTTGTTGAAAGAGAAGCTGTCATTTTTCCTCTCTCCAGCTGTCCTTTACTCCTCTTTTTTGGCATCTTTCATCCCATGCTGCTGCTTCGAAGCGATCGAATAGTGAATTAAGTAGTGTTTTGGTTTTTGTGGTTGGATTTGTTTTGATACGAGTTGTTATGCGAACTTCAGTTGAGATCGCAAAGCTGTTTCCCAATGTATTCGGCCAGCCATCTGCATTGTTGGTTCCAAATGATGCCAATACCCTTGATGCCGACAAGAAGCTGAAGATAGGTGTTGTTTTGTCTGGAGGTCAAGCACCTGGAGGGCACAATGTGATCTCGGGGGTTTTTGGTAGGGGTTTTAGTTTCCAGATCAGTTTGGTTTTTTTTTCCCTTAATCTTTTGGTGTATTATGAATGAATTCAATATCTGCTTCTTTGCTAGATTACTTGCAGGACCGTGCTAAAGGTAGCACTTTGTATGGATTCAGAGGTGGGCCTGTTGGGATCATGAAGTGCAAGTATGTAGAACTGACATCGGAGTATATTTACCCATACCGAAACCAGGTAAACCTTCAGTTTGATTGCTCTCTATATTGACATAATTCATTTCATTGTGGAGATTATTGGTATGATTCAACGTTTTTCCATATGTAAATCAGTCATCTTTATCTGTTAGCTGACAAACTCATTGTAAAGAGTTAGAGGTATCCACGTATACATACCTAAGAACATGAAGGTAACAATTGTTATTCTAAATGAATATGAATTCTAATGTAACTAGTTATGCATGTGTATAATGTAAGGGGAAACTAGTTTTTGATTTTACAGATATTATGCATATTTTAGTTCTTAGACATATCTCACTTATGTACATAGATGTGGTGTCTGATCTTTGGGAAATATTTTTCTACCAGGGTGGTTTTGATATGATCTGTAGTGGAAGAGACAAGATTGAAACTCCTGAACAGGTGATGCTTTGCTCCATCATGGATATTGTATTTAAGTCTGCAAATGTATTGAATAATCAAACTGAAGTGGTTATGATTTTCAGTTTAAGCAAGCTGAAGAAACATCACTTAAACTTGATTTGGATGGGCTCGTTGTTATTGGTGGGGATGACTCAAACACGAATGCCTGCCTTCTTGCTGAAAACTTCAGGTACCCTACAAGTGTACCGTTCTAGAACAATTGTTTTTCAATGGCCTGTACTAGTGTGTCCTATATCTCTCCTTGTTGTAAAACCTAAGCACATGAGGTTTTTTATAATGAGAAAAGATCTCTCCATTTTATTCCTATAATTGTCTTAGAGTATTTGTCAACATAAATTTAATCTTCTGTGTGTTCAACAAGGGGGAAGAATTTGAAAACCCGTGTTATTGGTTGCCCAAAAACAATTGATGGCGATCTAAAATGCAAAGAGGTCCCAACTAGTTTTGGATTTGATACTGCTTGCAAGGTGACCACAACTTTAGATAAACTTTTTATCACTAATCTGTGTAATTCTTTTTACTTTCATGATCTAAAGATTCACTATACTCATGGAACATAGGATACAAAAGAAGATATCTGTCTTTGATCTTATTAACTTGGAAAAATTGATGACTCTGTTAGATGCAAACTTGTTAATTGTATCTTTCTGTAGACTGCATGATTGATATGATTGCTTTTAGGTTTTGTAACCATCTTGAGATGTTTCAGAGTCAAGAACTGATGTGTATGCTCAAGTTGAAGTTAATGTAAATCATTTTTCTCAATCAAATTTTTATTTGCCTCTGTACTTGCTTTGGATTCATTTGTGGCTGTTACTCGAAATTCAAGAAATTGTTAATTGTATCTTTCTGTAGACAGCATGATTGATATGATTACTTTTAGGTTTTGTAACTATCTTGAGATGTTTCAGAGTCAAGAACTGATGTGTATGCTCAAGTTGAAATTAATGTAAATCATTTTTCTCAATAAAATTTTGATTTGCCTTTGTACTTGCTTTGGTTTCATTTGTGGCTATTACTCGAAATTCAAGAAATTGTTTTAAGAGTTATCTTCCTAGCATTGATCGTTAAGTTCTCTCTGTTTTCAAAATAGAGAAATATCATTTTATGCTTTATGTGTGTATATCTTGTTCTTATCTCATTATATGGCTAGACTGGATTTCTTGCATGCTTCATTTTTATTCTACCCCATCTAAATTGTGACTTTCTATACAATGCACAATTTGATGCCTTTTCTAATACTTACAGCTTCTACTATATCATATAAGAAGTGAATTTATAGCAGTTAACTGTTTTTTACATCATGCAGATATACGCAGAGATGATTGGAAATGTCATGATTGATGCTCGGTCAACTGGAAAATACTATCATTGTAAACTCTCTTGTTCTCCCTTCTTTTTCCCTACTTTGTCACTCACTATGTTCAGTACTTCAACTAACTCGATTTAACTTGTGTATTTGTAGTTGTACGTCTTATGGGACGTGCAGCTTCACACATTACCCTTGAGTGTGCTTTGCAAACTCATCCAAACATTACAATCATTGGAGAAGAGGTAAATTAGAAGCTAATTGACCATTTATGGATATTTGTGTTGTGATCTTATTTAGAAGGGAATACAGCTCTTCTCCTGTGTTAGGGATTTAGCTAATATATCAATGTCAGAAAGAGAAGATTTTCATACAAAAATAACTGAAGTGTTTATTATTGTTGCAGGTTGCTTCAAAGAAGCAGACTTTGAAAGATGTTACAGATAATATTGTGAACATTATCTGCAAACGTGCTGAACTTGGTTACAATTATGGTGTCATACTTATTCCTGAAGGTCTTATCGATTTTATTCCTGAGGTATTTCTTCACTCCTAATATTAGTGTGTGCACTGCTCTGATATCATAGTTGGAAAAGTTAGCAAATGTATATAAAAAACCTGGAGAAACAAATAAAATAAAATAGTGAAAGTGAAAGTGAAGGGCCACAAAAAATTACTAAATCTGGAAGATTTCTATCTCAATGGGAGAGTCCAAGCTTCTCCAACCAAATCCCCCCAATACACTTATATTACTAGAATAATATTAAGCAGCAATCCAAATCTGTCAGAAAGACTCAAGTTATGCATCCTAAAAAATTAAAAGTTTCATGCCCGAACTAGAGAAACAAAAATATAAAGGAAAACTCGGTACAAATTGAAGTCTTTTGCTGAATAATTGCTGCATCAGCCATCAAGAACCAATTAGAAGTCAAGAAGATCTGTTGCCACTACATTCAAGAGAAATGTTCCATTATCTAATCAGCATGGTATTATAACTCTTAACAAGATGTGTATATATTTAAGCTTAGACCATGAGCATGTTAGTTAAAAACCCATGACATTTGCAAGCCACTAAGTCCAATAGTCATTATAAAGCCATTTCATATGCATGTGGCAACTCTACTGGGCTAATTGACTTAAATTGCTCATGACTTCGATTTGCAGGTTCAGCATCTTATTGCAGAATTGAATGAAATTCTGGCTCGTGATGTTGTAGATGAAAGTGGACTTTGGAAAAAGAAACTCACGGAACAGTCTCTCAAGCTCTTTGAATTTTTACCTCAGGCAATCCAAGAGCAGTTGATGCTTGAAAGAGATCCCCATGGAAATGTCCAGGTTTATTTTTAAATTAAGCTTCATGTTCACCTTTCCTGACATTCTGTAGGCATCTATTGATTTTTTACATGTTTATCTTATTAGGTTGCTAAAATAGAAACAGAAAAAATGCTTATTCAAATGGCTGAAACTGAGTTGGAAAAGAGGAAACAAGAAGGTGGCTATAAAGGCCAATTCAGGGGACAATCTCACTTTTTTGGGTACTTGAAATTGAGTCAACATAAATTTTATTAATCCTTGTTAGAATTTGAGTCTTCGTTGCATACCAGCTTGCTCGTGTGTTATAGATGATAGCGTGGTACCTAATTCTTTTTGGATCATCGACATATTCATATATATTGATGGTGAGAAAAGTAAGGAAAACTTAAAGTTGCTGTCATTATATGTAACCATTAATGTGATCTTTCAAATGCAGTTATGAAGGAAGATGCGGTCTTCCAACTAACTTTGATGCTATGTATTGCTATGCATTGGGCTATGCTGCTGGAGCTCTCCTTCATAGCGGAAAAACTGGACTGATATCATCGGTCTCTATCTATTCAAAATTTTCTGTTCCCATCCTTATTGTCATAAAATTTTAGTCTTTATGTCTGTATGATGTTTCCCTGGTATTTTAAAATATCATAGTTTATGAGGATAATTTGTCCTTTGGTTCCTTGAAATATCTGCAGGTGGGGAACTTGGCTGCACCTGTTGAGCAATGGACTGTTGGTGGAACTGCATTGACCTCGTTGATGGATGTGGAGAGAAGACACGGTACTGTAACCTCTCACATTTTTCTTTATTCTGAATGTGATGCTAGTATGTAGAGGAACCCTCTTTCATAGTGGGGTAGCTACTTTATGAAATAAGTATAATATGATATTTCAATTTACAAATGTAAGATGTTTTCAGCATTTATTTTGAGTCCTGGATTACTTTCTGAAAGTTGAATGCTTCTTTCAGGTAAATTCAAGCCTGTGATCAAGAAAGCAATGGTGGAGCTTGAAGGTAATAAATACTTTGCTAACTCTTTGGAGGATGCAGTAATGATAACTTTTTTGAGTTATATGATCCAATAATTTTGAATTAATAGCGACTCAGTGCGATTGTCAAATATGAATATTCAGGTGCACCATTCAAGAAATTTGCATCCTTTCGGGATGAGTGGGCCATCAAGAACCGTTATATCAGCCCTGGTTAGTTTTGAATTTAATAGATTCTCGAGTCACTTGCTTTTGATCAAGTTGTTTTCTTGTTTGCATTCCTGCATGTCTGGCCTTGCAGTTTTATTGAAGTAGTCCCACTATGTCTTATGATACTTAACAGTAAACAGGTCATATGTATTGTAGTTAAATGTGGATATTATTGTGACTTGTCTTCATTCATGAGATGTTGAAAAAAGCTTTCTATCTATGGATCTTATTGAAGTCTCTCTCTAACTGGAAGTATGGCTGCAGGCCCTATTCAATTTGTTGGTCCTTCATCAAACGCAGTTAACCACACACTGCTCTTGGAGCTCGGAGCTTCAGTATAAGCCTGTTTTTTGAACTAATGATTCGCAAATTCATGAATCTGGTCTTCTGGATCTTTGGAATCTCTATTGGTTGAAAGAATTAGACACTTGGAAGTTTTTAACCAGAAGGTATATGAGATAGTTATGCATCAATTTATGGAACTAGACCATCTCTTTTGCTTGTCCTCTGATTACTCTTTACCTTTTAATTCAAAAGTTGTGCCATGATTTGATTCTGATTAAATCAGAGCTTGTAGTTTTTTTCTGCAAGATGTATCTTTAGAACAAAAACGACTAAAAAATAGAACTATAATTTGTATGTTGAATGGAAATACAACTCCTCTCAGCAATTTTGAGTGGATATGGTGTGAACAAGGTACAAAATATAAATCCAGGCTAGTATATGGTTAACAAGTGTTGAATCTCATACTCGTATACTATACTAGTATAAGTCACTTTTTTTTTTCAAATTGATCACTTTAGTCACTCTCATTTTGAATGATTCATCTAAAGTTGAGAAACTATCACTAATGTCCTTAAACTTTAGCATATTTTCACATATGTTTAAGGTTTATGAAAACAGCATTGATACTCTTGAGATTTATAGTTACTATCATTGATATCTTTAAATGGTTAATAGTGTTAATTTTTCATCGAATAATGTATTTTTCTTTTATATGGCTCTAATACCAAAATGTAGTTAGTTTTTTTGCGACGTTAGTTGTTACTTCTTTTATATTATTATTTAAAGAAAAAATTTTAAGTTTCTTATTAAACATTATTTTAACTTTATAATTTCTTTATGTTTATTTTCTTATAGATTTGTGACTAGTTTTCTTGCCTTCACTTCTCTTATTTATTAGTTTTAAAGTTATAAATAAATATTTAATTATTCAATATTTTTAATTGATTTAGAATTATAATTATCATATCTGAATTTAATAAATTTATCATAGTCTTCATTTTTATTTGTCTTTTTTTTATTACACTTGATACAACCGAGTTTATTCAAGCCTTAATACCTTCCTATTAATAACAATATTTTTGCATCTATACATAGTACAACGTCCAAATTGGACTTATTAGATGATAGAAAAAGAGTGATTATTTTTCATATTATTCATAATATTAATAATTATTACAATTGTAAATGTCAACTAAGAACTTTGAATGTATTCTTAATCGTTCATAGTTTTTAAATATATAATTACTAGATGAATACTTTTTAAAATAGATAGTTTATTATTAATGAAGTTTTATCTAATTAATGGAATAAGTGTTCCTTTTAGGACAAAAAATTCTTATTTATAATAATAATAATAAATCATTGTTTTATCTCTTATTTTAATAATTTACCTAACTTTTCGATTTTGAATTTTGAATTTAAGCATTTCATTTTCTTAGATATAAATTCTATATCTTTATTTATATTTATTGTTTTATATGAATAGTTATTTTAATAACGTAGATAATAACATATATTTATCTTTTTAATTCCTATTGTTAAAAAATTTGTTTCGATTTTAGAGATTTTCTTACTATCTCTTTTATTAAGTATCATATTATTATGAAAAGTGATAATTTTACTAGTTGAATAATTCATTTTAATTTTAATTTTAGAAGAATTATCATTTTTTTTAATTCATGATAAATTTGAATTAGAATCCATCTTCTTAATTTATAGAATTTATCTATATTGAATTCTTTTTTTCAAAACGCTATTGTTTTTGAATTTCTCTATTAGTGTTGATTAAATATTTGTTTAAATTTATGTAATATTATTTTATAAAATTGATACTAAATTTAATTTATTGTTAAAAATAATTAATTTAATATATAAAATTGTGAAATTTTGTTGTAAAATTGCATGCCTAACAATGTAGGATACTATTAAAAAAATTGTAGGATGCCAATAAAATAAAAAACATTTAAAATATGATTATCTAAATAGTGGCATTGCAAGTAATAACGTATAAAAGCACATATCTATCAGTCCCTCTTAATTTGGGCTCCACTTAAGTTCTCATCTTCTACTCAGTCTCACTCCCGAATCCCAATATCTTTTTTTTTACTTTTTGAATCAATCCAACCATGTGATCTATATTTTAATAAAACTATTATTTTTGTGCCCGTCATGTGCCGTAGATTCACTTGCTGCTTTGTTGAAAAGACTTGTACGGAAATACTTTTTTCTTTTTAACTTTCCCAAAAAATACACCACATGTAGAATTATATGGAATTATAAAATAATGCTCAATGGACCACGTCATACTTGATGTGTGATTTGCTTCTAATTTAAGTAATATTTTTTTTTATTTTTATAATTATTAATTTAATTTTAAATTTTACTTATATAATATTTTTTATTAATAAAATATATATTTTAATACCACATTTTTTTTAAATGTAATAATAATAAAATAATGCGCAAAGGGCCACGCAATAGTTGAGTGGCTAAACGGGTGTTTATGAGAAATGTTACAGATTTCTAGTCTTTTCATTTTTACGTGTAAAATTAATTAAATCACTTATAATTAATTATTAATTATTTAAAAATTAATATATTATAAAATAATATTTTTATCATAATCTACGTTAAGATCTAATAAATCTCCTTTAATAAATAGTTCATTTACTTGTCACAATATATCCAATAAAATAAATTTTACCTTAATAAGCAGTTCATCCTAAGTATAATAATCTAATAAATATCTTATTAATAATTGTTTCAATAATTATTTTATTTTTATATATTTATAATTTTATATTTAATTATCAACAAATAATTTATTTAATCATACAATAATTTCATAAAATAACATTATTTTAAATAAAAAATTATTAATTTTTATTTAAGTAAATGATGAAATAGTGAATAAGATTAATGAACTTAAAACCATTCCTTTACTCTTTGTGCATTTTTATACACGCAAAATGGGGAATATATGGTATTGTAATACAGTAATATTACAACGTTTAAGTTTGAATTATCGCAATTGAGGACGTAGCTAGGTTATTGTTGAATTTATTTTAAACTTCTTTCTTTTCATAACATACATAATATTAATAAAAATTAAAAAAATAATATTTTCAAAATATATAATTATAAAAACTTATTTCATAAATTTTATAATTAAAAAATATAATATATTATTTTATATTCAGATTGAATTATAATTATTTTGATATATTTTCAGCACAAATATTTATATTTTCTTGTATGTCAAATTCATACTCATTTTTATAGTTTTATAATAAATTGTATAGTTGTACAATTATGAAATATTCATTATTATATAAATTAAAAATAAAATATTTAAAATTTGTAATCATAATAATAATACATTTTATGTTCAATTTTTATATTTTCACTATTAAAAACCCTCCGATTAAACGTCGTTGAAATTGAATTACGACCATTTAAACTCATTCAATGTTATTGAGATTTTATTTTTATTATAGATGTGTTTTTTTGTAATTTTTTTTAAAAATATACAATAAACATATAAGAAATAGTTTTATGTTAAAATGTATAATATAATAATTTTCTCCAAACATTGTTTTCAATATTTTCGCTACAAATATATATATGAAATTCATTAATAAGGAATTAATTGATAGGTATTATTTATCTTAAACACAAAATTACATATTTAAATTTAACTTTTGCACAATATTTAAAAAATACATCAATTTTTTTATTTCCAAAATAAATTTATGATATTCACGATATAAATATTATATGTGCAAAGTGTGTATAAATATACGTGTATTTAACATTTTTCTACTACAAATTGTTATCAGACTTAAAAAAATTATCAGAGTTAAAACGTAATTAAAATTTCTCAGTAAAGAATCTCTCTCAATAAATTGATAGAACAAATTAAGATTGTATGAAATTAAAGAATAATAAAGAAAAAATAAATGCAAGATATAAAGTTTTAACGTGATTCAATCGTCAATGAGAGAACCTATTCCACAGAAACCAGAAGCTCCAAAATTCACTGATCACTTTTGAAAATTAATTACAAAGCTAAAACCACCATGAAAATGGCTTCGTGTGTTTCTACCCTCTCTTCTAACTCAGTTTGTGTGCTATATAATCTCTATAAATTTGGCCCAAATATTAGATATACATAATTCCAACTAATTAGAGCAATTATGAATCTTTCATTGGTCCACATGTCACTAATTAACTTCATCTTCCATAAATATCTCTCTTAACAATTTAACAGCCTTTATGTAATGTTGATCACTAGCTATTTAATTTATATATGTAAACAAATTCACACAAACATAAGATAATCTCAAATGATTAGAAAGCATGTTATTCGACATTTTGTTAATACTAGCAACATGTGAACTTTTTATATGAAAGGAGTCAATCATAACAGGGAAAAAAAAAGGTTCGACCAGTAATACATTATTTGGGGCTACGTTGATGGAGTACTAACTTGAAATTAGGAGGATGAATTCTATAGCATGCAAATTTGATTAATTTTAAAAAAAAAATCTTTATAATTTTTCACATTTTATATATTTAATTACATGACATAATCTTCAAACTCAAAATTTTATTTTTAACTTCTTCAAATAAAATATATATTATTATTTTTATAACATAAAATAATATATTTTTAAAGGGATTAAATACCAAACAATATTAATAAATCTGTTAAATATATATTAGGTGATGTTAATTTTATAATATATATTTAAATTAATTTGTATTAAACATTTCCCTTCTCTTATAATAATGCAATAAACGCTTTATAATGAAGTGCTAGCAACTTTTTTATGACATCCCCACATGCCATCTTTACCTTAGACCAATTTTTCAGTCTCTCTATATTTGAATAAATAAATAAAAAATTATGAAGGATAATATATATATATAATATAATATAATATATTATTTATGAATTTATTAATCTATAAATATACATTTTCGTAATTAAATAATGACTAATTTGGAATGCTCTAAACATAAGAAATTGCTTGGTACCTACCTTTTGTTCATTGTGTCATTTAGAGCGCGAGATTGCTAGCCATTTTATCCTGAGATGTGACAGTGTCAAGATGTCAAATAATCTTTCTCCTGTGCCATTAACATATCTGATTTGCTGCAAGTTTCTTTATTATGAGTTTTCTCTCTCTTTTTTAGTGAGAAAGCCTGATAGTACTAAAAAGGAACTATCTTCGTACTGTTGTGATTGATGGATTTTTGAAAGATCTGAAAAGCTTGTAATGATGTGATCTTTCAAAAAAAAAAAACTTCTTTTAATTGTAAGATTATTTATGGTCTTATTAAATTTAACTCTTAGTAATATATTATAATTATAACTAATAGTTTTATTATTATTCTATGTTATCGGTATGATTTTGTTATTTTGTTTTGAATTATGTTATTTTATTAATTAAAAATTCAAATTTAACTTAATTAAATAAAATCTAATTTATATGCAGATAATTTAAGTAAATAAGATCTTATTAAGTTAAAAATTATTCAAGCTTATAAGTAGTATTGCTACCGAATTCTTGGACAATGTAGGATTTAAGAAAACTTAAGAGCCCATTCCACGTAGACAGAGATAGTCTCACGAAACCACAGTAAGATTGTTAAGGACAAAACCTAAGTCATCAATCAAGTCTAACTCAATCCAATAAGATCTCATTAAGTTAAAGGTTATTCAAGTTTATAAATAGCACTAATGTCGAACTCTAAGTCGATGTGTGAATGAAAGAAACTTAATCGCTTACCTCCATACGGACATAGGTGGTCTCACAAAGCTACGGTGAGATTGTTATGGACAAAGCCCAAGTCACCGATCAAGTTAGGGCCAGCTCTGATGCCATATTAGAAACTCATATCTAACTTAACCCAATAAGATCTCATTAAGTTAAAGATTGTACAGACTTATAAACAACATTGTTAACTTATTTCTAGTCAATGTGAGACAATAATATTTAACAACCTCTTTTTACATAACGTGCAAAGTTGGACATAAACGTCACTGTGAGACTATGATAAAGTCCAAGGTCCAAGCACGTAGAAACCAAAAGCAGAGTAATGATACCACGTAACTTAACTCAATAAGATCTTATTAAATTAAAAGTTATCGAAACTTATAAGTAATAATGTTGACAAACTCATCTAGATGCGTGCCGAAGTAAAATTAACAATATTATTTTACATGATACTAAAGTAAGTGTGCATATAGGAATTGTCACTGATTTAAAGTTTATATATATATATATATTACAAAGTTAATTCTAATATAACTGAATTTTAAAATAAGATTTTTATGGGCATATTTATAATATTTTATCTAGGTGAGCTGAACAAATTTATTTATATCAAAACTCCATCCCTTTTCGTTGTGCAATCCTATTTATTACCTAGGGTTCGCTGCACATAACATTATGATACGCTTCTAATTTAACAACTAAAAGTTTGTAATTAAAACTACACCGTCTATCATTCTACACTACGGCTTTTATTTTTGAATTAGTATAGTTTCTTTGTTTTTTCTCTATCTATTTATAATTATTTTTAAATCTCAACTTTTATTTTATATTTAATTTAAATTATTAATAAAAAATAATATTTTAACATTTAAATTAAAAATACATTATTTATATTTGATAAATATAAACAAATACAAACAAAGAATTATATTCTTATATTTTTTTTCGCACGTACCACTACTACAAAAAAAAGGTATTAAATTCGGTTAAATTTTAACTTTAAATTAAATGATTTAAAATTTAAAGTCGGTTCAACGCGTGAATCGACTTTAATTTTTTTTTTACAAAATTTACTCATTTTTTATTATACTCAAATTAAAACTTGTATTCGATCACTAAATAATAGCAGAAAAAAATAAAATCAGTTTAAATAATATAAATAATTAAAAAAAATAAAATATTAATTAATAGTAGAAAAATTACCATAGTGTTGTTCTATGTTATTCAAGATCATCATATTCTTCTTCTAATGTTATAATACAAACCTACATATATAATACAAAAATCTATATACATAAATAATAACACATAATAACAGAAAAAAATATGAATAATAAGTGCATAAGATTAATAGAAATACTTACAAGAGTAAATAAAGTGACAAAATGAAGTAAATGAAGAAAAAATTGTGTTTGTAAGTGAGTAATGAGTATAATTTTTTTTGAATATTTTGCTCAAAAAAATAGGGGATCTAAAAGATTAGTTAGAGAGTAAGAAAACCTACTAATCGGTGCTGGAATCGGTGGTCATAGGTGGCAAAAAAATGAGAAAGATTGGAGGAGAAATGGAAGAGGTTTTGGGTTTTTGAGAGTTATACAGCGCTTAGAATAGTTTATGTCTGGGGAAGAAAGAAGAGAAAATAATTTATCCATGTGTAGCGTCGATTGACGTATCGAACTGACGCTACATGTGGACGTAGCGTCGTTTCCAAGTGTCAACCGATGCTATGCTACATGGATAGCGTCGGTTCACCACATCAACCGACGCTACACTACATGGATAGTGTCGATTCATCACGTCAACCGACGCTACATGTGGACGTAGTGTCGGTTGACGTGGTGAACCGATGCTATCCACGTAGCGTAGCGTCGGTTGATACCTAGAACCGACGCTACATCCACATATAGCATCGGTTCAACACATCAACCGACGCTACGTCTTAGGTGGATAGCGTAAGTTATACACCGAACCGACTTTAAATTTATTCAAAGTCAATTTTTTTCAAAAATTAACATTACATATCGATTTAAATACCATGTTAACCGACTTTATATATCGACTTAAATACCCCATATATGACTATGTTTGTTAGTATATTTTAGAGAAAAATATTATTATTTTTTTAAACAATATTACTCTTCATTTTATGAAATATGTTAATTAAAAACATAAAATACTATTTTTAATATAATAAGTTAAAAATATTATTATTTTAGTACAAAGTGATTGAGTAAATCAATACATGTATCCTCAAATTTAAAATATTTTTATAAATCTACTATTTAACGTTGAACCTTAATAAATTTACCATTAAATTTTTATTAGTTGTTTTCGTTTAACTCATTTTTTAAGTGATAATTTGATAAATTTACCATTAACTTTGAACCTAACTTGATAACACAATCTTATGTATTTTGATGGTAAATTTGTTTTATTAATAAAAAAATTAGTAATAAATTATAAAAACAAAATAATATATTTATAATATTAATAAAAATTTAATGATCGATTTTTCTCTACTTAAATTTAAGTAATATTTTTTTTACAAATAACATAGTTTAATAGTATATTTATTAATTTACTCTATAAGAGGATTTTACAAGACCAAATTCAAATAAACATATTTACTCATTTAGAAAAAATAAGAATTATTGTAGTTGCTCTTTATTTATTATGATAAAAATAATCTTATTAAAAATAATATTAATATTAAAATATTATCTTAATAGTATTATTTATCTTTATTTGTTATTTTTGAAGAAACAAATGGATTAAAAATTTCATTATAAAAAAACCTAATGCTCAGCTCCTTGAATATAAAAGATTAATATTATTTAATTATATATATATTTCTACATATAATATTATCATATTATATATCACAATTATAATATTAATACATGAGAAAATTTAAATACGTGAATATAAAATAAGTACAAATTTATACTATATATAGTTGTTTAATTTTGTTGAATTCATTTTTTATTAATATCAAATGAGACTAATATTTGGGAATTTACTGAATAAATCGTTACGACCTTGTATTATAAGAGATCTAAGAAATTATTATATAATTATACAAGTATATATAAGAAAAAAATTCAATACGATGAGTATTGATATGATTAATCTATGGTAAAATTGTTAATATATATTTATAAGATAATTGAGATATGATTATTAAACTTTTATTTTTTTTAGGTAGATTATTTTGAAATCACGATATCTGACTTATTAAACTTAGTTGCTCTTTAATAGTGGACCATTCTTTGTTTACGAGATGTATGAAATTTTACCAACAATTTTATTGCTCGTATAGAACTGGGTTCTCTTCATTTCTTTCTATGAACTCTGAGCAAACTTCTTAGAATGCCATTAAACTTCTCAGTTCTCGCCACTTATTCCCCTCTCTTTAAACTTTAAATGGACAGCTCAAGAGTTACTCTAGAAACCCATCCAACCGTATCACCAAGCAGCGATGGTGAAAGAAGAAGCAGCAACGATTCCAACTCGTCCGAGTTTGAGTTTTGGATGGTTCGAAATCCATCTCTTCCCCAACCCAATCTCCTAACCGCGGACCAACTCTTCGTTGACGGAGTTCTTCTTCCTCTACATCAACTCTATCTCCGGAACAACTCAAACCCATCTGAGCCAAATCCTGAACCGTCCAAATTAGAACCACATAGTCGAAACACAGAACACGAACCCGGTCCAGGACTCGAAATAAATTTTGAATCTGCCGCTCCATTATCGGCCTCGAAGCGTTGGAAGGACATTTTCAAGAAAGGTGATAAGAATAAAAAAAGCAAAACTGACCCACAGGATAAAGAGAATGAAAAGAACAAAAAGAAAGACAAAAAGAGTGGTATTTCAAATACGTCTTCTTCAGCCGAGTTGTACATCAATTTATGGCCCTTTTCTCGAAGTAGATCAGCCGGAAATGGGTGTACCCGACCTAAAACGATATTTGGAGCCCGAAAAGTGTATAGCGCCCCCTGTTCGAGAAGCAACTCAGCCGGAGATTCCAAGTCTAGAAAGCGGCCGAGTAGTCCAGGTCGGACTGGAGTTCATTTGGGTCGGAGCAGGCCGGTTTGGAAGATTAGGCGAGGGTGGGGGAAGCTCGGATTTGAAAAGCTTAGAAACCCATGCCCGAAATGCTGAAAAGGGAACGAGAAGAGAGGTACCGGAAGCTTGCCGAAGCAAACTTACCTCCGGTAGTTCGAAAGCTAGAGTGTTGAAATTGGATGTGCCAATGTGTATTGGGTACAGAGCCCAATTGAGGTGTAAAAGTAATAATAATTCTGCTTTAGGTGTTGCCTCCAAATCCAATGGAGGTCATAGCAGTAAACACGATAACAGCAGCGTTAATGGCGATAATGGTGGTAATCGTTTCAATCTGCGCTGTCTTTTTACTGAAAAGGTATATTAAGATTAAACCCCTCTGCTTTTAGTAAGGTTAAAATTGTGATATTTACCTGCTAATTAGTACTTGTGAGGTGTGAGTAGTACAATTATTATTCATTTTAATTATTATCCAATGAGACAGTTTTACCTACTTGTCGAAAGTCGTACGTGTCAGATTTAATCTTTTTTGTTTCTTTAATTTTAAGGGATTTCCATCGTTGCTTTCTTTATTTTTAAGAGGATTGAGAGTTTGAGATAGAGCATGCCGTGGACAACTCATTGTTTTGATTATTTTGCTTCATCTATCTGTCTGCAACCAACAATTAAAGCTTTGCAGCTTTCCTTTACCTACTGCCTCTCTTTCAACAAGTATTTAAGATGTTATTGTCAATTATTACAAGTTATTGTTTGTATAATGAGAGACAATATTAAAAAAAAATTAAGTATTTTTTATTAGTATCGCAAAATATAAAATAAAAGTATAATATTATTAATTTTGTATTAAATTTTTAAAGGATTTTTGAATAATATATAGTAAAGTTATTTGCTTAAAAACATTCTAAAAAATTTCACTTATAAATATTAAAATGTATTCTTCTTTCTTTTTCTTTTATTAGTAATATTTTAGAAACAATTTTTTTTTTACTTTTTTTTAGAAATTGAACTCTTATTATCTTTAGGCTTTTTTATTTTAAATTTGCTAGATTACTTGTTTAAATAATAAATTTTTTTCATTTATTTTATAATATAAATACCATGATTTTTTGTTAGAAAGTGAATCTGATTAATTTAAATTTTATTCATCTATTTTTTATTTTTTAAATACTTGCTATATTATTGGTATATTTGTATTACTTCCGTTCTACATTATAATACTCTTAAGATATACAAACATGATAATTTAAATAATTTCTAACTATCAAATCATTTGATAGATTTTTCTAGCGGAATATTGTAATGTTTCCCATTTCTTTGAAGTAAATAATCGTTTAATTCTTTTCATTTGTTGCAATTTAAATACATAAAGTTTTCACATGCATGTGAACGTTTCATGGTTGATTTTGCATTTCCATTGCATATTCTAAAAACATGTGCTGTGGTAGAACAGAAAAGTCATTACAGAGCGAAAAATCTTGAAGTGAAGAAATCGTTCGGTGATGCAAAACTTAGAAAGCAAACAAAATGACATTGCTGTGTTTAGTAACAATAATGGATTTAAGATTCTGATAGGCACATAGCTTCCATGAGTTTCCATCCCAAAAAGTGAACTTATTGGGTGTGATTGAATCATGTACTTATAAATCCATACTTTCATTGATGTTTTTATCAATATGTGACTTGTTTGTTTTTCACCTATGAATAGACTTCTGCATTACATTAAGAGCAGAGGATCTTTCAAGTCCTGAAATCTGAAGTAAAAGAGATGGGTCATGAAGAAGACTTGAACCAATTGAAACCTTTCTGAGTAGTATTGGTATTTGCTGCTTGAAGATGAGAGTAGTATTGTTAGACTACTAGCCATATTGCATTATAACTCCACTATCTGGTGTATGTCATGCTTCACCTTAAACAGTTAAACTGAGTACTCTCTCCTTTCGCGATTTAAATTGGTAGAATTTTTTGTAATTTTCATTGTAGAATTTGCAGACATCTAGAAAACATAGATTTTGCAAGTATCATAGGAAATCAAAGCCATATGTGCTGGATGAATATAAATGGGCCGGCACAAAACTTGTCTTTGCAAATATATGATAGATTCAATATAAGTTTTTTGTGGATAGAGTCAGGCCTTCAGATAGGAGTTTGACCTTACATTACATTACATTTAGACTAGTACTCTCAGCTGCTCTGCTTTATCGAGCATTCTGAATCCAAGTTATGTCAAATGCGCGCTAATATTTAAAATGAGATTCAAGTTACTAACATGTGACAAGTGAATACCAATACTAAATTGATTGTCCCTTAGATCTTGGGATTCAATAAATCACGGTGGAGTAATTTCAATATTTTAATAATTTTCGGCATGTTTATTTAAACAGAAATTAGAGGATGGAGAAAATTATAGAGTGAGGTTGGAACTTAGTTTGTGATGATAAGAATCATAACATTTCTACCACAAAACAATCATCATCGATACCTACCAGTAAATTTTTTCTATTAGATACATTTGTTTGCACGATCCCAACATTTTTTTTTTAAATCTTATTCTGCCAAACCACTAAATAACTACCCACAATCACAACATTAAAATGCAAAGAAATTTAACTTTAAGAACTCAAATGTACGAATTGGAAGCTTAAACTCCCGTACCAGATTATTTTATAATAACGTCGGTTTCAGAAGAGAAAAGTGCATTGAAGTAGACTCGATAGCATAGGTCCTTCCCTGCATTAAAGAACAACCACCAGCTCAGTGAGTCCTTCAAACTCTTTGAAACTTGAAAATGATAAGTGAATAAAATAAATGTTTTAATTACCTTTGAGACAATAAAGATGCCGTTTCATCAACTTCACCAGAATCATCACGCTTCCTCTTCTTAATCTGACTCTGCCGCGAAGCAAAAGACGCTATTTGCAATTGAGTCCGAAGAAGCATCTGGGTCAGCTCCGCTTCGGATTCAATCCGTCGTTTTTCCGCTTTTAACCGCAGATCCTCCCTCCGCTTAGCCATCTCCGACTCGGATTGCTCTATTCTCATCATGGACTCCGAGAAGAAGCGCAAGCTGGCTGAGAGTCCTGTAGTCAAGCTCGTCGAATCACCGTCCGACTCATAATTGAGTAAATCGTCTTCGTCTTTCGTATTATCACGATGAGATGGACCGGAAAAGAGCCCGGCATCAAAAGCGTGGTTCAGTCGGGTTTCGTCGATGCATGCTCGCCGATTCGCTCCTGTTGGACCGCTATACTGTTCCATATCATGGTATTCAGAGGAATTTTCTTTTCTGAACGCCTACGCAGTTGTAAAGCTCATGACACAGCATCCACTCTGGTTCGATTCGGGGAGAAGCATTCAACAAGATAGAAAGTTGAACACGACGTGTCATTTTCTTATGATTAAGTAAATTTATTAATAATATTATATATATATATATATATATATATATATATATATATATATAATTTATCTATATAAAGTTAACATGCTTTTTCATTTTTACGATACGAAATTGATATTTTAAAAAATTTAAAAATAAAAATACTACTTTAAAAATAATAAAATTTACTCTAAGAAAGCTCCTTCTATATTAGAAAGCTATATAAAAATTATAGGGTATTAAATCTTTAAAATTTATAAAAATACAAATAATAGTTAAATGATATTAATTAAATAATTTAAATTTAAATTATAAGGTAATAATAATTTTTATTATTATTATAATAAAAATATATAAAATAATTATTTTATCTTAATATATTATTATTAGATGAATTATTATTATTAAAATATTTTTATAATAATAATAATTTATAATATGCTTTGAAAGTTGTTATTTTTATAATTATAAATTTTATAAAAATATTATTAATTTTTTAAAATAAAATACCCACGATAATCATAATTGATATAGTTTTTAATAATTATAATCTCAAATCTTTTACAATTGATTTCTTTAGTTAGCCACATGTTACGTCTCGCTCAAATTATCCCGCAAAATCCAAATAAATGGTGGTTGTTTAAAGTGATCTAGACTTTTCTAGATAAGAAGTTTCTAAAGTGGTCTAGAGATGTTTAGAATAAGCTAAAATTGGATGTACTCAACTCAAGTTTTGAAGACCCTAAAATGTTCTAGAGTACGCTAGAGGATGCTAGAATGGGCTAAAATATTCTAGAACATGTCGAATGGTTCATGAAGGATGTAGAAGCCGGTGGAAGCTTACGGAACATCCTAGAACTTGCATGAAGGAGTTAGACAAACCTAAAAGACTCTAGAATGGGCTAAAATGTCCTAGAACCTTGTGGCATATTGTACATAAAACTAGAACACTCTTGTATATTTTAGAACTAGAAAGATCTAGAAAGGTGTGACATAGTTTTAAGCTTGGTGTCACACTATAAATAGACCTATTGGTCTTCGTTTGTATTCATCCTTGGAAATCCTTGAGAATTCTTAACATTTTGTAAGATAAACTCTCTCTAGAGCAATACAAAACATTTTTTACAAATTCTATTTCTAGTCTCTTTGGAGTTTCATTCGGATTCAAATGCAGGCTTAGTGCAACGGATGGTACTAAGTGTCGTATGATCGTTACTTAAAATTTATGAAATTTAAGGTTGTGACACATAGCTCATTCGGTTCTTAATTAAGAAATAAAAAAGAATCGAAGAGTCCAATGGACGAATGATTCTCGTACACGCGCTTCCAAAAGTAGCATGAATTCATGAAAAATTTAAATTATTAACATAAATTATAGTATTATAAAACAAAGATATCTTTTATAAAAATTTAAATATTAAATTAAATGATATTTATATCTATTTTTATTTTTAATTTAAATATTATATTTAAAAAATAATTTATAGTATAAATTATTAATATTTTATAATATAATTCACTTATAACTTAATGATTTATACTAATAAACCTTTTAAATTTTAAATTATTTAAAAAATATGAGTGTTTATTATATTTCGTGCTAATTAATAGTTATATATTTATTTTATATTAAAAAATTATTATAATTTAAAATATTATATATTAGTATAAAATTAAAATTTTAGTGTAAGTTATTTTTATTTATTCATTTATTTTTATAACAAGATTATTAGATAATATTCATAAGGACTTATTTAAGTAGTAAAAAATATTATTTATGTATGGATTCTAATATCTTCGACATAAAATATTATTATTAGTTCTTGTTTTGTGTTTTTTCTATCACGAATATAATAGGTCAATAATTTATAAAAACTAATTTAATGATAATATATTATTTTACTATTAACAAATAACACTTCTATATGTTTAATAAATAATAATCACATTTATATACGTGGATGATGATTTAATTGTATAATATTTATCATAAAAAATAACAATTATTTATTTTAAAGATATATTTTCTCTTATTTTGTATTTCTTATGTAAATAAAATTTAAATATCATAGTTCAAACATTTAAATTATTATAAATAAATGAATATTAATAGTTATTATAATTGTATATATGTATAGTTTTTTAAAAAATAGATACTTAATTTTATTAAATAAAAAAATATTACGAATGATATCCGAATTTAAATCGATAATGATATTATATTATATATATTACCATAATAACTTTATATAATTACTGATTTTAATCCTGATTCTATCCCCAAATATAATTTCCATTTCTAGTATTGTTAATATTCACATTTTATTCGTTAAAAAAAAAGTAAAAGATAAAAGTTTAAAAAGAAGTTATATTTAAAAAGAGACGACCACGAGGACGAACGTCCAAACCTTCCTCTTTAAATGTGTTAATAGAAATACTTGCAAATTCCTTTTATTCATTTATACCTTTTGTTTTTTCTCCCTCTTCTTCTTTTGGTAATCAGTAATGTGACAGGCTTGTAGCTCATTCTTTCTTTCTTTCATTAGTTTCATTATTCTGCTTAAATTGCTTTAAGCAATACTTTTACTCGCACAAGTAAAAATTCATCTTTTTTCATAGATTGATCCACTTTAATGATTTACAGTGGGCTGTTTGTCCAAGACACCTCAAAGGGTAATGATCTAGATGCAATCTTTGATCAAGCTAGGCAGTTAGGAGCTGTAGAAGCACCTGATAATCCTCCTTCAAGCTCAAGAAGCTTTACTGGAACTGGCAGACTACTTTAAGGGGAAGCTGTAGGAGCAGCTTCACAGCAGCAAGAAACTGTTTTTCACAACATTGTTTTCTGGAGTAACTGTTTCACTGTAATTTATGGCCCATTGAGGAGGTTGGATGATCCTGAAAATGCATCTTCTTAGAGATAACAGTGCTAAAATTATTGAGTTCTTCAGAATGATAAAGCTCAAATACATTGTAAATGATCACCTTCAAATACATTTTAGGTTGACTGTTCCATTAATTGTCATTAATATGAAAGTTGAGTGTGTCAGTTGTGCCTGGTTTATTTCGTGGTGTAAGCTGAGGTTATTTTATATTGATATAAGATTATTTGCTTAGTATTTTAATCATGAACATCAAAAAGTCCAAGTGTCCAATAGAGCTGAAGCCTGCAGATAGAAGATCCTCAATTCATGTCAACCTGATAAGGAAGAATGAGAAATGTCCTGTGAGTTTTTCTTTATGATTTATCGTCTGTTTGTAACTTTATGACTTTAATGTGAAGCATCAGCTTTAGTAATTTAGTTAACTTTAAGGGCTATGTTTCATTTCAGGGTGAGGGAAGGACTCTTGGTGGTAGCTCTGCTCCATCCAAACCCGAGACTAGCAATGCTTCTTCTCAGAGCACTGCTCCGGCCCTTTCAAAGGCCCCAGTTGTGGACGAAGCTCTGCCTAAGAACTCGGTTCAACTTAGGTTGGCTGATGGAACCTGCATGGTTGGACATTTCAATTAACACCTTGGTGTTGGTGAAGTTCGTGCCTTCATCGATGAATCTAGGCCAGGCAGTCCTGGGAATTATCGGTTACAGCTCATGGAATTCCCTCCTAAGCTTCTAAGTGATCCAAGTCAAACAATAGAGCAAGCAGATCTGGCTAACTCAGCAGTTGTTCTGCACAATGTGACCAACTGGGTGGCTTTTGTCTAAGAAAATTAACCTTTTTCCATCCAATATCAAAGATACTGAATGTGTTTCTAGAAGTGGGTTGATCATCTTCATGAGTCACGTTATTATAACTTGTAAATAACTAGTTTTTCGGTTTAGAGATAATATTTGACATAGCACTTCATTATACTTAAGTTATATACATCGAATGTCACATCAATTTTTATCGTACAACAACTTAACACATAAAGGCCTTTTGTATTGGTAAAGAATGAAGTTTTTAATTGTTTACTTCAAAAAAATTTGTACAGAACATTTTTACATCCAACCATACAATAAAAATGATTTACATTCTCAATTTGGATGGATACAGCAGTTAATTCTGACCTAAATTTACAAATTGAAGATATTAATGACAGTGTAAATTTTACGAGTGCCACAAGAAAATGCACAAAATGTGCTTTTTACCTTTAGTATTAATTAAATTAAAATGCCACTGTTATTAAAAAAAATTATTAATAAAATATTTATTATTGTTACAATATTGATACCCTAATGATATTGTATTTCTCTTATTCACCTGTTAAATCCAAATTTAACTATTTTAGACAAAGTAGAGCACAGTATACATGTGGTCCTTTCACTTAAATTTTACACTTATAATTTGCCTTTCACCCTCAACGGTAAGATAAAGAATTGATAGGTTCTCTCCCTCCATCTATTGTAGTTCAGATGTCTTAAAATGAAGCTGGAATGGCACCTTATAAACTGGAATCCGGAATATCAAAATGCATGTTAAGATAAATGTACAGCAGAGTTCTTACTATACCTTCATTTTGTACTCACGACTGAGTTTTTTATTCTTATTTTTTTATTATTATTATATTTTTTTGTAAGGCAAATATGTGAGGAAATTGTATGAAAACATAATTATATATACAACATCCAGCTATCGTAGTGACCTCTGCATCATTACGAAACTGCATGATCTCGGAACATCTTAGTACCACATGTCAATAGCCTCATGATCCGGAGTCCTGTTTGAAAAAGCAGATTCATCACTGGGTCGTCTTTTAACCACACTTGCCCTCTGCACTAGTCGCACTAATGCTTGCACAACTTCAGACATTGGTGGGCGGAATTCTGGTTCAGGCTATGCAGACAACCAAAAAAACACCAATTGAAGAGGATAAGATAAGCATGCACTAGACTAATTAAGAACAGAATAACTCAAAGAATACAAGTATGCATGATATGTAATTATGCAAGCCCTCAAAAAGGAAAAGCATCAAACAAAATGCTTATGATGATACCAAATAGGGGTGTATCATGATAATAGTGGAGACGGGAGAATGTTATATTATGAATAGGAACGATACATATTCTATCCCCTTAATGCACCTTGCATTTCTTTCCGATCTCTACTACTAAGACAAACAGTCTTTAAGCTTACAATTTTTCAATAAGCTCACTTTACATGCTTAAATGAATTATTGTTTAGAAATATTGAGAAGTTTTTTTACCTGAACACATAGGGCAATGATATCAGCAAATCGTGAGAGAGACTTTGCAGGATACATGCCATTGAGAGCCGGGTCAACCATTTTCGCTAGAGCATCTATATCATGAAGTTGAGGAGTAGCCCATCTAACAAGTGATTGTTCTGATCTCACTCTTGAGCTAAACAGCAGAATTAAATATCAATCAAAATCTACAAGAAACAGTTAATTCAAAGAACAGAAGTACAAGTGTTATCTAGTGTAGCTTTACCTGTCCAGTGGCTTCCGACCAGTCAACAGCTCTAGCATCACTACTCCAAAACTATAAACGTCACTTTTTACAGTGTAGATTCCCGACAAAATAAATTCAGGAGCACTATAACCAAATGAACCAATCATCTGAGTTGAGACCTGAAAAAGGAAAAAAAGATTGCATTGATTGTGACAACATGTTGAAAAAAATACTTGACTTGTTACTCATACCTAGTATAGATCTAACTGTATATACTAACCTGCCGTTCTGTATTTGGTGTTAGAGCAGCTAAGCCACAATCAGACAAGTGTGGATTTAGTTCTTCGTCAAGTAAAATATTTGCTGACTTGAAGTTTCTATGTACTGTTGATGGTAAACATACTTCATGCAGGTACCTGATGGACATATCTCCAACTTAGAAAAGGAATTCTTTGGGAGTGTTTTTGCATTCATGCTTGCATGCCCACTTAAACATGTGTGTGTGTGTGTGTGAGAGAGAGAGAGAGAGAGAGAGAGAGATTTAAAAGTTTAATATACATATAACATACTCTAAAGCTCGGGCAGTGCCAAGCGCTATCCTGACACGTGCATTCCAAGTCAAAGCCTTGCTCCCTTCTTCATCAAAATGGAGCATTTCGTGAAGGCTTCCCTTTCCTACATACTCATTTACAAGAAGACGCTGCCCATGCTCTGCACAATATCCCACTAATGTAACAATGTTTGGGTGCCTTAAGCGAGACATATTTGAAACAGCTTCTAGAAAGTTATCTTCCTCCTGTAGTGACAATGCTGCATTGTCGATTTTCTTGATAGCCATTGTCTACAGAAGAATGAAAAATCGAAACAGTTGATTGCATATTAAAGAGGGAGGGAGGGAGAGATTATGGGGTATGACAGTTCATCTCCCAACTGAGTGACCACCAAATTTAATTACTTGCAACCTTTCTAAAAGTTGTAAGAATGACTACAATATAACAAATGAGTTACACACACCTTTCCATTAGGAAACTCAGCTTTGTAAACACGGCCCAGTGATCCTTCACCAATTATAAATTCCTGACTAAAGCTGTTTGTTGCTGTTTGGAGAGAAGCAACAGTATATGGAGTAGCAGTGATAGGAGAATTTATTCTCTTTACAGATCCATTTTTCCCATGTAACCTATCAACTGTAACCATTTCGGACGGCAGGGGCTTTAGGTCTGGCACAGCTGCAAAAGGTTTAACCCTCTGTTCCTGCACCTCCGTATTCACTGCGAGATCAAAGAATGATACAACAATAAAATGGTCAGTATACGCAACAAGAGAAACAACTCAGTTATTTAATATTAGGTATTAACCTCCTTGCAAAGAGAGACTTTGTGTGTGCATGTTTCCATGTGAATCTCTTGGTCTTTGAAAGGGCTTGCTTTCAGAAGTGACATGTCTCAAGTCTACACATCGATGTTTATCTAAACAAATGGGCAAACTAAAAAATGAAAAGTAAAGCATACATGAGGATAAAGAGAACTTACCAATATTAGTGGCAACAGGGCGTCTCTGCTTGGAAGCCCTTGTACCATGGTCCTTCCTTTTATTCTTTCGAAGGCAAAAGATCAAAGCAAGTAACACTATAAGAGCAAAAGAAACACATCCCAAAATTATCCCTACTAAAGCGCCAACAGACAAACCCTCATCTGAATGTGATGCTTCAGAGCCAGAATCCTGCTTATGGCCAGACCCAGAATGACTACGGTTACTATGAGATTTTCCTGGTGGAGGAGGGGTGTATGGTGGTGGTGGAGGCGCAGCTCCATTGTCAAAAGAATTTCCATCATATCTATATCAGGTTTAAAAGCTAAATTACATATTAGAAAAGTCAAAAATCAAACAATAGATGCATCAAAGGGTAGCAATAAAAATGCTTACATAAAATGAGGGATGGATCTAAGCTCTTGAGGAATCCAACCACTAAAGCGGTTGTCCGCAACATTTCTGTTAAGAAAGAGAGAGAGCTTTACAAAAGTAAAACGATAGATACTAGAAATAATAGTTCCATGTTAGATATAAACTCACAATGAAGTCAAAGGCAAACTCGTGAGAAAATTGAGAGAACCAGTTAATTGATTGTTCTGCACAAAGCTGCCATAAAATTTGGGTGATATTAGAAATCTTGTTTATTTATTTTTATTCATTATAGGATATTTGATAGTGAAAACACTGAGAACCAAGAATATCAAGAAAATAAAAAGCTTACAGTGTAGAAAGGCTGGACAATAAACCAAATGAATTTGGAAGATCACCAGCAAAACTGTTGTGAGAGAGATCTCTGCATGCACAAGCAAGATGGCAGAATATATGAGACGAATGAAAACTTATATGTAAGGAGCCACCTCATTGTAATTGGTATTGGCTCATCTATAACTAAAAATGAATAAGCACAGGATCCCTCAGCATTTAAAATCTTATGGAAACCAGGTTGTCACTGCTGACACCTTTTGTAATAATTCACCATTGAAGACTTTGATGGAAAATTGAGAAGTGGGAGAAAAATCTTAGAGATGGAACTTCCTGTTAATTTTTCTTAACATGGTCATGATTTTAGATATGATTATGAATTTATGACTATATAAAATATCCTTTGGAGGCAAAAACCATAAGAATTAATAATATCTGATTCACTAAAAATTTTGGCATTAAGCTTTCCTATAACTTCACAAATTAATGAATTATGAAGCCAGACTTCTTTTCAAGATTCCGATACTCTAAAATGATGGAAAATCAGCCAAAGCATGAAGTGGTATTTGCAATGTTAAGCAGACATTTGAGAAGCACTCCATTTTTTTATATGTTTCCAAACTACTTCTTTTCGAGATTCCGATACTCTAAAATGATGGAAAATCAGCCAAAGCATGAAGTAGTATTTGCAATGTTATGCAGATATTTGAGAAGCACTCCATTTTTTTATATGTTTCCAAGCTTAAATAGAAAGAAAATGGTCATTAAAAGACTTCATGAAGTAAGATCTTACAAAGTCGTAAGCCCGGTAAGATTAGAAAAAATGTCCCCAACTGACTGTGAGAGTGAATTACGGCTGACATTCCTGAAAGCAAAGATTTCTCATTATAGGCATTGTGATTAAATTGCCCAAAAAAGAATAAAACTTCATAGATTTAAAGACCAGACACTCACAGGTAATTCAGAGAAACCATGGTAGCGATGGAGAAAGGAAGATTACCACTTAAGTTGTTCCTTGCAAGATTTCTGCAAGATATAATCAATAAGGATTAGATTCATATGATGGGAAAACAGAAAGCTTGATAGCAAAAGAATTCGAGAATACACAGTTGAACATTACAGGCTTGTTAGATTGGATGGCAGTTGATAAGGTATGGTGTCATGTATGTTGTTATCACTCAAATCCCTGACAAAAAATGGAAGCCCCATATCAACAACTCTTTACTACGAAAACAAAATAATTTAACTTGCAGACTAATAAAAATGTAGTCCAGAAAGGTATGAAACCACAGAAGTTTCTCACAATTTTCTCAAAGATAAGAAGTTCGAAAGTAAGTATCCCATTGTTCCACTGAGTCCTAACCCTGAAAGATCTCTGTTGCAACAACAATGAAAACCATCAGTAAAAAACTAATAAATTCAACATACAATTGCAATCAATAAGCTCCATTTTTCGATACATGGTTACTTCCATACATGGAAAGAACAGCTGAACCTTCGCAGGTTATCCCTTTCCATGAATCTCCACACGGATCACCCCCACTGCTTTTCCAACCAGTTAGCTGAGAAGGACTGCTTAGTGAGGTGTATACAACTTGAAGAGCTTGAACTGCAGCAGGAAAAAAATGATATTCAATTGCAGGAACGAATCGCTAAAACCCCACCATTCTTTGGTTAAGAAAACATTGACAAAAACAAATTTCACACTCAAATTTATATGATTTCAGAGCCCAATTTCAACTTCGGCAACTCAAAGGTACCCGGATTAGTCAGGACAATTTTCTTCCTTTTTTTTTTAATATTATATCTTGAAGTCTTCTTGCAGAAACGAATTTAAACATAAAAATCAGAACTTCATCATCAATCATTTTTTGCATTCTCTCACTAACTAATCACGGGATTAAGTTAACAACTTTATTAGGTGCAAGTAAATCATCAAATCAAAAGTCATAGAGTCCGTCCATATCAATGACTCTAATATCATCTCAAATTCTCAATAGAAAATCATACTACCCACCGAATCACAATCAAACCCATCAGTGAAAAACTCTTCTCTCCAACAAAAGAAACAGTAAAAACCCGATCCTTGCAGGAAAAAAATATAGAAAATAAACAAATGGGTACCGTCAGAAGCATCAGTGGTACCCAAAACTAGAGGCAGGGCAACCAAGATTGAAGCGAATAAAAACAACAAGTCAGCGGGCAAACGAGCTAAGTTCCTGTAAACCATTGTGGAAGTTTTGCACAGTTTACAACTTTAAAAGCGGATAGAGTTGAATGTTAGAAATCCCACCACCGATTGAACCGCAAGGAAAAGAGAGAAAACAAATGCAAAGTCGTACGAGCAGATACAGGGGTAGTAGAGGGTGAGATCAAGACCACTGAGAAGAAACATGTCCGTTAAATAAAAGTAAGAAGACAGAATGAGGGAGAGATTCGAAGCTTATAGTTATGAAGGGAGTAAAAGAGAAAATACATTTGACTGAGCAGTGTCGGCCAACAGGAAATAAAGAAGAAGGAGAAAAAAAAAACCAAAACAAACAAACAAACACACACTATTTGAAAGGAAAATAAAAGAGTGCGGTGCGGAGTAACGTGTACAAAAGTAATGTTTTACGTAATAAGACATTACCATGTATTCCTATTATTATTATTGTTAAAAATCTAAATTTTATTTGAAAAAAATATTTAAATATTTTAAAATAATAATTATTATTATTATTATTTTAATCTGTTAATTATTATATGATTTATTTTAAAAAATTATTTTTATTAAATAATTAAAACACTCACAATTATTTTTAAGAATATTTAAATATTACTTTAAATTTTAATACTCAAAAATACTAAAATTTTAATTAAAATAAAATTTAATAATTATTATTTTTAATTCTTTAAGAATTACATAAATGAATGTTATAAAGTTATAATATATAATAAAGCAAGACTATCCTCGTGAATTTTACCATTAAAGTAAGCCTAATAACCTATGTTATTTTTAAGAAATAAATTACGTATAATATATTATATACTTTTTAATAATATTAATTATTTATCTTATTTTCATTTTTAATGTTTTTTATAAAAATTAAAATAAATTTATTTCAACACGTTTATATATCTATATATATATATGTACACACGTACGTATAGATTCTTTCCACTTGTAGCTAACTCTATAATTATGTAAATGTTTTATGTTATGTTTATAGTTATATATACATCACTTTTAAAATTTTAGTTAATGGTAAGCCATCTTATGACATTATAGTAGAGCAATTTTTACACAGCGATAAGGGTTTGGGTACCATATAATATTTATGTTTTATTATTAATTTTTTTTTAATTTTTAAGAGATAATCATGAAATTGATTTTAGGCTTAATGTTCAATGTTATATTTATATAATAAAAAAAGAAACTAACCGTTAGAATTATAATAATTTTCAAGATTTCTCTTTAAGTTAAGCGTGTAGATATTGGTCAATCTTAACTTGCTTAAATTTTCTTCAAATAATTTCAGATCTAAACATTTGATAAAAATGTTCGTCAATTGTTTTTTACTTCTCATAAATGTATTATTCAATTTCTTTTGCTTGAATTCTTTCTCAAATGAAGTGGTAATACACTTCGATGTGTTTTGTTCTCTCATGAAACACTAGATTGGATGTTATATGTTGTGCTGCTTAGTTATCGCAAAACATCTTAATTGATTCTTGAATTTTAATTTCGATATCCAAAAGAAGTTGTTCGATCTAAGTTAGCTCGCTTGAAGTTGGTGTCATGGCTCGATATTCTACCTCAACGCTTGATCGTGCCACAACATTTTGTTTCTTGCTTTTCTATGTGACTAAATTTTTGCCTACAAACATGCAAAAATTGGTGGTTGATTTTCTATCAAAATTACCAGCCTTATCTGTATCGAAATAGTCACACACTTCATTAGAATTATTACTTTTGATGATAATTCTTTTACTGGTTGTGTCCCTTTTAAATATTTTAAAATTTTATATATAGCCTCTAAATATGTCGTTTTAACTGCATGCATAAATTTACTAAATTGGCTTATCGAAAAAGAAATATCTAGTCGGGTTATCGGTAAATAAATTAATTTCTCTACAAGTATTTGAAATTGGCTTCTGTCTTCTAAAGGTTCGTCATCCTTGATATTTAATTTGCATTTACTATTTATTGGTGTAGATGTTGTTTACTTCCTAATTTATCAATTTATTTCAATAAGTCAAGTGTATATTTTTTCTTTGTGAAATAAAGACTCCGTGGGTGAATATGTTATTTCTATTCTTAGAAAATATTTTAATAAACCTAAATCTTTGATATCAAAATTCTCCTTTAATTGCATTTTTATTTTTTTAATTTCTTCCAAATTATTTTCGGTAATTATCATGTTATCTACATATACTAGAATTGTGGTTGTGAAGGTATCATATTTTTGGAAAATAATGAATAATCGGCATTGCTAATTTTAAAATCACGAAAAATTAAATAAGAGCTTAGTTTTTCATACCATGCACATGGAGATTGCTTTAGTTCGTAAATAGATTTTTTTAACCAATACACTAGGTTAAAATTGTTTTCTTTTTATAACAGAGTAGAAGCGTCATATATACATCTTCTTTAAGCGTTCCTTGGAAAACACATTCTTAACATCCATTTTATGTAAGGTCTAATTTTGGTTTACTACTGTAGAAAATGAAATCCTAACGGTATTAATTTTGGCCACAGGTGCAAATGTTTCTTGATAATCTATACAGTAGGTTTGAGTGTAACATTTTGTCACTAATTGTGCTTTATATCTTTCAACAGTACCATCACTATTAAACTTAATCTTATAGACCCATTTGCATCCTTATAATTTCTTTCCTTCGGGTGGTTGTACGACTACCCATGTTTCATTTTTTTCGAGTGCTCTAAGATCTTATTCTATTGTTTTGCACCATACCAATTGACATATTGCTTCCTCATAGTTATTTGACTCATTTTCTTTGGAAATTGAGGTCAAATAAGTCTTATATTGGTATATAACATTTTGATAAGACAAATAATTTTGGATAGGATATTGTACCTCATATGTTACAAAATCACATAATCTAGTTGTAGGTTGTGGAGTTCTATTAGACCTTATCAATGGTATTACTTCGATAGTACCATCTTCCCCCTCACTTTGAGAAGTTTCTTCCTCTTCATTCTCATTGATTATTTTATTTTCATTTTCTACTATCGTATTTCCCTCTTTGGAGTACAAAAAAGTGAAAATTCTTTTTATTTCTCTTGGTTATTAGTCTTCTTTTCTAGTGTTTTATAATATGGCTCATTTTTCTTGAAATGTCACATCTCTTGAAATGTAATGTTTTTTGTTAATCGGATCATAGCATTTATAATCCTTTTTTTGAGATGAATACCCCAAGAAAATAGCTTTGATTGATGTATAATCTAACTTGTGTTGTTTATTTTTATGCACATAACATATATATCCAAATAATCTTAAATGATAGATGTTGAGTTTTTTTTGGTAGAGAATTTATAGTGGGTTTTTGAAATTCAAATTGGCACTTGGCAATCTATTAATTATATATGTTACGGTGAGAACGACATCCTACCAAAAAATTATTGGAACATTGTTTTGAAACAAAAGTACTCTTGTTACTTCAAGTAAATGTCTATTTTTTCTTTCCGACACACCATTTTGTTGGGGTGTGTAAATACAAATTGTTTGATGTAAAATTCCTTTTTGCTTGAAAAAATTTGTGAAATTTTGATTTACAAATTTCGTTCCATTATCACTTCTAAATTTTTTAATCGTCATATTGATTTTCTACAAAATTATAAAATTCTTGAAATTAAGAAAATATTTCACTTTTATTTTTTAACAAGTGTAACCATGTAGTTCTTGAAAAATCATTTATAAATATAACAAGTTAGATGTACAATTCTCCATATGCAAAACATTTGATTTTTTTCTTGAAATGAGACTAATTGAACTATTTCCTAAAATTTCCATTTTTTCACCATTTGTAACGATTACAAATTGTTTAGTCTCAATTTTTTTATAATCAATGAGTAAGTTTTTATTTTCAATTATGTGATCAATTGAATCTAAATCAAAAATTCATTTGAAATTTAAGGAATTTTGAGTAAGGTTTGTAATCATACTAGAGATTTTTTGAGTTTTTCTTTGAAACATCATGGATAATTGCGTATACAGTTGCCTCATCTTATCCATATCCACCTCACCCTTTATTTCTTTTTCTGCCTTTATTTCTTTCTCATCCTCGTTACACTCATATCCTTTTTTTCTTTTTGCGCAAAGTAACCTGTTTTCTCTCTACTATTTACGCAATTTTGTCGCCGATCTCCCCCTCTAACAAAGCTACCACCTTGCCTTCCTTTTGGTCAGAGATAAGGTTTGAGATACCAATACTCATCTCGCTTGTGTCCTTCCTTCTTATAGTAATTGTAACGAGTGATGGCTTAGTCTCCCCGACTTTTTAGTCTAAGGTTAGGTCTGATGACGAACTCCTTGAATTCAGGGTTGTCAGGTAGTTGAGTACCTATCATGATTCTTCTTGTCTCTTCTCTTTCAACTATCCCTACAACCTCATTAATAGATGGCATCCTACCCATGAGAAGAAGTTGTAATTGTACCCCATCATAACTTGAATCGAGCTTGGAAAGGAAGGTGAAAATTCCATCATGCTCTTCCCTTCTTTTGATTTCATCAAGATTGGTTGTGAGAAGTCGGTACACTCTAATCTCGTCCTTCTTTTTTTGGATTTGGCTGAATAGTTCGATGACAAATTGGTTTTGTTGTTATAACTGTTGAAGTTCTTGCTTAGGTTGATAAACGAGGGAATAATTTTTCTTTTTTTCGAACATCATCTCGGCTTTAACCTACATATCTCGAGTTGTATCTATATATTTCATAAGATCAGAGATGTGGGATTCCATGGATGTTAGTAACCAACTTATGACTAGGTTATCACTCTTTCTCCATTTTTCCTTTTCTTCTTGAGCTGTTGGTTTGTTAGATCTTTAGCTTTTGGTTTTGATTTTCCACCAGTGACATACTCAAATTTGTAAAGAGGGTGGATGATTCTATTTTATTTTGTACTAACGTAAAAATAATAAAACAACTTAATATTAAAAATATGTGTGATATTTAGGTAAAAATAGTTACATTTGTTATACTTATTAGAGACAATGGTGAGTTAAGTCCATATTAAACTTTAATGTGTATCTAATTCTTCATATTTAAAAAATGTTTTATATTCCTCAATTTTGAAAAAACATAATCAATTAAAAATAAATAACATAATTTTAATAATATTTTTTATTAAAATTTTAATATTTCATATCAAGTAATTAAAACGCGATTAAAACTTGATCTTTAATAATGAAAAAAATGATAGTTAATATTAAATAAATTTTAAACAATATTTGTTTTAATATTTTATTATTATCCCTATTTATATTTGAATATTTTATTTTTTAAAATAAAAATATTATTTAAATAATTTTTTGTTAGAATAATTTTATTAATCATTTTTAAAATTAATTTTATATTAAATTTCACTTTTATTCTTATTAATGGTTTGTATTTTATCACATTTTAGTTACTTGATAGTAAAAAAATATTTTAATAGAAAAATTATTAAAATATTATTATTTATCTTTAGTTAGTCAATTTCCTCACAACTAAGAGACAAAAATATATATTTTAAATCTAAAAGACTAAACAACACTAACTTTATAACTAAAAACTGTTATGACCCTTTCAATAATTATTATTATAGTAAAAAGAAAATTTTGGATGTTTTGTTCTAAATTATTTGTCTATCACATGTATTGATTTATAAGTAAAATTATTTGACTTAAAAAAATATACACAATATGAGTGGGCATATGATAGGTGGTTGATTTTTGAACTATTTTATAAGTCAAACTTATCTTGATAGTTTTAAAAAATCAAAAATTGTAACTAACTTATTACTCATAAAATATGACTTTTAAGTCAACTTATAAGAATTGTTTGAGGGAAGTTGGCTTGATGGTTTTGAAACTATAATCATAAAGTATCTAATTGAATGTCTCAAATGCAATGCTTAATGGTGAAATCCATCTTACCTTGTCAAAGTAAACATATGGTTAAATGTATTCATTAAATGAAGAACAAACATGCTTAACTTCAATAAAGCACTTGACTTTTTGGCACTTTATCATTCAATCTTTACATTCTCACTCAAAAAATAAGTAAACAGAAAATGTTATATTCAAAGAACAATGCATGTTGGAATAAAATAAAATAATTTTCATAATTCAAATAAAAACCAATGAAAAATTAAAGAAAATTCCATATAAGTTCAATCAAAATAACATATATAAAGAACTATCTAATTTTATACATTAATTAATACTAAAATAATCGTGAGAAAATTAAAAAAATCAAATAAACCTACAATAATTGACGAATGACATCATTGGAAGAGAAGACATTAGTGGAGGCGTAATAAATTACTCGATGAAGATATTGCTAGTTAAAGAAGAAATTGATTATGAGATTGTTGGGTAAAGTCATAATCGATGATGAAATAACTGTTTAGAGTAGAAGTTAGTGACATTGTCGTTGGTGTGTTAATTATGAGAAGTGAGTGAGAACTAAAATGAGTGTGAGAGATGAAAGTGAGATTTGTATTTAAAAAAGAGTTTGTATTTTATATATAAAAATAATTAAAAAATATATTTAAAAAATCAATATGTATTAAAATTGGAGTTTCCATTCAATTTTAGATCTATTTAAATTAATTAACCTTAAAAAATATAGGCTCAATTCAAATTGATGATTAGTGTAGTGAAAAATTGACATGAAAAAAAGGGACAAAGTACAAAGTTAATACTAATCTAGTCCGAGAAAATGAGTAATGTATTTATAAATTATAAGCTTAAATGCTAAATTATTTGATTTTAAGTAAATATAGATAAATAATAAATAACGACTTAGGTCATGAAGCTCTAATTCACGGGATTTGACTTCTTTCGTGTAAGGTATTTTTTTTATAAAATAAAATTTGGAATTCATGTTTTATTTCAAAAAAAATTCCTTCTAAGTTTATATTGAATCATTATCTTAATATGTTAACATTTGCTTGATTTTGATTAACTCAAAGACCCATTATCCATAACAAAAGTTGACGAATTTAAATATGACAAATTTGGTTATTGAATGCTCAATGTCTCAGTTTTTGAGCTAGAAAAATCAATGTATACTAATAGCATTTGAATTTGAAAGGATTCCAAATGAGTTTTATGAAAATAATTGACATCATCTTAGTGGAAAAAATATGGAAAAAGTATTATTATCTTTTAATTAAGTTTGATTCGAAAAAATACTCCATACAGTTAATTCATGCATATAATAATTATTTAATTAACCCGATTGCAGTGGATATTCTTATTATTATAATGTTTTTTATTTTTATTTTACACATGCATCAATAATAATAATATTTCTTTCGTCGTCTTCTTATATTGTATTGATGGCCTACCTAACAACCTTTTTGACACCTTTTTCCCTCTTTCTCATAATTTTGCTGCAAAAATATTGAGACAAATATTAAAAGACAGCGAGATTTGTAGTGGTGTCACACCGGACAATGATTGATGAGATAGCATGGAAAATTTATTCTACGAGCCGTACAGAGCCCAATTGCTACTGATATATTATTACGTGGTTCATCTTCCATTTATAAATATTATTCCTAATCTCCGATTATGAACAAATTTATAATACAATTAGATTTATTCATAATATTTTTCAATAAAAACCTTATAGGTTTAAGATTTGTACCCCTAACCCTCTTATTTAAAAGATAATAATACTTATTATATATATCCCAATCAATTAAATTATTGATAAATTAATCATAATTTATAATTTACAATATATAATTAAACTCAATTAAAATTACTTTACACAAAATCCGGGTGAGTTTCACAAGTAACATAAATACGTGGAAGTATATTCCTAAATTCAAAAGCTGTTATTTAAGTAAAATTAATAATATGAAATTTATATGAAAAATTACGGTTGAAAAATAAATTAAATTATATATAAAAAATTGTAAATGAAATTTTTTTGACAAAAAAAATACCGTAATGTTGCTTTTTTAACAATTATATTAGATTTTAAATAAAAATAATAATCAAATTTATATAAAATTTGAGTTTAAAATATTTTCGAATTAAAATATGGATTTAAAATTAAAGTTGAAAATGAATATTAATCTTACTTTTATAAAATTTATAAAACTTCACGTGTAAAAGAAAAGATACTTGTCTCCCTTATCACCACACATACATTGACACATGTGTGGCACGTTTAGAAAGAAGAAGAGAAGATTTCAGCTATAAAACTTTGTACTCTTGATTATCAGATTGCTTAAAGTTTGTTTCCATTAACATACAATCTCCGTTATTAAAGAAAACTAAGATATGATCTATTTACCAAAACAAACTAAGATATGTTAATTCCATTTAAAAGCAAGCAAGAAAAGTATAATCTCTTTAAAAACCCATGATATGAATTATTTATTTATTTAATTTAAATAATTATTATATTTTTGTAATTTTTTAAAAAATATCACTAGTTTTTAAACGAATATTTTAATCCTATAATTTTTAAATTAATTATATTTTTTTATTATTATTTATAAAAATTATGTATTATAAATACTCAATTGAATATTTTTGATTTACTACAAATACTTATTTTAATAAATTATATGATTAAAAATATTTATTTTTATATTAACTAATATTACTTAACCTATAAATTATTAGACTATACACATTACTAATTTTGAAATTTGATGACTAATTTTATAATTATAAGATTAATAATGTATTTATTTAGTAAAAATTAAAAAAAAATATGATATTTTGTTCTTAAATATTTTAATGTTTAAATTATAAAAATTAAGGGTACAACTTTAACAAAAAAAAATATTAACTATATATATTATAAGACTATTGTGATAATTTATATAAATCTTAATATAATATTAATAATTTTAGTATAATTTTCCGATCATTATTAAAATAATAATATTTAGTCTTATAAATTTAATACTATATTTTTAAAAACTGTTTTAATATTTTGTCACGATTTAAGAAAACTTATGATCATATATATAATTTTGATTATAATCATGTACTAGTTTTAATAATATAATCTAAACTTTTTAGGAAACTAGAGCAAAAATTATATTGTGTCTGTTGTTATTTTTTTAAAATAATTAAAAATAATAATCATTAAATTAGAAAACCTAGATCCAACCCTCAAAAATCCAATTCCCTCTCACGATACGAGCGCAACCTCCATGTTCCACAGCCAGCCACGTCCAGCATCCATCGATGACCAGCTGCTTGAAGCTCCATTACTGAAAAACCTTTTCCAGCTCTATCACCGTCCAGTCTTTCCTTCTCCGTGAGCGGCCAGCCAGTTCTAGTTTCGTTTACGATCACCATCTGCATGCGAACCACCACACGAACCAGCAATGACCACTCACCTCCCCTACTGCCTATAGCAGCTCGGTTTCCTCCGGGCGTCACCTCCTTAGGGCCATGCACATCACGGTGTATGTATTCAAATTCTTCACCATTGTGTTACAATGCTTTTTTGCTGGTATCCAAGGAGATTAATAATTAATTTGGTAGTAATGGTACTAGTATGGTTTATCTGATAAGGATAAGATATACTATATACTGGTATGGTTTATTCTACTTATTTCTCTTGGGTTGTTGTTCTGTTTTCATCACGTTTGACCTCAATATCCTGAATCCAGTGATTTAATTTATGCGACAAAAAGTGATAAATATCCTGAATCTAATGATTTAATTTATGCAGGGCATTGGTACAAAATAGTCAATAAATTGTACCTTCCTCATTTATTGATACCGTGTTTATCTCGAATCCAATGGGTATGCTAAGATTACCCTTTCTTTATAGAAGAAAGTGCTTTTCTGCTAAGGTATGTGAATGGTATTTTTTTATGTTTTTAAACTTATTTTAGCTCTCTCCTAAGAGAATGAACATTGGTTTCTTAGTTTTTAATTTAAAATTGATCAGATATATGTAACAGAAGCAACTTTAAGACTTGGCAACTTATGACGAAGAAGTTTCTTTTTAAGTGTTAGAAACTCAACCTAATTCAACCCATTAAGATTTCATTAAGTATTGACCAAACTTATAAGCAGCACTGTTACCGAACTCTTGACTGACGTGGGATTGAAGGAAACCTAACAGTCGTCTTTCACACGGACAGATGTGGTCTCACAAAGTTACAGTAAGATTGTTAAGGACAAAGTCTAAGTCACGACAAGCATATCATGTTATAAACCTAGGTTAAAGTGCAAGAGAAGGTAAAAAAGAAACTTGATACCATGGATCCCGAGAGTCTGCCCCGATGATTGAAAAGGGAGAACCTTGAGCTTCTTCCATCTATTTTGGGAGAGAGATTTTGGGAAAGATAGAGGAGAGGTGAGAGGTTAAATTCCTTTGTACAGGTAACTTATCAATGTTAGTGTTGCTTTATTATTTATGAGTTTAGTGTGATAGTTTGAGACTTAGAGCTACATCTCAAATTTTATGTTTTTCCTTTATTATTGTTCACTTTCGGTAGTCGTTTCAAGCACTACTTACTTATCTAATATATGAAATCTAAATATAGGGACATGCTAATCTAGACAAGTTTGGTTTCACTTATCATCTAAATTTCTATATAACTAATTTTTTTCTTGCTTCTATCTTGAAGATTTAATAAGATAATCATTACATGCATGCCATCTCTGGAAGGATATATTATGGAAACTTCGTAGCAAAAGGTCAAATTCAAGGATGCCCCACGTGAGTATGAGATTACATCTAAATTTGTGGAATGATTTCTAAAGATGGATCAATTTACTTGATTATGACATTGAGATTAAATAATCAGTTGAATTTATGAAATATGTTTCCTTTGGATCATCTCCCTGATATGTTAGTTTTTCTACCCTTATCTTTTCTTTCAGGGCAGAGATGCTCTAATGAAGTTATTGACATTTGAGAATGTAGAAGAGATGATATTAAAGAGAGTTGAGAAGAAGACAATGATATTTGGATAAGAAGTGAACCTTGGCAGCAATGTAGGCAAGCCAAAATACAAACTTGATCCAGGTATACTTTCTAGTTTGTATAAGGAATGGATCATACCTCTAACCAAGCTTGGTTCCCCTTTTAATTGTATTGGCTCACTACTATAACAGTGAGTACCTACTACACCAACTACATTGAATCTTGGTTCCCTTTTTAATTTAATATTTGGCTTAAAATATTAAAAACACTTTTTCTCTCCCTAACTAACTGTTTCTTTAGCTTTTTCTTTCTTTGTATCGTTTGAAACATTCTTTGTATTGTTGGAAACATCATTGACTTAATAAAAACTAAGGAATTAAGTGTTGGCATGTGGAAACAAAAATTTTGCTTGGTGATAATAATGGCTTACTTTTGGAATTGTATGTGGTGCTTTCTCATGAAGTTTTGAAGGCTATGAAAAACTCTTAAGATTACCGTGCATTTATCAATATTCTATTTTTTACTGTTATATTATCATACAGATATTGATGAATACAAAGAGAGAAAAGCTTGTCAGTGCTCTGAATACAACTGTAAAAATACTTGGGGAAGCTATGATTGCAATTGCAATGGAGATATATTGTATATTCGATACCACGATACCTGCACAAGTAAGCCTATCAATATGAGCTTTATTGTAAGGGCTGAATTTTTGTGTCTCCATCTTTGCTTCTTATTCTTTTCCTTTTTTATCTCTACTTCATATTCTTACATGCAGCCCAATGTCAATTGCAGGTAAAAAAGGATAGTGGGTCTGGTGTGGATCCACTTGGACTACTGTTTGGGTCACCTTGATAGGTCTGGTTGGCTGCTGGTGGAGCATATCTTGTATAGAATCACATATTAAGGAAAACTTTAAGCATGTACGTAATATTTTAGAACATTTTAATTAACTATTAAAATTTATTATATTTGGATATATAAACTCTCAAATGTAATTATATCTTTAATTTTAATATAATATTGACTTTTAATACTGTAATTGATAAATTTATTGTAATTTATATTAAAAAATAAGTATATTTAAATTTATTGAATTTTAAAAAATTAGTATAATATAGTTAATTGAGATGTATATAATGGTCGCGATTTTAATATAAACTAAAGCTAAATATAAATATAAAAATATAAAAGGTCACAATTTTATTGTGAATACTAAATATGAATATAAAAGATCATGATTTTCGTGTAATTGAAATCATAGACATATAATTTGGTTATGATTTTTTTAAGATCGTAACTTTAGACATCATTTAGTCATAATCTTTCGTAAGATAATGACTTTAGACATACCATTTGGTCATGATCTTATGATGTTTATGTTCACAGTTTTATAAAAGACCGTGAACAATTGGTGTATTTATGATCTCGAATAAATTTAAAAAATTATGACTAAATTGTATGTCTATAGTCTTGATTAAAAATTAAAATCATATGTAAGAGTATTATTTCTTTCACTTAAGTCTTAATTTTTATATCTGTGGTCATAAATATATAATCAAGGTTATTAACCAAGATCATATATCAATATTATAGTATTGAATTTGTTACTAATTGTCAATGTCTTCTCGGATTATACTAATAATTTTTTATTGGAACAATGTCTTTGACACATATTATCAATGCAATTTATATGATTTTTTTTATCTTAATATGTAAGATACATGAAAGATGATTTTGATAAAAAAATATTTAGTTATAAAATTCCTATTAATTTAATAAATAATTTGATGATTTTAGGAAATTTGAAAGGATTAATTAGATTCATTTAACCTTAATCATGTTTAAAAATTGTGGGTAAAAAAATTCCAAAGTTTATAGTTAGCAACTTTTAATAAAAATTATTTATATAGTTTAATGAATTAAATAGTGAGTGGAATAATTAGGTTGATGCTGAAAGTTTGCATGTTAGCTAGATGACTTAGAGCCATGTGAATTATATTGAGAAAGTAAACTTGAGGTGGGGAAAAGTAATCATTGCGGGTTCAAAAGAGGAAAAAGGTACGAAAACTTAGTGTGTGTGTGTGTATGCAATGAGTTCGTATGGGTTAGTCAAAGTGAAGTTGCTGTAGCACACGGTTTAATAGAAAGATGCGTAAAGCGCTGTAGAAACCTGACCTTTTCTCTGCTAAAAGATCAAAGTAGGTGACTTGTAACTAACATCTATATAATATTCTTGAGAACGTCAAAATGGCAGATAAGATTGTCCACATACTTAACCGATGGTTATGTATTGATATCCTTCTATTTTATTATTTTAAATTTTATAATTATAAATAAAAATATATATTTTATAATGAATTAGATTTTTATATTATTTACATGTTTAAGATCTTAAAACAAATGAATAAACTATCGAAGTAATAACACATAAGTATCATATCTATTTTAACACTTAAATTAATTCATTTATGAAAATAATTAACATTATTGAGAATAAGAAATAAAATTTGGTAGATTATAATAAAAGGTAAACCAAGATTTGATCATAATTACAGTGAATTCTTGGGTTACAAAGGCAATATTTTTTTGATTAGATAAACATGATATGTGTCCCACACTTAAGAATTACATCAAATTTTTGAGTAGAATTTAATTGAAAAAATCAAAGAAAATTTTGTGATTATAACTTAAAAAATATTGCTTAAATAGTAAATGGAAAGATTTATTTATAGGTTTAGATCAATGAAATTATCTTAATATCGTATTTACTTAATAATATATTATTTTGATATTATGAATTATATTTATTATTTTCTATTTTGAAAGATATCAAAATCATAAATATTTTATTTAAATTTAAATTAAAGATAATTAATTTTTTTTATTAAAAATATAAATTTTAATTGATTATATTTGACTATTTAACTTAGAAATTGAGGCATAATTTTGAACTTAAAAGTAAACTTTTGAGTTAGAAGATTATTTAAACTTATAAGCAGTATTGTTACCTTACTCTTGGCTAATGTAAGACTTAACATCTCTACTCCACATCGACTAGAGTCCGGATTTACGACACGAGAGTCGATGGAGGGTGAAGAAGCATATAACCTAGCTCTGATACCAACTTAGAAACTCAGACTTAACTTTGAACCCAAAAGTCAGCTTATAAGTTAGAGGATTGTCCAGACATATAAACAGCACTACTGTCTTACTCTTAATCGATGTAGTACTTAACACCCCCTTCACATCGGCTAGAGTCCGGATTTACGGTACTAGAGCCGATGAGAGGTGACGAAGCCAAGAGCCTAGCTCTGATACCAACTTAAAAATTTAGGCCGAACTCTAAACTCAAAAATCAACTTGTGAATTAGATGATTGCCAAGACTTATAAGCAACACTATTGTCTTACTTTTAGACAACGTGTGACTTAATAATTTAAAAATAAGAAATAAGACTATAAGTATTTTATACTTATTTTAAACGTAACATTTATGTCATGTATTTATTTTTTGTAATAATTTAATTATATTATTATGAAAAAGTGACTACACAAACATAAATAATTATTTTTTTATGTTTATATTTTTAGTTAATTTATTCTTTAATTCTTTAGGTTAGAATTCATTTAAATTATAATAATATCTGTATAATGTAACTAAAAAAATTAACTTTGATTAATTTTTTATAAAAATATAATTAAAATGTTAGAAAAATAAGTAAATAAGGCAACTGATATTTTTATAATATATAAAAGATATTAATTATTTTTCTGTCGTAAATAGCTTTAACCGTTAAATAATTTCACTCAAACTTGCCGACACTTGCATATATTCGTACCTTTTAAAAGGCAATGGACTGTCTTTGATTCCACCATTGGAAAAGAATACAACAAATTGCCCAATACAAAATATATATATATATAAGTCCTATAACTTTAAACTTTTAATATTACAATATATATTTTTTAAAATTAAAAAATTAAAGTATTTATAATAAAAATAATCATTTTATAAAAATTAAGAGATAACTCCTATCCCTTTATGTTCAACTATACAATATTAGAATATATATAGGTGAAAAGTAATTATTATTTTTTTATTTTGTTTATATTTATTATGAATGCATTGACGCCTGTATTAAAATTTACTCGTATTTTATATAAAAAAAAATTTCTGACCATTGTTTTTAAATCTCTAGCTATGACGTAGACTTGAATCCAATACCAAGATTAGTAATTAAATTCCTATATAGTCAATTGAGTCTTCCATCGTCTTGGTAGAAAAAGCCAATATGATTTTTATATTGTATAAGGAAGGACATGAGATTATAATACTTAATTCGAAATGGAAAGGAGAAATAATCTAGACCATAAAATAAATAAAAATTCTAAATATATATTAAATAAATGAAATTCCAGTGGACATCGTGATATATATAATATTAACAGCGTTCCTAAGTATTGTAATTAAAGAAGTTAGTGATGCTAGATCTGTACAGGTGTAACTGGTCAGAGATACGTATATCGTAAGCCACACACACAACACGCATGTGCACCCATCTAAAACTGTTCTTTAAACTTCCATCTTACTCATTTAGAGATCAAGGCATCAAGCAATTAATAGTACGAACTACGAAGTTACGTACAAAGGTGATTGGCCTGATACAGTATTTTCCTATCTAGTGTTTCTAAGTTTACTTATTCTATTATCATATTTGTACTTTTTTTTTCTCCCTAAATAAGTAATTTTTTTTTGTCACTTGGTGTTGTAACTTAACGAGTCATATAACTAATTAAACCAATTTTCTTAACTATATTAAAGAAAATAATTAGCTTACTTTCATAAATATTATAAAATATATATTTTAATTAAGTTAATTAGTTCTTATAATTTGATAAAAATAATTAAATTAATCAAATTAACATAACATTATCTAAAATATTTATTATACATAACAATAAATGTACTTATTAAATAAATGCTTGCATAATTAAAACTAACTTAAAAATTTCAAGTTATAATAATTAAAAAAATTGAAAAAGTATTCGTATTTAACAAAAAAAAAAAAAACTTAAAATCTCTTTTCTTACTATAAAAAAATTGATTCTAAAAATATAAAATTTAAAAATATTATAATTTCTTTACGTGCAAGAATGGATAAAATACGTCCAAAAACCTATGATAAAGAAGATAAGATCTCCTACATATATATTTTTTGTTTTTCTAAATAAAAAATTATGATTTAAATTTATTTAATTATTTTTTAAAAATTATAAAATTAATTGAATCCAACCCAAAAATATAATCCCTAAATTATTATTTTTTAAATAAATAAATTAATTCGACCCAACCTACTTAATTTATACAATATATAATTAAATTGATAGTTTCTTCGTAGTGACGTCTCGTTAATTGCTTATATGTCCTTCATGATCCTGGTCCTATATAGTGGATTTATTTGCTTTATTCAAATTTTAATTAGCTTGTACTTTTTTAATTAGTTCGACTGAATTTATTTTAATTCTATAAAATTAGTCTATAATATTTGCACAGAATAATTGATATATCATATTTATTAAGACTTAATTTTAATAATTTATTATATTTTTATAAAAATTAAATTTATAATTATAAAAGATAATATTTTTTATGTCTGTGTTTTTTATTATTGAAAAAACTATAACACCTTATTTTAATTTAAACATTATTTAAATTAAATTACACTTATTTAAATCTATTCAATATTGATTAACATCTAATTAAATTATATTTAATATTATTTGTGTTTTATTTTTATTATTATAAATTTTAATAACATTATTAAAAAAAAGATGGGTACATACAATTTCTTATGATAAAAAAATTCAAATGAAATGTCAGATAAAACTTAAAACTTAACTCGTGGATTGTGACTCGTGACTATGAAAAATAAAACTCATGCTAATTCACAACACAGGATATTCATGGGCAAATCAACCCATCCCCACTTCCTTAATATTATATGGTATTTTTCATTAAAAAATATTATGGGCCTGACTTTCTAGCAGGCTTCTAACAGAGGTTCAGTATAGATTCCAAAACCAGATTTCGGCTGCAATCCACCGAACACTCGAACTAACTGTGAAGAAGGCCGGATTGACCCATTATTAATCGAACGAGTAAGGAGTTCGAAACTAATATTGTAAGTATTTACGGAGGAAATAATAAGGTTGTTTGATTTTTTAATTATTTTATTTTAATAAATTAAATATATTAATTTTTTTAAAATTAATATACTTTAATTACTTGTATTTTTAAATAATTTAATCATTTTTTTATTATTTTGAATATTTTTGGTAGGAAAATTTAAATTAAATCGAATTTAATCTTATTAATAGTAGATTATTATATGTTTGAATCAAATATATCTTAAAGTGTTAAAAAGTTATAAAATAAAGTGATTAAAATTATTAAAATTGATGTAAAACAACTAAAATACTTACAAACATAATAATAAAATAACTAAAGTGTATCAGTATAAAGTAAAGTGATTAATATCTTCAATTTGTAAAAATAAAATGATTTTAGATGATTTTTTTAAATAATATTTAAAAATTAAAATGCATAGTTTAAACAAAACAAAAACATATATTATACAATAAAAAAATTAAAATAATATTATTTTTAATTTTTAATAAAATTAAATCAAAGTCATATCATGTTCAAGGTCACCAACAACCACCATCACCATGGAATACCATTATCACTTACTATTTTTTATTTTAAATTTTGTCTAATTTTCAAAATAATCATATATTTTTATAATGTACGCAAAATTATGTATATATTTATGTACAACTTTAAAGTATAAAATATCGAGCAATATTTTTAATTTAAAACTCATATATTTAAAAATTTATTTAAATAAAACTTAGATAGTTATATACAATTTATGTATATCTTACAAATAATCATAAAATATAAAAATTGTTCATAATTAGTAATATATATAATTTGAAACATATTTATTCCAAAACTTATTTCTAATTTAATGTGATAGTTTAAAGATTTTTCTTATAAATCAAAATAAATTTATATATATTTTACAAAATTATATAATATTTATGTACAACTTACATAATAATATTTAAGTAGAGTTTATAGATTTATGTACAATTTTGTATATCTTATAAAATAACTTAAAATATGAAAATATTCGTAATAATTAATAATTTAAATTTAAGAGTTTTATATTGAAATTACTTTATAAAACATACTGTAATTTATATATTGTATAGAAAGTTCATATATATTTATTTCGTATAAATAATATAAATTTTATACAAATATATGTACATTATATAAAAATTAAAAATATATATTAAAAAAATTAACTTTTAATTTCATGTGATTTAGCCATCTTTGTACTTGAGAAACAATGTACCCTTTTTTATTTTCAATTTAACCACCCTGTAAATAACGTATGAAAAAAGAAATACATAAAGAACCAATATTAAATATGAAACAATAACAAATGGGACAACTTCGGAATGAATTATCTTTGTAAAGAGGAATACATAATGAATAATAGAAATGGTAACAAATGAGTGTTTACAAAGTTAAAATATTCTGTTTAATAAGGAAGAAATAAGTGAAAAGAAAAATATTCATGTGTGTAGCATCAGTTGATATATAAAATCGACGTTACACGTATAACATAACGTCAGTTTATACATAGAACCGATACTACATATAGGATGTAACATCAATCATACGTGTCAATCAATATTATTCATGTGTGTAGCATTGGTTTAACACATCAACCGATGTTACAATCTACGTATTTTAAGTCAGTTTTTAAACAAATTGACTTTAAATTCATTATAGATTATTTTTCTTAAAAATTGACTTTAAATATCGACTTAAATATCATTTTTTATATTAGTGTACTGGATCTTATCTCCAAAATAGAATAGTTTTGTTACATTGTTTTGGTTGAACTACTATAATATTGGTGTGATATTTATTTATTTTTTTTTGCTATTATTTTCATTGTCTTTAATATTCTATTTGTAACATGTGTTATTTGTTTTAAAAACTTTTATTTTTATTTGGATAACTAAACATTTACGATATTTTTGAGGTTTTGAAAATAAACATTATTTATATTTTATAGTATAATATCTTTAGTTTTTGACTTTTGAAATAAGCACAAAATTCTACTATCTGTGATAAATCACAAATCACATCATACGGATTAACAGGGTGTACTATATTAAAAGTTTTAATAGATTTTGGATTTGTAAAAAATTAGTTGTAATCAAAATGTGTTGATTTTAAAATATTTTTATGAATTTTGGTAGATTCTTTAATTAAAAGTTAAAAGTAATAAAATTCCTACTTATTTTTATCACCACCTCAGAAAATGTAATTTTTTTTTATCTTTCTATCATTAGTTCAATTATTGTTAATATAAAAGTTTCTATAATTTATAAAAACTTATTAAATAAAATATAATATAACTCATAATATTTTATTAAGTGATAATTGATATGATTAGAGTATATTATTTATATAATATTTAATATATTTCTTAATAGACCTGTCTTAACCACAAAATATAGATATCTTCGTATGCACAATTGAGTGCAATCAGTTTCCTGTAAAAAAGAAATAATAATAATAATAATAAGTGAATTGTTTTGTGTTAGATTGTATTAAGTTTAATTGAATTTTGAGTATTGAAAACCCACAAGGAATTTAATCAAAATCAATTCAATTCAACTACAAAACTAATAAAACTAAGCAGGGTCAAATTAGTTTAACGACTTGAATTAGGTATTTTAATAAAATATTTAATTATATATTAACACACTACAATTAATGCAAACAATATTATTCAATAAAAACTAAATTAAATTATCAATTAACTTCCATCTTCCAAGTTACTAATATAGAAGAATTATATGGATACTAGATTAAATTAATATGTTTGCTTAAAAACCATTAATATGGAGAAAATAGGATAATAGGTGATAAAATATGAGCATATATATATATATATATATATATATATATATATATATATTTTAGTAATCTTTTTTCACATGGGACCCTTGGTATATATTAATAAATATTCTGTATACAACTATGTAAGTTTAGTGTTCAGAGAAAAAGAGAAAAAGAATGTTAGTTGTTATACAAAATCTCACATACGCCAGCAACGCGGAATCCAGCGGTAGCATATACATTTAGCCGATGGGACATCCCACGTGGCACCCTTACCGACATCACAAGAGTATGCTCAACTACCCATAAAAAAGTTAAAAATATATAATTTTTATATTATATATATATATATATATATATTTTTTTTTAAACATAAAAATTAATTTATATAAAAAATACATAATGCTATATACAAATTAAAAATAAAATTATATTATGAAATTAAATCAAAAATAAAAATCTATGTTCGTAATGAATATTAAATAATATGATACAATAAAGTAATATAATTACTTTCAATAAATATATTTAATTAAGTATACTATTTTAATTATATTTATAATATATAATAATAATAATAATAATAATAATAATAATAATAATAATAATAATAATAATAATAATAATAATAATAATAAAAGAATCTGTTTCATATAATTTTCTCAAAAAATAAAATTACATAAAATAAAAAGGATTTTCTTTCATGGATAGTTTGCTTTTTAAAGAAAACGTGAATATGTACGTCGGCTATGGGATGACAACCTTGATTTGTTTACGCTCACAAAAAAGTTTGGCCCACACAAAGAATGAAGTTTTCTAGTTTTTTAACTAACTCACTAGGTTTAAAAGGGCAGCTCCTCTTTTTATATAGAATGTAATCTTAGAGGGAGGTGCATTAGGGAGAGGGAAGAAAGAAAGAAAGAAAAAAAGAAAGAAGTAAGAATAAAAAAACCTCACCTTTTTTCTTGGAACTAAATACCATTTTATTATATATTTTTTCTTTCTTTCTATTAATAATACTGTTTTATTTGAGGTGCAATTCCCCATTTTATATCAATTCGAGAAAATATTTTCTTCCTCTTGTTTGAAAAAAATATGAACTATTTTTCTTTTTGATAATTTTAGTTGAAGACCAACTTTGACTGATCAAGCTTTACAGTAAAACGTTGGGGGTTCTCTTTATCCATTCCTTTTCCGAATAGTTTGTAATTTTCTCAGGAAAAATCCCTCTGTTTGTTTATATTAGTTTTCTGTAGATGTTTCCATAGTTGGAGGTGGTTCGATTGCTTTTAATTGATTGCATTATCCATGTCTTCGTCGACAGTTTTGCATAGCGGAGTGCGTTATGGTTTTCCCGGAAAAGTAACTCTGAAATTGCTTTAGTCAGACTGTGAAGTAATCCAAACACTATCTTTTTTAGCTATCGGATCTTCAAGTTCTCACATTCTTGTCTTTTTCGCCGTTCTGCTTTCTAGGGATCTCCGTGAGCTACGATGTGAGTTTAGTTTGGTGGATTTTTCCCAAAGGGTGTACGATACTGTTGTATTGAGGTTGGTTCTTTCTCTGAGCTTTTCATGTTTTGCTTAGTTAGCATTTTATTTGTTTCTTCATGATGTTAAAGGATTCATAGATTTAGGTTTTACACTTTTATGTACAGGCAGGGATTAAAGTGGAGAATATGTCTTTAAAAAATACTGATATTAGTTTAAAGTTTTCTTGGATTAGGATTAAGCGAGACTAAACTGCAATGGTGGAATTTGTTTTCTTCAATTTTTTTTTTCCTCCGGTAAGGATGTGTTGTATGAGATCAAAGGAAAATATCTCATGACAACCCAAATGGTTTAATAAGGTCGTAGAGCCTAATCTTAGAGCTTTCACTTGCTAAATTTTGTTGGAAAATAAGTAACTTTGATGTAAATTTGCTTCGTTTCTCATTTTTTTGGAAATTTTTTGCTTACACTTCTTCAGGGAATCTGGGAATTGGCCGGAAGATACAATTATATAAATGGCTACGTTCGAAGATATTGGGGTTGCAGCGAGCATCAATCTTCTTAGCGCATTTACTTTCCTAGTAGCCTTTGCCATTTTAAGGCTTCAGCCTTATAATGATAGGGTCTATTTTTCAAAATGGTATCTCATAGGACTAAGAAGCAGCCCGACACATTCTGGAAGGTCTGTGCGCAAGTTTGTCAATTTGGATTTCAGATCATACCTGAGGTTCTTGAATTGGATGCCAGAAGCTTTAAAGATGCCAGAAGCCGAGCTTATAAATCATGCAGGATTGGACTCTGCAGTTTACTTGCGAATTTACTTGATAGGGTATGCAGAAAATGAGTGTTTTCCCCCAATTTTACCTATCATATTTGAGCAACTGAATCGTCGTTTTTTAGTCCTTCTTTGAGCAATCGAGTCATCGTTTATTTAGTCATTTTGCGCTTTTAAGGTGAAGCAGCTGCATTATTTAGATTAAGTTGCATTAGCTTTTCATTAGGAAAAGAATGTCCATTTCTTTTTGCCACATGGGTTGATGAAAGTCCCAAATGGATATATATATATTTTTTAATCGCAAAAGGTTTGGTCAGTTGTATCTTTTCTATGTAAGTAGTTTGCTGCTTTTCAAAAAAATTTATTGGACTAGAGCATGCTTGAAGTTCTTAAGAGTCCTAATCTTACATTCTCTAGTTATATTGTTTTGGTGGTAAAGATCCAGTATTGTACTTTTGTATTTCAATACAGATCTTGTCTTATTTTTAGAAGTAATTTTAATGTCTATCAAGTTTGCTGAGATTGGAGTACTGTACTACTGTCTGCAAGGTTGGAATTAGTTCGTGAATATTGTTTCTTCCAAATTTTCGGACATAAATTTATATTTATTTGTCTTCTTTGTCATGCTTAAATATAGTACGCTTGCTCTTTCATTTTAATGACTGGAAGAACATTTCTTGAGCTAAATGTATATTTTTGCCTTCTTTTGATTGTTTCTTCTACTCTTTATGCAGACTTAAGATCTTTGTTCCCGTAGCACTTCTTGCATGGGCTATCTTGGTGCCGGTTAACTGGACAAATCAGACTTTGAAGTTAGAAAAGTTTGTGAATGTAACTTCCAGCAATATTGATAAGTTGTCAATCTCCAACGTACCAGTTGAATCACAAAGGTGTACAACCCTCTTCCTTGCTAAACTATTCTATCTTAAAGTTCGCACGTGAACTTTAAGCTTGTAGCAATATAGTTTTCTCTTATTGTTTTTTGACTAAGAACTCTTAAAGAAATTTTTGATAATGATTGACTCAAGAGCAGGAGATACTTGGTCTCTAAGCTTATGTTTTTTAGCTTGAAATGCATGTTTCAGTCCTGTTGATATATGTTTTGTTGCTTTATAGGTTTTGGAGTCATATAGTGGTGGCTTATGCTTTTACCTTATGGACATGCTATGTGTTGTATAAGGAATATGATACGGTTGCCTCAATGCGGTTGCAATTTCTTGCGTCAGAAAGACGGCGCCCAGATCAATTTACAGTGAGATAAACTTTCCATGTATTTTAATCCAAAGCACAATAAGTTATTCTCTGTAGTTATTTTTTTAACCAATTTTTTTTTTAACTCTCCCTCTCTCTCTTTGGGTAACAAATGAAGAATATGCCAGCTCTCCTGTTTTTGCCTAGTTATTACAGTTGGACGTGTCCTTAGAATGTTTTTGGAAAGAAGAAAAAACTTAAGGCCTGCCCTAAATGATAGCTTGGAGAATAATAGTTAATGCTACAGTTTGAAGATAATTTCTTAATGTCATGACCCTTTTTGAAGTTTTTCTTATGGACTTTGATTGTAACAGGTGCTCGTTAGAAATGTTCCACGTGATCCGGATGAATCTGTAGGTGAGAGTGCGGAGCATTTTTTTCTAGTCAATCATCCAGATCACTATCTTACCCATCAGGTTTGTTCCTGTAAGAGAAATCATTTATCCTTCACATTATAGAAACTTGAACTTGAATGATGATGTCTGTTTGACTAAAAAGCATCGAATGGTGCTCTATTTGAATGCATTTTCCAGAACATTTGCTTTAATCTTTTAAAGTATGCTTTTTAGCTCTCCCAATAGTATTTCTGGAAGAGATGTATCGTTATTTCATTATTTCATTGATCTTGTTGCAATGGAGGTAGTTTTTACTTGGGTTTTTATTGACAGTGAACACACCATTCCTGTGATTCATCTGTTATAATCTGAGTTATGGTCTTTGTGTCTTCTCAAACTTATGGCTAGCATTAATCTTATTACAACAATTCCTTAAATGCCTATTAACCAGATTTTATCATTATTATTAATTTAATTGATATTTTAGGTGGTATATGATGCAAATAAACTTGCTAAGCTGCTCAAGAAAAAGAAAAAGTTCCTGAACTGGCTTGTCTACTACAATAATAAATTTTCAAGAAGTGAGGATTCTATGAGACCTATGATGAAGGTACTTACTACGCTAAGCCACTAATATTATTTCAAGTTTATCTTCTGGAATATATAGAATCGTTGTCTGATTCTTGAGTATGGCTTTACTTACAGACGGGTTTTCTTGGGCTTTGGGGGAAGAAAGTGGATGCAATTGATCATTACACATCTGAGATTGAAAAATTGTCAAAAGAAGTGAGTATTGCCTAGATCTCTTAAAAAGTTTGTGTATATATCTTTAAGTAATATATGGAAAATAATATAGTAACCTCAAAACATTAACGTTATTGGATTGAAGGACGTCAGTTTCACTGCTAAAATTGACTCTGCTTCCGTACTTCATCAATTTGTTCCCCTCCAGCACTCGAGTGAAACAGGGAGTTGAGAGGATTAAAGATTACTAGTCCTTGGACTATTTAAAAAAAGGAAGTGTCTATGACAATGCAAGATCATGTTCTAGTTACTAGACCAAGTGTCCTTAATCAACACTATTAAGTGTCATTTATTTCCTTCCTGTGATCACAATCATGAGGGAAAGTTTTCTATTGATTCATTGACAAGTCTGCATCCTAATGCATGCACTTTAGAATTTTCTTAATTACTATTTTGCATACAATTTGATTTTGCTTGAAAACTATGCCATTAATATGAATTACCTTTGGGCTTTTGGCAGATAAAAGTAGAAAGGGAAAGGGTTACAAATGACCCTAAGTCTATCATGCCAGCAGCTTTTGTTTCCTTCAAAACTCGATGGGGTGCTGCTGTTTGTGCCCAAACTCAGCAATCCAGGAACCCAACTATTTGGTTAACTGAGTGGGCTCCAGAACCACGCGATGTATACTGGCATAACCTTGCAATTCCATATGTCTCTCTTGCAGTTAGGAAGCTAATAATAGGTGTTGTATTCTTTTTCCTCACCATATTTTTCATGATTCCCATTTTGTTTGTACAATCTCTTGCAAGTATCGAGGGAATTGAAAAGGCAGCACCATTTCTTCGGCCAGTCATTGAAATGTGAGTTTTTTTTCTTCCATTTTTGGAATTTCTTAGGACATGTTTTGTAACCAATTATGTTTTTAAGTTCAAGATTTTGATCCAAAGTTTTTAAGATGAGTGTTGTTTGATAATTAATTCCATTTTCAAGTTCCAACCAATTATGTTTTTAAGTTCAAGATTTTGATCCAAAGTTTTTAAGATGAGTGTTGTTTGATAATTAATTCCATTTTCAAGTTCCAAATTAGCTTCAGTTCAATTTTTACGCCCTTTTTATTATTTTTAAAACTTAAAAGAAAGGTTTGAAAATCTACTTTACTTTGTTGTTGTGACTTAAGGGGGAATGAAAGAAGAAAACAATTTTTTTTTACGAAACGAGTTTTTGTTTTATTTTTCTTTAAATGAATTAGAAACAGAAAATTAATTTCAAACACAAGAAAACAAAATTCGTTACAGCACAAGCCCTTAATGTTTTGTGTGGTCTCGATTGCTACTAATTTATTATATGATGATTCAATATACAGCAAATTCATCAAGTCAGTGATCCAAGGTTTTCTACCCGGGATTGCATTGAAGTTGTTTCTCATATTTTTGCCATCAATATTGATGATGATGTGTAAATTTGAAGGCTTTACATCTAGGTCCTCTCTGGAAAGGAAAGCAGCATTTAAATATTATATCTTCACTTTAGTGAATGTATTTCTTGGGAGCATAATTACTGGGACGGCATTTGACCAGCTAGATTCTTTCATACACGAATCGACAAATCAGTATGTTATTCTCAAAGATTAGATTTGTCAAATTTTTCTCTTTGAATGTTTTTTGGACAACTAACGTTCATAATATAAAGAATGCATGAAGCCTTTTTATATTTCTTTCTGAAATAATTTTTTGTAAACAAAATAGGCATTTTTAGTGCAATTACTGAGGGTTAGTGGTTAGTGGAAAATATTTTTTACCAGGAGGAATGAGCTGCTCAAGTTTGTATATTAACAATTGTTAAATTATTTCAGAAATATTTTTAATGCTATTGATATAAAATGTATTTTGTTGTACCATTTCTTTAAGTGATGGAAAATGAATTGGAATGGAAGCTGAATTTTACATCGTCTATTGTTTCTTTTCATCTTTTGTCGGACTTTTATGTAAGATTAACTCATGTTCACAGGATTCCTAAAACGATTGGTGTAGCAATCCCAATGAGAGCAACTTTCTTCATTACTTACATAATGGTTGATGGATGGGCTGGCATTGCTGCAGAGATTATAAGGTTGAAACCACTGATAATGTACCACTTGAAGAACTCCTTTCTAGTCAAGACTGAAAAGGATAGGGAGGAGGCAATGGATCCAGGCAGTATCGGTTTCAATGCTAAAGAACCAAGGATACAGTTGTATTTTTTACTGGGCCTTGTCTATGCTGCTGTGACACCAGTTCTACTTCCATATATTTTAATTTTCTTTGGCCTGGCTTATATGGTGTTCCGGCATCAGGTATATCTATTTCATTTTTATTTACATATGATGCAAATAGATATGCAGGGCATTTAAATATATATAAAAGACTTTATAAACTAGACATACTTATTTTGTAACAGAAATATCAATCTTCTTGTCAAAAGGCAGTCATAAGTTACTAGAAACTTTCATAGTGGTCGTATGTTTCTATATTCCCAGAGTACTGAAAATGTGGGAACTTCCTATAAGTATGTAACAGAAATATCAATCCTCTTGTCAAAAGGCAGTCATAAGTTACTAGAAACTTTCATAGTGGTCGTATGTTTCTATATTCCCAGAGTACTGAAAATGTGGGAACTTCCTACCCAATGAGAGATGGACTCATACTCATGGCCCATATATATTGCAATATATCACTGCACATTCTCACTCGTACATGGATATGGTTTTGTATCTCTCTCCCCCCGGGAAATTCTTAAAATATTTTCCTCTTATTGATCATTTTTGGTGTTATACTTAGGACTAACATTTTTATCCATATCTACATCATGCATCAATTTCTTTGGTACGTTTATGTTCCCCTCTGCCTATCCGAAAGATTTATAATAAAGTGCCATAGTGTGATATTTATAAGGATGCATAAACTTTTTTCTTATCATCCTTCCTTAAATTTGAAAATGCAGATAGTGAATGTTTACAACCAGGAGTATGAGAGTGCTGCAGCATTCTGGCCTGATGTGCATGGTCGTATCATAACTGCATTAGTTATTTCACAAGTGCTTCTGATGGGATTATTGAGTACCAAAAAAGCAGCTCAGTCAACACCATTTCTCATTGCGCTTCCTGTAATCACTATATGGTTCCATTATTTTTGCAAAGGTCGTTATGAACCTGCATTCATTAGATACCCATTACAGGTATTGCAACTTTATGATTAATGTACTATTGTAGGCATATACAGCAATATGATTAAATAGTTTTCTCGTTTTCATGTCCACTTTAAAAAATAGTAAGAGTTTCTTTTGCTGTGTTATATAGGAGGCGATGATGAAGGACTCACTGGAACATGCTAAGGAACCAAACCTGAATTTAAAAGGTTACCTTCAAAATGCATATATTCATCCAGTTTTCAAAGGTAGTGAGGATAATGAAGAAGACCACGAGTTGTTTGAAAAGCTAGAAACTGAAAGTGTTATTGTGCCCACAAAACGCCAATCACGGAGGAATACGCCAGATCCAAGCAGAATTAGTGGTGGGGGTTCCTCACCTTCTCTGCCTGATTCTATTATGGAGCATCCATAACAGGGATTTCGTGGGAGACATGGTCTACATAGATGCTGTACATTTGATATTTACAATTTCATACTAGTGGAGGAGACTGGCACTATAAATTAAACAAGCCTTATAACATGAAAAATGGCGCTAAAGAAAGATGAAAAGAAGATGCTCTGTTTGTTTTATGTAAGTGGAAGGAGTGTTAATTTTCTTTTTCCTTGGGGAGAATACGTGCAGGAGTGTAATACCAAAAAAAAAAGGGAAATAGTTTCTTTCATTTTACAAATAATTAGGTTTGGGTAGCTGCGATGCATGTGTTGCTTGTTTGATATTGATTTATATTTGTATGTTATTATTTAGGTTGCGGGACTTATTAGCTTAATGATGTTGTTTGTCTAATTAAATTAAAAGTGGTTACTTAGTTTAATATTTTTTTAAAAAATAGGTTAATTAAAAATAAAACATATTATTTTAATAATTTTTTTAAATATTATTTTTAAAGTAATATTTTGATATAAAAATATAATTATTAATCAATCAATTTTTTTAAATCTAAAGGATAAAGGATTAAATAGTATTATTTATAATATAAAGTATTAAATGATCTAAGGATTTGTATCCTTTTATTTAATAAAGATAATAAAATATAATTGATACATATATATTTGGTGTTATTTAATAAGATAATATTTAATTGGTAATTGATACATATAATAAATATAAAATTTGAAATAAGATTGTAAATTGCCATACGATGCTAACTTAAAAGGATGGTGTATTGCCATACGATGCTAACTTAAAAGGATGGTGTTTAGAGCAAAATAATAATAATAAAGGTACGGTATTATATTGTTGTTTAAATTTTGGGGGTTATTTGTGTAGGTTTTACAAATATTTTAAATGAAGATTAGCACTGTCAAATTTAATGATTAAAAGACTAACGTGTATTTTTACTAATTTGTAATGGGAAGCATTGAAATTGGAAAGAAAAAAAATTGAAATAAATGTGTTGATAGGAATAATTAAAAAATAGACTACTTTGGAAAGAACGTGAATATAAAAATTATATTTTATATTTAATTTATAATTAAATTTTACTTAAATCATCATATTTTATATAAAAAATTAAATAATGAAAATTTAGGGAATTTTTTTAAAAATCTTAATTTTAAGGATAATTTTGAAATATTATAATTTTTTAGAAGATAAAATTATCTCAAAAATTGAATTAAAAAGAAAGAAGTTGAAATGTGAATGAATCCTAACGAGGAGGATTAGGAATAAAATTTGAAGGGATTTGAAAATAAAAGAAGGGTTTAGAAATCATTTTTTCCCTCTTCTATAATTTTTTACCAAGTATGTATGAGAAATAAAATTATTTATTTTCTTTATTTTCCCTTTTTCATTGATAAGTACACCCTAAATGACAAAAAACGCTGTTACCTTGGGGGGAAAAGATTTCGTTATATAAGTAGAGTGAATAACAAACACTGAAAATTCTTTAACAAATAATTACAAAACACTGAAAAGGGTATATTTATGGTAATTTGGTAATAAATAAAATGGTGGAATGTGTGGTTTGCCAACCCAACTCATTCGGATTGGGCTGAGTTATATTTTAATTGATTCGGTTATAATTCGATCAACCTGGATATCCTTGACCATCTCATAGAAGTATGAGTTAGTTTGGCTTGATTTAAGGTGTTTAATTGGTCATTTTGACTCAAGAGTTTATGAAACCCAGGGGCTGACTGATATCTTTTCACAACCCAATCCAACCAAGCCAATGTTTATCCCTAATTTTGATTATTTCAAGGCATGTCTTTTGCAACTTTTAAGTAATATAAATTACACTAAAATTTTATATTTATTTTTGTTAACATTTGAATCTTGTTGTTTTGAAAAAAATCATAAAAGAATAAATCATATTTATAATACCATTCAATATCATATGTCATATACATCACTATTTTTAAGAAACACAAAACTATTTTTTCCTTTAAAAAAAAAGAGAAAATCATTGGCGCCATTCTTAACTATTAAAAGGTTCCATCCTATTATTTTTCTTCATATTTTCTAATATTTATTATATTTTTATTAAGTAATTATTACAATGAAGATATTTAATTTTGCTATTTTTTTTTATTCTAGAATACCTACTCAAGAGTGTATGAACATCTACTGTTATTTTATTAACCATAACAACTAACTTTAAGTTCAAATATATTCGGATAATAATCATTAGTTATATATAAATATTAATTTTTCTACAATTTAATCACGTTTATTATTTTTTAATATTCATTATAAAATATATTTAATTTAAAAAAAAATTAAATATTAATATAATTCTTACTCTATTATATTTTTAAAATATTGACATTAATATTTATTATTTAACTATTTATCACATGTTTTTAAGTAAAGTAAAAGTAAAAATTAATTTAATTATTTTAAATATGGTGTGTTTTATCATTAAAAATATATATATAAAAATAATATAATATATATTTGATTTTGATTAACCACATTTTTTATATTGTAATAATCATTTTTGTCTTAAGCTTTATTAATTATGGTTATTTTAATTTTTTTTAAATTTTTTACATATAATTATAGTTATAATTATCTATTAGAAAAAAAAAATAAAAAAAACAAGAAAATCAAAGAAAAATGAATAAAAATTGGCGGAAGTAATTTACTTTTTTCCAATAAAATGGTAGATAAAATAATTACATGAAACTTATAAATAGTGATATGCACGTTATATGAGTATACATAGTACATAAATGTGATTTTGTCTTTGTATAATTATTTTTTTAAAATAATAAAATTAAAATATTACTAAAAGTAAATATATAATTTAAATAAGTTTTTTTAAAAATAAATATGGGAATAACACGATTACCCTCTCTAAATACTAATACTTAAGATTCCTCTACTACTATCATACATTTGTCATTTGTTTATTATTTTTTGTGAAAACTATAGTCCTGATTGTCACATGGAGGAGTATACCTGCGCTTTCCTTTGGATAGAAATTATGTTTTCTCAACAAAAAAATGTATTTTCATAATAAAATTAAAATAAATGACATTGTTAAAATTATTTTTATTATTATCATAATAAAAATTATAAAATAATTATTTTATTTCTTTAATTAGTTACATTGTGATGCTATTAATGGCACTTAAAATTATCATTTACAAAAAATAATTAAGACTATAATATTTTTTATTGTATTAATATCAATACTCTTTATTATTATTATTATTATTATCAAATTGAGTAGTTACTATTTCACCGCTAAGTAATTTATTTTTGATATATACTTTGATAGTTTATAATTTTAGGTAGAGGTGGTTTATACATGTCGTTTATTTAAATAATAATACATAATTTAAAATTTAAATAAATGAAAAAAAAGTAAAACATTGAAACAAAAATGAATACTTGGTACATTTTAGGAAAGAAAGAAAAAACTATCATTTTTAAAATTTATAAAAAGAAATATAAAATTCTTACTCTGGTTTCTCATGTAAATCATAACTCAAAATAAGAGATGTTAATATCACAACATTTTTAATTTTTTATATTGAATTTTTTCCTCCCATACATAACTATTTTACTTTTAATTTTTCTTAATATAAAAAAAAAATTTAAAAATTTTTAAAAAATATTTATTCACATAGTCAATTAGTTGGTATACTTTCCCTCGACGCTGACAATTAGTTGGCTATACTTTTCCTAGACGCTGGCATGATAGAAGTGAAGCCCTTTGTATAAAAAAGAATGGTATTCATCTTCTTTTTTAGTATTATTATAAACAGTAATAAAATAAACATATTTTTTACAAAAATTAAAAATAAAATTATATATATAAAAATTATATCAAATAATTAAATCAACATTATTTCATGAAAAATATGACACTGTCCAAGTCTGACTTCATATAAATTTTTGGTATTTCAAGAATACGCATTAAATAAAGTAACTAGTTTTTGGTACTCTAATAATATTTTAAAAAATTTACAAACTTGACTTACTTTTAATTTTTCGTCAATATATATTCCATAAATACTCAATACCCTCCCAATCATACCAAAATTAAAAAAGAATATCACGAGTTAATTTCGGTATCTCTAATTCTTGATTTACTTACCAAATCCAGAAAACTAAAAAGTGAAATATTGAATAAATAGAAGCTCTAGTTCGACAATTTAGAAATTCTTATGAAATTTGACCAGACATTTAAGGCAAATCCAGTCTTTTCGAGATTTGAGAGATAATTGAGGGATTGATTTGTTGATTCGTCGTTCTCGTTGAATTAGGTCACCGGTCACTTTCAACCTCCACCACCGCTATACCGCTGTTTTAATCTTCGTCACTGTCACTGGCTTCCTCATGTATGTACATTTTTCTTTATGTTTCTTCTGCGATCGTTGTTCTGTGAAGAATTTTGAAGAAAATCGATGGAGTATTGGACGGGCTTAAGTTTCAGATTGGTTGCACCACTTGCATGTTTGTTGGAGCACCTTTGTCTTTGATATCCTACATTTATCCCATTATTTGATTGATCTTGATTCCAACAATTAAAATTTGACGTATAACTTAATTTCTAGCTACCACCGTGTGTGCCTTTTTTTTTTTTTTAAGATGCTTCTTGTTTGCACAGTGCATGCCATCTTTAGTCCTTTAGATCAAGCTGTTTTTGGCGGCAAGACGTGGACTTTGATGTATTCAAGAGATTCTACTGTCATTTTCTTTGTTCTGTACCCAAGACTAGTTTTTTATACTGCAAAAAGTCGGAGATATTCAATGGACAAAGTAAATTCGTAATTACTCTTTGTGATGAACATTTCTGTTATTGACAAAATTTACTTGGATCATGATATGGTCACAAACTTTGAATGCTTTGAAACTTCTGATATGATTGACTTGTCATTTGTACATCTGATTTTTCGTGGATTCTTAATACTTTCTCTGGTTAAATTATGTTGTTAAGAATAACTGTGATGGTATCTCTGTGAAAGTTTCCGAACTAGGCAAATTAGGAAAAGAATAATGGGAAAGAACATGTCAGGACTCTTCCTGCAGACTAATAATATGAAACAGGTGCTATGCATTTGTTGCTTTTTTGATTGTAACCAGCACACCTATCCCAGTATGGAAAAAAAATAATAGATATGTTATCTACTTTACTATGTTTGTGTGAACTTGTTGGTGGTAAAAAAAGTTGATTTTGCATGCTAGTATCTAATTGAGAAGCTCTACGATCCTGTCCACCTGCAGTGTAGATGGAGATATTGGTTGCAGAGCGAGAACAGCTGAACCGGTATTCCAGGCGCAGGATCTCAAACGCTTTCTTGCTTCGGATTAAAAAGAGGAAAATTCCTGATGCTGGAAGTACAAAGGCCATTAAAGAAAATGACAAGAGGAATGATGACTGCTCATCACTTGAGAGAACAACTGCATCTGAAATTAAACATTTAAGTGGAGAGGTTGAATCATCAAAAGGAAAAAGACTTTCAAAAAGGCCACACGTTGACTCAAAAGTAGTGGAGAATTTTCTTTATGTGCTTTCGGATGATGAATTAGAAGATGAGGAATTGACGTTTTTGTTGAAGTTAAAGGGACGGAGAAGAAACTCTGATTGTGCAAGGACTGATAGAAGCTCAAAAGATACAAGGATAGAAAATTGTCAAACTAGGAATGTTAAGTTGTTTACTTCATCTTCTTCTCCAACATCTTCTATTATTTCATCACATAATAAAAACACTAAATGTTCTGCTCAAAATACTAAGGTAATAATACTGTTATCTGTACATATTTCATGTATGAATTCGATTATTATTATAAACCTTTATTTGACTAGTTTACTGTACTGAAAGAAACCTAACGGTTCTTGTATTGATCAGCGTTGTCGAAAAAATTATGTGGTCTGTCATCAGTGTATGGAGAAGGATAAAAAATCTGTTGTTTCTTGTGTGAAGTGTGAAGAAAATTACTGTCTTCATTGCATTAAGAAATGGTACATTTTCTAATATTTATTTTGAATTTCTTTTTCTTCAGTTGTCCAACATTTTGATATCATGTTTTGATTTTTTAATCTAGGTATCCTCATATGAAAGTAAAGGAGGTTGTGGATTGTTGTCCGTTTTGTCATTATATTTGCAATTGCAATAGATGCCTGCATTCATCCGGGGTTATTAAGGTTTGTTTTCAAAGAGTACAACTCAGATGCTCATAGAATTGCTCTTTTTATCTTTATAATTAAATCATTTTATTTCATTTTTGATTTCAGACATCCAAGAGGGATATTGATGATAATGCAAAGGTTCAGCACTTGCAGTACCTAATTCACCATCTACTCCCGTTTGTACAAGAAATTTGTGAAGAACAAACACAAGAGAAAGAGATTGAGGCTAATATCCAAGGTATTTGTTTCTAAATTTTAATTGGACTTCAGATTCTTGAAGTTATTGCTAATGGAAAATTTTAATATTAGGGATTTCATTTTATGAGGTTCTCATACCACAGACAGACTGTTACAAGTATGAGCGTGTCTATTGGTAAGAACCCCTTCTCTATCTTAGGGAATTAATATGCAATTCTTTCAACCACTGATGAAATGTTCATTTGGTTTTGAAGCAGCAATCATTGTGGAACTTCAATTATTGACCTGCACAGGAGCTGCTCAAAATGTTCTTTTGAACTCTGTCTTGGTTGTTGCCAAGAAATTCGAAAAGGACGACTTTTAGATCACTCATATGTGAAATTTCAATATACAAATAATGGTTATGAATACATGCACGGTGGAGATGCTCTACCAGAATCATGTTTTCCAGAAACACCTTTGGATCATACTGAGCTTGTGGCAGAGTGGAAAGTAAATACTGATGGCACTCTTAAATGTGCTCCAGAGGAATTGGGTGGGTGTGGTGACTGTCTATTGGAGCTCAAACGCATCCTTCCTAGTGGTTGGATATCATCTTTAGAAGTGAAAGCCAAAAAAATGTCACTGATTGCATGGGAACTCGCAAATTTTCACTACCAAGATGTTGAAACTACTAAAGAGATGCTAAGAAAAGCAGCTTCAAGGGAAAACTCTGATGACAATTACCTGTATTGTCCAGCTTTAAGTGACGTCCAAAAATCAGGAGACTTTTTACACTTCCAAAAGCATTGGGTTAATGGTGAACCAGTTGTAGTTCGAAATGCACTTAAAGAAACAAGCGGCTTGAATTGGGAGCCTACAGTCATGTGGCGCACATTAAGTGAAGATGTAAATTCAGATATCAACCCTAACTTTATGGAAGTGAAAGCTATAGACTGTCTTGCTGGTTGTGAAGTTTGGTTCTGTTTTTCCTTTCAAATTTTTACCCAGAAAATTTATTTCAGAACTTGTATATTTGATCTGTTGTAAAGCTAATTAAACAAAATTTTAACTCATGGGATTAACTTGTGATCTAGGTGATAAGACTTCCCATCCTCACTGCCACAGACTTAAATTCGAGTCTTATCCGTGTAATGTTTCATTTATTTAATAAAAAATTGACTTTATTGCATTTTAAAAAAATGACAGGATGCTGACTTTAGAGCCCCCAGAATTGCTGCTGCTTGTAATCTTGTATTCCAATTTGTTTGGATTATTTTGTCAGTGATTTCTCAGGCATTCTCAATCAAAGCAGAAGTTATGCATCTCCATTGTGATTTTGGTTCAACCAATGTTATACAGAAGCCTAAAATACTTCTATCTTATCAATATATGGTTTTTTCTGAGTTCAATACGTGTTAATTTTCCTTCAAAGTAATAGTTCATATCATCATTTAGCAAAACACCTGCACGTAATTTCAGTTTCTAAGGAGAAAACTAGCTTTCAAAGTATTTTTTTGTGGTCCTTATTTTGTAGTTATTTTACTTTTATGAATTTTAGTTTCTCAGCTCCACAATTTGGAACACAGCATCCTTCTACTTTTAGTAAAAGGCAAAATCAAATATGTCAAATTATGGTATTTCTCTGATAATTATCAGTGTATTTCATTATTATTTCTGTTATCTGTTTCTGTACAATAGTTTAGATATATGTATACAAAGAAAACGAAAATTAAACAATAACCATAATTCCTGCATATCCATGTTTTATGGATCCACTACCATTATTGTATGCTCTATGTTTTACTCCACTGAGTCATTGGTGTTTGCCACAACAACACACACCAACACTCCTCCTCAAGTTGGTGCATATATGTCTCTTATGCCCAACTTGTCAAGTGAGTTGTAGAAGTTCCTTGCAGACACAGATTTTGTGAGTATATCAGCCAATTGATCTTCTGATTTAACAAATGGAAGCTTAATAATCTTTTCTTCAAGATTCTGTTTGATGAAGTTCCGATCCACTTCAACGTGCTTCGTGCGATCATGTTGAACTGGATTGTGAGCGATGGCAATGGCTGCTTTGTTATCACAAAATAAGTTCATTTCAGAGTTAGGAGCAACACCAATCTCAGTTAGAAGTTTTTTCAACCAAAGGAGCTCACATATTCCCTTGACCATTCCTCGAAATTCAGCTTCAGCACTGGATAAGGCAACTACATTTTGCTTCTTGCTTCTCCATGTAACAAGATTGCCTCCCACGAAAGTAAAGTACCCAGCAGTAGATTTCCTATCCTTCATATTCCCTGCCCAGTCTGAATCTGTATATCCAAGGACTTCCAATTGGCCATTCTTTGAAAACATAAGTCCTTTCCCAGGGGAGGATTTTAAGTAACGAAGTATTCGCATGACCGCATCCATATGGTCTTCACTTGGGCAGTGCATGAACTGACTCACGACACTCACAGCATACGCAATGTCAGGTCGAGTATGAGATAAATATATGAGTTTACCTACTAACCGTTGATATCTCTGTTTATCTGCTGGTACTTGGTCCACATATTCTTCGAGTTTATGATTTTGAACCATTGGAATATCGACAGGTTTACAATCTAGTAGTCCTGCCTCTGCTAGTAGGTCCAGAGTATATTTCCTTTGGGAAAGACATATGCCTTGTTTTGATCTTGTTACCTCAATACCTAAGAAGTATTTGAGCCCTCCCAAGTTCTTCATTTCAAACTCATTTGACAGTTGTTCTTGAAGCTTAGAGATTTCTTCTTTATCATCCCCTGTAATGATCATGTCGTCTACATAGACTATAAGGGCTGTTATCTTCCCTAATCGATGTTTTAGGAAAAGAGTATGATCAGAGTTGCTTTGTTGGAACCCATATTTCTTCATTGCTGAACTCAACCTACCAAACCACGCTCGAGGTGATTGTTTTAGTCCATACAATGCTCGTTGTAATCTACATGCAGTTTCGTTTCCTGATGTAACAGTATATCCTGGTGGGATATCCATGTAAATCTCTTCCTCAAGGTCACCATGAAGGAAGGCATTCTTCACGTCAAGTTGGTGCAATGACCAATCTAAATTTGCTGCAAGAGATAACAAAACTCTCACAGTTTTTAGTTTAGCCACAGGTGAGAAGGTTTCTTGATAATCTATCCCATGTTTCTGTGTATATCCTTTTGCTACAAGCCTCGCCTTGTAACGATCAACTAACCCATCTGCTTTATACTTAATGGAGAAAATCCACTTGCATCCTACCATCTTCCTCCCTTGAGGCAACTCACTTAACACCCATGTGTTATTCTTCTGCAATGCCTCAAATTCCTCTTTTATAGCTTGAGCCCATTTTGGATCAGATAAGGCTTCTTCAATGCTACTCGGAATTTGACACAAGGAGAGTGTTTGTGCAAATGCCCTAATAGGTTTTGATAATCTTTGAGTAGATACATAATTTGCTATTGGATACTTGGGTTGTCGTTCTTCTCTTTCTGGGGAGTATCGATTTGGAGGTTTACCTCGATTGTGTCTGAAAGGTAAAACATAACCAACAGGTGTATCTATAGCATTAGTTTGTAAAGGTGTGATAGGATAGCTTACCTCAGGAGTGTTCTCAGCAGGAGGATCATTGGGTACTAGAGAATGGAGGGGTACATCAACCACTTCATCTTCTGGAGATTCAATTACTATTTCAGCTTCAGTTCTTGGAAGTTCAAGCTCGGGTCTAGATACGGGCTCCTCCATAATATTGGCACGATCCGAGTATGTTGGACTAGTGTCTAATATTTCAACATCAAGCCAATTTCGTTCTTCACCATAACTCTCCTCCTGAAGAGTGTAATTGGATACCGATGATGGGAAAAAACATTCTGATTCGAGGAAAGTGACATCCATGGTAGTATAGTTTCTTTTAGTAATTGGATCATAACATCGGTACCCCTTTTTTTGTACACCATACCCCAAGAATACACATCGGACAGCACATGGATCCAACTTAGTTCGTTGATTTTTATGGAGGTGGACAAAAGCAACACATCCAAAAATTCGGGGCGGAAGCATTAAAATAGTAGGTAAGGGAAGATGATCAGATAACACCTTTAATGGAGTCTGAAATTGTAAGGTCTTTGTGGGCATTCGATTCAGTAGATACACAGCTGTAGTAACAGCATCACTCCAGTATTTATTAGGCATATGTGCACCGATTAGTAAGGCCCGAGCCGTTTCTAAAATATGCCTATTCTTCCTCTCCGCAGTCCCATTCTGTTGTGGGGTTTGTGAACATGAGGTTTCATGGAGAATACCATGGTTGTCCAAGTATGTCCGGAATTGTTGATTAACATACTCCCCTCCATTATCAGACCTAAGTATCTTAATTTTTTCAGAAAATTGTGTCTGAATCATGGTGTGAAACAGGTGAAATGTAGCAAATACTTCATCTTTATGTTTGAGAAGGTAAAGCCATGTCATTCGTGTACAATCATCAACAAAAATAACAAACCAACGATGACCCGATGACGTAATAACCGGGGAAGGTCCCCAAACATCAGAATGTACCAAAGCAAAAGGAGTCATACTTTTATTCATGCTCATAGGATAAGACGCCCTATGACTTTTTGCTAGGATACAAGTATCACATTTGAAATCTGAATGTGTGATATTTGAAAATAAACTAGGGAGTAGGTGCCTTAAATACCCGAATGATGGATGCCCAAATCTACGATGACATAGCCAAATCTGTCGTTCCTTGTTACCAACAGTACGTTGCATGTGATTGGCTCTTCCTGAACTGAGGTCATCCACATAATATAACCCTCCTCTCCTAGTACCACGCCCAATGATCTCCTTGGTGAGAATATCCTGTAGAAGGCAAAAAGTAGAATACATCAATACTACACAGTTAAGGTCTGAAGTGACCTGACTTACAGACATTAGTCGGTTTGACAGAGAGGGTACAAGCAAAGTATTAGATAATGATAATGAAGGAGATAAGGTCACTGTTCCAGCTCCTGTAACTGGATAAGTGACCCCATTTGCATTGGCAACACGACTCCGTCTTGGCTGGGTTGTATTGGAGAGATCGTTTGGGTCAAATGTCATGTGATCTGTAGCTCCAGAGTCTAGAATCCACTCATCTTTCTCACTACGAGTAGAGATGTGAAATGCTTTACTTGAAATACCTGGATCTTGGGAAGATTCGGCCTGAGAAGTAAGGGATAGTGAGGCATTATTGGTAGCCACAGCTGCTCGCCCATTAGTGTCCCGTTTCTTCCGTGCTTGAAGATCATTCCACCATTCTGGATACCCATGTAGTTTGAAGCAGTTTTCACGGGTGTGTTTGGAGTTTCCACAATGGCCACATTTCATGTCAAGAGATGGTGGATTTCCCGTGGATTTCTTGCTACCCAAGGAAGTTCCTGTTTTTGGTGGCATTAGGTTATGGTGTCCCTTGACCCCTTTAAAAGCCATAACAGCTCCGGGTGTCGTATCTACACCTGTGATCATCACGGTCTGCCTGACCTCTTCCCTACGAACGAATCCATAGGCTTGTTCCACCGTAGGGAATGGTTTGATCTGAAGCACATCACTTCGAGTTTTATCCAATCTATCATCAAGTCCATCGAGGAAGGTATACACTCGATCTTCCTGTACGATGGAGTTGTATTTTTGTATATCAATCGCACACTCCATTGGATTAGGACGACGGAAATCAATTTCACGCCACAACCCTTGAAGGTCATTGTAGTATTTTTCAATGGATCCACCCGCTTGTTTCGTACGAGTAACTTGACGTCGAAGATCATACACCTGAGACGTGTCTGTCCCATCATAGTAAGTGGTAGCCACCGAATCCCAAACCTGTTTTGCAGTTGGGAATCGGATAAAATTTGCAATTAAGGAGGGGTCCATCGAATTGATCAACCATCCTTTGACAATGGCGTTTTCAGTACGCCATCTCCTAAATAAGGGGTCGGTTTCAACAGGTTGAGGAAAATCCCCATTAATGTATCCCAGTTTATCTTTGCCAGAGATATACATCTCTACCACCTGGGACCATAAGGCATAATTGGATCCTCCCAACTTGATACTAATGGGAGCAGTCGACGCTTCAGTTGGCGGAGGTTGTGAGCTGATCTGAGCTCTAGTTAAAACTTTCGTCATTTTCGCCGTCAAATCTTCTAATATGAAATTGGTAGTTAAATCTCTAGATTCCGCCATGAAATCTAAATTTTTTTTTTTTTTTTTTACAATTCGTACAACACTATATAAAGAAAAATACGTAACCCTAAACCTCCCTTTTCACATTCGCGCAGCTGCTAACCCTAAAAATTTCCCCTCTTTTTTTTCAATCTTTTGCGCAGCTCCTTCTTCCTCCTTCTTCCTCCTTCTTCCTCCTTCTTCCTCCTCAGCGCAGCTTCTTCTACTGCGTTTCTCAACGCAGTTTCTTCTACTGTGGCTTCATGCAACTTCTGTTATCGTTGTGTTCTGTTATCGTTGTGTTATGTTTCTTTTCCAGACAAGAAACTGATGGTGAAACCAGCCACTCTGTGAGGCAACCAGCGTTGGAGCCAACCAATTAGACCTGTACGGTTTCAATGAGTAAGTCAGACCGACCACATAGATCGAACCAGTGTCGAGAAACTGTAACCAAACTGGCCACCCCAGAAATCAGATTCAGAGGGTAAGTGTAAACCAGGAATCAAAAAATCAGCAGCAGGAAACAGAAATCAGCTGAAATTAGAAATCTGCAGCAGAAACAGAAATTTGCTCTGATTGCGAATCCCTTGACTCCTTGTAAGTTGTATGCTGATATATATATATATATATATATTTTAAAGTGTAACCCGTAATCTTCTATTGAATTTCTGAACAAATAATCGTGAAATAACTATCTTGCTTTCATTTCTGAGCTGCACATGTTTGGTGTTTGAAACGGCTACAAGAGCTGAAGCAGAAATCAGAACTCAAAAAAAACGAAAAACTGCAGCTACAATCAGTAGCCACACCAGAAATCAGAAATCAGAATTTAGAAATCAGAAACCAGAAATCAGAATTCAGAAATCAGAAATCAACAAATCAGCAAGTCTGCAGATTTGCAAATCAGCAATCAAAAAATGGTAGTTTCGTCATAAATCAGCAGGTAGTTCATTAGCAATATCCTGCTCTGATACCATGTCAAATTATGGTATTTCTCTGATAATTATCAGTGTATTTCATTATTATTTCTGTTATCTATTTCTGTACAATAGTTTAGATATATGTATACAAAGAAAACGAAAATTAAACAATAACCATAATTCCTGCATATCCATGTTTTATGGATCCACTACCATTATTGTATGCTCCATGTTTTACTCCACTGAGTCATACAACACACACCAACAAAATAAACCATCTTTATCACCTTTTTTTTTAAAAGAAAGTTATCCCGATTGACGATAATATTTAATTTATTTATTATTTTCTCTTGTTTTCACAATTCTGTCACAACCGTATAGTATTATTATACAGATTTCGTTTTACTAGTTTTTTTATTTATAGAATTGGATTTCCCAGTTCATTACCATACTCAAAGCAATTCAAATTCTGTAGGTGGAGATAAGTACACGTGAATTTTTTGAAGGTTATACTGAAGGGAGAACATATATCAATTTATGGCCAGAAATGCTTAAGCTAAAGGATTGGCCCCCATCTGATAAGTTCGAGGATCTTCTACCTCGTCATTGTGATGAATTTATTAGTGCATTGCCATTTCAAGAGTACACAGATCCTAGGAATGGTATTCTTAACCTCGCTGTAAAGTTGCCACCATATGTTCTGAAACAAGACACGGGCCCCAAGTCATATATTGCTTATGGAGTTGCAGAAGAACTTGGAAGAGGAGACTCCGTAACTAAGCTGCATTGTGATATGTCAGATGTGGTATGGATTTGTAATCTTGATACATTTTAATAAAATTTGCATCACATTATGGGCAAAAATCAGGAGGCAAAGTTTATATATCGATTTACTTTTGGAGAGGCAAAGTTTTAAGCTAGCATTTTGCATCACTACGAGCATCAAGCATTTTACTAAAAGTAGTGTTGTTTCATCAATAGAAAAATGGCATTAAATAGAATCTTAAACATGCTGGAAGCTGAAGTAAACCAGTCATATTATATGCAGGCATTTTCACTATATATACATGCAATTGCTCTTTAGAAGTAGCTCACTAACTTGTATTACTTAAATTCCAACGTATCAAAGTACATAGTTATTTGTGAAGGTAAATATTTTAACGCACACAGCAGAAGTAGAATTGAGTGATCAGCAACGCATCTCAGTTTCAAGGATGAAAGAATTACACAGGGCCCAAGATGGAAAAGAACATATAAATGCAACAATTTCTGGCAGCTACCAAACAGAACTGTTAAATTTGGGTCTAACTCCATCTCAAAACCCAGGTTATAAGATGGAGGACTGCCCTTGTTTATATGCGCAGCGTGGACGCAATCCCCAGTCGATGTGGGACTTTAACACTCTCCCTCACATCGATAAGGGTCTGTCCCCTTGAGACCGACGGGAATGTTGAGCTTATGGAACCCAAGTGGCGGAATGCATCACTCATCAGTGGCGAAACAACTGCACCAACTGGATAACCTTGCTCTGATACCATGTTAAATTTGGGTTTAACTCCATCTCAAAACCCAGGTTATAAGATGGAAGACTGCCCTTGTTTATATGCGCAGCGTGGACGCAATCCCCACATCGACTGGGGATTGCGCCCACGCTGTGCATATAAACAAGGGCAGTCCTCCATCTTATAATCTGAGTTTTGAGATGGAGTTAGACCTAAATTTAACAAGAACAAATTAAAGATGTGCCAACTGGAGATATTCTGTCTGGTTTCTCCAGTGAAGCAACAGAGGAAACGGGTGGTGCACTGTGGGACATCTTTCGGAGGGAAGATGTTCCTAAGTTAGAAGCCTACCTAACAAAGCATTCAAAAGAATTCAGGCACACGTATTGTTGTCCTGTGGAAAAGGTAATAACCCTTTGTTACTTAATCACCTTTTTAATCATGCTGTAGATAGAGTTCTGATATTTTAGCTGTTTAGGTGATTCATCCAATTCATGACCAATGCTTTTATTTAACTTCGGAGCACAAACGGAAGCTAAAGGAGGAATATGGTGAGTAAAACGTAACTGTATTATCTTTTATTACAATAAAAAAGAAAAATGGCAGGTAAAAAAAATATATTTTCGTTCGAGGTGTTGAGCCATGGACATTCGAGCAGAAACTTGGAGAAGCAATATTTATTCCAGCTGGATGCCCGCACCAAGTTAGGAATCTAAAAGTACTATCCTGTGAGTCTTGATCATATCACTCTTTTTTCTGGGTCTTATAACCACTAATATTCTATACCACATGCAGTCCTGTACTAAGGTTGCCTTAGATTTTGTCTCTCCTGAAAACGTTCATGAATGCTTCCGTTTAACCGAGGAATTTAGACAACTCCCAAGGAACCACAGGGCAAGAGAAGACAAGCTAGAGGTAAGCAAATGATTTTTTTTTGCTAGTACCTACTTTTTGTTTGGATTTGACCATTTGATTACCTAAACCACCTAACCTCTATTGTGACACCTGTGTTTTTCTTTGGTGGCCATTTGTGTAACAGATAAAGAAAATGATAATCCACGCAGTTGACCGAACCATTAAAGATTTGGAAGCCTTGTCAGCAAGCTCAAGGTGTTAGATGTTTAGAAGCCTACATATTTATTGGAGCTTTTTCCAGCTGATTCAATTGAGATCTATACTTGACCTTATATATTTAGTACATATTTACCGGGAATGTTGAGCTTACATGTGGTTTAAGACCTTTTTTGCTTCAAGGTTCGAACTTCACCCTAGTGCTTTAAACTTTATGAAAAAATCTACGATACTATCATGCTATAATGATGCTATTAATGCCATCGACAAGGTTTGAGAAATCGATGGTGAGAGTAGGTAGCTTACAAGGTGTTGGAATTTTCCTTGTATTATAATCCTTTTTTCGCTTATTTTTTTTCATTTGGATAAGCTTTTTATTTTTATTTGAACCGATTAGAAAACAATAGATTTTTTTTTTCAATTTTAAATTAACTTTGCTTAAATACAAAAATAGCATGAAGTGAAATTATTCATTAGTACAGAATATGCATGACATAATACTTCACACCAATTGCTTGGCTGTTAATATTTTTTTCCCAACGAGGCAATGCAGAAACTCCTTAATGGGAGGCAAATAATAGAAAGAATAAAATGGAGAATAAAGAGAGAAGATCCCTAATTTTATAATATAAGGCGGATAAGAATATAGATTATATTTTCTATTTTGTTTCTCAAACTAAATGTATAAATTTATTTATATATTTTTTAATGTTTTTATTTTATAGATTTATAATATATATATATATATATATATATATATATATATATTAAATTGTTTAGTACAAAGAGATAATGTATTTATTATTACATATATTTTATTTTCTCTTTACCATATGAATAATGATTATTTTTTCATTCTTTATTGACTTGTGAATTTTTTTATTCTTATCATAAAATATTTTTACTTTTATTTTTATCATAAAAATAAATAAATTACTAAAAAATTAAAATTAAAAAATAATATTTAAAATTTTATTTGGATCTTGTTCCTCGTTTTGGAGTTTCCTATGGTTTCTTATTCTCTAACTATGATGTATCACCGAAATAATTTCAATTAAAAATGAGGGATAAATCCCAACCCGCCTTGCCTGATTTGCATCCCTAAGTCATGTTTGTTTGGTGTAAATATTTTCTTGAAAAATGTGTGATAATACCTATGAAATCAAAATTACTATTAATATCATTTATACATTGATTTCATACCACGAAGAAATCAATGTTTGAAGAAATAATCAGAAGAAGAAATAAACGTTTCATTCATATATTTTCTTGATTTGTATCGGATATTTACATTGTTTATATAGACAAATACTAATTATTATTTCACCAACTATCATGATTGAATTGTATGATTTACAGTTTGATTGGTAGGCACCGTGTATATTGGAAAAAATGTTTGACATCGGTATAGTGTTTGTTGAATTGTGTTTGCATTAGTCGTTGAATTCAACATACACATCACCTATCCCACTAATCCAAAGCTAATAAATAATTTATCATCACTTAAAAGTATAAAGCAAGAAAGGGTATATATCTTACGTGATCACATCCTTAGTCTCATTGCCCTTGATCATTCAAGCACATGATGAGGTTTCGACTCTTAAGAACACTCTATATTTCCATTGATCCGACCATCTTCTAAGTCACCTGAAATAAGCATGCAAGTAAATACAATTGAATATAATAAATCTAATTTTCCTTTTAAAACAATTTGCCTGATTAATAAATTAAAAATAACATTTTTTTTCTTTAATTGACCCCTTTACACTAGTATAGAGTTATCTACAGTCTAAAATTTACTTGTATGTATTTGTCGATGTTTCAGCAGCTATACATCATCAAAGCTGGACGAGCTTTGTCCTTTTTCGAAAGCACCTCTTAAAATATATACATCATTTCATGCAATATCCTTTTAAAGAAACGAAGAGATCCAAACACAAGAGCTCTTCGATATAACTAATAATGGTAAAGCCACAAAATTTCATAAGAAGGCAAGAGACACTTTAACTTTGTTTATGCTTGTGAGACTTGTAACAGAGCTTTTGAGAATAAAATAAATAAATGCTTCACGATTAAAAAAGAAAAATTTATAATAACTAAAAAAACACATTTTAAGTTTAATTAAAACTTTAAATGGCTTTATCTTAAACTAATTTTAAAAGAAGGAAAAAAAATGTAATAAACTAAGAATATAGAGAAGAATCAATGGTAAAGAATCAGGGACGTAACTAGGATGAATATTCAGAAACGGCATCATACATAAATTCAGTAATAAAAATAAATAATTTTAGAATCACTTATAATTATAATAAAATTTATGATTTTTTTAATGGAATTATTATAAAATAATATAGAAAAAGTTGGTTGATTTTTTAAAAATTTAAGAATTTAAATATTTTTAAATATTATACTAAGTATTATATGTTAAATAAGTATTTTTATACAATTAAAATAAAAATTTAAAACTACGTAAATTAAATTTTAATAAAATTAACATACAAAAAAAATGAAAGAAATTAAAAAATATAAATTATAATAAACATGTAAAAAAATTCAATATATATATATAAAATCAATATTATATAATATAAAATAGATATTTATATAATTATAAATATAGTTAAATTATAAGTACATAAAATATATTATTTTTTAAAAAAGAACTTAAAAACCTAAACTAATAAAATTTAAAAAAAACAACAAAATTACATTATTAAAAATTGTAAACTTTTTATATTCAATTCATATATTTTTATTATTAAAAAAAATTCATTATTTCGCATTACACTTTTTCTAATTAAAATAAAAGTCGTATAATAGTAAAGTTAAAATAAAAAATATATGATTAATAAATGAATACTAGTATAACAAAAAGAAATAAAAAATAATATTATATATTTTTGCAAAATAAAGAGAGATATTAATAATACAATAAAAAAAATGATCAAAAAGTTAAGAGTACACATGTAATTGATAACATGGACAAGCTGATTTTACCTTTGTTTTTTTTTTAAATAGAATAGCAAAAGGAATTAAGGGACTAGTTTTTTTGAAATACTATCTGTTCAGTATTTGCTGATAATAGCATTTTATAAAAAAAACTGTTTTATATTATATACGACAATTTTAGACATAACAATTATAGGATAGGTTTTTGTAAGGAATTTATATATACCTCTTTTTTGTGTTATTAGTTGATACCAAAACCTTCTTAGAGCAAGAAATTCTCAACATCTACTCCTCTATAAGTTGTGTTCTGCTACTATTTTCCTTTAGTTACCTATAATTATAGAGTGAGTAATAGAATTGCTTCTATACTTGCAAAAAAGTTGAAGTTTTATCAGGTTTTCTGGTCAATTAATGACCAATATGTTTAACTAGCTAGTATTATTTTGCTGAAATATGGTTCACATGCATAGATAGGACTCTGTTTCCTAACATCCTTACAAGCATCACCTTAGTGTAACTGACTATTAATTCTGTTACAATTGTATTTGTTTTCTGTTGAATATGACAATTTTTTTTCCCCCAAAGGTTGGTTTGTTCATTCATTCATGTATAATGTGTATACGTGGATGGATCTTATGAAAAATCTACCAAAAAGTTAAATCTACAATAATCAAATTCAATTAATCCCATATGGATTTCTTATCTATGATTATAGAGATTAATAGGTGCTTTTAATGAAAAAAATAAGCAGTTGAATCCACATTCTTATCTTTATGCATTTAAGATTTGAAGTAATTAGGGATTCTTAGAATATAATAATTTATTTCTCAATTTTGGCCCTTTGTTAAGTTCCAGTTATTCATATTTTTTTTTCCAACCAGATTTCTGGTGGAGGAAATTTGAAGTACAATTATTTTATAAAACAAGAGGCGTGGTCTCATGACATTATTTGGAGATGTAGACGTTGCATTATCTCTATCAGTGCCCCTATCTATCAAACAAGGGTAAAAAACCTTATGATACGGGACTCATGGATATTCCATTGCAGACATGGAATAAAAGAGTCATTTCTTTTGACACATCCTTTAATTTGGATTGCTAGCTAAATGTTCAATAATCAATATATTTTTGCAAAATTAGGATAGATCAGTGATCTCTATCAGTGACGCTAATGTACTTTTTTTTTTTTGGGGTCACAAATAGAAAGCTAATAATATACTCTTTTGCACATGTTTTTCCCTCCATAGTCCTTCCGTCCTTCCCTGAAAACCAAAGCTATCGAACTGTACAACAAACGCGAAAACGCCTCTTCATACATTTCTCACCATCTTACTTAAATGCTTATTCTTCTTCTTTACGTGTTTTTGTTATTCTTCCTTTTGCTTACTACTTTCAAAACCAATCCTTCAATTCTCTCCCTCTCATCTTATCTGTTTTTAAAATCAAGTTTTATTCTTAAAAATTCCTATTTATTACTGCCTTCTTATTTTCTTAAACCATTGTATTAAATTGGAGCCTGAGGGGAGCCAAGATGAAGAAGGCTCCACCAATAGCACGGCGCCACGTTATCTGGTTGAGCTGGAAGCTGGTGATACTCCTCTCTACCGTCCTCTGTCTTGTGGCCTTGTTCAGTCTCCATTCTCAGTCTGACTCCGATATCTCCTCAATTTCTCGAGCCAGATCCCGTATTTCTCGTCAGAACGTCTTCTTCGGTCCCTCAAAGATCGCCTTCCTTTTTCTAGTGCGCCGTGAACTTCCCCTTGATTTTCTCTGGGACGCCTTCTTCGAGGTTTATTATTTCTTTTAACTGTCTCTCAATTTTCTGTCACCATTTTCAGGAAAATTAACTGACTGGAATTCCTTGGAAATTCTTTTCTCCAGGATGTTCACGTGGCGAAATTCTCGATTTATGTACACTCTGCTCCTGGCTTTGTTCTTGATGAATCGACAACGAGGTCGCGTTTCTTTCATGGCCGACAATTGCAGGATTGTATTCGGGTGATTAATTCTCAACTAAGAAAATTCATGGTTTCCTTACATGATTCTGTCACTCAGCATTCCGTTAACTGAACCGAGTTTCCTCTGTCGTTATTTTTGTTCCTGAATAGTAGAAATTTCTTATATTAGTAATCTACTACTTGATGTTCTTCAATCAACTTATTGAATTTAAAGATGTTTCTTGTTTGGTTGCTTTGAAATTACTGGACAACAAAAGTGGAATCAGGTTTAATTCTCTAAGAGTATATGGCAACAAAAAGTTACTTTTTAGGGTTTAGGGTTGGGGTGTCATGTTCTAAATTTTGGTACTTTGCAAAACTTGTAGCCAATTTGAAGTGTGAGTGCTTGTTTATTGCCAGGTGTTATGGGGAGAAGCGAGTATGATACAAGCAGAGAGATTACTGTTCGCAACAGCTCTTGAGGATCCAGCAAATCAGAGATTGGTTCTCCTCTCTGACAGGTTTATATCGTTTGTTCTTTGAATCCAATTCTCTTATTAGTTCGTCTCATATAAATTTTGGAAGTTTCAAAGATTTTTTCTACTTTAAATTAATGATACATAATTTAATGCAATACTTTTTTTTTTTGTGATAATAAGAAATTTTGTGATAAATAAGTTAAGTGTCTAATAGGGTGTTATTTGTTATTTATTCTACTGCAGTTGTGTTCCTCTCTACAACTTTAGCTATATATACAACTATCTGATGGCATCTCCAAAGAGTTTCGTGGACAGGTAGATATGGATGTCCTTGATTATTGAGCTTCCAAACACTGATACATATTTTCTTATTAGATGGTCATGAACTTGATTATTGCTTGCATTAAGTCTCTTATTTTGGATCTGGTTGTAGATTTTTGAAAAAAGCTGTTTATTTATGTAGTCTATTTTTCTTGTTAGCTTTCTTGATGCAAAGGAGGGCCGCTACAACCCCAAAATGTCACCCAAAATACCAAAAAGCAAATGGCGAAAAGGATCTCAGGTTAAGTTTAAAAATGTCCAAAATTATGGAAAAAGATTAAAAATAAACTCCATTCAACCCTTTCCCTTCTATCTCTCCTTCTTCTTCTCCCATCCTCCCCAAAAACCACCTCCTCCTATTTCTACAACTACTAGTGGCTTCACCCACCATTAGCACCATCGTCGTTCATCCCTTCCGTGTCTTCACTAGCCACCTCCATCCATTTAGACCACCTTTTTGATTTTGAGCTGACGAAGGTGATGTAACACGATGATATCAAATTTATTTCACGACAAAATCAACCAAAATCATTCGAAAAGATTAAAATCAGCCAAAATAGACCATAATTCATACTAGTTGTCAACAGGTAGTTGATTTTAATGAACCTTCTAAACTTTTGTACACTTTTAATCTTTTGGCTCTCCTAGAGCCTATATTAGACAAAATCCCACTTCAATCAGTATTCTCATTTAGAAGTTTTATTACTTAGAAGCATCACCTTGTTTTTGTTTTTTTAAAGACTAAAGTGTACCATTGATTCCCAAATTTTAATTAAATTCACACGTAAGTGTTTAAACTTTTAAAACGTACAATTTACTCCCAAATTTTTAAAACTTCACATATAAGTTCCTAAACTTTTAAATCTTATAGTTTAGTCCTCAAATTTTTTAATTTTATACTAACTTGGTTACTAAAATACATACTTGTAAATCAAAAATTTAGGATATATGTGTGAAGTTTTAAAAGTTTGGGGGTTAAATTATATGATTTAAAAGTTTAGGGATCTATGTATAAAATTTTAAAAGTTTGAGAACAAAATCGTACATTTTAAAAGATTAAGAAACTATGTGTAAATTTAGTTAAATTTTAGAGACTAATGATACATTTTTTTTTTTTAAGCTTGATGTGTTGCTGTCATTCTTTTTTTTTTTAACTATATATGTAGTTTAATTGGACACATTAATCTAAGAGTGAACAAATAATCTGATCAATTCGTTTAAATTGATAAATCCAATCCAATTTGTCGGATTCAGATCGAATTAGATGGATAAATTTTATAATTGAAATAAAAAATACACAATTCGTTTAGATTTGGATTGACAGATTTTATAATCTGTTGTATTCGATCCGAATCGAATTACCATTAAATTAAAAAAAATGCATATTTTATTTTATAATATGTAATATTTAAATATTATACATATCATAATTAATAATTCAATAGTTGTATAGATATACCGTTGATTTTTTTGATTTTCTTAATTGTAATTATATATAATAAATTTTGCTATAAATACATCAATTTAAAATATAAGGGTTGTGTATATCATGTTTTATATATGACAATAAGTTATAAATAAATTTTAACATCAATCTGACCTTATCTGATCAGAATAGTTCCAATTTGTTTGTATTTGGATTAGTTCGGATTAATTACGTAATCGGATCAGATTCAGATTGAAATTTTTTAAATTTGATTTAGATTGAATGGGATTTGGATTAGCCAAAAACAGGCAATTTTTATCCACTGCTCGTTCATAGATTAATCTATGTTAATATACACGTATTTGAAAGCTTATTAGCCTTCGTTTGCTTCTTTCGAACAAAAAAATGCAAATGGCTTTCCTTTTTACCAAAAATAAGCAATGGAATATTCTGAGATCACCAATGGAAACACCATAATTAGAAAATAGAACTTAATATGCATACATATTCCTTTTTATCTTTTAAAAGTAATCATTTCTAATCTTTCAGCAGACATCACAGTTTTAATTATTACTCCTCCAGTTTTAATTAGTTTTTGGATTTATATTGCCCTTGACTTGAATTTGATTGGGTAATTTCAGTGGATTACTTTGGTACGGAGACATGCTGAAGTCATTGTAGATGATGAGGGTGTTTTGCGAGTATTTAAAAAATTATGCAGGGTATGTAGACAGAAATATTGTCTTGAATTTTGTTGATATATTTTTTCTACTCTCAATATTACCTTCCCTACTTTTGGATGATAAATTCTTTGATATTTCCTTATGCTGTCTTAAAAGCAATAATTATATCCTTATGTATTTCATCAGGCCATAAATTTACTCTTGAATTCGAAAATCTAACATGATTGTAAATAGTTCCAGGATTGAAATTGAAGGATCAATGCAGTCTTCATGGAAATAAGATCTCTCATATTAGAATTTAAGGGGAAAAAAGAAAGAACTAACTGGATTTTGATGCATTTATAAATGCCTCTTCTGATGTAATTCATTTTCAGGAGAAAACAGAACCGTAGAAACATGCTTTAGATTTTGTGTAATTATGTCAAAATTGTTACATTAAATAAAATGAAAAAGAACCTTAATCAGTGTTGGTGATTGAAATTGACTTCAGTGCTTCACTCCTTGCAGAGGCGCCCACCTGTTGACTCCCGGAAGGGAAAGCTGAATATTGTAAGCGTAGTTGAAGAATTTTAGTAGTTTATTCAGTGTCACTAGACTATCATTGTGAAAACTTAGGATGTAATGATGAATATGGTAGCATCTCCATAAATAATTTGCTCAACATTTGTTTCCTTTGAATACTTATGCAGAAACTTCAGAAGCAGCACAACTGTATCCCAGACGAACACTACGTACAAACATTGCTTGCGGTAAGTTATAATTTCTGCCTTTGTTTTACCAGATGTAGTGAGGTACTAAGGTCGTACTTCGTCATCCTTTTGCTTGATCTCACTGTATGTTATCACACATGAATTATTGTGGCTATTTTAACGTTCCTGGCTGTCAGAATCATTATTTTCCGCCTTCTTATGTCTCTCCTTAGATGAGTGAGCTTGAAAGTGAACTTGAACGACGATCTGTTACGTTTACATCATGGAACTTGTCAGCAACTAAGATGGAGAACAAAGCTTGGCATCCCTTTACGTTTAGCTATGCAGATGCAAGCCCCAAAAAGATCAAGGAAATAAAGGTTATTGATACGAATATACGTATCACTCTTTGTTTTAGCAGTACTCTAATACTCTATGATATTCGTTTTAATAGATTGGAGTGTTATATTTACTTGGGCTTTTCTCTTCATGTTGTTGATCTACAGGAAATCAATCATGTTTATTACGAGACAGAGTACCGGACAGAATGGTGCCGTGCTAATTCTACCCCCATTGCCTGCTTTTTATTTGCAAGGAAATTTTCAAAGACAGCTGCAATGCGGCTTTTGAGTGAAGGGGTAGTCGGTCACTTTGATGCCTCTGCATTGTTGGATCCACCACCATAATTCCCATTTTGGTATGGCTCGGTAACCACCAACTGGTCTGGTTTACATAAGATCATAATGTTGTGCAGCATAGATTTTGGTATGCGATATATTTAGAATAATCAAGCTGTGACAGACGGACTAATCTATATAGAAGATGAGTAGATGAAATAGATTATAGAAATCTGATGCTGAATAGAATCAGTCAATTTGGGCCAACTCGAGATTTTAGGTGGAGCGGTTCAAGCAGATTGATCTATATATTCACCACATGATAATGGTTGTATATGTATTAAGATTATTTAGTATCATTTTACGTGGATGTATTCTATCCAATGTTGAATCTTTCGCAGCAGAATTCATTTAACAATTATAATATCGAGATTGCTATTTAATAACAATTGAAGGGGTGACCATTGTTGGTACATATATAGTGGATAATCAGTATAAGAGACCCTAGTCCAGGTCTAATTCACACTGTTTTCAAATTAATATTTGAAAAATAACTTTACGAAGTCACAAAAATTAGTGCAATATTTAACTTAATTAATACTTGAAAAATAATTTTATTATAATATTTAACTTAATTAATAAGTAATATTATATAAATATTTGAGAGTGATGATGGGCTAAAGCCACTCCTAATCTGTGAAAAATTATTGTGTATTAGATTTATAGCTCTGATACTATGTAGAATTTAAAAGCATAATTTTAGATAGAAAAAAATATTAGGATTTTTATTATTCAGAAATTAAATAAAATACAAGTAAAAGTAAGGTTTATATAAACTTACAAAAGAAAAAAAAACTACCATGTCTTAGATTTATAGCTCTGGTAGCTGAGTTTTGATGCTTTTTTCCCCCCTTCATCATCACTCTGTTATGTCACACTCATGAACATATTGAATTATTAATATTTTGAGTTAGTTTATCCCACATAGATATGTCATGTTTATGGTATTATTTCTTTTTTTCTTTTTTGTAAATACATTATGCTTTATTAGCAATTTACGAATTGATTTATTTTATCTTCATATTAGGCAATAGTTTTGTCCTTTTATCATTCATGGAAAATTGCCATGAGCCTATAAGAGAATAAGAGATCAATCGTAGTTGTTGCTATATGCGTTGATAAGAACATAAAAATACATATTTAAATTATGTAAATTAATTTATATTTTTTTATTTAAGGTATTAAAATTAATATTTATATATATTAATTCAATAAATATTGATTTTTATTAATTATAATGATTTATTAACAAAATAACCAAACAACATTTATTTCTTTTAATAGGGACTAACAATGAGTTGATTGGGTTATAATAAGAGTATAAAAATACATATTTAAATTATATAAATTAATTTATATTTATAATTAAAGATATTAAGATTAATAATTATCTATATTAATTTATGCTTCTTCTTTTTCCAGTTTAAGCTATACACCTCTTGTATGGCATGATATGCCCGTTATTTTTAAACGAAACATGGTTTCTTTTTTTGGGTGAAAATATATAGTGAAATAGTAAGTAGTTTGTTTCACATTGTATTGAAATATTAAAATTTTCATATTTCTTTTAAGTATTATTTTATTTTTAGTACTCATCAAAGTTAATACTTAAACATATCAAATACTATTCAAGCCACCGACAGCTTTTGAATAACTAATGTTTTTTATTATCTTAGATTACTTATAAATTAAACTACTTTACATATATATATTTATATGTTTTTTAAGTATATTTATATCATTATAGGTACGCAACAGTAAGAATATGAGCTTTTGTAATGCATCATATGAGAGATATTGTATATAGTCCTAGGTGTAATTGTGAGCATTTCATAAGTTTAACTCATTGGATTATAAAATCAATTAGTAGAATTAAAATATATTGTTTTATATAATAAGAATTTATAATTAATTGTGAGATATATTTTTTGAATGTTTGTTTGCTAAGTTATATATAGTCTTTGTGTTACTGTATTATCTTTTAAATTTTAAATTAAAAGAATGGAAATTATTTACTTTTTAAAAATATTTTAAAAGAAAAAATAACACAATTCCTAAATAAAAATTTATTGCGCAAATGACACGGTACCCATGTCTTGATACTTATAGTAAATGAGAGGAACAATTGTAGTTGAGTCACGTTATAGGTTAGAAGTGTCAAATTATGGTATTTCTCTGATAATTATCAGTGTATTTCATTATTATTTCTGTTATATGTTTCTGTACAATAGTTTAGATATATGTATACAAAGAAAACGAAAATTAAACAATAACCATAATTCCTGCATATCCATGTTTTATGGATCCACTACCATTATTGTATGCTCCATGTTTTACTCCACTGAGTCATTGGTGTCTGCCACAACAACACACACCAACACTCCTCCTCAAGTTGGTGCATATATGTCTCTTATGCCCAACTTGTCAAGTGAGTTGTAGAAGTTCCTTGCAGACACAGATTTTGTGAGTATATCAGCCAATTGATCTTCTGATTTAACAAATGGAAGCTTAATAATCTTTTCTTCAAGATTCTGTTTGATGAAGTTCCGATCCACTTCAACGTGCTTCGTGCGATCATGTTGAACTGGATTGTGAGCGATGGCAATGGCTGCTTTGTTATCACAAAATAAATTCATTTCAGAGTTAGGAGCAACACCAATCTCAGTTAGAAGTTTTTTCAACCAAAGGAGCTCACATATTCCCTTGACCATTCCTCGAAATTCAGCTTCAGCACTGGATAAGGCAACTACATTTTGCTTCTTGCTTCTCCATGTAACAAGATTGCCTCCCACGAAAGTAAAGTACCCAGCAGTAGATTTCCTATCCTTCATATTCCCTGCCCAGTCTGAATCTGTATATCCAAGGACTTCCAATTGGCCATTCTTTGAAAACATAAGTCCTTTCCCAGGGGAGGATTTTAAGTAACGAAGTATTCGCATGACCGCATCCATATGGTCTTCACTTGGGCAGTGCATGAACTGACTCACGACACTCACAGCATACGCAATGTCAGGTCGAGTATGAGATAAATATATGAGTTTACCTACTAACCGTTGATATCTCTGTTTATCTGCTGGTACTTGGTCCACATATTCTCCGAGTTTATGATTTTGAACCATTGGAATATCGACAGGTTTACAATCTAGTAGTCCTGCCTCTGCTAGTAGGTCCAGAGTATATTTCCTTTGGGAAAGACATATGCCTTGTTTTGATCTTGTTACCTCAATACCTAAGAAGTATTTGAGCCCTCCCAAGTTCTTCATTTCAAACTCATTTGACAGTTGTTCTTGAAGCTTAGAGATTTCTTCTTTATCATCCCCTGTAATGATCATGTCGTCTACATAGACTATAAGGGCTGTTATCTTCCCTAATCGATGTTTTAGGAAAAGAGTATGATCAGAGTTGCTTTGTTGGAACCCATATTTCTTCATTGCTGAACTCAACCTACCAAACCACGCTCGAGGTGATTGTTTTAGTCCATACAATGCTCGTTGTAATCTACATGCAGTTTCGTTTCCTGATGTAACAGTATATCCTGGTGGGATATCCATGTAAATCTCTTCCTCAAGGTCACCATGAAGGAAGGCATTCTTCACGTCAAGTTGGTGCAATGACCAATCTAAATTTGCTGCAAGAGATAACAAAACTCTCACAGTTTTTAGTTTAGCCACAGGTGAGAAGGTTTCTTGATAATCTATCCCATGTTTCTGTGTATATCCTTTTGCTACAAGCCTCGCCTTGTAACGATCAACTAACCCATCTGCTTTATACTTAATGGAGAAAATCCACTTGCATCCTACCATCTTCCTCCCTTGAGGCAACTCACTTAACACCCATGTGTTATTCTTCTGCAATGCCTCAAATTCCTCTTTTATAGCTTGAGCCCATTTTGGATCAGATAAGGCTTCTTCAATGCTACTCGGAATTTGACACGAGGAGAGTGTTTGTGCAAATGCCCTGATAGGTTCTGATAATCTTTGAGTAGATACATAATTTGCTATTGGATACTTGGGTTGTCGTTCTTCTCTTTCTGGGGAGTATCGATTTGGAGGTTTACCTCGATTGTGTCTGAAAGGTAAAACATAACCAACAGGTGTATCTATAGCATTAGTTTGTAAAGGTGTGATAGGATAGCTTACCTCAGGAGTGTTCTCAGCAGGAGGATCATTGGGTACTAGAGAATGGAGGGGTACATCAACCACTTCATCTTCTGGAGATTCAATTACTATTTCAGCTTCAGTTCTTGGAAGTTCAAGCTCGGGTCTAGATACGGGCTCCTCCATAATATTGGCACGATCCGAGTATGTTGGACTAGTGTCTAATATTTCAACATCAAGCCAATTTCGTTCTTCACCATAACTCTCCTCCTGAAGAGTGTAATTGGATACCGATGATGGGAAAAAACATTCTGATTCGAGGAAAGTGACATCCATGGTAGTATAGTTTCTTTTAGTAATTGGATCATAACATCGGTACCCCTTTTTTTGTACACCATACCCCAAGAATACACATCGGACAGCACATGGATCCAACTTAGTTCGTTGATTTTTATGGAGGTGGACAAAAGCAACACATCCAAAAATTCGGGGCGGAAGCATTAAAATAGTAGGTAAGGGAAGATGATCAGATAACACCTTTAATGGAGTCTGAAATTGTAAGGTCTTTGTGGGCATTCGATTCAGTAGATACACAGCTGTAGTAACAGCATCACTCCAGTATTTATTAGGCATATGTGCACCGATTAGTAAGGCCCGAGCCGTTTCTAAAATATGCCTATTCTTCCTCTCCGCAGTCCCATTCTGTTGTGGGGTTTGTGAACATGAGGTTTCATGGAGAATACCATGGTTGTCCAAGTATGTCCGGAATTGTTGATTAACATACTCCCCTCCATTATCAGACCTAAGTATCTTAATTTTTTCAGAAAATTGTGTCTGAATCATGGTGTGAAACAGGTGAAATGTAGCAAATACTTCATCTTTATGTTTGAGAAGGTAAAGCCATGTCATTCGTGTACAATCATCAACAAAAATAACAAACCAACGATGACCCGATGACGTAATAACCGGGGAAGGTCCCCAAACATCAGAATGTACCAAAGCAAAAGGAGTCATACTTTTATTCATGCTCATAGGATAAGACGCCCTATGACTTTTTGCTAGGATACAAGTATCACATTTGAAATCTGAATGTGTGATATTTGAAAATAAACTAGGGAGTAGGTGCCTTAAATACCCGAATGATGGATGCCCAAATCTACGATGACATAGCCAAATCTGTCGTTCCTTGTTACCAACAGTACGTTGCATGTGATTGGCTCTTCCTGAACTGAGGTCATCCACATAATATAACCCTCCTCTCCTAGTACCACGCCCAATGATCTCCTTGGTGAGAATATCCTGTAGAAGGCAAAAAGTAGAATACATCAATACTACACAGTTAAGGTCTGAAGTGACCTGACTTACAGACATTAGTCGGTTTGACAGAGAGGGTACAAGCAAAGTATTAGATAATGATAATGAAGGAGATAAGGTCACTGTTCCAGCTCCTGTAACTGGATAAGTGACCCCATTTGCATTGGCAACACGACTCCGTCTTGGCTGGGTTGTATTGGAGAGATCGTTTGGGTCAAATGTCATGTGATCTGTAGCTCCAGAGTCTAGAATCCACTCATCTTTCTCACTACGAGTAGAGATGTGAAATGCTTTACTTGAAATACCTGGATCTTGGGAAGATTCGGCCTGAGAAGTAAGGGATAGTGAGGCATTATTGGTAGCCACAGCTGCTCGCCCATTAGTGTCCCGTTTCTTCCGTGCTTGAAGATCATTCCACCATTCTGGATACCCATGTAGTTTGAAGCAGTTTTCACGGGTGTGTTTGGAGTTTCCACAATGGCCACATTTCATGTCAAGAGATGGTGGATTTCCCGTGGATTTCTTGCTACCCAAGGAAGTTCCTGTTTTTGGTGGCATTAGGTTATGGTGTCCCTTGACCCCTTTAAAAGCCATAACAACTCCGGGTGTCGTATCTACACCTGTGATCATCACGGTCTGCCTGACCTCTTCCCTACGAACGAATCCATAGGCTTGTTCCACCGTAGGGAATGGTTTGATCTGAAGCACATCACTTCGAGTTTTATCCAATCTATCATCAAGTCCATCGAGGAAGGTATACACTCGATCTTCCTGTACGATGGAGTTGTATTTTTGTATATCAATCGCACACTCCATTGGATTAGGACGACGGAAATCAATTTCACGCCACAACCCTTGAAGGTCATTGTAGTATTTTTCAATGGATCCACCCACTTGTTTCGTACGAGTAACTTGACGTCGAAGATCATACACCTGAGACGTGTCTGTCCCATCATAGTAAGTGGTAGCCACCGAATCCCAAACCTGTTTTGCAGTTGGGAATCGGATAAAATTTGCAATTAAGGAGGGGTCCATCGAATTGATCAACCATCCTTTGACAATGGCGTTTTCAGTACGCCATCTCCTAAATAAGGGGTCGGTTTCAACAGGTTGAGGAAAATCCCCATTAATGTATCCCAGTTTATCTTTGCCAGAGATATACATCTCTACCACCTGGGACCATAAGGCATAATTGGATCCTCCCAACTTGATACTAATAGGAGCAGTCGACGCTTCAGTTGGCGGAGGTTGTGAGCTGATCTGAGCTCTAGTTAAAACTTCCGTCATTTTCGCCGTCAAATCTTCTAATATGAAATTGGTAGTTAAATCTCTAGATTCCGCCATGAAATCTAAATTTTTTTTTTTTTTTTTTACAATTCGTACAACACTATATAAAGAAAAATACGTAACCCTAAACCCCCCTTTTCACATTCGCGCAGCTGCTAACCCTAAAAAAATCCCCTTTTTTTTTTCAATCTTTTTTCGCAGCTCCTTCTTCCTCCTTCTTCTTCCTTCTTCTTCCTCCTTCTTCCTCCTTCTTCCTCCTCAGCGCAGCTTCTTCTACTGCGTTTCTCAACGCAGTTTCTTCTATTGTGGCTTCACGCAACTTCTGTTATCGTTGTGTTCTGTTATCGTTGTGTTATGTTTCTTTTCCAGACAAGAAACTGATGGTGAAACCGGCCACTCTGTGAGGCAACCAGCGTTGGAACCAACCAATTAGACCGGTACGGTTTCAATGAGTAAGTCAGACCGACCACATAGGTCGAACCAGTGTCGAGAAACTGTAACCAACTGGCCACCCCAGAAATCAGATTCAGAGGGTAAGTGTAAACCAGAAATCAAAAAATCAGCAGCAGGAAACAGACATCAGCTGAAATTAGAAATCTGCAGCAGAAACAGAAATTTGCTCTGATTGCGAATCCCTTGACTCCTTGTAAGTTGTATGCTGATATATATATATTTTTTTTTTAAAAGTGTAACCCGTAATCTTCTATTGAATTTCTGAACAAATAATCGTGAAATAACTATCTTGCTTTCATTTCTGAGCTGCACATGTTTGGTGTTTGAAACGGCTACAAGAGCTGAAGCAGAAATCAGAACTCAAAAAAAAACGAAAAACTGCAGCTACAATCAGTAGCCACACCAGAAATCAGAAATCAGAATTTAGAAATCAGAAACCAGAAACCAGAAATCAGAATTCAGAAATCAGAAATCAGAAATCAACAAATCAGCAAGTCTGCAGATTTGCAAATCAGCAATCAAAATATGGTAGTTTCGTCATAAATCAGCAGGTAGTTCATTAGCAATATCCTGCTCTGATACCATGTCAAATTATGGTATTTCTCTGATAATTATCAGTGTATTTCATTATTATTTCTGTTATATGTTTCTGTACAATAGTTTAGATATATGTATACAAAGAAAACGAAAATTAAACAATAACCATAATTCCTGCATATCCATGTTTTATGGATCCACTACCATTATTGTATGCTCCATGTTTTACTCCACTGAGTCATTGGTGTCTGCCACAACAACACACACCAACAAGAAGTACATTTTTCTGCTTTTCCCTTTAGGAGGGATCATTAACTCCCTCCCTTCATCTAATGTTTAAACTGATAAGTATATATATTTTACGTCATGAAACACAATAAAGGCATACATACATGATTTATGAAGGGAATATTTGGTAATTCAAGAACCCACAAATTAGTAAAATTAATAATCAAGGAAAATAAAAACAATTATCAAATAGGGCATTATTCTAATAACAGTAAGTTACATCTTAATTATTATTTTGTGCTTAATTAGTTCTATGGTGAAGTATATGTTTATTCTTACCCTAGCATGCAACTAAACACCGTATAATGATTATTTGTAAGATAATGTTGTTGCGATAGTAATTGGAGCAGTAACATTGCTACCGGCCTTAATTTTAACATTTGCACTACACTTTTTCATTTTAAATGTATTTGTGGAACCAGTTGTTCTCATCAATTGCTTATGAAAATTCTACCATTCATTATCTGTATATGTTGAAGATGTGCAAAGCTCAGTATAGATCCGTATGCATGTATAGACAAGTAAGTTATTTTCTATGAATATAAAAAAAGATATTTATATTTATTTAATTTATTAATAAATAATTTATTGATAAAATTATTGTATTAGATACTCTATTATTTAAAATAATCAACTTAAGTTCTTACTTTTAATTTTAAGATTTTAAAATAAATTTGAGTACTTTTTTTGTTTTGGCATATTAATTGATAACTATTCTCGATAGTTTTATAAAATTAAATATTTTTTATACTCATAAAGATTGATATTTTAATTCTTATGTTTATCTCTATTTGATAAAAATAAATCTAATCAAATATTATAGAGAAAATTGTAAAATCAAACATTGATTCTTTTATAAAAAAAGAAGTTAAAGTTGCGAGATTTTAGTTTCCAATCTTATTCAATTATAAATAGAGTTGTTACTTAAAAAATATTTATTTTAAATGAGAGGAGGTCTAAAATATTTGTTTATGGGAATAAAAATGGTATATATTAAAAAAAGATGAATTATCAATATTCTTCATATGCTAATACTAATAACATGCCATAATAATGTGAAACAGTTGCAAGATTTAAAATGATCTCACCTTTTATGCATTTTAATTTATATTTTTAAGTTATTATCAACTGTTATTGACATTGTAACTTCAAAAATCTTATTTTTTTAAATTTATTAACTAATAAAAAAACACAACAAACGAAATCCAATTACAACTTTTTATATAAGTTAATAGATGTTCGATAGGATGTTGAAAATTTAAGAAAAACAATAAGAAAGAACAATGAAGAGTACGTAAAAACTTTTGAAAAATTCATTATAAAATCTAAGTATATATTTTTGAGTGTTTACCATGTATGGCTTTTATAACCTTAACATACTATCATTTTTCTCTTATATAACACAGTGATAACTCTAATAAAACCTAGATATCATAACAACCTTCTCAAGAATTGATAACAAACTCAAACAAACTCTATTTACTGATTTATAGATCACTTAACTTTCACACACGGATATACCAATCAGTTAGGAGTGATCTGATTGCCTAATATTAGAGATACTAACAAATTATCACCCATTAATTTTAATTATTAATACATTACTTGTTAATTATTTATATTTACCATTTATTATTTATTAGTACTATAACATTATTAATTTTTTTCCCAAACTTTATATTGATACAGTTCTAGACCAAAAAACCAAATAATCAAATTTGGAAGCATACGAGTAGTTTTTTGATATTAGAACTTTAATCTTTCTTTCTTTCTTTATTTTTATTTTGGTTGTTGTTGTTGTTGTTGTTATTTGTGGTCGAGGGAGGTTGTTTATACTAGGATCTCGTCTTTTGTTTTGGTCTTAATGTAGGTATAAGCTGCTGGCATATATTAGATCAACGATCATCTGTAAAATATTTGTAAATTCATTATGCGATAAAATATTGGGAAGCTATTATAAGTAATTAGATACAGACTTAGTCCTGCTCTTGGTCTTTATTTAAATGAAATTCATGGTTTTATTAACTAAAAATCAATTAAAAAAGTATTGGTCATTTAATTAAACAAAACAATACCACTTGCAATATTGTAATACTATTAATATGTAAAATAGCGTTTAAATACTTGCATGTGCTTTTACAATAATTACTTAAAGTTTAATTTAGTGAGAAAGTTAACAATAATATTTTTATATATTTATTATTTTATTAAAAATATTGGTTTTATATAAAATATAAACCAAATAATTATAATATAATAAATCATGGTTATTAATTAGATTTTGAACACAAACCTCTAATTCTAATATTATAAATTGTTAGGAAATTAACTCATACAAAAATTTAATACCAGATTTATTTTTGTACATTTACTATCATTAATATTTAATTTAGAGCCATCACTTATCTATTCCTCTTATTTCTTCATTAAGTGTATTGATAATCATGGTTAATATACAAGTCATCATTATAAATCTAACTCCCAAACATATGACATTCATTACCAAACATGACTACTTCACTGTACGTAACACCACCACCTCAAATTGATGCTAGACATAATGTACCAATTATGCAAAATTATTATTATACGTTAGATCAATTCTTGTGTATCATTTAAAGAACCAATTTAACGATGAATTTGATTAGGTTGTGACATGGTTAAACCCTGTAATCAAGAATGCAGATCATGCATCGCAACAACAAAAGATAAGTGTATTTTGATTCCAATATAGAATCAAGCTTGTCAACAACTATCTTTTGAATTTTAAGAAAAAGACTTTTACATATATATATGCATGCAGATCTATACTGAGATTCGCACACCTTCGACATTTGCAAATAAAGAATGTGAGAATTTTCATAAATATTTGATGAGAGTTAGTTTCACTAATATAGATGAAACTGAAAAATGTAGTACAAATGTATAAATTATAGTAGGTGGTGGTATTACTGCCCCAATTATAGTTACATCAACATTATCTTACAAATAATGCTTATCTGTTTTACTTTTGAGAGTTGAAGTTGCGTAAAAGTTCTAAAACAAGAATAAACATAGTCTACACCATAAAACTAAGCAACTTATTGTGATTGGAATAATGACATTTTGTTATGTTTTGAATTAGTTAATTTTGTATTCTTTATAATGCATTACTCACATCTTTTGCATGCTTTGTTGTGCCTTACTCTTTTAAATTTAATTAATAAAATTATGTTTTGAATTAGTTAATTTTGTATTCTTTGTTTGATATTAAATATGTAACAAGTACACGACCTAATATATGTCAGTACCCCACTATGATACAACAAGGTTATAAGGATGACTTAACAATGGTCTAAGCCCGACGAGCTCGATTGTGGGTGACTTGGAAAATCTACTTGGAAATCTAGAACGATCTGTATGTAACAACTTACCTATGTGAATGCCTATGACGACCTATTTTCTGCTTATTAGTTCGTATGTAATGTTATCAAATCACGTAATTACCATGTATCTAGGTCGCTGAATATATAACCCACCATGTACCTAAGATGTTATATATACACCCATTCAATGAGAAGAATACATGATCTATTTATTTTGTCAATATTCTTACTTCTCTCTAAAAATCATTAGAATTCCTTACATAGAGAATTCTCTCCAAACAATTGACACTGTCTATGGGAACTCAAATCTTTCTAATCCATAGTTGGCATTTGAGACCTTTATTTTATTTCAAGGAGAATTATCTCGTGTTTTAGAGACATTTACTCCACACAAAAAATGAACAGGAATAAGTAACGAGCTGAAATAATGAGCGTTTGCACAATTCGTAGTGATAGATTTGGCGTTGAGGACAAGGCGACTTGTAGGTCGTTATAGTAGGACCACGATGAACTGTGGCTAATGCAGATTGAGAGTGAACTGATGTCAGAGCATTGGCTCGAATCACCCATTCATAGGCTAAGTTAACAAGCGCTGGTCGTTTCTTGCTGGTTGTTCTTAGACCTAGGAATTGTCACCAAATGAAAGTAAGGTGGTTGTGCCGTTCTTAGCAAAGCATTTATTTTTTGCTTGATTTATACACGTTGATGGTGAGAATAGGAAGTCTTTGTCTTCAACTTCAAAACTTGTAATGCACAAAATCTGGGCATCTTACTACGGTAATATATTATCAAGTTCTTAAACCAGCAACATTTCCATAAACAGCAGGACCCATAAATTTTTTTAAGGAAGGATAACTATTGTTTAGCTGTTATACTTAACATAAAATAATTAATAAATTATCCTTTTGATTTTGAAATACTTATTTCATTATCTTACCTTTTAAACTTGATATAAATTTAGATTTAATTCAAAATTATCGCATTAATGATAAAATTGCTCCTTGTAGTCAATTTAATTTTAATTGGTTTATTTTAAATTTTGTGACTGAAGTTAAATTCTTTTAAAAAAATCTTTTGTGCCAAAATAATTTAAATTAATTTAGAAAAATAGAGATCATCAATGAGTTGGTTGGGTTGTGATAAGAGTATAAAAATACATATTTAAATTATATAAAATAATTAATATTTTTAATTAAAAATATTAAAATTAATAATTATCTATATTAATTAATGGATATTGCTTTTCCAGTTTATGCTATAAACCTCTTTAGCATGCATGTCTCATTAGTTTTTTCACAAAACATATTGGTTACTTTGTTTTGTCAAGGAATATAGTAAAATCGTAAGTAGTTAGATTCACATTGTGTGTTAAAAAATTCATATTTTTTTTACTCTTTTTTTTTCAAGTACTCATCAAAGTTTATATTCAAATATATATATCAAAAACATTTAAGCCACCAATAACTATTGTTTAATTGAAATTTTTTATTACCTTAGATTACTTTATAAAATTTCACTATTTTATATATACGTTTTTAATGATATTTATCTCATTATAGGTCCCACAAGAAACAACAAAATGAATATGAATTTTTGTAATATGAGATTTATAATTAATTGTGAGATGTATTTCTCAAATACCTATTTGTGTAATGAATGTGTGCTAAGTTATATATATATATATAGTAATTACCCTCTCTTGATACTTCTAATAAATGAGAAGAATCAGTGTAATCGAGTCACATTATAGGTTAGAAGACCACCTAATTTGCATGTACATTAATTTAATTTTCTGCATTTGCTTCTATCTTTTTATATTTCAATGATAAACTTCATTAATTTTTTTAATTTCAATTTTTAATTACTTGCTCAGCCAAGATTATGAGCCAAAATTGTTATACTTTGAAGTTAGATGTACAATTTTTGATTTTCTTGAAAATAATTCCTAACATGTTGCCCTGCACTCATACAGTATGCATCATTTATACACAAACACAGGGAGTAAAATAATAATGTTTTATTAATATAATTTAAAAGAGAAAGATACATCAATAATGTAACAAGAACATAAAAATATATATTTAAATTATATAAATTAATTCATATTTATAATTAAAGATATTAAGATTTGTAATTATTTATATTAGTTTATGCGTCCTATTTTTCCGGTTTATGCTATGCAACACTTGTATGACATGATATACGCGTCTAGTTATTTTTTTAACGAAACATGCCGGTTACTTTTTTTTTTTTTTACGAAGAAACATAGTGAAATAATAAGTAGTATGATTCACATTGTATTGAAATATTAAAAATTTCATATTTGTTTTAAGTCTTATTTTATTTTTAGTACTCCTCAAAGTTATCATTTAAACATACACTGACTAATGTATTTTATTATCTTAGATTACTTTATAAAATTTAACTACTTTACGTATGTATTTATATGTTTTTTTTAATTATATTTATATCTAGTGACGTGAGAAGACAACCAGAAGAATATGAGCTTTTATAATGCATTATATGAGAGTTATTGTATATAGTCCTACCAGTAATTGTGAGCATTTCATAAGTTTAACTTATTGGATTATAAAGCCAATTAAGAGACTTAAAATATATTGTTTTATATAGCAAGAATTTATAATTAATTATGAGATATATTTTTTGAACGTTTGTTTTTATAATAAATGCATGATAAGTTATATATAGTCTTTGTATTAAGATAAAACTTAGTGCATTATCTTTTAAATTTTAAATCCAAAGAAAACAATTATTTACCTTTTTAAACATCTTTTCATAGAAAAAAAAAACATAATTCCTAAATGAAAATTTATTGCACAAATGGCATGGTACCCGTTTCTTGATACTTATAGTAAGTGAGAGGAACTAGTGTAATTTATGAAGGATATGTGTTTTAAAAGTTATTCTTTTTGATAAAGATTTATGTATTATTTATGATTTTTAATATTATGTATTTTTTTTTTTTTGAGATTAACATGTTATATTTTGAAAGTGTTCAAAAAGATGTACTTGATTTTAAACTATAGAACTCTTAAAATGAGAAACATGTAATCCTAAATATGTTCACAATTGTGGTAATTAAAGAGGAACATTAACTACTATGAAAGATTTTCATGCCGATTAAAAGTACATTGTAGTTTTATAAATGTTAATAAGAGATTATCATTTAATGACACGAGTATATAAAATATGTATTTTATATATTGAACATGATATAACTAAATTGAACATTATATGGATTATGTTTTGTGTCATTATTGTTTCCATTGTGTCTTTAGAATCTTAGATATGAGATGTGTAGGTTTTTCACATAAGAATTATATAAATTAGAAGAAAAATATTATAATGCATTATTTACACACAAACACAAGGAATAAAAAAAAATGAGACATAATTTTATTATTATAATTTAAAAAAGAAAGACACATCAATAATGCATTTAAAAGCCATGAGGTAATTAATATGCATTATATGGTGTGTGTGTGTTTACATCACAAAAAGGCATTATTCTAATCACAACAAGCTGCATCTTAATTAGTATTTATTGTGCTTAATTAGTTTTATGGTATGTGTGTTTATTCTTGCCCTAGCATGCAACTATACACCGTATAAGGATTATTTGTAAGATAATGTTGCTGTGACTGTAATTGGAGCAGTGACATCACCACCTGCCTTAATTTCAATATTTGCACTACATTCTTCTGTTTCATCTGTATTTGTGGAACCAGATCTCATCAAACGCTTATGGATATTCTCCCATTCCTTATCTGTATATGTCGAAGGTGTGCGAAGCTCAGTATAGATCTGCATGCATATACAAGCAAGTAAGTTATTGTCTATGAATATAAAAAGATAGTTATATTTACTTAATTTATTAAAAATAGCTTGAGTTTACGTCTGAATCGACACAAATTTACCTTTTGTTGTTGTGGTGCAGGATCTCCGCTCTTGGTTGTTGGGTTTGACCATGTCACCACCCAATCAAGTTCATCATTGAATCGGTTCTTCAAACGATATACAAGAGCTGATCCAACATAATAATAGTTTTCCATAATTGGTGCTTTGTGTCGAGCATCAATTTCAGGTGATGGTGTTGCAGTGAAGTAGTCATGTTTGGTAATGAATGTCATAGGCTTTGGAGTTTGATTTATAACAATGACTTGTGCACTTGCCATGATTATCAATACACTTAATGAAGGGATAAGAGAGGAAGTAATGAGAGTTAACACTGATTAGAAAGATGGTGTTTTCCTTGACAAGAGTAGCATTTGAGGACATCATCTTTTATAGGCAAAAAATGTAGGTCTTTGAAAATTACACAATTAATGACCCTAAAATATTAATAGTTAAAGCATCTAAGTATTTGAAATATGGAAACTTTGCTTCATTTATTTATTAATAGTACTGCTATATTATAAATTAGGTACATTAGTGGTATTGTTTTGTTTATTAATGACCAAGACATAATGCTTTTTAGTTAATAAAACCATACTCGTATATTAGAGTATATTATTTTCACATAAATTGATATTTTATTTGGTATGTAATTAATAATTTATTGAAAAATTATTGTATTAGATACTATATCATTTAAAATGATCAAACTTAAGTTCTTACTTTTAATTTAAGATTTAAAAAATAAGTTTACATATTTGATAAAATAAATCTAATCAAATATCATATAGAAAATGACAAAATCAAATATAGATTCTTTTATAAAAAAAAAAGTAACAAAGAACGATTAAAAGTGTGAGATATGAGTTCCAAATCTCATTCAATGTATAAATAGAATTGTTATTCAAAAAATATTTATTTTAAAAGTGGAAAGCCTAAAATATTTGTGTATGCATGGGAATAAAAGTGATATATATTAAAAATTAGATGAATAATCATTCCACATGGGCTAACGCTACAAACTAATAGCATGTTAGAATAATGTGAAACAATAAAATATTTAAAATGATCCCACTTTTTTTATATTGTTTTAATTTATATTTTTAAGTTATCATTGATACACATCAATATAATTCAAGATCAATGTATATATTTTTTTATTAAAAAAACACATCTTATCCTATATAAGAAACGACTATCTTCTATTAAAAAAACTTCCAAGAATTAAATGAATAACTATGTTATCTTTTAAAATTATTTTATCATATCGTAATAGATCAATTTCTAGAATTTTATATGCTTTCTTATCAATTCTTGTAACAATTGATGGCTTCTTCTAATTTGGAGGTAAATCACGCACTTCATCCAAAAGGTGATGAATTGAAACTCAAGTGTACAAGATTGACATTAGACTTTAATCCCTTAACTATCAGTTAAGAGTTGTTAAAATTTTAAGATATCTTGCTAAAAACCGCTCAATGTATACATCCTTCTCAAAGTAAAATAAAAAAATTGATTTATCGAGTGCTTTGAGCTCAATACCTTCTTTCTTCGTCCATGCATTTTAAAAGACTCTTAGTAGGTACTCTGGATTCACGTATCGATTAGTAATGACACCAATCACAATCACTAAATCCCATGAATTTCGATCCTCTTCAAGCGAATCCTCAATCTCAAGCATGAAATCAAGATTATCTAATTCACTCATTATCTTCTCTATACCAATATGAAACACTAGAACCTCAAAATTCTTCAAGATAATCATGAAAGATCAAAGAATTAAAGTAGCAATGCTTACTGAGCACATATTCATACCATAACACTCAAACATGCTTATAGTGTAGAATTAGGTCCAGAGAAGTCGATGATACACACCAAATCAGCTCCACCACCACGAGCCGTTACAACCAACGAACCGAGCGCGCCAATCGACCAGGGACGGACGACGAAGATTGATGCAGCTCGAGCACGAGGAACAGCTGGCTCTTTCTGTTAGAAATGTCAGAAAATTGGTTAGCACACTAGTGCACGAGATTCACACAATTTCTTCATGAATTCTCTTTGAATTGTTAGGCTATATATAAAGTCGCAAGAAATGGAATAAATAACAAGAGATTTTACCTGATTTTCCCTTCTTCTTTATATCTTCTCCTCTTCGCGTTCTTCTCTCTACCCTAATTTGTATCAGTGGTATCAGAGCTGGTTGCGAGAATGGATACACGAGGCAAATCAAATCTAGAATTTTGTAATGATGTAATCAACACCCTCGCACGTCACGATAACACATTACAAGCTGTGCTCATAGAGTTACAGGCATTACGAGAAGCTCGTAACTTACCTGAGGATAACCCCTTTGGAAGAGACGAAACCCACCATTCACACCCCCACACTTCGCGATCAGTCACAGAAAGCAATCACCCCCAATTAAGGCTGTCCTTTCCAAGGTTTTCAGGAGATGATCCTACAGGTTGGATTTATAAGGCTGAGCAGTACTTCGAGTTCACTAATATAGCGACTGACCAGCAAGTACAATTGGCTTCCTTCCACTTGGAAGGCATCGCCTTACAGTGGCACCGATGGCTGACAAAATTTCGTGGACTTCTCACCTGGGAGGAATTTTCCAAAGCTGCCCAACTAAGGTTTGGACCTACAGCCTTCGAAGATCCTTCAGAGGCACTATCTCGTCTAAAACACACAACGAGTGTGACAGCATATCAGGAATCCTTCGAGAAACTTTCTCATTGTGTGGATGGGTTACCTGAAGAGTTTCTAATTGGTTGCTTCATCGCAGGACTAAGGGATGAGATCCGAATTGATGTTAAAATCAAGCAACCCAGAACTCTAGCTGATGCCATTGGTGTGGTATGTTTAATTGAAGAAAGGAATTGCTTACAGAGGAAATCCTCAGCCATGTCCCGTTTTCAACCACCTGTCAACAATATTAAACCAATAACTAACACTAGTGTAGGACTGTTAGGACCTACTCCTATCCAACGTAGTGGCTCTAACCCTCCCATAACCTTTCGAAAGTTGACCAATCAGGAGGCACGTGAGAGGCGAGAAAAAGGATTATGCTACTACTGTGATGATAAATTTGTTGCAGGTCACCGATGTGCACGTCCCTAACTCTTCATGATGGAAGAAGTAAACCAAAATGAGATAGAAGAATATGAAGAAACCGCAATACTATCGGGTCCCCAGATAATACTACCTGAGATCTCTTTCCATGCTATATCAGGAACTGAACATACTCAAACCTTACGTATTATGGGGAAATTGAAAAACAAAGAGGTATTAATTCTGATAGATGGGGGCAGCACCCATAACTTCATCGATCAAGCCTTAGCCAACCAATTTGGCTTACCAATAACCATAGGAAGAAAATTAGAAGTCATGGTGGCTAACTGTGAGAAGTTAGAATGCATGGGACAATGCTGCAACCTCACTCTTATCATTCAAGGGTATCCTATAGAAGCTGACTACTATGTGTTACCAGTAGCAGCCTGTCAATTGGTTCTAGGGGTTTAGTGGCTAGAAAACCTTGGACCTATTCAGATGAATTACAAGAAGCTGACCCTAAGTTTCAATTCAGAAGGAACCACACACACCTTCCACGGGCTGGGAAGAACCAGCATGACAACCTTAAACCCTAAGGAATGCCAGAATGTACAGGGTGTAGGGTTATTCCTACAAATAAGACCAATAACCAATCATCAGAAACCTTCCCAGATAGACTCTCCGGAGATAAGTAAGCTACTATCTCAGTTCCCTAAAATTTTTGAACCAGCTGTGAGTTTACCTCCTACACGGGCACATGATCACCGAATTATCCTACACACTAACTCTAAACCAGTGAATGTTAGACCTTATCGTTACCCACACTACCAAAAAACTGAGATTTAAAGAATAGTGTAGGAACTCTTGCAATCTCAATTGATTAAACCAAGCAATAGCCTTTTTTCCTCACCTGTGTTGCTTGTCAAGAAAACAGATGGCACCTGGAGATTCTGTGTGGATTATCGAGCTCTAAATGCCCTTACAATAAAAAACAAATACCCTATACCTGTCATTGACGAGCTGTTAGATAAACTACATGGATCTAGAGTTTATTCCAAGCTCGATTTACGTTCGAGATACCACCAAATAAGAGTTCGAGAGGAAGATACACCTAAGACTGCCTTTAGAACTCATGAGGGACACTATGAATTCCTGGTAATGCCATTTGGCCTAACCAATGCACCAGCTACTTTCCAGGGCCTTATGAATGATATCTTTCGACCTTATCTTAGTAAATTTGTTCTGGTTTTCTTTGACGACATATTGGTGTATTCCAAAACTTGGAAGGAGCATCTGTGGCAACTACAATCTGTCCTTCAATTGCTGGAAGATAACCAATTAATTATAAAAGAATCCAAGTGCCAATTTGGCGTGTTGTAAGTGGATTACTTAGGCCATTTTATCTCTGAGAAAGGAGTCTCAGTGGATCCTGCAAAAATCCAGGTAGTCAAGGAACGGCCCACACCAACCACATCTAAGGGTGTTCGAGGATTCCTTGGGTTGACAGGCTATTACAGAAAATTCATCCAACACTTTGGAGGATTAGCTGCACCATTGACTCAATTATTGGGAAAAGAAGGCTTCCATTGGGGTGAAGAAGCTAAAATATCTTTCCAAAAGCTTAAAAAGGCTCTTACATCCCCTCATGTCCTGCAATTACCTGATTTCTCACAACCATTTGTGGTTGAATGTGATGCTAGTGGTATCAGCCTTGGGGCAATCCTCAGCCAAGAAAATAGGCCGATCGCCTATTTTAGTGCAGCACTCAAGGGATCAGCGTTAGCTTTGTCAACCTATGAAAAAGAAATGTTAGCTATGGTCAAGGCTATTAAAGTATGGCGACCCTACCTGCTAGGTAAACCCTTCACTGTAAGGACTGATCAAAGAAGCCTTAAATATCTACTGGAACAGAGAATAACCACCCCTGCTCAAGCACATTGGTTGCCAAAACTTATAGGTTACGACTATGTGATTGAGTATAAAAAAGGAACTGAGAACCGTGGACCTGACTCCTTATCTAGAGTGGTATAATTTTAGTACCTATCCGTCTTACAACCTCTAGAAGATTGGTGGACAATACTCCAATAAGAAGTTCAACAAGACCCATTTTATGATAAGCTGGAAGGTTAAACAGCAGCCACAGGTAATTCACACATCCAATATCGAAATGGGGTCTGGTACAAAAGAAACAGGGTTTTCCTAAGCTCCCAATCAACCTTGATACCTAAAATATTGATGGAATTCCATTCCTCACCTATTGGAGGACATTTTGGGTTTTAGAAAACACTAACTAGAGTAAGGCAAAAATTTTGTTGGCCAAACATGCAACAGAAAATAAAGAAATACCTTCGAGAATGCGACACATGTCAGTGGTTCAAAAGTGATTGTATGACACCTGTAGGATTGCTACAACCCCTGCCGATTCCCACAAAGATACGGCCTGATATCTCAATGGATTTCATTGAAGAACTTCCTTTTTCTAAAGGCCATACCGTGATTATGGTGGTAGTAGACCGATTGACCAAATATGCACACTTCATTGCTATGAAGCATCCTTTCACTGCCCTAGGTATTGCCAAAATATTTGTGTCTAATATAGTTCGACTGCATGGCATTCCTACTTTCATAGTAAGTGATCGAGATAAAGTCTTCATAAGCTCTTTTTGGAGGGTCTTATTCCAGTTGTAGGGTACATAACTATGTATGAGTTCTAGCTATCATCCCCAAACGGATGGACAGACTGAGGTGATCAACCGAGTCTTAGAGAAATACCTGCGCTGCTTTGCTGGTGATCAACCAAAACTATGGGTAGAATGGATACCTTGGGCAGAATTCAGCTACAACACCTCAATACACTCATCAACCAAAACTACTCCATTTGAAGTTGTTTATGGAATCCCTCCTCCCCATTTAGTGGCTTACATTCCTGGCACCTCCAACATCCAAACTGTAGATGAATGCTTGCGTGATCGAGACACCATTCTTAGAGAACTTCGTCACAACCTTACACAAGCTCAAAATTGGATAAAGTGTCGAGCAGATCAACATAGACAGGAAGTCACCTTCCTTGAAGGGGACTATGTGTATCTCAAGCTACAACCTTACAGACAAACTTTAGTTGCATTCTGCTCAAACATGAAGCTCGCCCCTCGGTTCTTTGGACCCTATCAGATCAAGGAAAGGATTGGCTCAGTAGCCTACCGACTGGCCTTACCCCCAGAGTCTCAGATACATGATGTGTTTCACGTCAGTTTATTAAGGAAGTATGTTGGAACCTCAGTACTTATCAACCATCAACTACCATCCACAACTGAAAATTCAGTAATTATGCCACAACCTGAAACTATCTTAGATCGCCGAGTGATTCAAAAAGGAAGGTATCGATCAAAGACAGAGATTCTGGTCAAATGGATGGGAACTGCAAGCACCGAAGCCACCTGGGAAAATGAAAGACGATTCTATAAAGCTTAACCAGAGTTCAACCTTGAGGACAAGGTTTCTAAAAGAGAGGAAGGAATGATACGCACCAAATCAACTCCACCACCACGAGCCGTTACAACCAACGAACCGAGCGCGCCAACCGACCAGGGACGGACGACGAAGATTGATGCAGCTCGAGCACGAGGAACATCTGGCTCTTTCTGTTAGAAATGTAAGAAAATCGGTTAGCACACTAGTGCACAAGATTCACACAATTTCTTCATGAATTCTCTCTGAATTGTTAGGCTATATATAAAGCCGCAAGAAATGGAATAAATAACAAGAGATTTTACCTGATTTTCTCTTCGCGTTCTTCTCAAGTAAGATTATGAGCCAAAATTGTTATAATTTGAAGTTAGATGCATAATTCTCAATGTAGTTAAAAATTAGAGTTAAAATAATTAATAAAGTTTATGGATGAAATAGAAAAAGATGGTATATGAGTGTTATTAAAAAAGACAAATAAGATAGGATTTTTGAAAACTAATTTCATTTAGGGTTATGCATACAATAACTTTCTTTAAATAGAGTTGTTTATGAAGATAACGAATCTGTTATAACAAAATTGTTTATATACTTTACTCACCTTTATTTCACGTAATTATAATACAAGTCAATCACTAAACTATAAGTGTCAACAAAACAAACCAATCATATAACAAGAAGTGCTAATACTTCCCCTCAAACTCATGATTTACATAGCACTAAGTGTTTTCTTCTTGCTGCAGCAAAACCAGGCCTGGAAAGGGCTTAGTGAATATATCTGTCTGTTGTTAAGAAAAGTTACAAAACTCAATGTCAAGCTATTTTAGCAATATAAAATCTCTCACAAAATAGCGAAAAGATGAGACAAATGCTTGAACAAAAGAAGGATTAGAACTTATGAAAACAATTTCATCGACATAGAAATTGAACTATAAATCCAATTTTTGGTTACAACATTTATACGAATCCATAAAGCATATTCAGGATTGGTTCTTCCTTCAACAATTTAGCTCATTTTACTCTTTTTTTTCATCTATATATTCGTCAATACCATATGTAGATGTGAGGCTCACCATTTTTTCTTTCTAGATTAGAAAGTTGCTTTGATCAAGCTTCTCTCGAATGGAAACACTGGTCGTTGGAATTGTCATAGCAAGTTGTGTTAGTTGCCAAGAAATAAGATCACCATCCTTAATTGCTACTTGATTTTCATAATTTTTGTTAGTCATGGATAGCCGTAGATTATTACCAAGAAAATTGCTTTGATATCATGCAAGAACTCAAGAAGAGATCAAGAACACATAAGAGAGGATTTTAGGAATTTTTGAAACCTTATTTCATTGAGCGTTATACATGTCATAACATCCTTTAAATATAGCCGCTAATGCAACTAACAATTATATTATAACAAAAAAAATTATCTACTCTATTTCACATAATTATAATACAAACAAATCATTAAACTACAAGCAAAAAAAACACAAGTCAATCATAAAACAAGAAGTGTTAATAATATATATAAAATTTGTAACTTGTATCTATTATTTTAATTAAAAAATTTATAAGATATGACTTATAATATTGGTATAAAATAATTTATTAAAATGAGGAATCCTACTGGTTGTGAATGATTGATTTTTCTCGATTTTTTTGACCTTGGTTTCGTAGAACAAGTCATAAAGAATGGAGAAATAAAACCATCTAATTTGATTCATTCACAATGGCCATGAAATAATTATCTTAAAAGTATGATGTTGGGAACCATAATTACTAGAGTTACCAAAGAAATTCTTATCATGGTTTGATTTAAATTGTCCACCGTTAGTTGTAAATTTTGCAAGATTTGCTTGACAACCAAGATCTTTAGCAGAATCCTTTTGCAACATTCTATTATAACATTCAAAATAGTTATGTACAACATTAATTGAAGGACTAACATATCTTATTTGAATAAATTTTAAAGGAAGTCATGGATGAAGAACTTTTGTTCCTTCAGAAGAATAAAACATGGAAGTTGACACAGCTACCTAAGGGCAAGAAGGTAATTGGATGCAAATGGGTGTATGCAAAGAAAGATGGATTTCCTAACAAAGATGGTATTCGATACAAGGAAAAGTTAGTGGCTAAGGGCTATACTCAAAAGGGGGGAATCGATTATAATGAGGTATTTTCTCCAGTTGTAAAACATTCCTCCATTAGAATTTTGTTGGCCTTGGTAGCACAGTTCGATTTCGAACTAGTTCAACTTGGTGTGAAAACCGCGTTTCTACACGGTGACTTAGAAGAGGAAATCTATATGTCTCAACCAGAAGGGTTTAATGTTATTGGTAAAGAGAATTGGGTTTGTAAGTTGAAAAAATCATTGTATGGATTGAAGAAATCTCCAAGGCAGTGGTACAAATGATTTGATCAGTTTATGTTGCAGCAGAAGTACACCAGAAGCACACATGATCATTGTGTGTATTTTTGCAAGCTACAAAATGAGTCTTTCATCTATCTCCTATTGTACGTCGATGATATGTTGATTGCATCCAAGAGCCAAGCAAAAAATGAGAAGTTGAAGGCTTAACTAAGTCAGAAGTTTGAGATGAAAGATTTGGGAGAAGCCAAGAAGATTCTCGATATGGAGATAAGTAGAGACAGGAAGAAGGGAAAACTTAGTTTGACCCAGAGTCAATATTTGAAGCGGATACTACAACGTTTTGGTATGAATAAATAGACAAAACCTGTAAGTACTCCGCTAGTTCCTCAATTCAAACTTAGTGCTCAATTATCTCCTAAGAATGATGCATAACGAGAATATATGGCAAATGTACCATATGTAAATGCAGTTGGTAGCTTGATGTATGCAATGGTGTGTACAAGACCTGACATTTCACATGCGGTTGGTGTTGTAAGCAGGTACATGCATGATCCTGGTAAAAGACATTGGTTGGCTGTGAAATGGATTCTACGGTATATTATAAATACTGTAGATATTGGTTTAGTATTTCAGCAGGATAATACCATTGGTCAATGTGCAGTCGGATATTGTGATTCCGATTATGCAGGAGATTTAGATAAGTGTCGGTCAACTATTGATTATGTGTTTACTCTTGCTAGAGCACCAGTTAGTTGGAAGTCTACCTTGTAGTCAACAGTTGCTTTGTCTACTACAGAGGCAGAGTATATGGCAGTTACAGAGGCTATGAAGGAAGCTATTTGGCTACGAGGTTTGCTTGAAGACTTGGGAGTTGGTCAAAAACATATTAAGATGTTTTGTGATAGTCAGAGTGCTATTCATTTAGCAAAGAACTAAGTCTACCATGCACGTACAAAGCACATTGACGTTCGTTATCATTTTGTGCGAGAGATTATTGAAGAATGTGGAGTACTAGTTCATAAAATTAGTACGACAGAGAATCCCGCAGATATGATGACCAAGGTGGTAACAACAATCAAGTTCAAACATTTTCTGGACTTGATGTTAATCTTGTAAATCTGAATTGGCACTGGCGTCGCTGATCTAGTAATTGAAGAAATCATTTAAAATCACTAAGTCACTAAGGTGGAGATTTTTTATATAGCTCCTTAGTGAGAAAATTAGAAAAGTCCCACATTGGTTAGGAATGGAGATGGGTGTTGGATTTGGGGCTATAAATAAAGCCCTCCTTCATCATTTGTAAACATCCCAAAATTTGTAAATCTCTTTTCTCTTTTGTAAGGGTAATTGATTAGCTCAATTTTGCCCAATTAGTTGTAATTTTAGAGTTCATCCATTTGGAAATAGTGAAAGTGGTCAACGATACTCGAGGACCTAGGTAATATTTATATCGAACTCGTTAAATTTCAGGTGTTATTATTTTTCTGCTTTAATATCTCTGTTTCAATATATGTTTTAGTTTATTTTAACATTATTTTCAATAGTATTATTTTGTCGGATTAGTTTGAGTTTTATTCATTTAAATCATAAGTGAATAATAACTACTTAAAATAGGAAAAATATATCCGATTTTTCTAACACTTGATATAAAGACATGTGATATCTAGCAATTGGTTAATGCAAAAGTGAGTACTACCTGATTGAGGGTTAACGACATAAAGAGAAGGTTTTTTGATCAACTATAAACAACTCATTGTAAGACTGGTTTGAGGACTCTATATATAGAGCCAGTTAATTCAAGTATTAGATATGTTTTAGCTTTGTGAGATCAAGTCTTCAAAACTTTTCTATTCTTGTGAGTTGAGTGCTATGATTGTGTAGTGATGTGACTTCTTTAGATAGGAAAAACAAGAAGGTTGTGTGCATGATTGTTCTATGCCTATCTTGGTAATGTACTGGTGTGTGAGAAGGTGATCATCACAAATGCTGTAACATCATTTTCAACAATGGATTGGAAGTGTTCCTGGTTTCCGTGGAGGTAAGGTCCATATTCTATGGAAGTTGAACCGTATAAAAACTAGTGTGTTTGATTGCTTTATTGCGGTTTTATTTCCTCCTTGCTTTGGTTGCATATGTGCATGGAATTTGGTAGTTATAAAGTAGTTGTAGAACTGGTGATTTCCTAACGCTAATAAAGGAGAGGGAGAAGAAAGATAAATGAATGGCTAATTAGCTTTCAACTGGTCATGAAAGAAAGACAGGGCATGCAAATATTAGAAATAATTTTTTCATAACAGCTTAAGCTCGTACGTGCAGTCACGTTTGATGGAGTCCAAAAATCTCTCACACAACAACTTATAAACATAAGCATTAATATTAAAAAGTAAAGTTTATGAGCACCCAAATCGTGTGAACCACCTTCTCAACACCTATTTAATTCACAACCTCTGTCACCCTTCTCTATGTTTTCAAATTTTCATTCCTTATTATCCCCATCTTCAACCCCTCGACAAAATCAATATGGCCTACATTTTGGCTTCTATTCTTTTCCTTTCTTATTTTCTAACACAAGTTTCTTTCACTTTACAAATACAAGACTATAATTCCCCAGCTAATTACTACATGCCAACTCCCATTTCATCAGAAATAATATCCACAAACCAATCTAAGATCACATTAATGAACATTATAGACTCCTGCTGGCGCAGAAACTCCAATTGGGCAAACAATCGACAAGCCTTAGCAGACTGTGCTATTGGGTTTGGTAAAGAGGCAATGGGAGGCAAATACGGCAATATATATACAGTCACAAGCCCAAATGACGACCCTGTGAATCCAGAACCAGGAACACTTAGATATGGTGTAATACAAACTCAGCCACTTTGGATCATATTTGTTGAAGACATGGTGATTAGGCTAGAGAATGACCTTATTTTGAATAGTTTCAAGACACTAGATGGGAGAGGAGCTAAGGTGGAAATTGCATATGGATCATGCATAACAGTGCAAGGTGTTAGTCATGTTATAATACATGGTATTAGTATTCATGATTGTAAACCTGGAAAAGCTGGATTTGTTAGAAACAGTTCAAGCCATGTTGGGCATCGTGAAAGGTCTGATGGAGATGCCATTAGCATATTTGCTTCTTCTCATATTTGGATTGATCATTGCTATTTGGCTCGCTGCACTGATGGTCTTATTGATGTTATTCATGCTTCTACTGCTATCACTATCTCTAACAATTACTTTACACAACATGATAAAGTAAGTAGCGCTTAAGTTTATATACTACAGATCGTCATTATTAGTTAAATGCTTTTAGATTGATGTTGTCAATATGGAAATTCCCATGTTAATAAATTATATATTTTTCTAATTTATAACTAACATGTGCTACCAGGTGATGTTACTTGGACACAATGACAAGTATATTGCAGATAGAGCTATGAGAGTAACAGTAGCTTTCAACCGTTTTGGGGTTGACCTAATTGAACGCATGCCAAGGTGGAAAGAAGTAAATAGTATTATCTTAATTATGAGAGTTATATATGTACAATTCAAGTAACATAAAATTATAATCTTAATTATGTCATTTTTATATTTAACATGTACAGGATCCGATTCGGATATACCCACGTTGCCAACAATAGATATGACGAGTGGAAAATGTATGCCATTGGTGGCAGTGCTGATTCAACTATCTTCAGTGAAGGCAACTACTTCATCGCTCCTCATAACAATTATGCCAAACAGGTATGTAGTATATTTTTTCTTTATATAAGTAGCTAAGCTCATAGGCAACAACAACATAATTTCACTTTGAAATATAAGTTATCGACTCGCACTCTGCAGATAGCATATATTTTTACGCTACAAGAAATACAAATACATAGAGGTTTAACTGCATATTTGTTACACAATATTAAATCCTAATTGTATAATTTTTCTATAGTCATACGTTTGGTTGTGAAATCAACACATATCATACAGTATAAAAATAATACGGTTATGTAGAAATTTAATACAACTAAGAGGTGTGGGTTTAAATAATATTGGACACTTAACTTAATCAATTTGAATTTTTAATTATAAAATTATATGTATTGATATTTTCTTTTATCTTAAATTAAAAATAATATTTTATTTATTTTATAATGTAATAAAAATATAAATTAAATTAAATATGAATTTAAATAAATTTTATAATAAAAAAAATATTTTATTCAAATATTTATAATCAATTTTATTCGATTATATTATGAGTTTATGGCCAAATATTATACATATTAAATACAATACAATTGAATGTAACTCAGCAGCTTAGTACAGTTATACTTAACATATTCAATACGATGTAATAAGTTACTTTGATATGCATTTTTTTTTTTTTTGGAAGTCGGGGGTGGTGATCAGATGTGATAAGCTTTTGGTATTTCATCATTATGATATATTAGGTTACCAAGAGAGAAACTAGTGGAGAATGGAAGAATTGGAAATGGAGATCTTCAAATGATGTATTCAAAAATGGGGCTTATTTTGTACAATCAGGATGGGGAAGTTGTTACCCTTTGTATACAAAGAATCAAGAGTTCCAGGTTGCTCAAGGGTCTCTGGTTCCTGCTTTAACTTCCAATGCAGGACCTTTACGTTGTGTTGTTGGTGAAGCATGTTAAATTCCCCCAAACACATTTTGATGAATTGGGGTACACCCTCCTGTTATTCCTTTTTTCTTATGCTTCTTGTTTTAACCTTTCCCTTTAGCAGTGAGATCTATAGATACATATAAATTGTAACCACCATTTGATTTGAATAATATGATATTGTACATGTTGCAAAGTTGAAAAACTTATCATTAATTTATCAAAATCTAATATACTTATAATCTATACTTGGTAGGAAATCTTAATGTATACTATGGAGGTTTAGATGGTTTCTGGTGTTACATTAGTAGTATATGGCTTTAAACAAAGCATGTAATCTAACATGTGAGTAAAGCGATAGTCTTAACATGTGATGGTTTCTCTTATATTTTCTGTTGTCTCCTGCTTTGCGCCTTTGCCCTTGTTCTGTTTTTGGGTTCTATTTATTAGTTACTTCCTTGCCAAATGGATAAAGATTTTTAAGTCAGATTTTGTATTTTGGTATTTATAATGATACTTTCATAGGCTATATATTCAGCCTTCAGAAAAGACCTCTATTTTCTTTCAAAAGAGTTGGGGATTAAAATTAATGGTTTTTATTTCACTTGTGCTTGCTTGGAAAGTAGCACGTTAGACTTGGGAAGGCAAGGAAACTATCTTCTGGGCTGTAATTGAGGTCCACAAGAGAGTTCAGGACTGATGAAAGCTGCCTATATATAGATGTGCTATTGTGACAGAAAATTATGAAAGTCAATTGTCATTTTCTTTTCTCATGCTCATGTATTCTTTGTTCCATTTTCCTTTCATCATCTTCCTTATAACGTTCACATGATATCAGAGCCATAAATATGAAAAAAATTAAAAAAACCACCAGAGGTTCCACAGATTACTCATATAGCTGAGGAATCTCATCATCATAAATCTTCCATCACTTATCTTTCAGTTTTTTCAACATCCCTGCCATTTTTAGTTCACCCAATTCTTCCCATAAATCACAATTTTTCTATCAAATCGATGACTCAAATTATCTAATTTGAGAGAAACAACCCAAAAATATAGTCACATTTTATGGAGTTGAATCATTCATCAATGGTTTAGCTCTACCTCAATCTGAATTCATCAAACGCATAGTTAAAACAAATTATGAACAGTCTATAATTAACACTTATGAATATCTTAAAGAAAACTCAGAATATGACTTTGGAATAAACAAGATAGTGTTATCAAAAACTGTATATATTCCTCAGTGTCTCCCTCTTTTATGAAACATCTCATGCGCAAGCACACTGTCTTTGAGTATTGGACTATTTTAGAAAAATCTTTCAATGATGATTCACATGCCAAAATACACCAATTCAGATGGCGGCTACAACACTAACAAAAGGTTCTCAAACCATGGTACAGTATATAAGCACTACCAAAGATCTCATAGACTTGATTATAATAGTTAGTGATAAGTTAAGTGAAAGAGACCAAATGTTATATGTCATTGGTGGGCTAGATAGCAACTACACCTCATTGATTACTTCTATAACACAAAAGAAACGTATACTAAACTTTGATAAAGTTTTTGCTGTGATGCATACCCATAACAAGCAATTACAAAAAATTAACATTACTACTCCTAATCAGCCTCTCCTTTATGCCAACGATACCAAAATTGGACGAAATTTTTACCCACCTCAATAACCTTGAGCACCATCACAAACACCACTACCTCGTTACAATCCACCACATAACTTCTTACCTCAGTTTCAACCACCAAACAAGTATTCAAAAATATTTTGGCCCAAACAATGTTCAATGTCAAACCTATAAGAAATATGTGAAGAAATCAATGTTTGAAGAAATAATCAGAAGAAGAAATAAACGTTTTCTTCGTATATTTTCTTAATTTGTATCGGATATTTACATTGTTTATATAGACAAATATCAATTACTATTTCACCAACCACCATGATTGAATTGCATGATTTACAGCTTGATTGGTAGGCGTGTATATTGGAAAAAATGTTTGGCGTCGGTGCAGTGTTTGTTGAATTGTGTTGTAGTGTTTGTTGAATTGTGTTGTAGTGTTTGTTGAACTCAACACTCCCCCTCAAGTTGGTGCATAGATGTCTTTCATGCCCAACTTGACTGAAACTTCTGTGAATACTCGATATGAGACTGCTTTAGTGAGGATGTCAGCCAATTGATCTTCTGACTTAATTTTTGGCAATTCCAATGAATTTCCTTCTAACTTTTCCTTAATAAAGAATCTGTCAACTTCAACATGTTTTGTACGATCATGTTGAATTGGATTATGAGCAATATCATATGCTGCTTTGTTGTCACAAAATAACTTAATTGATTCTTTAGCAGGATATGTCAAATCTTTTAAGAGAGATTGTAACCACAAGGCCTCACAAAGCCCAAGTGCCATTCCTCTGTATTCAGCCTCTGCGCTTGAACGGGCCACAACATGTTGTTTCTTACTTCTCCATGTTACAAGATTTCCCCCTACAAAAGTGAAGTAGCCTGATGTAGATCGTCTATCATTTATTGATCCAGCCCAATCAGCATCAGTATATACTTCAATTCTAGAAAACTCTGAGTTCTTAGTGAACAATACTCCTTTTCCAGGAGCAGACTTTAAATATCTCAAAATACGAATAACTGCATTCATATGTTGTTCTCCAGGATTATGCATAAATTGGCTGACAATACTCAAAGCATAGGCAAAGTCTGGTCTTGTGTGTGCCAAATACATCAACCTTCCAACAAGCCTTTGGTATCTTTCTTTATTTGTTGGAACTTGATCAACCTTGATACATAACTTTAATCCTTCCTCTACTGGTGTATTAGCTGGTTGACATGCCGACATACCGGTTTCTTTTAATAAATCTAAGGCATACTTTCTTTGAGATAAGAAGATTCCTTCTGTTGATCGAGAAACCTCAATCCCAAGAAAATATTTTAAGGAACCAAGGTCTTTCATTTCAAATTCTTTGGACAAATAAGTTTGTAGCACTTTCCTTTCTTCAAGATCATTTCCTTTTACTATCATATCATCAACATATACAATAAGTGTAGTGATCTTACCATACCTTTTTTTTAGAAATAAAGTATGGTCTGAATTGCTTTGCTTGTAGCCAAATGCCTTCATTGACCTTGTGAACCTGCCAAACCATGCTCTTGGGGATTGTTTCAATCCATACAGTGATTTTTTTAATTTGCACACCTTTTCTCCATGGATTGTGGATTTCTTGATTCCTGGTGGTAAATTCATATAGACTTCTTCAATTAAATCTCCATGTAGAAAGGCATTTTTTACATCAAACTGATATAATGGCCAACCTAAATTTGCAGCTAGAGATACCAAGACGCGAACAATGTTAATTTTGGCTACATGTGCAAATGTTTCTGTATAGTCGATCCCATATGTTTGAGTGTATCCTTTTACCACCAATCTTGCTTTATAGCGTTCAATCGTACCATCTGCTTGATATTTTACTGAAAAAATCCATCGACATCCAACAATTTTCTTTGTTGGTGGACGATCGACAAGCTCCCAAGTTCTATTTATTTCTAAGGATCTTAGTTCTTCATTCATAGCATCTTTCCATTTTTGGTCAACTAAAGCTTCCTGCACACTGTTAGGAATAGATACAGCAGATAATTGATTCACAAATGATACGTTTGATTTTGACAAACGATGTTTAGACATATAGTTACTCATGAGATATTTGACTTTACTAGAAATCTCAGGTTCATACATGGCTTTAGGAATACCTCTGTTAGGACGTGATGGAAGTATTTTTCTGGGTGGTTCAATAGTTGGAACATCCTCTGCAAACGATTGGTTAGGTATATCAACAGCTTGTGGAGAAGGAAACTCGTACTCATTTAGTGGTAGTAAGGAACTTGCTTGATGATCTTGAAGTTGATGAGCACTTGATTCCATTTCCCTTGAGTCTTTTCTATATTGAGAGTTATTACCATCTGAATTCAAGTTATTTGTATTTTCCTTACATATAATTTGTCTTTCTTCATAAGGAAGCAATTTATATGTAAGGGTCTGAATTTCAGCATGGTTGTACTCCCCCTGAAATTCAGGTGTAGAGGAGAAATACATTGTATCTTCATGAAAATAACATCCATAGTAGTAATCATTTGTTTTGTAGGAGGATGATAACACCGATACCTTTTTTGTTGTATGACATATCCCATAAAAACACAACGTATTGCTCGTGGATCCAACTTGCTACGTTGTTGTTTATGTAGGTGTACAAATGCCACACAACCAAAGACATGAGAAGGTAAATTGGGAACATTTGGTGCAACAATTGCTTCAGTGATGACTTGTAGTGGTGTTTGGAAGTTAATGGGACTGGAAGGTACCCGATTGATTAAATATGCAGCCGAAGTAATTGCTTCTCCCCAATAAGATAATGACATATTAGCTTCGATCAATGAGGCATGGACAACTTCCAACAAGTGTCAATTTTTTCTTTCTGCAACTCCATTTTGTTGAGGTGTATCAACACAAGTAGTTTGATGAATAATGCCTTCTGATTGAAGATATTCTTGAAACTCAGAACTTTTATATTCTCCTCCATTGTCACTTCTTAGAACTTAAATCTGTGTTTTATATTGAGTACGAACCATTTTATGAAATTTTCTAAATAAGACGTTTACCTCACTTTTAGATTTCATTAAACAGACCCAAGTCATTCTACTAAAATCATCAATAAATGTAACAAACCAACGTGATCCTCCCGACGTAGAGACTTTGGAAGGACCCCATACATCAGAATGTATAACCATAAACAGAGATGGACTTTTATTTAAGGTTACAGGAAATGAGGAACGATGAATTTTTGCTAGTTCACAGACATCACACTTTAAAGTAGAAAGATCTAAGCTAAAAATAAACTTGGAAATAATTTTTTCAAATATCCAAAAGAAGCATGACCCAATCTCCTATGCCATAGCCATATATTTGATTCATCCTTGTTAGATCTAGTTGCTACCAATGCATGATTTGTTGAATCCAAGTCCAAATAATATAGGTTTCCTTGCCTAACACCACGACCAATCGTTTGCTTTGTTTGAATGTCCTTGAACACACAAAAATCAAGCCAAAAAATAACAAAACAAGATAAAGCAGTGGTTATTTGAGAAATAAATATAAGGTTATACTCTAAAAAGGGAACAACTAGTACCGAGTCTAAATTCAAAGTACTAGTGAGAGAAAAAGATCTTTCCCCAATGACTGGGGTTGTGTTACCATTGGCAGTGCAAACAGTTTTGTGTGAGGATCGTTTTGAGATTTGTCTAGAATCGAATGTTATATGATCAGTTGCACCTGAATCAATTATCCATGTATTATTAAAAACAGGAGAAAAATCTTTAAGCATCTTACCAACATGTGCTTAGGAGGTTGCAACATGATCCTTTTTTGTTTCAGTAATGGTGGCAGTAGACATCTGTCGTGGATTTTTCTTTCGAGAGTCACGGTTGTGATCCCACCAGTCAGGATATCACACCAGTTCAAAACATCGTTCTTTTGTATGACCCTTTTGATGACAATGGGTACATTTAAATGATGATTTATCAGTCACCTTTCGTTCTTGCTGATTGGAAAAAGAACGATTTTTAGATATCATGGCGGAAGCATCAACATCTCTAGATTTTTCCTTCAATGAGATTCGACGTACTACCTCCCGTCGAATCAAGGAATAACAACCTTCTAAATCTGGGATAGTTTCTTTTCGCAAAATTTCTCCATGAACCTGCTCAAACTCATCATCTAATCCAGCAAGGAAAATATGTATCCTTAGTCTTTCAACAGACTCTTGATATGATATTAGATCATGAGGGTCGTTCATGACCACCTTATCACGATGGTCTAGCTCTTGGAAAATTTCAGTTAACTCTCCATAATACTCTGAAAGTGATTTTCCATTTTGTCTGGAAGTAAAGGCTTTTTGGTTTAAGACAAATACCTGTAATTCATCACTTCCATCATAGAATGCTTTTGCCAAAGCACCCCAAATTTCAAGAGCAATAGGTATGCGTAAATATCGCTTCATGATTTCTGGACTCATTGAAATAAGTATCCATCTCTTCACTTTTTGATTCTCTGCATACCACTTGTTATAATTGTTTGATGTTTTTTTCTGGTTGCAAATTTTTGTCATGAATATAAGAGAGTTTTTCTCTCTCTGCAATATGCATTTCTATTATTTGAGACCAAACATCATAATTAGTCTCATTAAGAACAATTTCAGCATTAAACACATCTTCAGACTGAACAGATTGTACAACAACTGGATTTGATTGCTCCATAGGTAATGAAAATTATACCCTCTGTCATGATATTATGGTAACCAAACTAGAAAATGGTGTAATAATTTTAGGACTAAAGAATTTTTTTTTCCTCTGTGTGTTTTTTTTTGCTGTTTTTTTAAATATATATTTATACTAAACCGGATAAAAACCATAAAATCGGTTCAAAATTTCTTTAAAAAACTTGAAAAAATGAACCAACCCGGTGTTAGAAATCCAGAACCGAAAAAAAACCGGGTTTTGACCTTTAAAATGGACCGAACTGGCCAAAAATAGAAAAACTGTGAAAAACCGAGAAAACCGGGTTCAACCGAACCGCTGGCCGGACCAACCTGAGCCGAACTGAGGTGACCTGAGCCGAGCCAAGGTACGGACCGACTACGCCCTCGAGCCGGACCGAGCCGCGCTACACCTAGCCGATCCAGCTGAGCCGAGTCGAACCGGATGACACGTCATCATCTTCAACCTCCAGACGGCGTGTGGACTATGGATCCTTCACTTCGGGCGGCGCGTGGGGGCGCGTGGGAGGTTTTTCTTCTACTCTATTTTTACCAAAATGTTCATAATTGTGTTTAGAGTAATCTGGTAAAATTAGGTGGGAGAAATACTGCTTCAAAAATGATGTTTGTAATTAATATTTGTACGAGTGTTTGAATGAAAAAAAAATCACGGGAAAAAATATTTTCAGAGAAAGAAATCTCTGTTTTAGAGAACAAGAGTTTCAAATTTGTATAAAGCAACAACTTGGCTCTGATACCATGAAGAAATCAATGTTTGAAGAAATAATCAGAAGAAGAAATAAACGTTTTCTTCGTATATTTTCTTAATTTGTATCGGATATTTACATTGTTTATATAGACAAATATCAATTACTATTTCACCAACCACCATGATTGAATTGCATGATTTACAGCTTGATTGGTAGGCGCCGTGTATATTGGAAAAAATGTTTGGCGTCGGTGCAGTGTTTGTTGAATTGTGTTGCAGTGTTTGTTGAATTCAACAATATGCTCATATAGCAACAAAGTGCAGATTTTGATATACACAATCTAACAACAATGGCAATAAACCCCGAGGTTCTTCACCCCAAATGCATTTTTCTCAAGTTCTTGATCAACCAAATCTATCACCGCACTCAGTTACTCCAAACAATTCACAATTAGTTTTGTTTCCACAACCACCAATCATACCACCATTCCTACCTTCCTATACAAATTATCCACCTTTACAACCTAGCCTAATGTCATTCCCTTTTAAACTACAGGACAATTTCAACCAAGTTGCTACACCTTCAATTTTACAAGACCAAGCTTGGTTCTTGGACTCATGAGCCAGCATCACCTCACCTCCAAGTCATCACACATCCAAAATCCTTCTTACTTCCCTAGTAATCTTTCTATCACATTTGGTAATGGTAGTACAATTCTTGTTAATCACTAGAGGTCTATTTTTTTATGTTCAAATCTGGCCAGTTTTCATTTAAATACTCTTCTATATAACAATATCTTTGTTGAATTGCATTCCACTTTCTTTCTTGTAAAAGATTTAGCACAGAAAACCATCATTTTAATGGGGGCATTAAGCAAGAGCTTTACAAGCTTTCTACTTATATTCTTCAAAGTTGCAAAGCTATAAAGCCTTTGTTTTTATGTTATCCTCCATGACAAACTAGGCATGAATGTCACCTTAGCTCTTTTAAAACGACTCACGAAACTTGTAATTCATGTCAATTAGAAAAATCTCATAGATTACTTGTTTTTAATAAACACAATAGATCTAATATTGTTTTTGATATTGTTCATGCTAACCTTTGGGATCCTTCTCCTACTTCCTATACACATAGAATGAAATATTTTCTACTTTTTGTTGATTACCATTCTATATTTCAATGGATTTATATTTCACACAACAAAAGTGAAATTGCTTTTGTATTTATGCACTTTGAAAATATGATTGAAATAAAATTTTCTTGCAAAAGTAAATCCCTACAAAGTGATCGTAATAGTGAACTTCATAGAATAGAACCTCACTTATTTCAACAAGGCTATACACATAAAATCTCTTACCTCTACATTTCATATCAAAATGGAGTTGTAGAACACAAGAACATACATGTTATTCAAATTGGACTATCCATGTTAATTAAGAGTGGGATTCCTTTAACTTATTGGGACTATAGTTTTCAAACTGTAGTCCATTTAATAGATCGAATTCCCTCTCATACTCTTTCAAACCAAAGTCCATTTCAGCTTCTTTACAAATCTAATACTTCTTATGATTACTTTAGCATTTTTGGTTGCCTATGCTTTAACAAATTGATTTAAGATTCTTACCTTGTGTAATCTTAGGATATGCCACCAATTATCAAGGATATCAGTGCCTTGAACCAGTTTCCAAAAGGATTTCCTCTCACATTAAGTTATTTTCGATGAAAAATAATTATCATTCTTACACATCTCTTATGTACCTTCTAATGCTCCCTCCACTGCTACACCTTCCACTAAACCACTATATGTTCATTTGCCTACTACTTCTTACACACCTTAAGATATTTACAACTCTATTCACACATAAATCCAAATCACAGTCCATCCACATCCACTAATAGTCTTTCTATTCCTTCATCTTTAACATCGTTAGAGTCACCTATCACTCACGAACCCACTGAGATTTTCCCATATTCACCATCCCCATGCAATGATATTGATAATGTTCCTTCTGTCTCATATTTACCACACTTATCTAGCCTTATTCATAAAATCCCACATGTCCAAAACTAAAACTATTCAACTAAAACTACACCTAACAATTATAGGGCAAGAACCTGTTGGAGATTGTTATAAAGCTCCTTAATTTAAAGAGCAAATTAAGGAGCAAAACATGGAGCAAAACAAGGAGTAAAACATGGAACAAAACATGGAGCTTAATTCAAGGAGCAATTAATTTAAGGAACCATTAATTTAAGGAGTAATTCAAGGAGTGAATTTTCCTATAAATAGATGTGTAATTGTAATGAATTAATCATCCAAAGTGTTCATTCCAATTGAGAGAAAATCTTAGAGAGAAAAGCTTTTGTGAGAGAAAATTGAGAGTAATTTTCTTAGGTGCAATTGGGTTGTAAGTTGTGAGTGTTGTAAACACCTTGTGTAATTTCTCCTATTTTAGTAAAAAGATCTGCAGTAGGTCCGGAGACGTAAGCAAGATTGGCCGAACTCCGTTATCAAATTTGTGTGTTATTTTTATTCTTGTTTTCTCATAAATCTGGCTTATCGAGACTTTGCGTAATTTCCCAACAACTGGTATTAGAGCTTTTGGTGGCAATTTCTGTCAATTTCTTGCAGGTTACTATTCACGTGAATAGTGAAATTTTGTTGACGATATTTGTTCGTTGACGAAGGTGTTCGAAACGATCTAGAGAAAGTCAAATTTAAGTAGAAGCAATGGCCGCAGATGAAGGAAGGGTGAAACTCGAGAAATTTGATGGCACAGATTTTGGGTTTTGGAAAATGCAGATAGAGGATTATCTGTATCAAAGAATTCTATATCAACCTCTCTCAGGAAAGAAGGCAGAAGCTATGAAGGAAAAAGATTGGAATCTTCTAGACAGACAAGCCCTCAGAGTTATTCGATTGACGTTATCCCGTAATGTTGCTTTCAACATAGCAAAGGAAAAGACCACGATAGGTCTTATGGTAACTCTCTCCAATATGTATGAGAAGCCATCAGCCTCAAACAAAGTGCACTTGATAAGGTGTTTGTTCAATTTGCGGATGACGGAAGGCGTATCGGTAGCTCAACATCTCAATGAACTCAACACAGTCACAACCCAGTTGAGTTCAGTGGAAATTGAATTCGATGAAGTAGTACGAGCATTGATACTTTTGTCTTCTCTACCAGAAAGCTGGAATGCTACTATCACGGTTGTGAGTAGCTCGTCGGGAAGTAATAAGTTGAAATTTGACGATGTTCATGATTTGGTTCTCAGTGAAGAGATCCGACGTAGAGAGTCAGGTGAATCGTCAACCTCTTCAGTTTTGCATACAGAGTCAAGAGGAAGAAATTCAACCAAAGGGAATAGACGTGGTAGAACAGACTACCGAGGTAGATCAAAGGACAGGAGGTCCAAATCTAGGAATCCTAATAATTCCCATAGTTAGAAGACTATCGAGTGTTGGAATTGTGGAAGAACAGGGCACTACAAAAATCAGTGCAAGAGTGCACCGAAGGACAAACAAGTGAAGGTAGAGGCAAATGTTACTTCCACCTCAGGAGGGGATGATGCATTGATATGCTCTTTGGAGAGTAAGGAAGAATTTTGGGTGTTAGACTTTGGAGCATCATTCCATGCTACTTCACAGAAAGAATTCTTTGAGAAATATGTCCCCGGAAACCTTGGAAAGATATATCTTGGTGATGATCAACCATGTGCTATTATTGGAAAAGGTGTAGTGAAGATTAAGTTAAACAGGTCTGTTTGGGAGCTAAAGAATGTCAGGCATATTCTCGACCTCAGAAGGAACTTAATCTCAGTGGGCAGTTGGCCAGTGAAGGCTACACTACGATCTTCCATGGTGATGATTGGAAGATTTCAAAGGGTGCAATGACATTTGCTCGAGACAAGAAAAGTGGCGCTCTTTATATGACATCAGAGGCACGTTGTTCAATCACAGTTGTATCAGGCAATGAAACACCAAATTTGTGGCACCAGAGACTAGGCCACATGAGTGAGAAGAGGATGAAGATTATGCACTCAAAGGGAAAACTTCCAGGTCTACAGTCTGCGGAGATAGACATGTGCGAAGATTGCATACTTGGAAAGCAAAGGAGAGTCAGCTTTCAGATAAGTTGCAGAACCCCAAAGAAGGAAAGGCTAGAGCTTATTCACTCTGATGTTTGGGGACCAACAACCGTCTCATCTATTGGTGGGAAACACTACTTCGTGACTTTCATCGATGATCACTCTCGAAAGGTATGGGTTTACTTTCTAAAACATAAGTCTAAAGTATTTGAGGCTTTCAGAAGATGGAAAGCTATGGTGGAAAATGAGACGGGTTTAAAAATAAAAAAGCTCAGAACCGATAATGGTGGTGAATATGAAGACACCAGATTCAAAAATTTCTACTATGAGCATGGGATCAGAATGGAAAAAATTGTGCCAGGCACGCCTCAACACAATGGTGTAGCTAAGCATATGAACCGAACATTGATAGAAAGAGCCAAAAGTATTTGTATACAGTCAGGTCTACCGAAGTAGTTTTGGGCAGAAGTAGTCAACACGGCAGCTTACTTGATCAACCGAGGCCCATCTGTTCCATTGGAGCATAGAATACCAGATGAGGTATGGAGCGGAAAAGAGGTGAAACTATCATATCTAAAAGTTTTCGGCTGTGTAGCATTTATGCATATCAGTGATCAAGGTAGGAATAAGCTTGATCCCAAATCCAAGAAATGCATATTTATCGGCTATGGTGAGGATGAGTTTGGCTACCGCATTTGGGATGATGAAAACAAGAAAGTTATCCGTAGCAGAGATGTGATTTTCAACGAAAGGGTGATGTATAAAGACATGCAAAAAATAGACGCCAATGACTCAGAGCAAAATGAGTCAGTATTTGCAGATGCAGATGATGTCCCAGATAGTTCCGCAACGGACCAAATTGTAACAAGTCCTCAGCCAGAAGAACTTGTTGGACAGAGTAGTACGCAGCAGTCCGACACACCACAGCCTCATACTCCAGCTCCTGTATTGAGAAGGTCTTCTCGACCTCATGTGCCTAATAGGAGATACATGAACTATATGTTACTGACTGATGGAATGGAGCCTGAATGCTATGATGAAGCTTTTCAGACTCGAGATTCTAGCAAGTGAGAGCTTGCCATGAAAGAAGAAATGAAATCTCTCATCTCCAACCAGACATGGGAACTAGCTGAGTTACCTATGGGAAAGAAGACACTTCACAATAAATGGGTGTACCGGGTGAAAGAGGAGCATGATGGTTCCAAGAGATACAAAGCCCGCCTAGTTGTCAAAGGGTTTCAACAGAAGGAAGGAGTTGACTACACTGACATTTTTGCTCCCGTTTTGAAGCTTAATACTATCAGATCAGTATTGAGTATTGTAGCCATTGAAGATCTTCATCTTGAACAGTTGGATGTGAAGACTGCATTCTTTCATGAAGATTTAGATGAAGAGATATACATGTACCAGCTAGAAGGTTTCTCAGAAAGAGGGAAGAAGAACATGGTGTGCTGACTTAAGAAGAGTTTGTATGGCCTGAAACAAGCCCCGAGACAATGGTACATAAAGTTTGACAGCTTCATGCACAATGAAGGTTTCTAGAAGTGCAATGCTGACCATTGTTGCTACTTCAAGAGATATAGGTCTAGTTATATCATTTTACTACTTTATGTTGATGATATGTTAGTAGTAGGTTCAGATATGGATGATATTAAAAGGTTGAAGTAGCAATTGTTAAAGGAGTTTGACATGAAAGACTTGGGTCCAGCAAAGAAGATTCTTGGAATGCAATCACAAGAAATAAGAAGAAAGGATCCTTGCAGTTATCTCAGGCAGAGTACATCAATCGTGTTTTGCAAAGATTCAACATGGGCGATGCCAAGCCAGTTAGCACACCCTTGGTCAGTCATTTTCGCCTATCTAAGGATCAGTCCCCTCAGATAGAGGAAGAGAGAGAATTCATGGCTAAGGTTTTTTATGCCTCAGCCATTGGAAGTTTGATGTACGCAATGGTCTATACGAGACCAGACATTGGCCATGCAGTGGGAGTTGTTAGCAGATTTATGTCAAATCCAGGGAAAACTTATTGGGAAGCAGTCAAGTGGATTTTGAGTTATCTGCGAGGCACCATAGAAAAGTGCTTGTACTTTAGTAAAGGAGAGTTAAAAGTATAAGGGTACGTAGACGCAGACTTTGGAGGTGAAGTTGATCACCGAAGAAGCACCATTGGTTATATATTTACTGTTGGAACTACAGTTGTTAGTTGGATGTCACAAATACAAAAAATTGTCACTCTATCCACTATAGAGGTTAAGTATGTAGCAGTAACTGAAGCTAGTAAAGAGATGATATGGCTTCAAGGTTTGTTAACTGAGCTGGGATTCAAACAGGAGAAGAATGTTCTGCATAGTAATAGTCAAAGTGCAATACATTTGGCGAAGAATTCAGCATTTCATTCTAGAACCAAGCATATTGGACTTCGTTATCACTTCATCAGATCTCTATTGGAAGATGATGTGTTAATACTAGAGAAGATTCAAAAAAGCAAAAATCCAGTAGATATGTTAACAAAGGTGGTGATTATTGACAAACTGAAGTTGTGCTCAACTTCAGTTGGTCTAGAGTAACAAAGACTAGAAAAGCTGTTGCATGATCGAGGTGTGAAGACAGATTGAAATTAGTCTTCAAGTGGGAGATTGTTATAAAGTTTCTTAATTTAAGGAGCAAATTAAGGAGCAAAACATGGAGCTTAATTCAAGGAGCAATTAATTTAAGGAACCATTAATTTAAGGAGTAATTCAAGGAGTGAATTTTCCTATAAATAGATGTGTAATTGTAATGAATTAATCATCCAAAGTGTTCATTCCAATTGAGAGAAAAGCTTCGAGAGAAAAGCTTTTGTGAGAGAAAATTGAGAGTAATTTTCTTAGGTGCAATTGGGTTGTGAGTTGTGAGTGTTGTAAACACCTTGTGTAATTTCTTCTATTTTAGTAAAAAGATCTGCAGCAGGTCCGGAGACGTAAGCAAGATTGGCCGAACTCCGTTATCAAATTTGTGTTATTTTTATTCTTGCTTTCTCATAAATCTGGCTTATCGGGAATTTGGGTAATTTCCCAACAGAACCTTCCTCTATTAAAGAATCCCTTATCACACCTGAATGATTTCAAGCTATGAAGATTGTATATGATGCTCTTATGTAAAATGAAATTTGGGAATTGGTCCTTCCTCTTAGAGAGGGCAAAGTTATCAAAAACAAGTGGATTTATGGAACCAAACTCAAAGTTGGTTATAGTTTAGAAAAATTCAAAAGTAGATTGGTTGTAAAAAGTTTCTTACAGGTTGAGGGCATCAATTACACTAAAAATTTCATCCATATGGTTAAGCCTACTACAATTCTCATTATCCTCACTTTTGTCTTACAATTTGATTGGTCAATTAGGCAATTAGATGTCAACAATGCTTTTTTTAATAGAGACCTAGAGAAAGATATGTATATGGTACAACTTGAGGGGGGTTTTGTCTATCCTCATCTCCCTAATTATGTCTACAAACTAATGAAAGCATTTTATGGATTGAAACAAGTCCATCATACTTGGTTCAAGAAATTAAGCAATTTCCTAAATTAGTGGGGATTCAAGCCATCAATTTTAGATGCATCTATGATGCTCTATATGAATAATGGTACCATTATCATCATATTAATATATGTTGACGACATTCTCATTACAAAAAATAATAACTCATTGATACAACAATTCATTTCCAAGTTGAATACAGTTTCTTATTAAAGAATTTGAGAGAATTACATTAATTTTTAGGAATTAAAACAACAAGAACAAAAGAATGCATACACCTCATTCAAAAAAAATACATCATGCAATTACTTAACAAAGTAAAATTACATGAGTCAAAAACAGTAACTATAACTATGATTACTGGGAAAATTCTCTCTAAACATGATATTGCATGTTTACAGAATGCTACACATTACAGTGTTATAGTTTGAGTACTACAATATTGTACTCTAGTTAGATCAAAAATCAGTTATTCAGTAAATAAGTTATGCCAGTTCCTCTCTTCCCCAACTGTCATTCATTGGAATTCTTTGAAAAGGCTGCTCAGATACCTAAAATGAACTTGTAAGTATGGTCTCCTGCTATCAAAATAAGGACACTTATCCTTAAGTGCCTACATTGAATCAAATTTGACTGCATGCTCAGGTGACTAATGTAGCATAAGAGGACACTGCATATTCCTTAACAACTCATTCATCTCTTGGAGCTCAAGCAAAGAAAAGGTGGTTTCCAGATCATCCACTTAATCAGAGATAAGAGCATTGGCCCTCATTATAACTGAAGTCATATGAATTCAAAGTAATAGATGAATTGTAATTTAAGCAATCAAATTGTCCATTAGTGTACTATGACAATACAAGTGCAAGCTATCTTGTAAGAAATCATGTGTTACGCTCTCAAAGCAAGCATATTAACATAGACTTCCCCTTCGAAGGTTAACAACATAGAATTTTATGTTCAATTTATACCTACACAAGATCAAATAGTTGATCTAATGATCAAACCATTAGGAACTTCAAAATTCCTATGGCTAAGAAATAAACTCATATTTCTTCATAGGCCCTAGGCTTGTGGGAGGATATTAGCATTGGTTTGTTAATCACTTCATCATGTTTGTTAAGTGATCACATGCTCACACACTAGAAAGGAATATTAAGTTTATTATGAGCTCACATACTCACCACCCAAAGGATGAAACTTGCCTACATATAGATGTGCTATTGTAACAGAAAATTATGAAATTCAATTATCACTTTCTACTCTTGTGGTCATGTATTCTCTGCTTCATTTCCTTTTCATTATCTTCCTTATAATATTCACAATATAGTGGATCTTTTATTCGAGATGATATAGGATTAGTGTTAAATAAGGCGGGCCAACTAAGTAATTAATGGGTTGTGTGGGTAGGAGTGGCCCAAGAGTCAGACAGGTGGTGTTGTTTAGAAGTAGTAAATGAGTTTTAAAGAGAAAAAATGAAAAGGCTAATTTTATGTACATCCCATAAAACCCCCATGTATATGCCCCACCCAATGTGCAAAATCATTATAGATGTGTGTGTTGAGGTATGCGCTTGGAGCTTTTTATGGATGTATCCAGAATTGCCCAAATCAAAAACCAAATGGGCAAGTCTCCCACCCACAAGTTATCCCATTTGATATTCAAGTCCAGCTTGTCTAAATCAATCACAATTTAATAAGTTTAGAAGATTCGTTGATTTCTTTACAGAGACGACCCCAATAAATTTACAAACAAACTAAAGAAAAAATGCCTACAAAATATTAATTAAAGCGCATATATAAAACTGATCACTCTCTATCTGTTAATTACTATGTGGAAAATTTCCCTTTGATTGTTTGAAGCAAAATCTAAAAGAATGTTGGGTAAAAACAAGAAAAGCGTAAAATCAAAGAAAGAGAGATTGAAAATGGAGGAAGAAAATGGAAGCTAGGTAGCTAGTAAACAAAATAATTAGTTGTAATTTCTAGATGGAAAAGCAGTCAAGTCTTGCTTGCCATTCGACTCTTTATTTAAATCTAAACTTAACAGACTAATTAACAAATTTACGCTTACACATATATTGTTGAAATTTCCGGATAATTCGGCTGAAAAGTAGTGATGGCTTAGAAAAAAACTTGTAAATTGGGATATCCAAATCCAACAAGCGCTGGGTAATTACTTGGTCAGCAAAGATGCTATAGAAATTCCCTTCCCTGCTCAAACTTTTGGAGAAAATTGAGTTACAACTTACAATTAATTAAAAGCAATTAAATATTTTTATTATTATTAATTATAATTTACTAATTTTTATATATCGAGAACGGTGTGGACTTGGTAGCCAAAAAACCAAAACGATCAACCCCATGAAATTAATATCCTATAACATTTTCATTTTATATTTTAAATAACAAATTTGAAGTTTTGAAGGTCAGGCATTTAGACATAATAGCTCAAGAAGTTTCAAAATCATCATTTCCTGATAATTGATATATTATATGTACATATATAATGTTATAATACAAATAGATTAGATAAATAATCTTATTAAATGATATCTAATTTTGAATAAACATAATCAAATATATATATATATATATTTATTTATATTTAATCTAAAATCAATCTTTCAATATTATTAATCTAAATTATTTATCGATCTAAATAAATTATATATATAGACAATGAATATGCATATGGAGTGGACAACCGATTAAAGAGAGAGAATAAAAATGAAGCCAACATTGTTGAGAAATCAAAGTAGACTTAAATTAAATAAAGGTTATACGTACTAATTTAGTTCTTCATTTTAAGATAAGATTTTGCTTTTTCCCTACTATATTAAATATTATTACCTAAGCAAAAAATATATTTATGAGTTTAGTCAAAGATATTAAAAAGTTATAATGTGTGAAAAGCATCATTAATTGGTCCTATTACCTGTGGGTATGACTTATGAGATCAATACGGGCAATGCATGCATAATTCAATGAGGTCTGCTTAATTATTTTATTAATATCGAAGCTTTCAAACAAAACCCATACAACAAATTTTCTACGTCATGCAGATGCAGCTATTCAAGCGGGGTAGTATTTCTCAATGAACTAACATCTGAGCCAACTATGTCATTTTCTTCTCGATTATGCTAAAATATATATTTTTTTCCCTTTAAAATTTACATTAGTTCAACGATAGAGAATAATTTTAATTGGATTTTTTTTATACAAACATACCCTTCAATTTAATACCTTTTAGCTTAATTTTGAGTGATTGATTTAGTCCATTAGGAAAAAAAATAGACAAATAAATGAGTTATGAGCCAACAATTTTAATTTTAATTTATAAATTCGTAGAGAATAATTAAATTACTCTATTATATAAATGAAATATACTAATTTACTATTGTTTTCTATCATATATATGTATGTAAAAAAATAAAAATAATAATAAGTTAAACGCTTTTTATTTATTAGAGCAACTAGTTGTTTAGGTTAATGAGATAGCTATTTTAACGTAAGAAGCAAATTTAAATGAATTCAAATTTTTTTTAATCTAATTGTAATGAATTGAAGCTTGTAAATTCGATTATGTGATATTTTCTACACTTTTAGAGAAGCAAAATTTAACATGAACAATACAATTTTTAAAAGCTATTATATACTCACGCCAAGCTTTTCTCTTAAAATGAATCAAATTTAATTGCTCAAAACGTAGAAGTTGTAACACAACCTATAACGTTTTGAGTAATTGAATTTTGAAGGCTTTCACTTCACAAAATAAGAGCAAAAATGAAAATAGCGAACGATAATAAAACAAGTCAAACAATAACATAACAAAATGAAGAGGAAATAGTTTTCAAAGATGGTTTATATTATGCCTCATGTGTGGGTGGTATAAGAGCATCACTTTCCCTTACTTGGGAAGAATTCGACTCATAATTCATAATGAAGATGACTACTTCGTCAAGAGGATGATAGGTGGTGATGTCAAAGACATTGAATACGGATTAAATGTGTCAATCTAAGGGAGGTCAATGATATAGGAGTTACTGTTTATCTTCTTCAGAATAAAAAATGGAACATACTTCATATTTTGCAATTTAGAATAGCCAGGTGGTAATCTAGTTGAAATAAACTAAGACAATCTTTCTTTTTCTTGAATTCTTCGTTTCCTTTAAATTTATCTACATAAGTTTTGTAGTTAGCATTCATTTTCTCAATATGTGCTCAATTATTTTTGTGAAACTAGATGTAATATTTGGCCCAAAGGTGGGCTAAAGGTGAGGCATCTAAGTATATCCTATAGTTATATTGACCATACTATTGATAGAAAATTCACCTATTGGAAGAGTAAGAAGATCCTATTGTTTTGGTCCGCCAATAGCTAGACACCTTAGCATGCTACCCAAGGTTCTATTCAATGCCTTAGTTTGTCCATTTGAATATGGATGGTAAGCATTATTGAAATTTAAGTTGGTGTCAAATTTTCTCCAAAGTTTACGCCAGAAATGGTTAACAAATTTTACAACTCGATCTGGAGTAATGGATAATGGAACTCCATGCAATCTTACTATTTCTTTGAAGAATAAAAAAGTAATGTGGGTAGTATTATTCACCTTTTTACAAGATATATATCAAGTGAACCATCTTAGAGAATTTGTCAACCATCGTTATGATTGAATCAAATTTCCTTTGGGTAACTTGTAAGCACATAATGAAGTCCATATTGACATCTTTTAATATAAATTAAGGAACAATAAACGGTATGTAAAGACTTGTGTTCTAGGAATCATCTTTAGCATATTGGCACTTAAAGCATTTTTGCACATACTTAGTTGCCTTTTTCTTTAACTCTGACCAGAGCTATTTTTATTCAAGCATGAGCAACTAAGACTCATGCATGTGTTTCTTTTATAAGTTACATTCTAAGAGAAGTCTTGGGTATGCACAATTGGTTTCCTTTGAAGAGAAAGCCTTCTTAGATATGATACTCCCCAACATTTTCATAGTTCTTACATCGAGCCCAAATATCTTTAAAATCTTCATCACTATAGTGTTGCTCAAGAAGATCATTGAAACTAGTTAGTTTAGTCCTAAGGACAATTAGTAAGGCATGTCTCCTACTCAAGGCATCAACGACTTTGTTTTGCTGATTTATTTTGTGCCTAAAAACAAAAAAAAACTTTTGGAGAAAGATTACTCACCTTGCACGATCTCTTGAGATATTTTTCTAAGAGTAGATGAATTTTAGAGCTTAATAATCACTGTAAAGGATAAATTATTTTTTGAATTATGTAGTGTTCCCAATGCTTAGGGGCCCTAATGATTGCATAGAACTCTTGCTCGTAAACTGACAATTTTCACCTAACTTTACTCAATTTTTCACTAAAATAAGCAATTGACCTCACATTTTGGGAGAGAATTGTCTCAATTCCTATTACGGCAACATATGTTTTAACTTCAAAAACCTTTGTAAAATTGACAATGCTAATAATGGAGTTGAACTAAGCTTAGACATGATTAGCTGGAAGTTATCTTATTGTTCCTTACCTATTGAATTTTTTCCTATTTGAGGCAATTTGTGACAGTAGTAGTTAAAGAACTAAACCCTTTGATGAATCTTCTATAAAATGTTATCAATCCACAAAAGCTACTAATTTCATGTGCATTGGTTGGTGTAGTGATGCACAAAAACTTGATTATCAAATTTTGTAAAATTTATAAAATCTTTGCAATTGCACGAATCACTTATAGAAAATGATAAGTATATTTCTAAGTTCGATTTAAAGATAAATCATATAATTTTTAAATTATTCAACAAATTGTTAAAAATAAAATTTAAACCTAAACATTATGTCACACAGTTTGGGTTTGAAAATATAACCTAATGACATAAAAATAAAGATAGATTCAATAAATATTTAGACATTTATCACGTTGTAAAGAATTTATGGGATGTACTAACTAGTTGATTATGCTTACTCAAAATTAAGTAGGTCATTAAAGATATGAATTAAGATTATTAATTTTCTTTTTTTTTTATGAAAATATCTTAGGATAGGGATCATTCTCATTATTAATAATAAATCAATTACATATACGTAGTTAGGGCCTACCAATTTATTAATTATTAAATTCTATTTCTTTTGTTAAGAGAATAATAAATCATTGAATTTGTCTTCCTTAGATGGACCTGACAACTTAAACTTTACTCAAAGTGTTAAAGTTGAATTCAAGATTTTAATTATGTAAGAATTGATTTTTAGATTTTAAAATTACTATAAAAGTTATATCGTCAATATATCCTTCAATAATAATTCTTATATAAATATTTGAAAAATAGTTTACACTCCAAGTACACATATAAACCAAATCACAAATAAAAGAGTAATATTTTAAACCAGATTCAAATAATTAAATATTAAATCTAAATTTTATATTTTAAGTTTATTAAGAAAATAATACTTAATTTTATAAAAATATTTTACAAACATAACAACATTACTAATATCTCATTATAATTTCAGTCATACATGCTTAATTTAATAATTGATCAGTAAATTAAATATAGCATATATAAATAGCACATAAGGAATAATTGAAAAGGATACATTGAAAATATACCTCAACAGACTCTCTGAATTATTTCTAGATAACTTTTAAAATAATTTCAAACTTATTTATTGAATTGAAACTACAACTATTATATAAACTAAATTGTTTCAACTTTCAAATAAGAGAACAACTTTAAACTAATAAAAGAAAAGCTAAAATCTTAAGAGAATAAGAAGGGAAAAGCTTAAAAGCTATGAAATGGATGATTGATACAATGAAATAGAGGTCTAATTTATAGGTTCAGAAAATGATACAATGAAATAGGGATGATTGATACAAGTTAGGCCTAATTCCTAGTTTGAAAAACTTTTCAAAGTATGCAACCACAGATTGAGCCCCTTGACAACATTGGTGATACTTTTGGTATAAGATTTGTTCATAATCAGTGGAAAAAAATGTTTTATAAGCTTGCTTTTATCTTTTCTTAAGAATCAATAAATGGTTAGTTCCTTACCTTACGTTCATTTTGGATCTGATCCCACCATATATATGCTTTACCAGTGGGCTTATAGATAGATAGTTTTACTTTCCTTCTTTTACAAAAATTAGATTAGTCAAAGAATTTTTCCATAGATTGAAGCAAATTCAATCCTTTATATGTATGCTTCTAGAGAGTTGAGGCAAATTCACATTAAATTTATAATCAATCCTTTCATAATTACGAATAGGTAGATAAAGTCTATCATACCTATCATCAACATCATCGACATTAGAATTATCAGGAGGTAAATATTTTTCAGTGTTTGACCTTAATCATTAAGCTACTATGGCTTGATTTAATGGTCTAAACCCATTGGGTTGAGCTAGCAATAGGGTCCTGGAAACTCTACAACCCTCGCATCGTCCTTCTTGAGTCAACTGAGTGAGTTTTTGAGTGATAAGTTTAAACAATTACTAGATTCCTCCAAATCGTTGTTCCTATCATGTCTTTAGCTCACCAAGCTTAGCTCGAGTGGCATTTGGATTAACAACACCCAAATTCACTAGTTAAATTCCTTCATTTTTGTTAAACATCATCACTCGAGAGGAACCTTGGCTCTGATACCGATTTGATGCATGGAGAAGTAAATGTAAATGGACTCAAAATAATTTGAATCTAATTGTAATGAATTCAAGCTCGAATGCTCAATTCTATAATATTTTCTGTAGCTACTAAAAAAAATTCAAAGTAAATAATACAATTTTGAAAATTTATTCTATACTCAAGCAAAACTTGTCTTTTAAAAGGAATCAAATTTGATTGTTCAAAACACAAGTGTTGCAACACAACTTATAGTGTTTTGAGTACCTGAATTTTGAAACCTTACACTTCACAAAATAATATACATGCAAAAATGAAAATCTCAAACTAAAAGATAAGAAAATGAAGAAGAAAACAATTTTAAAAGATAGTTTATGTTAGGCCTCATCACGTTTTTGGCCTAAAGCTTCAAATTTTTGTCAACATATATATATATATGTTTTTAAAATTATAATAAAATAATAAAAAATTAAAAAATATATACATATAAATTCAATTTATTCTACGTATTATTAGTTAATTGAAAAACGGATGCTACATGCAACTTGGCTCTTAATTTTCTTATCTAATGAAAATTTTAATCGGCAAGTTTAATAATTTAAAACCTTAAGTAGTAAATTTTGTATAAATATTTTTCTCTTTAGTTATCCTTTAATATTATCTCTATTTTTCATAAATTAATTGAGATTTTAAAAATAAGAACTCATATGTAATGTAAAAAAATGTTTGTTTTAACTTTTAAATTTTATTTTATGAATGTATACTTGTTTTATTTAAAAATAAAACTGTTTAAAATTTAAAAAAATTTGTTTTTTTAAAAATAATTATTAATGTCCTCAAATCTATTTTTTGGTACTGTTCAAAAGCAAATTATAATTTTATTTTATTTCCTCATCATATTACTATATAACAAATTTATTTTGATATATTTACTTTTTTAACTTTTATTTTTAATATTATTTATATTATTAGTTTTTTTTTATTTTTAATTTATCATAGGATGGGAAGAAAAAATTTAATTTATTCAAATTTAATTTTTATTTTTTATTTTTTATATTTAACAAATAATTATAATAACAATCATTATCTAATACGTAAGTATTTATATTTTAATATTTAACTTTATGTATTAAATGTATATATTTAATAACAATTTATGTTTAAAAATATATATTTATTGTTATTTGTAATATTTGAGAAAAATCTTTAAATAACAAAGTAAAATATGTATTAATTATTTGTTTGATATAGATTGTATATATCAAAATAAATTATTAAAGATAAAAGTAATTTTTTATTTATAATATAAAAAAAATTAAGTTCCAATTTCATCCACACCCCTTGAAATACCGCAATGATGCTGAGTAAATAGATATGATTGATGGAGATCGTTATCTGTCTCGGAGAAGGAGGAGAATAATTTTGGCTGAAACAAATGACTTAATTCAAAAAATACAAAATGAGAGAGAAAGATATACGGTGGGAGGGAGACGTATAACCAAATGATGGAAAACCTAATATATTTATGATACCAAATAACGAGAATAAAGGTAGTATTTTAAGATAATATAGAATGTGACTCTATAAATTTCATACAATATTTATTTTAAAAAATATATTTTAATTTATTTTTTTAATATTTTTTGTCTCACTATTATTAAATAATTGTGTTACAATCACCAATGATTTTTTTTTTCTATATGTTATAGCTTATTCAATTTAAAGCAGTTTTAATCTTTTAAATTAAAATTGAAAAAATAAAAAAATTAATTTTATCTTTATATTAATTGTAATAATTTGTACAAGTTGATTTATTTTGAACTAACATGTTACAATTCTAATTTAAATCAAATTTAATTCAAACTATTAAATATGAATCTGAATTCAAATTAAATACAAAAGAGTTTTTTCAAATTAGTCCAAATTATTAACTATATTTTTTTAATTAATTGAGCATTTTTACACAAAATAAAAATATTTATAATTATATTAAACTCATTAGTACAAAAATTATTACATGAAATAAATAATGTTATAACAAATATTCATTCACAAAAAACACACATTAATAACAACTATTCAAATATTAAGATTTAAAATAATTTATATCACATTTCAAACTTAAGCAATTTCAAGTCATAATATTATTTACAATATTTTAAATATGTATTACAAAATCACAATATTTTTAATTTGATTCGGGTTAACGAATTTTCTCGAATCTAACTCGATTTATTTCAAGTTATTTGAAGTGACCCAAATTTAATACATATTTAATTTGATTCGTGTTCAATTCAGATTCGATTTAATCAATTGAACTATGACAAATTTACACTCTTATCTTATACGGATATTTTTTTAATAATAATAGAACTAAATTATCATAATATATATTAGCTAATTATCATTTTTATAATAAATAACAAATCATAATAATTTAAAAAACAAATTGATCATATACAAATTAAGTCGTCGAGTAGTTTATTTAATAAACTAGTGAAAAGAAGTATATATACTTATTTACAATACAATTCATTTAACTTAAAACTCAAACTTTTATAAGAGTATTGGGTTAGTGTCGACAATATATATGTATTTTATTAAGTAATGTTGTTTTAAACCCTTTTAAAATATTGAAATCTTTATTTGGGATGTTTTCTAAGATGCTCGTATTAGTTTCCCTCATTTGGTTGATTTTTGCCGGATGTTTGAATAGGGGAAATCTTCTAATATTAATTTGTTTCCATTTTTCTACTCACTAGAATTTGATTGATAGATTCTTAGTACAAATTAAGCATGTGTTTGGACAACAAGAAGATAGAAAAAAGGAAGATAAAATAACAAAGCAAAGGGAAATATGGTACAATGCATGTTCTAATTAAATCTATTGGTCAACATTTGGTGGACAATTTTCCAAAACACGTGATCAAGCTTTTGATATTTAAAACTAATATCATTAAAACTAATAATCTTAAAAATATTATACTTTTATATTTAAAGCTTACATTTTTATTTTTACAAAAATTTGATACATTATTTTATATTAAATTTTATTCAATTAAAATATGCTAAATTTAAACTATGATCATTATACTAATTTAATAATTTAATAGTAAATCATATTATTTAAATCTTATTTAATTTTATTAAAGTAATATTTTTATTTTTATAAATTTTAAAAATGATAATTTTTTTTAAAAATTTCTCAAATTTTCTTTCAAAAAGAAAAACTCGAGTTGGTAACGACTAGTACTACTAGCTAGTCAAAGAGAAAAAAAAACAAAAAACAAAAACTAAAGAAGGAAACTAAGTAAAGGTACTTTTCCAAGTTGGGATCAGCCACAAATACAAACTAGTGATTTGTTCTGTTAAACTTTGAAGAGTTTCAAAAGAAACATTAAATACTAATAATTGTAGTAAAAATAAAGTACCTCACGGGTGTAGAAAATCGTTGCACCTGAGAAAAAGGGAAACGCGTAGAAGAATACAATGACCAGTACGTAATGTGTTAATTTAAAATTGCAAAGTTATGTATTACAAATATATATATATAATTTAATTATAAATATTTATATAAATTGAACTATATTTATAAAAAAAATTATAAACTTTTTCATTTAAAAACATTATTATGATCATGTAGTTTCTTTTCCATTAGGCTGTCTTACAATTTTTCATCCTAACCTTATGTTTTATTACAATTTTCTTAATAAAGTTCAGAAATATATATTTTTTTTGCTAAATTCTAGGACATTAATAAAATAAATTCATTTGCAAACGAGTATATTTAATAAAATAAATTCAAATTTAAGTTCAATTTAAAACAACTAAACATCAAGCAAAGGCAATAATTTGAAAATTAAAAACAAGTCATGTAAATCTGCTAAATAACTATTTAATAACAAAGTTTGAAAAGTAGAGTTGTGGAAAAAAAATTATCCAATTAAACAGTAAAATTTATTTGCATGAATTGAGAGGGATTCTAGTTGTAAGATACCTAATGAAACCGTCGCTAGAATTGAGATCTCATTCAAAGAGAAAGATATCAAATATCTGGAGTTTCTTTTTGTATATTATATGGATGATCCGAGCCGCAAGGACCCCGATTGGGAATTGTTTGATCGTCTTTCTCCGAGGAAGAGGCGAAACATAATCAACTTGAATTCGGGACAGCTATTCGAAATCTTAGTGAAAGACTGGATTTGTTATCTCATGTTTGCTTTTCGTGAAAAAATACCAATTGAAGCGGAGGGTTTCTTCAAACAACAAGGGGCTGGGTCAACTATTCAATCAAATGAAATTGAGCATGTTTCCCATCTCTTCTCGAGAAACAAGTGGGCTATTTCTTTGCAAAATTGTGCTCAATTTCATATGTGGCAATTCCGCCAAGATCTCTTCTTTAGTTGGGGGAAGAATCCGCACGAATAGGATTTTTTGAGGAACATATCGAGAGAGAATTGGATTTGGTTAGACAATGTGTGGTTGGTAAACAAGGATCGGTTTTTTAGCAAGGTACGGAATGTATCGTCAAATATTCAATATGATTCCACAAGATCTAGTTTTGTTCAAGTAATGGATTCTAGCCAATTGAAAGGATCTTCTGATCGATCCAGAGATCATTTCGATTCCATTAGGAATGAGGATTCAGAATATCACACATTGATCAATCAAAGAGAGATTCAACAACTAAAAGAAAGATCGATTCTTTGGGATCCTTCCTTTCTTCAAACGGAACGAACAGAGATAGAATCAGACCGATTCCCTAAATGCCTTTCTGGATATTCCTCAATGTCCCGGCTATTCAAGGAACGTGAGAAGCAGACGAATAATCATCTGCTTCCGGAAGAAATCGAAGAATTTCTTGGGAATCCTACAAGATCCATTCGTTCTTTTTTCTCTGACAGATGGTCAGAACTTCATCTGGGTTCGAATCCTACTGAGAGGTCCACTAGAGATCAGAAATTGTTGAAGAAAGAACAAGATGTTTCTTTTGTCCTTTCCAGGCGATCGGAAAATAAAGAAATAGTGAATATATTCAAGATAAGCGAAGTTGTAATTATTTCAATTTCATAGTTGAATTGAATTAAATGAGAGTTTTCATTCCTCTATAGTATATTTGCATATGCAAAGTTGTAATAATTTCTACTTGATAGTTGAATTGAGTTAAATGAGAATTTTCATAATCCCAACCTGCAGATTGAAATTGTGAATTCACAATTTTAAATACATGCACATAATACAATTAAATTTTCTTTTACTAAAATGTATAATTTTTTATGTGCTTTTAAGTTTCTATAATTTTTATTAATTTTAAAATATTTTTCAGCCATAATTCTTTAAAATAAAGATTTATTTTTATTTATTTATTAATCTACACCATATAACGTATTATCTCATTTAAATAAATAAAACCTAGAAAGTTTTTAATAAACCTTATAATAGATTGTGAGAATCCATCCTAACCAATCTAAGTATAATGCATCAGATTAAATGGAGTTCATGTTGGAATTTATTCAACAATTCATATATTAATATATATGTCAACATTTGACACACACATATATATATATATATACAAATATTACTATATTTAATATCTTAGAAACTCAGTCCTAACTCTGAACCCAAAAACCAGCTTGTGAGTTAGATGGTTGTCCAGACTTATAAGCAGCACTGCTGCCTTACTCTTAGTCAATGTGTGACTTAACATCCCCCCTCCACATCGACTAGAGTCCGAATTTACGACACGGTCCGGATTTACGGCACGAGGGCCGATGGGAGTACGAGGAAGCCAAGAGCCTAGGGCTTTGATATCATCTTAGAAATTCAGGCCTAACTCTGAACTCAAAAGCCAGCTTTTGAGTTAGAGAGTTATCCAGACTTATAAGCAGCAGTGGTGCCTTACTCTTAGCCAACCTGAGACTTAATATAATATATATATCATTTTTCAATTTAAATGTATAAAAAAATTAGACAAATTTTTAACTCTTTATATTTTCTAGTATGGTATATTATTGGTCAGAACCATGTAGTATTAATGAATCTACTAATTAATGTTAATCCAAATAAGCTGGGAATGAAGCTTTCGTCAATTTTCGAATCGACCTCTTGAAAGTTGGTAATTAAGCTCATGTATGAAGCTTTTTCATAAATTGGAGTCTCTGTGTGTGTTTGTGAACAAGATCATAATCAAATTTAGACTTCCAACCAAATGGATTAATAAATAATAATAATAATAACATTCACAATTATAATATTTTGGATGATAAGTCAAAAGACATAAACTAGTAACAATACAAGAAATACGCCATTATTATGTGGTGGAATAAGTAAAATATATATATATATATGCAGGTACTATTCGCACCAGAAAGGAGGATGAAAAACAAATTAAGCGTAATATTTAATTTTTGAAGAAGAGAAAATAATAGTTTATAACGGAGTTAGAAACTTTGAATAACAAAGTCTAAGTAAATGACTCGGTCCCACTAGTAAAGAGTCAACAAAGTTGCCGGCAGGGTCCAGATCTGGAACGTGAAGAAGTAATGTCAAGCTAGATAGGCCCTTTTTGCATACAGATAGACAACTTGGGCCGTCAAATTCATTGACTTGGCTTTATTAAGCTGAGTTATTATTGCCTTCTCTCTTTCTTTCTTTTTTAAATAAAAAAATATTATATAAATATATGATAATAAAAATAAAATTATAAATTAATTGCACCTACTTTTCCTTATCTTTCAAATGGATATAGTTAATTACAGTTATTTTTATATTTTTAATGGGGTTATTCTATTAATTTACTTAATGAACCATTAATTTTCTTAATTAAAGTCAACAGTTAATTTTTATTTAAAAAGATATCTAACCAATAATCACCTAACAAACACAAGTGCCGGTAAGAGGTAACATATATAGAAAATTTATAATATATATATATAAAAAGAAGAGAAAATTCCCTTTTCGTTTAATATCTCTCTTTTCATTTGTTCTCACGTGGGAGGCGCCGCACAATTCGGGAGGTGTGTTCATTTTCCCTGTGGGTTTTCTTTTTCTTTATTACTTGGTTTGGTTTCTTTTATTCCCTTCCTTTCTTCTTTTAATTTACAGAACCAGTCAAAACTTGTTCTTGACGAAATTGAAATGTGGACGAAAACGAAACACCAAACCAAACTTATTCAATTATTCTTAATTACTGGTTTCTATCATTGGCTCGCGAGTCGCGCCTTTCCTTTAAGATTTTTTTTTTTAAAGAGTAATTTTATATAACTTAATAATACAGTACAATTATAACTAAATAGATTAATTATCATTTATTATTAAAATTTGAAGAATTATTAGATTTATAATACATAAGTAAATAATATTAAATGATCTAATAATATTGTAAATTCTTTTCTTTTTTTAATTTACAAGCTATAAGTTTTTAACTGTTATTTTCTTTTAATAAAATTTGAACTGTTATTACAATTGGAAATTTGATATAATTGTCACTATATGTTTTCTTTTAATAAACATAATTTATTAGTAATCAACAAAGCTGAGTAATCCATTCAACCGAAATTATTTGTTGGTCAGAATCAAATTGACATTCTGGTACGTCTTAATTAGTTTTCTTATATAAAAAAAACTTCCCATTGATTTAAAACATGAATCATGTTCTCTCAAAATCATTTAATTTAATCATATATAAAATAATAGATAGTTGTAGAATTTCATTAACTTTTGGAATTAAAGCACTTAATTACATTAGCTATATATATATTTTTTGGAATAGTTTTTAGTCTATTAGTTCTATTTAAAATGTGATTTTTACATATTTAAATTATAATTAAATTAAAATAATTAATCTAAAATAAACTTTTATGCTCCTTAAAAATAAGAGACTCGTAATATGTATTTTAAGAGACTCGTAATATGTATTTCAAAAAATTAGAAACTAAAATGAATATTTTAAAATGTCAATGGTAGAGTTATTTTCCCTTTTTTTCTAAATTTGGCTACAAAAAGTATTTGATTATATTGTACACATAGTAGATATTTAGTTAGGAGGTTAAAAGCTCCATTACACCATTCATTTGTATGATTTATAATGTGTTACATAGTATATCAATTGATAACAAATTTCATTATCTACCTAACTCTCTTTATTAGTTTTACATTATCAGAGTTTGAAGATTCTGGAAATCTTCATTCTTTGTCTTCAATGGTGCCTACACTTTCCAATGGTGATATAGAAAAGTAATCTTTTGATGCAGGAGAATTACTCCATCCTGCGAACAACGGGGCAGGGTTTATTATTTATTTTTGTCCATAATTACAAGTTCAACAAGTCCACGGTCATGATTTAACAGTTCAGCAGGACGTCACGACTTTGTTCATAGGATACAGTTGTCTAACACCCTAAAACACGTCGTGTCATTTAGAGAATACTCACTTCTTGTAAACATTTTATCACTTAGCTTCATAAGCGATGTGGGACTGATGTAGTCTTTGTTGCATCAGCTTTGGTGTAGAAACTGAAGATAATCAATTTATCTCTGATGCAACTGCCATGTTAATTTCAATTTCTTTATCAAACTATATTGCACTAATTACTTGATCTAAAAAGAGCAAGTATTAGTTGTGATCATTACTTATGGCTTGGAAGCCATTATCAATCCTTATCTTCCACCTCTAATGCAGTATATGTCTGGTATTTTTATAATCAGATAACATTTTAGCAATTGGAATCAACTCAATAATCTTGTTAAGAATTGTTTTATGTTTTAGTGGCTTCAAGTATGCATCTTTATCTTAAAAGAAGTGCAATTGCTACAAAATAATGTATGTCGCTTAGATAAGTTTTTTCTACTTCTTTTCATGCAAGAATCATGGGTTTGTGTCTTCAATTGCAAACTCTATGTAAGGATGGTTCGTCAACTAAAGACCAATACTTAAGCTTTGATCTATTTTTTTAATCATATCTCTACTATTGGAGAGTCGATGATTAAGTGCTCTACAGTTTGGGAGGTCTTGGTTCTTTATATAATCATTTTGTATGTCTCTTCCTTCATGAGAACTGAACGAGTTACCTTTAAGGAATTTCATAATGAATTGCTTTCTTATGAGATGCTCTTGATCATCAACACTCACGTGATGCTAATCTTGCTTTTCAAAAAAATCTTACTAACACTCAGTTTAAGAACTTATATTTCTAGGTTTTCTAGTGGTTCTAACAAAATTAATGGTGTTCCTTGAAATTTACATGATTTCTTGCAATAAAGTCAATCATCACAACCTCAAAAACAGGCTCCTTTAAACTTCAATAATATTTTTTCTAAGAATAAGAAAGGTAATAGAGAAAGAGGAAAGATTCAATGTCAAGTGTGTGGAAAGATAGGACATGATGTTAACAAATTCTTCCAACTATAAGATCTTCTTCTAAAATAAGGTTTTCACTCATCTATGTGTCCATCATTAATGGTTCCTAATGGTAATTTTAGTCAAGAATGAGACAATGTCAATTGACTTCTTAATTTTGGTGCAACTCATCCTTTGATAAATGATCATGCTAATATCATAGATGGAAACACTACATTTCTTGACATTGAGTTAGTTACTATAGGTAATAGCTCTTCATTATCTATATGAGTCAACCAGTCTTTGAGTTAGAGCTATGCTTTTATTGGAAATCTCATATGGTTAGGATATCAAGAAATTGTATATAACTTTTTTCTTGAAGGGGAGTTTCGATAATCTGTTTATATGAATCATCATTTTGGGTTTGTGAATGAGGAGCATCCAAATTGGGTATGCAAGTTAAAGGAAAATATGTATGATTTAAAGCATACACCTAGGGTTTGGTTCCAAAAATCAATCTCAAATTTGATGAATTTAGGGTTTCAAAACTCAAAGGCATACACATCTATGTTCTATCACTTTAATGACCACCATAATACTATTTATGTTAGTCTATTTGGATGACATAATTATCACTAGTAGTGATTGTAATTATATTGAACAATTTGTTACTATGTTTAATCATTGATTTGCTCTAAAAGATTTAGGTGATTTTTGTTTTTTCTTTAGCATTGAAATGAAGAACTTTCATGACACTTTATACTTGTTATAACAAAAAATAAATCAATGAATTATTTTCTAAGGCTAATATTGAGACTGTAAAACTAACTAGCATACATATGTGTTCTTGAGCCATTATATCTAAGTTTGATGGAACACTTTTAAATGATTCAAGTTTACTTCGTAGTATTGTTAGGGCACTTCAATATTGTGTGCTCAAAAGATCAAAAATTGCCTTGTTGTTAACAAGTTGTGACAATTCTTTCACTCATCCACAGATGCTCATTAGAAAGCAACCAAAAGGGTTTTGAGATATCTCAATGGTACATATCATTATGGTTTGCAATTGCACAAGTCTATTATACTCAATTTAGTTTGGTTTTCAGATTCTGACTGAAAAAATTACAAAAATGATAGAAAAAAATACGGGAGTCAGTATCATCCAAATATAAAGTAGTTGCTAAATCAAGCGTAGGAGGTATATGTAGAGATTTAGCATTAGAAACATCTAAGTTTTTTTGGATCAAATCCTTATTGACGAAATTGAAGGTTTTAATGCTCATCCATCATTTATTTTGTTTAGAGATAGTGTAAGTGCCATGAACTTGGGTGCCAATAATGCTCGCATGAAACACTTATTATTTGATTTCCATTTTATTAGAGATCTGGTTGTGAACAAGCAATTATGTATTTTTTACTTTTTTTGAAGAACAAGATGCCTTCACAAAGTTATTGCGTATGAGTTTTTTCTATCACTTAAAAATAAACTTATGATGTTTCTTCACCCATAAGCTTATAGGTGGGATATTATGTTATATTGTATATGTTCTATATAGTTAATGTGCATTTATGCTACTATTCTATAGCTTTCTATCTTTCTATTAGTTAATACTTAGTTTTATTATGAAAAAATAGATAAATTAAAATAATTAATTTTAGAATGTGTGCCATCATAAGTCTTTTAGTTAAGTTAAGAATATCATTTTAATTATGTTGTTATTTTTTTGTACACTTTACTCATTTTATTTTGAAAAGGTAGCAATAAAAAAAATAATCAATTTTTTATATGTTTTTATTTTTATCATATTATTTAACTATTATTTAAATATCAATTTAATAATTTGTCTTTAGTAATAGACAATAAAGACTACAAAATTGATAAAAATAAAATAAATTTTTTAAAAAATTAAAAAATTATAAAAATAACAAATAAACTAAATTAATCTAGCTAAAAATTCAATAAATTTGACTTTTAGTTTAAGTATTAGTATCTTTTGAGTACTTGTATTCTTATTTTGATACTTTGTTTTATTCATATTCTTAGGTGAGATACATCAAATTCTTTTATTTAAGTTATTTGTATTTATTTTAATCAAATTCAATAATAATTAGTAATTTTGAGGTATCAATTTTTTTGAAATTACTATTGAATTTGAGTGTATTAATAACTAAAATAGTATATTTGAAGTGTTTTAATTGACTATAAATATAAAAATAAATAAATAATCCAAAATATAATTTTATGGGCATTTAGCCGAAAATATTTATAGGGCCACGTTCTTTACGCCGGAGGAAATTGGCCATTTAGTCAAAAAGTACTACTAAACAAACAAAGGAAAAAATATATCATAAAAACCTCAACAAAATTAAGGATAAAGTTGCTAGATTATTTCATTGAATTTATATCAGGTGACATTTCAAATTAATTGAACTTTATGGATATCCAGTAAATAATCCATCGATCTAGCATATATAATCGAGCAACCTATTTATTTTATTTTATTTATTTAGAAAAACCTAATTTAATTTAAGATTGAAAATTTTAAAATTATGTTCTAATTAAACTTGGATTAAAATATATACAATTAGTTCATTTAAATTTAAATTCAAAATAATATGTTTTATAATTTATTACGTACATGGTTCTTAATGTATTACGAACATGTAAATTTTGTCGTCCCATCGTTAATGATCCAAAAAAAAAAATATGTATTTTACCTTTTAATGTATTGTATTTAAATATTTCTATTTAGCAAAATAAAACTAAATTTGTAAAAAAAATCTAAAATAAAAAAAATCAAAATTATCATCTTTTTTAAAATTATAAATCTCCAAGAATTTTATTAATTAATTTAAGTTGATATATTATTTGAATTATTAAAATAATGTAAATTTTAAACTTTACAATAATTTAATTCATATTAAAATTTTCAAATATAAATTTAAATCGGTGAAGACAAATTATTTTTAAACCACTGTTTACCTCTGTTTAATGTTGACAAACCATATACCGGGCACACCATCAAACTCAAAGGTGGACTAAAAGAGCCAACTGGCACCCTGACGCACCATCTGACGTAACTTAAAAAATCTGGAACAATTTATCTACAAATATCTAAATCTATTAGTCGTGTTATTTTTCTTAGTAGTTTCTTTTTAGTCAACGTCCAAACCCTTTTTAAACGCTATTCCATTGCACCAATTAAAGATTTCTAAGGCTTCAAAGTTCAAAACCTCTCACATAAACATTCATCTCTCTCTCTCTCTCTCTTTCTTTTACCAATTTGAGATATATTGATCTCACTAAACATATCTTCTTCGTCTCTCTTGATTTTTCTGAAACTAGCTTGTGGATTTTATGGACAAAGAATGGGGTCTAACTCTCAATTCTGACTCAATCGGGCTCAGCTTTCTCAACATGAAGCCCACAGCTTCAAAGATCAACAACAACAATAATAATAATACTGATATTGGTGGTGGTGATCAATTTTTGACCAACATGTTTTCGATAACTACTCCTCCTCCTCCGCAATTTCATGATCGGAATCGGATTGTTGGTGAAGTTGACTTCTTTTCGAATTCAGATTCTAAGAGAAGGCAGTTTATGAGAACTAGCGATGCTCATGATTCTAAAACCATTAATCATAACATTCCCAAGAAGGAGAATTCTGATAACTTCGATAAAGCTCCAAGGCTGGGTTTGAATGTAAATGTAATCTTATTTTTCATCCATTTATTGTAGAAAATATCTTCTTCTTCTTTTAAATTATTAGTTTCTTATTCATTTCTTGTTTGAATATTAATTCAGACTGGTCTGCGTCTTCTAACTTCTAACGCCGGTAGCGATGAGTCAACGGTGGATGATGGGATGTCATCAAATACAAAAGATAAGCAAGCTAAAAATGAGGTAATTTAATTATATGTATTTTCTGATTAATTGTGTTTCATAATTTAGATATCATTTGATCTTACAAAAATTTAACCAAAGAGTAATATATATGTTTGGTTTCAGATGGCACAATTGCAAGTAGAGCTTCAACGTATGAATAATGAGAATCAAAAATTAAAAAACATGCTCGGTCAAGTCAGCAACAATTACAGCGCCTTAGAGACACATTTGGTAGCTTTGACACAACAACAACAACAAAATCAAGCAGCCGATAGTACACAAAGGGTATATAATAATTAGTCATATATATATAACAACTTTAATTAATCATATTAATTTGTTAGACATAAGATTAAATAATAATTAACTTCAATTATCTATATATATATTGTTAAAATTCAGAACGTTACTGAAGGAAAAATCGAAGACAAAGCAATGGTGCCGAGACAGTTCCTAGACTTGGGACCAAGAGGCACAATTGATACAGATCTAGAGGTTTCGAATTCTTCATCAGACGAAAGAACTCGGTCTATAACACCAACTCAAAAGAATAATTACGAGGACAAAAATAATGAGATTGTAGTATATGATGAAGACAAGACTAGAAGAGACAGAGAAGAGAGTCCCGTAACCGAATCAGTAAAATTAGGTTGGGGGCCTAACAAGCTCCCCAAGTTGGATACTACTACTACTCCTACGCCGATTGACCAATCCAGTAATGAAGCAGCAGCTACCATGAGAAAAGCTCGTGTATCCGTTAGAGCTCGCTCAGAAGCCCCCATGGTAATTATAATTAAGCAACTAATTAATACAATTCAAAACTTTTCCTAATCAAATTTTAGTGAACCTAATTAAGTTTAGTTTTAATTGGAGTGTATTTAGATATCAGATGGATGTCAATGGAGAAAATATGGACAAAAGATGGCCAAAGGAAACCCATGTCCTCGTGCATATTATCGATGTACTATGGCAGTTGGTTGCCCAGTTCGTAAACAAGTATGTTAATTAAATTATACTAATTAATTTTCACTTTTCTTTATCTTAATAAGTTCTAGAATAATTAAACTCATGATTTAAATAGGCCCCTGGTTTATTATTTTGAAGGTACAACGTTGTGCAGACGACAGATCAGTGTTGATAACAACATATGAAGGAAACCATAACCATCCACTACCACCAGCTGCAATGGCCATGGCATCAACAACAACAGCAGCAACAAATATGTTACTATCAGGCTCAATGTCAAGCTCAGATGGATTAATCAATATGAACCCTAATTTGTTAGCCAGAACTATTCTTCCTGGTTCATCTAACTTTGCTACTATCTCAGCTTCAGCTCCATTCCCAACTATTACTTTGGACCTCACTAACTCTCCCAATCCATTACAAGTCCCAAAGCCTCAGACCCAATTCCACCCTCCTAATTTCCCAGGACACCCTCACAACTTTGTATCTTCTTCAAACCCTCAATTGCCTCATTTAGTTTTTGGACAAAATAATCCTTACAACCAATCCAAGTTCTCTGGGCTTCAGTTTTCACAAGATTTAACTTCTAATTACCAATTAGGCCAACAAGGTCAGCCAGCCTTACTGGCTGATACTGTCAGTGCTGCCACTGCCGCCATCACTGCCGATCCGAATTTCACTGCTGCGCTTGCCTCCGCTATCTCGTCTCTCATTGGCGGAGGAAATCAAAAGCACCACCAATAACAACTCCAACAGCAATACAAGCAATGGCAACTCCAACATCGATACAAGCAATAACAACTCCAACATCGATACAAGCAATAACAACATGTTTACTAGATAATTAAATTTGGTTGTTCACTGTAATTGCTTACTTTTTTCTTAGAGCATCAGTAATTTATTTTTTAAATTTCTTTTTAGCTAGGGTCCCAGGATGAGACACAATGTTGATATTTTAATTTTCTTTATTAGTTGGAAGAGGGCAGGTAAGGATTAGAAACGACACAGCTAGATTCAATTATTAATTCTTATGTATTAATAATGTTTCATTTTGAATATTTTTATTCAATTAAGTTTTCTGTAAATACAAAGAATCTAGTCAATTATAATAATGCTCGATCTCCTTGTTTTACTAGTTTGATATTTGATATTTGATATTTGATATTTGATATTTGCTATATTTGCATTAGCAAACTGAGAGCCATGGGTAGTAAGCAAGATAGATATTTATTGGTGTATATATACCAGACATGCATAAATGCTTATATTCAATTAAATCAACAAAATTCCTCCCTTTTTTAGGAAAAAAAACATATATAATTTAATGAACAACCGTGCTATTTCAGATTATTTGATATTTAGTAAGATTTTTCTCTCATTTATTGGACTTTTTCTCCGCGATTAAACGTGAAAATAGGATAAAAATGCTATCACATTTTAAAAAAAATATAACTTTTTATAAGACTTACAACATTATAAGTTATATTAATCCTTCACACATTATTATACATTGTTTCAATTGTGTATGCCAAGAAAAAGTAAGAAATATAGTTTATGTTAATTGATATTAATTATTATAATATAACCTAATTAGAATATTAGACAAAAAAAATTTAATAACTATATAAAATACATAAAAAACTAAGATTAATTGTAACTATTTTAATAAGAAATTCTATAAAATATTTAAGTATGCAAAAATATTAAAGTCGTTAGTTTTATTTAATTTTATTTATTAAAAAATAATATAAATTTGTAGAAAATGTATGAAATCGATAAAAAAAAAATAGGTGGTGGTAATAGATAAATGATTACTAAACAAAGAAATCTAAGAGGAAGAAAAGAAGAAATAGGGTCTTTCGGGTCAGATTTTGATGGCTGCTGTCAAGGAATTCGGCCATTACTGATTTGACACGTAAACTGCGTGTAGAAATGAACCTACTAAAAATTGTTTGACTTTCTTTGTTGAAGAGACTTCCAGGCAGCTACGTTGTGCTAGACTGCTAGTTGCCACCAAGTCTGTATTTTATTAAATAAAATTCTCTTTTAAAAAGTTCGCATTTTAATTTTATAACTGACAAATTACAACGTATTTAGAGCATAGCCGCCTAGGACCTACGGAGAAATTCATATAAAATAAAATATATATTCCTACGTAACAATGTTAATATAATAATTTTTATTATTATAATAATAAAAATATTAATTTTATCTTCAATATTAAAATCACATTAAATTATTATTTTTAAATAAAATTATAATTAATAAAATATTTTCATAACATTATAATTTATATTATGATAATATTATCATGGTATTTTTATTATCGAATTAAATTTTATTAATATCATAATAATATTTTATTTTTAAAAGTTTTTAATTATAAATTAAAATATTTATTATTTCAATAATGATATTTTTATTTTAAAATATCTATTCTTTAAATATAAAGAGGAAAAGTTTTTTACAAACATAATAAAAATGACAATAAAATTAAATATATACTAAAGTAGTTGGGGGATACTGGTGAGGGTTCTATTGAAAAAAATCTGGTAGGACTCAGTTCCATAAATATGAATATCTATAAATCAAATATATCAATTATTTTAATATTTTAATCAATTTATTAATATATTTATGAATGATTTATTAATTTTAATAACTTTTTATCATTTATTTTTTTATATTTTAAAATATATTTTTTTCAAACATCTATAAGTTATCTAATAGATTCAATTCAATCTAATTTAATTTTTTTTACTAAAAACAAAAATAATCAAAAAATTATTTAAGTTCAAAGATGTAATAATAAGTGATTAAAATAGATTAATTTTAAAAAAATATAACTAATATATCTAATTTATGAAAATAATCGAAGATAATTTTAATTTTAAAAATATATTATGAATATTTATATTAAAATAAAGTTCTTCTTTTATAAATAAATATATCTATATAAATAATAATTAAAAATATTTTTCTCATTTTATATATCATAATTAAAATGATAATTTTTTTATTAAATATTGTTATATAAATTTGATTATATTTATTAATAATATTATATCATATTAATTTATTATAAATAAATATAATTTTTCCATCTGCTCTGTCGAATGGAAAATTGGAGTCCAATGTTAGACTTCCCGTCAACCTTGGTTGACATTATCGACATCACTTTTATATCTAAATCTGTCTTCTTCGTCAAATTGAACCTTACTTAATAACACGGTATACACCGGGGCTGATCTAGGACGAAGAGGATCACATCTTTCCTATCATTTTTTTTCTTTTAAAAAAAATAAATTTAAATATAATATTTATAAAATTATTTATTAACTTTTATTACTCAAAAATCAATACAAATACAATAAATTAATCATATTTATAATTGAAAATATATTTATGTGTTAAAAAACAAATAATATTATTTTATAAAATTATAAAAAATAACATTTTTAAAATTCATAATAACAAAAATAACATTCTAATATCATTAAACAGAATAATCTAACTGAATAATATTAAATAGATATTATATTTATCCGTAATTAAATCATATTTAAAATAAAATGATACTTAAAAAGTATATAATAAATATATAAAATATTATTATTTTTATCTTAAATTTAAATACTAAATCCATCGCTTAATATACATATTTCAATCGACCATAAAAATATCTAGATAAAATTGTTTGGAGATATTATTTGTTAGCATGCAAATGGTCTAGACGTCCAGAGCAAGTGATGTGGTTACCTTTTTTTCTTAACAGAAAAGTGATGTGATTTGTTGTGAATTGAAATTATTATTTTTTAATTAATATAATTAATATGAATATTTTAAACTTAGATAAATAAAATAAGATTAAATTAATATTTAAATTTATTTATGAGTTAGATCATATATAAAATATTTAAATTTTAAATTAATACACTTGTAATAAAATTTATTATTTATAGTTATAATTAAGAAAATTAAATGAATAAAAAATATATATAGATAATTTTTAAATTATTATATAAATTTAATATTTATATTTATTTTTAAACTAAAATAGTAATTTAATACAATTATCATATTTAAAATATTTAAATATAAAAAATTATAAAATAAAATATGTATTTATTTATAATTTAATAATAATTTTATCGTGATCGAATTGTAACGGATTATATGATATTTCAATTTAAATTAGATACGAACCTAAATAGATTGTATATATTTTTAATCCAAATCTAATTTAATTATAAAATTTATTAATCTAATTTAATCTAAATATGAAAAATCAAATCAATTTTTTTAATTTAAATGAATTTTTGAACTATTTGCTAATAATATTTTTTTCCTACTCCCTAATCTGCTAAGTTTTTTCTATATATGATATACTTACTCTTTATATTGGCCAGCCTTTTGATTAGTTTGATGCTAATTTGATAACTTAATTATGTAATTATACTAACCAATTGGATTGCATAAACAACCTCTAAAGGATTGATATGATTATGATCAATGTGCAATGAAATGTAATCAATTATATGTAAATCAAAGTGGTGTAACGTAAAGTAAATCATGGCAACGGCTCGATTTCGTCGGAATCGTACGTCGGTTTCAAAACCGAATGAGGTTCTTGATGGAAGAACCTTAATAAAGCATCGGGTCCTTTCACTATTAACTGCAAGAATTCAGATACATCATAAATACGCAGAGAATAAGTATGAGAAACCAGTGAGAACATCAAACAAAAAAATCCATTGAAATTCTCGTGTAAGTACTGAAATTTGATTAATGACAAAAGGTATGTTTTCAATTTATTTTATTTCCGCTGCATTTAAATTATACGTTCATATGGTTTTCTGAATGTTTCTAGATTTAATTATGTTCTTACATTTGGTATCAGAGCCATTTTTTGAAAACATCTCTGTGAATTTAAGTTTGAAAAATAATAAAGAAAATAAATCCAATTTGTCGTGAGTATTTATTTTTTTCATTAATTAAATTTTTATTTAAAATGATGTTTTTACTTCAAATTGAGACCATGAATCACTCGAAAATCGAATTCTGTGAATTTTGATAAAAAGAACGCTGGATTCCGTCACCGGAATAACAATATACGACCGTGCATCCATTATGGTCAAATCGGGTCGGATTGACCCGTCTTGAGGTTGAAGATGAAGTTTTTTTTTAAAAAAAATTCTTCGTCAGAGAATCAAACCCAGATTACACTATAGGGTCTGTAATAGTCTGTCCACTTGACCACTAATCCCGTTATGTTATTGCATGTAACATGCAAATTCTTATATAGATTCAAATTTTAGTTTTATTAAAAAAATAGACATTAGGATTTGGTGGGACTTGAACGCAAAGATTCCAACGGCCAAACCAGTAGGCTAAAGCACATTATGTGTTGTCTAATGTGCAATACTTTTATATATATTAGGTATTTAGTTTTATTAAAACAAAATAAATATATATATAATAATAATTCTGAATATAATGTGATTAATTATTTTTGATGTGTAAAATAATTATTATACATGTTATATTTATTTAAATAATTTTTGGACACATTAAAATTTTATTTAAATACATTATGCTTAAATTATTTGTTTTGGGTATTTATATGTATAAATTTTATAATTAATTATACATATAAAATTGAGTTAAATAATTTATGCATAATGAAATTAATTGTTAATGACTCTTATGAATTTAATTAGTGCTTATATTATTTATTTTTACTTGTATAATTTATTGTCATATATGCAATTTAAGATAAATAATATTTGCACATTTGAAATTAAATTAATATTGCTTATGGTTTTCTGTAATAATTGAGCATAAGGATTTAATTAATATTTAAGTAATTCATATAGTTTAATTAATTAGTGAGTAGCCACAACATCTTTAATTAATTAAAACTATAATAAAGTTTATTTAGGATCACATTTAGAAAATAAATGTTAATTGTAATTAATCATATGTGATATAATAAATCTTATTCCACATGAATTTTTATTATATTTTTGTGTGATTAATTAGAATATAATATTAAATTATATTTTTTAATTTACCCACAAGGATTAGGAAAAAGAACATAATTTGATAGTTTTATCATAGAGTTAAGATGAATCTAATTGAATTAAAACTTTAGTTCACATGCAAGTTTTATGTCACTAGATTCATATTTTTCATGATTTACATTGGTAAAGAATGACTATAGTTTAGGTCTCAAATTTTAATAAGCATATAATCTTTAATTGCAGCTTCTCAACCTGTAAATTTCTCTGATATCCGCTGTGATATTCTCGATCTGAAAGGGGATAATTATAAAATATGAAAGGAAAAAATTCTTCTTCAACTAGGGTGGATAGATATTGATTATGCTATTAGGAAAAACAAACCACCTAAAATTACTCAAACCAGTACTCTAGAGAATATCATGCTTTATGAACAATGAGAACGATCTAATCGCCTTAGCATGATGTTCATTAATACTAAAATCTCTGCTGGTATTCGTGGTTCCGTTGATCAGCATACCAATGTTCAAGACTTGCTAAAGGCCATTGATGATCAATTCGTCACTTCAGATAAGGCTTTAGCAAGCACCCTTATTATGAAGTTCTCTTCTTTGAGACTTATCAGTGTGAAAGGTGTGCGCGAGCACATTATGCAAATGAGGGACATTGTGGCTCAACTTAAGCATCTTGAGGTTTAGATGTCAGAATCCTTCCTAGTGCACTATATCCTTAACACTCTCCCACATCAGTACGGGCCATTCAAAATCTCATACAATACACATAAGGATAAATGGTCAATCAATGAACTAATGACCATGTGTGTTCAAGAGGAAGGGAGGCTTGTTATGGAATTTGGTGAAAGTGCAATGTTGGATACAACATACCAGAAAGGAAAATCTCAATACAAGCATAAAGGAAAAGGGATACCTCAGGCTGATATTAAGAAAGAATCCAAGTGTTTCTTTTGTAAAAAGAAGGGACACATGAAGAAGGATTGTATCAGATTCCAAAAATGGCTTAAGAATAAAGGTAATCCAACCTCGTTTGTTTGTTATGAATCTAATACGGTTAATGTTAATATTAATACTTGGTGGATTGATTCTGGATCTACAATCCATTTTGCAAACTCCTTACAGGGTATGCGAAATCTAAAGAAGCCAATGGAAAGTGAGCAATACATCTTATCCGGTAACAAGATGGGCTCACATGTGGAGGCTATAGGGACATGCAGTTTGATTTTAAGTTGTGGTTTTATTTTAGAATTATAAAAGACCTTTTATGTTCCAAGTTTTTCTAGAAACTTGATTTCAATTTCAAGACTTGTACCTTGTGGTTATTCCTTTCACTTTTTAGAAACATCTTTCAGTTTATTTAATAAATCTGATCGTGTTGAGAATGGTATTTTGTCTGATGGTCTTTACTACATTAATTTACGAAATAATACCACTCATAACGCTATGCATGTTCAAGATGGCACTAAAAGGTGTATTATTGACGAAGACTCTTCTACGTTATGGCATAGGAGATTAAGACATATCTCTATAGAAAGAATTAAAAGATTAGTGAAAGATGAGGTACTTAGTACTCTAAATTTTACTGATTTTGAGACATGTGTGGACTGTATTAAGGGAAAGCAGACTAACAAGTCAAAGAAAGGTGTCAATAAAAGTTCAAACATATTAGAAATCATACATACGGATATATGTTGTCCAGACATGGACATTCAAGGTCAAAAATATTTTATCACTTTTATTGATGATTTTTCTCGATATATGTATCTATGTATGCTTCATAATAAGAGCGAAGCATTGGATGCCTTCAAGAGCTTTAAGGTTGAAGTAGAGAAACAATGTGGAAAACAAATAAAGATCGTGAGATCAAATAGAGGTGGTGAATATTATGGTAGATACATTGAGAATGGACAAAGCGCCTGGTCTGTTTGCTAAGTTTCTTCAAGAACATGGGATAGTTGCCCAATACGCTATGTCTGGTTCACCAGACCAGAATGATGTAGCAGAAAGAAGAAACCGAACATTATGGGACATGGTGTGGAGTATGCTTAGAAACTCCAATCTTCCTAAATCCTTGTGGATTGAAACTTTAAATATGGTTGTGTATATATTAAACCGAGTTCCAACCAAGGTTGTCTCAAAGACTCCATTTGAATTATGGAAAGGTTGGAAACTGAGTTTGCAACATATGCACGTTTGGGGATGCTCGTCTGAAGTGAGGATTTATAATCTACAAGAAAAGAAGCTGGACCTAAGGATCATTAGTGGGTATTTCATTGGATATGTCGAACGGTCTAAGGGTTATAGATTTTACTATCCATTTCACAACACTAGGTTTGTGGAATCAAGAAATGCAAAATTTCTTGAGAATTACTTGATTAGTGGGAGCGATCGATCCCAGGGCATTGGTTTTGAGAAATATCATTCAGATGCTCAATGTGTCACTTCAAGTAAGGACTGATCGTTATTGTTAACAACACACTTCAAGTATAAATGCGTGTTGAAGAACCAATCTTGGAATTACCACAAGTTGTTGATCCTGATCCAGTAGATGCTGAAGTTCAACAGATGCCTACAACTGTTGAACAACATGATCCTGCTCCTCAGGAGAATGTTGATGCAACATTAAGAAGATCTACTAGAGTAAGGAAATCAACAATTCCTAATAATTATGTTGTGTATCTACAAGAATGTGATTATAATGTTGGAGCCGAAAATGATCCTGAGACGTTTTCACATGCCATGAGTTCTGAGGTTTCGAACTTATGGTACAATACCATGAAAGAAGAGATGGATTCTATGACGTCTAACCTAGTTTGGGATCTCATCAAGTTTCCTGATGGTGTGAAAGCCATTGGATGTAAATGGGTCTTCAAAACAAAGAAAGGCTCACAAGGCAACATTGAGAGACATAAGGCAAGACTCGTTGCCAAAGGATTCACTCAAAGGGAAGGAATCGACTACCCAGAGACATTTTCTCTTGTATCTAAGAAAGATTCACTTCGTGTGGTCATGGCATTGGTTGCCCATTTTGATTTGGATTTGCATCAAATGGATATGAAAATGGCTTTCCTTAATGGTAACCTAGAGGAAGAGGTTTATATGAAACAACCTGAAGGATTCTTCTCTAGTGACGGTGAGCATTTGGTTTGTAAGCTTAATAAATCCATATATGGATTAAAATAGGTTCCCCTCAATGGTATTTGAAATTCCATAATGTTATCACTTTATTTGGTTTTGAAGAGAACGTCATAGATCAATGTATATACCAGAAGGTTAGTGGGAGTAAGATTTGTTTCTTGGTGCTATATGTGGATGATATTTTACTTATAGTCAATGATAAGGGTTTGCTACACGAGGTAAAACAATTCCTCTCTAAAAATTTTGATATGAAGGATATGGGTGAGACATCTTATGCCATTGGCATTAAGATCCATAGAGATAGACTTCAAGGCATCTTGGGTTTATCTCAGGAAACCTATATCAATAAAGTTTTAGAGAGATTTCAAATGAAAGATTGTTCACCAAGTGTTACTCTCATTGTGAAAGGCGATAAGTTCAATTTGGACCAATTCCCAAAGAATAATTTTGAAAGAGAACAGATGAAAACCATTCCATATGCTTCAGCTGTTGGAAGCCTGATGTATGCTCAGGTCTGTACCAGACCTGACATTGCATTTATTGTTGGGATGCTAGGGAGATATCAGAGTAACCCAAGTATTGACCATTGGAAAGTTGTAAAGAAAGTAATGAGGTACCTACAAGGAACCAAGGATTATATGCTCATGTATAGACGAACCGATAAACTGAAAGTAATTGGCTACTCTGATGCGAACTTTACTGGCTGTGTTGATTCACGAAAATCAACATTTGGTTACATTTTCATGCTTGTCAGTGGAGCTGTGTCTTAGAGGAGAGTGAAACAGTCCTTGACTGCTACTTCCACTATGAAGGCCAAGTTCGTATCATGTTTTGAGGCCACATCGCATGGTGTATGGTTGAAGAGTTTCATTTCTGGGCTTAGAGTAGTTGACTCTATTTGTAGGCCATTAAGATTGTACTGTGACAACTCAGCTACTGTATTTATGGCTAAGAACAACAAAAGTGGTAGTCGTAGTAAACACATCGACATTAAATACTTGGCCATAAGAGAATGTATTAAGGAAAAGAAAGTGGTCATTGAGCACGTAAGCACTGAGTTGATGATTGTTGATCATTTGACTAAAGGCATGCCACCAATGAAATTCAAGGATCATGTAGAGAAAATGGGAATTGGTTCCACTTTGTAAATGTATATATACAATTAATTAATGAAACTCTTATATATTGTGATATTTTCTCATATTCATATGCACCTTAATTTATTTGAAAAAATATATATTGTACCAAGAATAAATATAAGATTTATTCATTAAGTTTCGTTACCACATAAAGTATAGTACTTGAGAAACTAAATACATTGTAATACATGGAAGATAATACTCGCTCTTAGAGGACCTATCATTATGGTGCAACGTAAAGTGAACCGTGGCAACGGATCACTTTCGTCAAAACCGTACGTCGGTTCCAAAACCGAACGAGGTTCTTGTTAGAAGAACCTTAATAAACCATCAGGTCCTCTCACTATTAACTGCAAGAATTCAGATACATCATCAATACGCAGAGAATAAGTGTGAGAAACCAGTGAGAACATCAAACAGAAAATCCATTGGAATTCCCGTGTAAGTACTAAAATTTGATCAATGATAGAAGGTATGTTTTCAATCCATTTTGTTTCCGCTGCATTTAAATTATACGTTCATATGGTTTTATGAATGTTTCTGGATTGAATTATGTTCTTACATTATAGAGTTACACTTGGCCCTTACCTTTCTTCTTTAATTTTCATTTATTAGGTTTTTTTAAAAGACCTTATAAATTTTTCATTTATAAGGATAAAAATAACATTAAATAATATTAAATATGATTTATATGTTAAAGTTCAACATTGAATTAATGTAACTTATATAAATTCAACATGAATTTTATTTAATTGGACAATAATCAATTTGAAATATTTAATATGAGTTTTATTTTCGTATTAAAAATATAGAGTGAAGAACTCTAAAAATCCAATAGTTTTCAACAATAGTAGACAAAAATTCTATAATTATTAAAGAGTGTACAAAAGTCTTATAATTTTTACATAATGTATACATTGATTATAAATTGATAATTCATTATTATTATTTTAAAATAATCATGTGTCAAACATATGATCAAATTTTAAGAGTTATTTTTGTAATTAAAAATTAATAAAAAATCGACTAATTTTTAATCTCAATAAAACTCAAAAGTTAATATCAACTTATGATAAATGTACATATTTTTTGAAAGTTATAAAACTTTTGCATACTATTTGATAACTATAAGACTTTTGTATATTTTTATTGAAAGTTATAGGACTTTTGTGTCTTTTATCTAAAAATATATGAATTAGTCATAATAATTACTATTTTTACAATTAGAAGTTTTTTTTAAAATTATAATGTTGTTTTAATTTTTTTCTTTTTCTCCTTAAGATTGTAGTATTTTTTGTTGGACATTTGTGGGAAAAATTATATTTATCCTTATGAGGAAACTTTTACTAAATAACTATGTGATTTCTTTTATATATATAAATAAGGAAAATTTATTTCTAATATACGAACAAAAATTACAACCGAAATCAAAGTTTTAATTTTTGAATATTCAATTGAGAAGTAAAACTAACCAAAAATTGTATCACGTGATATATGAGATTTGTTAGTTCTATATTCTTCGTCATCGTAATGTTTGATTGAAACAATTGAAACAATGTTTCTTCTAAAAATATGAAAAAATAATATCGGTTAGAAATCTTTGACACAATAAAATTAAATCTTGTGAAACTAATAAATATCACTATGTTCATCTAATTTAATTGAAGTTAACAATTGTAGCATTATTATCATAAATAAAATTGTCAACATCATCTACATAATTATAGTCAGTATCAAAAGAGTTGGGACTTAACATCACCCAGAGGCTCCATTTTTCATCTTTCGAATCTTCATCATCGGTATCATCTTCTAAATCCCTGCATTAAATCTGTCATGAAAGTTCAGCTCAAAAGAACAGAGTAAGGTAGAAGGAGGTTTCCAAAATAGTGAGAAAATTTACCATCAAAAAGTAGGATGACAAACTTGTACAGGAGGTATTGAAATAAATTTTTTTAAGATTCATGCAAAGAGATAAAAGAAGCCATAGTTGCTGCAAGTTTATTACAAATTTTATCTGGGAGAGAAAACACGTCCTTAACTAACTATAATTAAAAAAGAAAAAAAGAAAGAAAGATAAACTATAGAAAATTCTCCTTAAATTTACAACTATTTCATATTTGAAATTTATAAAATACATTCGTTATAAATAATAGAAAATTCTGTTGAAACACTCCTACTACGGATTTAGTATTAAAGTTTAAGAGAATCACGTAAAAACACTATAAAAATAGTAAAAAAGAATAATAATTCCTCGATTATTGTTACTTTTCGTTTAATAAATATGTTATATGGATTTTATTTGAATTTAATATGTTCAAATTATTAAATTTATAATAAATTATAAGTGATATAAGTTTAAAACTTAAAATAAAACTCATTAATGATTCAGTTATTTAACATGATTTCACATTCAATTATATTCGGTAAAAAAAAATATATGTTTATATTTGTATAACATTAAAAAATGTATGTTTATTTACATAATAAGAAAAATGAACATATGTTTTTCTTAATAGAGATTAAAAATAAAACTGTATTTATGAAAAGGGGTTATGCAATTCAATTAAACCTTAACAATTCATAAAAATAAAAAAATAAAAAATAAACAAACAAACAAACCATTAGGCATGTATGAAGACGGGTTATGCCTAGAAATAGGTATTTTAACTGTGTTTTTGGATATTCGTGATTAACCACACCATTGGTTCAATTTCTATCCAATTAATTTCGAGGAAAGGGACAATTTTGTGTATTAACAACCACGAAGTAATAGTTATACTGATATCCATCCTTATTTGTATTCGACATATATTATATTTATTTAATAAATTTATATATTTATTAAATTAATAAAAAATTAACTTTTAAATATTCTAACCTTGAATCTCTTATTCATATATTAACCCTCGATACCATTAATTCACATCTATTTTTTGTTCATTAATTTTATATTAAATGTTTTAATTGTTTAAAACTATAAAAGAATAATAAAAATATAAAATTAAAATATAATATTATTATTTAGTTAATTAGTTGTATCGCACTTATTGAAAAAATGAGGGTTAGAATATATTGTAAAATTTAAATGCAATCTGCCCATTTGAATGCCTCAAACATAAAAAAAAACCTAGTCGCTTGAATAGCCTCATAGATCACAAAATCACATATCATCATCGCAAGTTATTCACAGTCACAGGTCGCAGCCTCACGCACTCAAGTTTAGCTATTGTTTGCCACTCAAGTCCAACTAGAGGTTTCTAGTGAAGTCGAGTTACCAATTGCCATTCGAGTTAAGTTACAAGTCACCACTCAAGTCGAGTTTCCAATTGCCACTCGAGTCCAATTGCCAATCACCGTTCGAGTTTAGTTTCCAGTCACCATTCGAGTCCAACTCTTGTTTGAGTTCATGTATCGTTCGAGTGTATTAGTTTCCATCGAGAGACCAACTATCGTCAAATCTACCAATTTTCGTCAAGTCTACCAAATCGTAGCTTACCTTGCTTGTTGTTAGTAGCCACTTGGATACAACTACCATTTGAGTCTACTTGTTGCCTTCAATCAACCAACCATCGTCTATGACTCATCTCAATCACCTATCTAATTCAACTCTTATAAAGATAAAACTTATAAGATACAAGCTCTGTTTTTGAAAATTAATGAACATTAGTACGCTCTTGTGATGGTAAAACTTATAAGATACCATTTTTGAAACGTTGAATGGTATAATTTTTGAATTTTGATTGAAGGACATTATGCTTATAATTTTATTTTAACTGGATATGGGAAATATTTAGATATAAATATACACTTGTAATTCTATTGAATCATTTCTTTCCTTTGAGTATTGATTCGATCTTAGTGCATTTTTACTTACTAAAGAAATATTGGGAAAAAGTACATAATAATACTTGTTTATCCTATAAATATGCGTTTAGCACTTGAAATCAAGTAGAAGGTGTCTTGTATTTAATGCATTTTCATGCATCTTGTAGAGTTTGAGATTTATAAAGAAGACAAAGGCTATAAACATTATGGTAAGTGAATATGTTGAAACATCAATGAGAGATAATAAAAAATAATTTTTTTGGTATATATGAATTTAAATTTTGAAAGTTATTTTTTTTAAAACTTTTCACCACAATTATTTCAAGGAGGAAATAACATTAAACTTAATCAATCACTCAATGTAGAGGTAACAAGTGGTGTAACTTCAAGTGCCAGCAATATACAAATGTTACTTTTCCTACACCAACCTCCTCACCTAAAAATACACAAACTTAACCACCACATAAATGCAGTGAAGAAGAAGATGAGAAGGTTAAATTGAAGTCTGAAGCGTGAGTTTACTTTGATGGGAAGAAAATTAATGGGATATGGAAGGTAATATGTAATTATCGCGTAAAGAAATTGGGAGGTAATTCAAGGAATGAGATATCTCACTTGAAATATAAAAGGTTGTCCATTCAAATAGAAATAAAGTGTTATAGGTCAATCATTGTTAAATCCTAACAAGAAAAGTGATAAAATTAAGTTAGGATATTGAAATTTTGATTCTCAAGTTTCTCGTGATAAATGTGCAAAGATGATAATTCTATATGAGTATACTCTTAGTATTGTTAAGCATCACGAATTTAGAGAGTATTCGTATTCTTTACAACCAATATGGAAGTTTATTTCTCGTGTGACAGTTAAGAGAAATATTATAAAGATATATGATGTTGAGAAAAAAATGATACATATGTTGGAGAACAACAAAAGTCGTGTTGCAATTACGATTGATATGTGAAAGTTTGGAAACTAGAACAAAGAATTCGTGGCTTTAACTTGTCATTTATTGATGATAATTAGTATTTGCATAGTAAAATAATCAGATAAACTTTATAAGTTTATTATTGAAATTTATGCAATTCATATGAAATATTTTTTACATATTTGATACATTAAATGATTATATATAACAATTTTATTACTACTATATAATTTTTTGTAGTTTTATATATGTTCCTACTCCACACATGACTGATGTTATGGGCTAGGAGTTAATGGGTTGCTTTTTGGATTGAAACATTGATCGTAAGATTTCAATCCTAATTTTAGATAATTGTTATACTAATGACTCAATGTTACCTAATCTACTAGATTTATTAGATAAACTTTTAATGTTATTGGATGGAGATATTTTTCACACGAATTGTACTGCTTTCATATTGAACTTAGTAGTGAAAGATGTGTTGAATGTAATTTCTCAATGCATTATTAAAGTTAGAGCTAGTATTTCATATTAAACAACAACACAAAAGAGAAAAAAAAATTTAAAATTGCAACTCAAGAGATAAAGTCTTCTTGTAAGAATTTATCTTTTGATTGTCAAACTCGTTGGAATTTTACTTTTTTTATGCTTAAAAATACATTTTTTTAATAGAAAAGTATCTACTCGTTTGATATAATTGGATAAGAATAATAAAATTCTCTCTAATGACTTGATTGAGAAATTACAAGCGAAATTTGTGATAAGTTAGAGATATTTTACAAGGTCACTGAATTGATTTATAATTCCAACTATCCCACTATAAATATGTTATTTTCTCATATTTGTGACATTAAATTATCATTATATCAACGAGTTAATGATGAGGATGACTTGATCAAAAGAATAGCTGAAAATATGCTTGAAAATTTTGACAAATATTGGAAAGAAGTTAATATTATTAGGACTATAGGAGTTGTTTTGGATCATATATTTAAGATAAATTATCTTGAATTCTATTTTTCAAGAAGATATAGAGAAAATTCCATTTTTGAAATTGAAAATGTGAGAAAAAAGCATTATGATTTAGTAAATATGTATCAAAAGAAATAAATTATAGAAGACGAGAGTCTACAAATAGAGTTTTCAACACGCTTTAATAGGTCTCAAAGTTCAAAAGGTATTAGTGTTCTGATTCCTAATGGTATAATTAAGTATAAATAATGGAAATGAATGTAAATAAAACTAGACTTTTGAAATCTGAGTTAACTCTTATTTAGAGGAAATTAATATAATTTTTTTGGATGCAGATAGAGTTTGACATATTATCTTGTTAGAAGTGCAACAAATATAAGTATTCAGTAATGCATATCTTGACTATTATGGTGACCACAATTACTTCAGCATCTGTATTTAGCACAAATGGTAGTGTGGTGGGCAAACACCATAATAGACTAAAAGAAAACACATTAAAAGCTTTGATATGTGTTCAAGATTGATTAATGGCTAATATCCATAACCAAGATATAAATCTATATATTTAGTATTTGTACATGTTATATTCTAATTACCACTTGTTATATGTAATATATATTAATTATTTAATTATGTATTCAAATAATTTATAATATATTCAAATATATTAGCTCTTAACTCATACGTTTTCACTATTATTATTAGAGAAGATGATAGCAAGATAAAGTTTTTACATTATTGGTTAATCAATTTACCATTTTAGTTTATAAAAATAATTTTATATGTTTGATTTTTACAAAATACTCGTATTGTTGAAGAATAATTGAAAGAAAAAATTTATGTTGTATTGAAGTAAATTTTTCTTAAATTTATGTTGTTAATTTTTAAGATTTATATGAGTTTGGAATATTTTAATTGTATTTTATTGTGCTCCTTTATATATGTGTAGACAATTAAATTTTGGATTTATTCTATTGAGTTATAAGTAAAATTGTCCATCTTTAATTATGTTTTGGTTGTATGAGATTGAATAGAAACTTTTTAATGAATTTTAAATTTTATGTATTATTTATTATCCTATTCTTCTAGTTATCTATGGATAAAAACCATCCACAAATTATAACGATATTTAGACAATTTTAAATATGTATTTACCACTCTAATTTTAGGAACAATTATATCAAAAACTATTTTCGTTAATCATAGTAGACATCCTTAATTATGTCATACAATTAAACATTAACCATTCCTAAAAAAAAAAAAAGTATGCAGCAATGTTAATTAATTGAAAAGCCATAAGAAAACCACGTGCCAATATTAACCCTTTGTGTTTGTAATGCCATGAAAAAGCAAGTGGAATTCCATTTTCCAAATAAAAGGCTAAAAGCCCACTTCAAGAGTATGTATCCTTAAGTTCCTTGCTTAATGGGCCGATTTTTTTAACAAGACAAGTATGGTCCAATTTATCTAGGCAAATTCTAATTATATTCCAAAAACCTCCAAATACATCTTATTTTTTAAAATTATAAGGAATATATTAATTCAAGTAGATATCATTTACTTATTAAATTAAAAAATAATAAAAAACTCTTAATTTAATATGTAGTTCAAGGAATCGATCTTCTTCTATATAGTTATATAATTGTAACGAACTTATAAAAAAAATACAATCTTGAAAACTCTTTTGGGTTAGTATGAATCATTTTGTAACAAGTTTTTTTTTATTTTTTTTATTTTTAAAATAAAATAAAAAATATAATAACGTGTTTTATTTTCTATTATTTAAAATATAAATACATAACACAAAAACTCTTTAGGTAACACTATGTTTTGTGTTTCTTGTTTTTTTGTTATATGTTCTATTTTATTTTTTTATTTAATACTTATTTTGACGTTATACTAAAAGTTGAGATTGTGATCTTTATAAAATTTAAGTGTTAGATTGAAATTAAAATATGATAATTTTGAAATCTTCAAACAAAAATAAGTTTTACAAGCTTCGTTACTAACAAAAATGTAACTTATTTTCAATTAAAATGAAAATAAAACAAAAATTAATTACTAAATACTATAAATAAATTCAAAAAATAGTTTCAACATAGAAATAAATAAATAGAAACACTACACGTTATAAGTTCTTTATCACTCAAAATCTACTTTCTTCCACCTGTTAATAGTCACAAATACACGCATATATAAATACTTGATAAAACCGGCTCTGGTAGCTTTGCTTTATTTAACTCAAAATTTGTGTATGTCTGCAAAGATTTGAACTGGTATAATAACTAAATATGTAATTGATGAACACTCAGCAATTTAGCATATAATAATTGGAATTGGGGGTGGACATCATTAAGAAAGAGTAATTAATTTTATATTCTATATGATATTATTGGGTTATAAAAATCATTGAAGTTGAGAGTTTTATTGTCATTAATATTTAATTCAAATTTTAATTATTATTAGATTTATTACACATAAATAATATTAAGTAGTATAATGTTGTTGTAAAGTGTTTTCATGTAATAAAGTAATTTGTCTCACATTGCTTGTACCTACGTCCATTTTCTTTCTTGCAGTTAGCAAATACCTTAGAAGTTTGGAATCTTGTGTTTCTTCTTTTAGCATTTTTTGTATCCTTTGCTTGGGGGCAACAAACTAATCTCTACACTCTACATAATTTTTGTTGTCTTCTTTATAGCAACGATTCCATCATTATCTTTTTTATTTGCCCATATATATATATATATATATGAGGTATTCTTATACTTTAAATGCATGAAAATGGTTTCCCAAGTTAATAATAATGGAGTATTAAAAAATTATGAAGGTAATTAATCCATTGTGTATAACAAAATTATAATGTGATGGTATAAATACACTATTTTTACAAAAAAATAGTATATTTATATTATCACACTTGTCCACTTTTAAACTAAAACATTATAAGTTTATTATTTTATAAAATAAATTTTTAAGACATTTTATGTAAAGGTAATAAATTTATAATAACTCATTTAATAAGTAGTAGATTAAATAACATTTTTTAAAAAAATAACAAACTTGAACTATCATTTTTTTTATAAAAAATACTTAAAAATATCAGTAGCTATAAGGAATAAAATTATAGGAAAATAATAATCTAAATCCTTTATTTTTAATAAAATTGCATTTTAGTTTTTCATCTATTAAATGAGACATTATAAATTTATTATAAAAAATAACACATAAATTTATTTTGTAAAATAATGAATAATTATTGTCTAAGTTTCGAAACGAATAAATTATCGCATAAGTTAATTACTTTACAAATTAGATTTTTGTGATTTTTTTTAATATTGATAGACTTATGATATCATTTTTAATAAAATATATTTAAAAATATATCTGTTAAATATAACAAACTTATTTGTATACATATGGTAAAATTAACTACTTACCTATCATCGTAATAAAATTATCATTCAAATCACTTATAAGAAATTGTATTTGTTTAATGCGTGAGATCGTCTAAAGTAACATGCAAGTAATCAAAATATCCGTGTAAAAATCATTATTTAAAACAATAATATTAAGATTGTTATGATATTTAAAAAAAAAAATCTACATATATCAATAGTAACCATTTTTATACATATTTGAAAACATCTTCACGAATAGATTAATTATTTTTATATTATAATTAAGATTGCGTATAAGTTCATCTGATACAATAATCATAAAGTAATTTCTAAGTATAAATATTAATTCATTACATAAATATTCAATAAAATAAACAATCAATATATAATTTTTTTAATTATTCAATAATAAGATAATTAAGTAAATAAATATATGATATTAAAAATAATTTCATCCATATAAATAAGAATTATCAATATATATACTTTTTTTTATAAATATTCATAATTATTCACTATTAAAAAACTTTAGATAATTATAAATAACTTCTCTTCCTGACATTAAAATATGTACTATTTTCCTAAATATTTGTGGTTTTTCAAGTTCTTAATAACGCATTCTTTATTCTTAAATCCACAAGAAACAAATGTGTTATTGGTGTTAATAAAAAATGATATCAATATTTAGTATGTATAATATTTTATTGCATAAAATTTATAAAATAATTTATTTAAATCCATATTTAATTTGTGTTTTTATTTTTTTACATTTCAAAAACAAAATTTAAACTGAAGATGAAAAACAATCAAAACACTTAATTTTAAAATTAAAAATTCAAATATATAAAGTTAAGCATTAAGTACAATTTATATACTTACACGACAAAAATTCTAAATAATTATATAATTTATATTTTATATGATACCATCTAACTTTACCACCAAAATGTATAAGAATATAAAATATATATTAAAAAGAAAAAAAAGAGAGTTTAAGGTTGATATATTTAACAAAAATATATTTTAATATCAAAACACAATATAAGTTCAAAAATAGAAGTAAAAATTCATTATATTTACAAAAAATAGATATTATAAATCTATTATATTTATAATATAGATTTTTGATATTTTTTATGAAGATAAAAAATTATATTATCTTATTTAATATGTATGAAATTAAAATATATTTTAATTAAAAATAATAGAATTTGAACTTAAAATTACCCTTAATTCCATTAAAAACTTGTTTGTTATTTACAGATTTACATGCAAATAGACAAGAGTATTAATTGGACTTCATGCTAATACGTTATGTATCGTATTTATACTCTTGACTCATAAGAGTTATCATGATGTGTCATGAATGACACATTTAATCTATTATAAAAGTATATACTTCTTAAAACACATCTTAAAATTACAGACATAATGTATATCCACACCATGTTTAGTAATATATAAATTTTTATATTTATTTAACGTTAATTTCAATATTAACAATATTAAGTTCACATTTCGACTTGATTTGACCTGTTGTAGGTCATAGATCAATGTGCTGCTATTTTAAACTCACTTGTAATCGTGATATATAGAATTTTAATAGGTTAACAAATTGAATAATTAACGGATTGTAACGTGTTAGATCAAATCATTTGATACTCCTAAATATAGTTGGGTTAAAGTATTGCATAGGATTAGAATTTAAAAATTGTTTTTTGAGTGAGATATTTTTATGAAAATAAAAAAAAATTAAGAAATGGAAGAAAACTTTAAATACAATTTTTAAAGAGATTGTATATCCTAAAATAAAAATGATGGATATAAAAATAAAAAATAATATATATATATATATATATATAAATTGATTTGATTTTTATAAAAAAAAAATTAATAAATAAAAACTTAGCCACCTTGGTCATATAGAATTAAGAATCAATTTAAATAAATAAAATTTAAAACCTAAAATTATTAAGTTGGTTTAGTTGGAAGGGCAAACATCGGTTACCTTTAGAAATTTTGCACATCCTTACTAAATGTTACATTTATACAAAACTTCTTGCCTCCCTAATCACCGTTGATCAACAAGCAGATTAACTGAAAAGACTGAAATCACTAAACAGAGTCTCGTGTATTTACGATGGCACGATTATTTCTAGGTTTTGAGAAATTATTTATTATTTTTATATCAATAAAATTTAAAATTAATAAAAATTTTTATTAATAAATAATAAAAGAAAATATTTTAATTAATAGATAATATATTTTAAAATAATAAATAATATCTGATAGAGTAATGCTAGTCAACACAAGCATTAGAATCGGATATTCACGACTGTCTCACGCATCAAAAACCAATAATAATATTGAATGACGAAATAAATAAATTGAGTGCCGGTTAAAAAAAAAAAACCTCGGGATAAACCGATAAACAATTTATTGTTATCCCAAACATGATGGTGTGAGCCGGACATTTTCTGAAAAAATGGACGGCTTCCATTAAAAGCTGAAGTCACATCGATCTGACGATACCAACTTCTCAGAGAAGAAATAGCAAGATAAGAGCGGGTCCCACTTAGGTCCAATCGATCGACTGGTTAGCCCTTAAGTCGTTTTCTCTCTCTTTCCCGATTCTCAATTTAAAAATCTGTGTTTTCCTCCACTTTCCTCTTCGCCAAGCCAACTATCCTCTCTTTCATCACCTGAGAGAAAAAATTGAGTATGTCTTTCTATTATCTCCGATGATTTTTATTTTAGTTTTGTGTCTTTGATTCAGTTAATTAGTTTCTTTTGCTGAAAATAATTAAGGAATTTTTGGTGTTTGATGATTCATTCAGACTTTTCTTCCTTTTGATGATAGTTGTTTCTGTTTTTCCAATTCATTATTTTTTTTCTCTCCTATGTTTTGATGAAACAGTAATGTTCAGATTATCGAGTGTTAGATGTTTCTTATTAAATTTCTGATGAAAATTTGTTATTTTATAATTGATCAGCTTCTGATTTCTGACAAGTAGTCGTTTAGCACTATTTTCTTACCTAGGGTTTAATAATTTGACTTGCTACTTCCTTTTCTTCCCGGTTCTGATGATCAAAATATGTTTTATGTCATATGATTATGTATCATCCGATGAGCTGTTGCATTCAATTAATTAAAGTTTTTATATATATTTTTTTCCTTTTCTTCCTTAAAAAACAATGAAGCGGTAACGGCGCATCATGATATAAATTAGGAGGGCCACCATAGAGGTCAATTAACTTTTTGAAATGGAGTATATATTTTCATTATTTTGTTTGAAAGTTTAGTTTTTTATTAGCTTTGAAAAATTGAAATGATCAATTTTTGTTTTTTTTTTAAATAATTATTTTTAAAAAATTCTTTAACAGTTATTCATATTAAAACTTTAATTTTCAAATACAATTGAAAAATAACTTTTTTAGAAATATAAAAATTGTTCTTAGCATGTCACTTTTTTAAGGTTATGGACTAAACTGTAATAAAAAAATTGGATCTAATTGCTCTAACTGAAATACCTACTTAACCCTATAAATAAGTTACTAAAATTTACAGTCTTTCGGTTGCATATTAAGGCTCCTTGAAGATAACGAAGTATAAGTACATCTTTTTGCTAGAATGAACAAGTTTCTAATCCTTTATTTTCAATTATTTATTTATTTTTGAATTTCTGGGTACTTTGGGTTCTGTTGTCTTTCTTTCTACATGGAGTTGTGTTTGTCCTTTATTCTCATTAGGTTAGTTGTTTCTTTGTGTTAATTTGTTTTTCTGAACTCAAATTTTGACTTCTGGCCTTCTAGGTCAACATGGGTGTTCATACCACAGTGGTTATTCTGTCCCTCTTCCTTTCCTTGCTGTTATTCTCGCCTATTTTCTCTGCATCCAATGAGGGATTGCTTAGGATTGGATTGAAAAAGACCAAAATGGATCCAAATAACCGAGCTGCTGCTAGGCTAGACTCCAAAAGTGGAGAGTCCCTGAGAGCGTATCATCTCCGTGGAAACTTGGGAGACTCAGAGGAAACTGATATTGTTGCATTGAAGAATTACTTGAATGCTCAATACTTTGGCGAGATTGCTATTGGAAGCCCCCCACAAAAGTTCACTGTTATTTTTGACACTGGCAGCTCGAATCTGTGGGTTCCATCAGCCAAATGCTATTTCTCGGTGAGTTTTGACAATTGTGTTTGTTGTAAATGTTAATGTAATCAAATGATGAAGAACCTCATCTGTGGCAATACAATGAATGCTTTTTATCTTATATTTGACAGGTTGCATGTTACTTCCATGCTAAGTACAAGTCTAGCCAATCAAGCACATATCGGAAGAATGGTTTGTTTTTCCTGGATATTCATGAATTTTCTTTTAGCCCAAAGATTACTATGTTTTCCATTCCACTGAGTATTAAAATATTTTATTCTTACAAAAGATATTTAATGTGGTTGTGTCAATTCTCTGGTGACAACTTATTCCACAATTTTTTTGTGATTTGTAATTGAAATTCATTGGAGAAATTTGTATGACTAGAAATCCAAGCTATCAATGTAAAACGACCAACTTTTGTGAGCAATATCCACCAATCTATAGCTGGAAGATAGTCTATATAGAGATGTATTTAGATGGATTATAATGAAGTAGTCTGGTAGTTCATATTCGTTTGATATGTTAGGATCTTTCTGACATCGAAGGGATTTATAGTGGCAAAATTATGCTATGAGTTTGGCTAATTATCTAAAACTTTCTGCATCATGCAGGAACATCTGCAGCTATTCAGTATGGAACTGGAGCCATTTCAGGTTTCTTTAGTTATGACAATGTCAAAGTTGGTGACTTCGTTGTAAAGAATCAGGTATTTGTCAGAATAGTATTTGCAATATTCTTTTTCCTCCAATGGTGTCACATCATGTTCTTCTCAACCAGGAATTTATTGAAGCAACTAAGGAGCCTGGTATCACGTTTTTGGCTGCAAAATTTGATGGTTTATTGGGACTTGGGTTTCGAGAGATTTCAGTTGGAAATGCTGTTCCAGTGTGGTAAGTGCATAGTGTCTCAAGTCACATTTCTTATATTCCTGACTTTGCATTGAAATACTTTATTATTCTGTATTTTTGGGTGTTCTGATTATGATTATTTCCTATTCATAATACTTGTGTGTCTTTCAGGTATAACATGGTTAAGCAGGGTCTTGTCAAGAAACCGGTGTTTTCCTTTTGGTTGAATCGTAAAACAGATGAAGAAGGGGGTGAAATTGTATTTGGTGGAGTTGATTCAAGTCATTTCAAGGGAAAGCACACTTATGTGCCTGTTACACATAAGGGCTATTGGCAGGTTTTTATACACTCTCTATGCATTTCTTGTTATACTGGGTTCCTGTTCTTTTTCTTACCTAGTTTTATTATTGATAGTTTGATATGGACGAAGTTCTCATTGATGGCAGATCTACTGGTATGTACTCTCAATATTGAAGAGTAGTTATAATTTGCTTATATTGACAAATTACGAGAACAATAACCGCACAAACTCGTGTACGGGCACATGGGGTTTTTGCCTGTGACATACCAGATTTACAACAAGCCCATGGTTTGTTTCTTTACATCTGACTTGACTTTTTTTGTTCTTTAGAATACTGTGAAGGTGGCTGTTCAGCAATTGCAGATTCTGGAACTTCTTTGTTGGCTGGTCCAACGGTATGGACCTCATTATTTATGTTACCGTTTTAATTTTTTTATGATATAGTTATATGGATAAAATGAGTTCTTGCCTTCTTAAGTTATTATATCAGAACATATAATGAGAATGCGAGATTAATTTTAGTTTTGGGTCATGGATGGTTCCATGATTAATATTAGGGTAATGCTATACATCTCGAAATTGAGATGTATTTAAGTGATGCGGCGAGTTTTGGTTGTCTACTATATTCAGGGTGCGCAGATGATTTGGTGTGATTTGATTGTGAGAATAAAAATATGCTAGACACAACTTGAAATAAATATTAAGATGGATCATAGCAGATGACAGCATGATTCTGATCTATAACAACATGATACTTGTTTAGTATGTTGTTATTTGCAGTCATTGCAACTTAGAATTGGAAAATTTGTGACTGAGTTTTAAAAATTTGCTTTTAGTATAAAGATCGGATGATGTATCAATGAGGACATTTCTGCTTCTTTGAACTCTCCTTTGAGTCTGACCTTCTGTTTACTCTTATGATCCACCACCTTTTTATGTTGAGGTGACAGTCGCTTCGCCATGCTCTGTTATGGTATGACTTTATTTTGTCTAGCAATTCTTGGATGATGAACCATGGCATCACTATGCGTGAAAGACTAATTATCTAATTACTAGCTTGAAGGCATACATATTTGTGCATAGATTTTTTATGCATGCATGGAAATTCAAGTCTTTTTTTTTTGTTCCTTTCTAATTTACGGTTTACTATTAATCCACCCATCTCCCTGACTCACAAACCCACTGGCCTTACAGACTATAATTACCATGATAAACCATGAAATTGGAGCCTCTGGGGTTGTTAGCCAGGAGTGCAAAGCTGTAGTTCAACAATATGGCCAACCCATCATAGATTTACTTTTGGCTGAGGTAAGAAATAAATTTGTTGAATTTTTCTTTTAGACTCTATACACATGTTAATGTATCAGAGATATTGATATCAGGCATCCACAAGTAAAATTAACTTATTATTGTGATACGTTTTAAATTGTCAGTAACTTGGTTTTCAAATTGTCTTTAACAGGCACAACCTAAGAAAGTCTGCTCCCAAATTGGATTGTGCACCTTCGATGGGACACGTGGTGTAAGGTCAGGATCATTTCATGTTTTCTTTCTCTCATTTCTAAGTTCATTTATGGGTTTTATTTTGTTACTCTGGTAGATTATTCAACGAATCTAACTATTATGCCTTTCTAATTTTTCTTGGTGCTATATGCTTTGATGTGTAGTGCTGGTATTGAGAGCATGATCAATGAGAACATGGGTAAATCTTCCGGGCTTCAGGATGCTACGTGCAATGTTTGTGAGATGACAGTTGTGTGGATGCAAAACCAACTTAGGCTGAACCAGACTCAAGAACAGATATTGGATTATGTCAATAAGGTGAATTAAGTGTAAACTTCTTGATTCGATATCAGTTCTCATGCTGCCTCTCATGGTGATATAACTCGTCTTTTTACCTCTGCAGCTTTGTGACCGCATGCCAAGTCCAATGGGAGAATCAGCTGTAGATTGTGGAAGTCTTTCTAACATGCCTAATGTTTCATTCACCATTGGCGGTAAAGTTTTTGACCTTGCCCCGGAGAAGGTACGGTTCCATCCCTAGAACTTTTGAATATGGAATTGTTTACATTGTGAAAAATGATTTAATCTTGTTGGGTTTGGAAAATCATATCCTCACATTAAACTCATTATAATTTATGGTTGATGCTGGTAACAGTATATACTAAAGGTAGGGGAGGGTGCCCAGGCTCAGTGCATTAGTGGCTTCACTACCTTGGATGTTCCTCCTCCACGAGGACCTCTCTGGTATTGTCATTGCTTCCACTGTCATAGCCTTGAACTTTTAATCCAATATTATTCTCTTTAAAATGAGAGCTTTGGCTGTGATTCTTATTTGGTTCTATGCTAAATGCAGGATTTTGGGAGATGTCTTCATGGGTCCTTACCATACCGTGTTTGATTATGAGAATCTGAGAGTTGGATTTGCTGAGGCAGCTTAAATGGCTATTAGTGGCCCTTTTCGTAAGATATTATGTCTTTGTTTCCCAGTTATTTATGTATTCCTGTGGAGATATAACGAAGCTCGTTGATATATTTATCGTCTAAAGAAGCTAGTGCTTGTATATATGTGTTTGATTCTCGACTTTATGAATAAAAACTGTTTTGAAAAAGGCTATTAGCTGTGCTGTGACTCATGATTAAAGTGCTTGACTCTAACCCTGACTCCATCAAGCACTAAGTCCGAACTTGGAAGGCATCTAAGTTCGAACTGCAATGGTGGTTGCCCCTACTACTATTCGCTTTTCTTTCCTTAAAGCTCTCCTAACCTTAGTTAACCTGCTTTGTCCTCTCAACAAATAACCTCAACCCGCAATGCCATCTGAGACACCATTAGTTGAACATTGAAAGTGCCTGTAGTTGAACTGAGATGCTCAACGCTTTTAGTCTTTGCCAGGCAAAGAGGGAAGAGAAAAGATGAGCCGAGAGGAAGGACAAGACTGCTAAATTGCAGTTTTTTTTTTGAATGAGTAAAGTAACTTGGAAGAACCTGGGGTTCTATATGAATCTTAACTACGGACAATTTTCAATCACGCTAATCATTTCATTTCACAGTTTGAAAAATACAATTTTCACATTATTTTCCTAGTTATACATATATATTTTTTGGCAGAATATTAAATTTCATTCTTTGGGTACAAAACCTATCGACTTTAAATAATCTTGCTTTGATTCTATTATACGAGGAAGAAAGTTTAACTTGTATCTTATGGAAAAGACAATCGTCTATCTAATGTAAATACTACTTGGACGATTTCCCCATATAATGCAAAAAACAATATTTCAGGTCCACATGTAATGGAGCTTTTTCAACTATGAAAAGTATGAACATGGGCGTTATAACGTTGGTTTAGTTTACAGTCTTGATGGTGCACTCACTATTATTTTGAGTAGTGATTACTCATGATTTGATTGCTTCAAAGGAGCGAAAGCACCCACACCCTCACGCAAAGTGTCATGTGTTAGCCGTCCAAAATCACTTTTCTCAAAAGATAACTGTAAATGCGCACCTAATCAATTAGCTTAGTAAACGCACCACATCTGAATGGTTGGTGTGAGAATGTTTGTTCACTCTTTTGCTTTGCCCTTTCTCCAATTATATTCCAACTACTACCATACATTTTCATTTCTCTATCGTGCCGTTTGCCTTTTATTCTTCAAACCATCACCTTCAATCATTTCTTTTTTAATACTCTTTGCATATTCTCTGAGGCTGTTTTACAAAGTAATCTTAGTGGAATTACATACAATCTTTATCTTGCTACCCGCTTAATGTTTAGGCTCAAAATAACAGAAGCTCCTATTGTAAAAAATAAAGAGCTATTTTATCCAAATTTATAATAACCAACTACGAACTTATTCAACTAAGATTTTAAAAAGTCAAAATAAAAATATCCCATTATTGGTGCTGCTGATTCATATTATACTAAATATCTTATCAAATTCAAAAACTTTAGGTCATTCAGATTCTTATTTTATGGTTTTGAACAATGGTATATTCCATTTCAATGATCCAATCCAATGTACCTAATTAAGACTCTTATGCTCATTAAAGCACGTGCCCATCGCATGGACAAGAATATTAAATGGATAACCCAAGTAAGTAACCGCCGCCCAAAAGTTGTCAATCCATCGTCCTTTTGACACGTGGATCCCCATTTGGAAAGCCATGGGGTTGGCCGTCTATTGGATTACAAAGCCAAAAAATTTACCAAAAGGTCAAGAGATAGAAAAAGATTTTTTATTTTATTTTAATAATAGATAGAAAAAGGATTAAGAAAGCATAACTTGTTGCGTTAAGCCAACTATGTCATGCCAAACTGCCAAACTAAAAAAACCTGTCCATATATAAATGCCACTAACGACTTCACAGCTCTTCACCAACCAAAACAACACCAAACCCAGGTTTAAAAGTTTACATCTTATTCTATTTGCTTCCAACAATTCTCCAAATGGGTTGGACCAGAGGAGCAACAATTGGTTTTGGCTCGTCGGCCACAGTTTCCCTTGCCACAGTTCATGATTCTGGTGAGATATTTGCAGTCAAATCTGCAGAGTTAATCAAATCAAAACCTCTTCAAAGAGAGCAGAAAATTTTATCAAACGTGAATTCCCCTCATATTGTAACATACAAAGGGTGGAACATTTCATCCGAAAATGGAAAGCTTATCTACAATCTTTCAATGGAATACGCTGCTGCTGGCTCGCTTTCTGAGACAATTTCTCAAACATGTGGTGGGATAAACGAAACTACAATCAAATCCCACACAAGGGACATTCTATTTGGTCTTGATTACCTTCATTCAAATGGGATAGTGCATTGTGACATCAAGTGTAGAAATATTTTGGTCACAGATACAGGGGCGAAAATAGCTGACCTGGGTTGTGCAAAGAATGTTGAAGCTCCTGATGCATCGCCAATTTCTGGGACCCCAATGTTCATGGCACCAGAGGTGGCTCGTGGAGAGGACCAAGGGTTCGCAGCAGATGTTTGGGCACTTGGGTGCGTTGTGATAGAGATGGCTACCGGTGGGAAACCATGGTTTGATATGTTTGACCCGATTAGAGCCCTTTACCGAATTGGGTTCACCACCTATGTGCCTGAGATTCCAAGTTTCTTATCAGATGAAGGTAAAGATTTCATTAGCAAGTGTTTGAAGAGAAACCCTTTAGAGAGATGGTCAGTTACAGAGCTTATTAATCATGAATTTGTGAAGAATCCCACATTCTTGGCGAAGGAGAACGATCAACTTGAAATGGAAACTCCGACGAGTGTGTTGGATAATGGCTTGTGGGACTCGGGTGAGGACGAGTATGAGAATTATTCGAGTTTGAATCGGGAAGGCGAAATGGATTCTCAAGAGGAGAGAATAAGAAACTTGTGTGAAGGAAATATGGCGTCGTTTTGGGAAATTGATGATTGGGCCTCGGATGAAAATTGGGTTACAGTGAGAGAAAATTGTAACAGAGAGCCCAATAGGTCCTCTTTAAATCTAGATAATGAGCCCACAAACATGAGTTCTGAAGACACAATTTGGTTTAGCCAATGGAATACTAGATTGGCATATCCAGTTGAATTCAGCATTAGTAGTGTGCTGGGTAATTTTAACATAGAAAAGAGTAATAGTAATAAGGATAGCGTTTTGAAATCAGACTCACCAAAATCCTCTAAATGTTGTTTTACGATTGTAGTTGTTGTACCAAAGCTGTATATATTTTGTGCTGACAAGGAATTACGATTGTCTGTCAATGCTCGCTTATTATACTCTCAGAGAAAAATACCAGACCTCTACCAAAATTTACTAAAGAGCTGTTGGCCCTTGGTAACAAAAGATTTTCTATCCAGAGGTGGGTAAATCGTGGGTAGTGACCACCTACATTTTAAAGTTTTCTTCATTCTTTTTCTTTTCTATTTGGATTCTTTTGTATCCTTCTCACTCCAAGGTATTACGTACTAAAAGGACCTAAATTATTCTCCTTGGCAACATGAAAAAAAAATCAAAATTCTTCTGAAAAAAATGATTTAATTATATGTCATGAAACCCTTTATGCATCAAGTTTGTTTTTTAACCTCTTTTAAGAAAAAAAAAATATCTTTATTTTTCTTACAACATAAATGAACATAATTTATTAATATTGTAAGAAAATGAATATATATTTTTTTTACCGATGGTGTTAAAAGTAAAACTAATTGAATAAATGTACCTTAAACCAAAGGTTAAAAAAATCCTCACACGTCCCGGAGGCTTGTAGGCCAGCCCATTTCAAGTAATCTATGAGCAGGCTCAATGTTGAATGGTGGTCTTACTCGTTTCCACAACCTTCATTGCTTTAGGCTCTCTTGAATATGCACACATATCAAAAAGTCTCATAGCTTCTCTTCTAATACTTTATATATGAGTGGTGTCCATATCCGTTTCCTTGGCATGATGGTGCTCAGTTGATCCTTGCGGACAACACTGATAAGCCTTTTCGGTAAAGGTGACCCAGCCTTCAGCTTTCTGAGTCAGTTGGTGGCGTAAGAGCACTGGTATAGGCTTACCAGGACTCGGGTATGCCAGTTTTGATCCATATCTGCATGGTATCCGCATAGTTGCGGATGGTCAAAGACTCAAAGGCAACTATGAAACTTCTTCCTTTTAACCTAAGAAAAATAAATATGCTTGTACATTTACTACGACTCACACTGAACATATATGAACCTTTGACTTCGTCTAAGCTTTGTTGTAATTTTTGTTTGAGACCATAAGATCTGCAATTCAAACTTACACTACACAAGAAGCTCAACCAAAAATGAGAAAATTGACAAGCACTTCAAAAGGAAACCGCATTAACTGAGACAGTGTGCTGAGCAGAAACACAAATGAAGAAAATTTTCACCATCTACCACAGTAATTATCTATTATCAACCACATTTCTTCGCATTTCTTCCAGTAGGATGTTCAAACTTACATTATAACATGAAACATCAGTTAAAAGTATGCAAAAACCTGTAACATGTCTATATCATTTCACTATAATTTTGACATGATTTATAAGCACTCATTCTAGTTTCCACTCAACACTCAACCCTAGTTAAATCAAAGATACAAATCAAATTCCTATTTCTCTGTACTTTTTTCCCTTCCACTCATTTTTCTCCAGAATTACTGAACAAAAACTGAACTGCCAAGAAAAAATTCATTCATTGGAAAATGTAACAAAAAAGTTAATTAAAAAAAACCTGAAAGGGCATCCGAAACTCTTGGGAGGTCAATGATCATTTAAGAATTTTTCTTGCTACTTGAATGAGACAATCTTCGGTCCAATGATTGTAACTGGTTCCGTAAATTTTGGTTTTCTTCAAGCAAACGATCATACTCAAAAAGAAAGCCTTCGGATTGTTTCCTTAGAGCAAATGCATTAGCCTCTGCAACATTGACATCCTTTGTCATTGTCTCTATCTCAGACTCAAGTTGCTTGACTTTGGACTTCAAGGTCACTATTTCTTCCTTCTTGACTTTGATATCGACCAAACCATTAATTTTATCATCCAGGCACTGTTTTTTAACAGCCTCCATACCTTTCCTTTTTAAACGGAGCTCTCTTAGGTAGTGATGTAGTCTATCTATCATAAAGGCAAGAAATAGGGATGCACCTGCAGGCAGTTATCCTCAAATTTAAAGTATTTTCAATGTAAACATATTGTGACAGTAATATGAGCACCTAAAAGAGGACGATAATTCCGCAAACTAAAGGAAGCATCATACTCTACTGAATATGCTGAAAAATGCGTTCACTAACAATATGAAATGCAAAATTATGACCCCTTTCAGACCATTATTAAGGCATGGGAAAAGAATAAAGGGCCAAAAAAAAAATGCAGAGCCACATCAATATGCTTAAAGAAAAGAACAAACGTTCGAATTTATCACGGTTCAGTGTGACTTATTGTTTAACACATGTAATCACAACTCATATCTGACAAGTTACTAGTTCAATCAAACAAATGATGCTATGTGCATGGTCTCTTTAAGTCTTGGTAGTAATAAACCCATGTATGAACTATGAACTGCACATAAAAACTAGGTGTGCAGCACATCTATTGATCCATAGATAAAATTTTGCAACATACATCTGACTAGCAGTTTCATCTAAGTGTTATGTTTTGAGTCAGGAAGTAAAAGTGACTACAGTGGGTTTGTCTCCCGTTTGATCGTTATGAATTGACAGTATTTCTTCTTTTTGGAAAAAGTGCTCCAATGGTCACTTTTTTTTACAAATTGAACACATTAGTCACTTTACTTAAAATTGGTAAACTAGAGTCACCTTACTCCTTAACAAGTGGTACACTTTAGTCACCTTACAAGGTGAAATGTGATTCTAGTGTACAAATTTTGAGTAAAGTAACTAATGTGTACAATGTACAATAAGAAAGCGAGCCAAGTGTCAGCTGACCTTTTTTTTTTATCAGATTAAGTGATAACCACAAGGTGAAACTTGAAGCTATAAGTTGATTGATTATATAATTTTTCCAGTCCCCACAAAAACAATTCTTTGCACACCAGTAAGTGAACAAATGGTCAGAAATCAAACAACCAGATCCAGAAACCGAAGCTAATATCAGTTTTAAGTTACTATAAGTTGAGAAACAGTAACTTTGAGAAGAATCACGCAACAAAATTGCACTTATTAATTCCATCAAATGATCAGATTCTAGTCAAATAATCAAATAATAAACAATGGAACATCCGCACTCAAATCATTTAACTTGGACTTCACAAACCAGAACCAACTTAAGGCGGCGAAGATAAGGCAGAAACGATTTTGATAAATATAACACTGTAAAATCAACAAGAACCGGAAACTCAATAATTTAACCTAAAAATTCAAAAATAATAAAATTTACCCATGAGTGTAGCTTCCAGAAGGTGCTTGGCCATGAGGATCTGATCGGTCGGATCGGAAGGGCCATCATCGACCGAACGCTTCTGGATCGTCAATATGCTGTACACACTCGACAATAGCAAAATAGAGACAGTTCCCGCCACGGTCTTTACCATAACAGGTCCATGACTGCGCTTCAATCGATCCAAGCCAACGATCACAAGCTTACGTAAAGGGGTCTTAAACAGTAGTACCATTATCAGAGCCATTTCTGAGAATATCACTGTGATGAGTAATTGAATCATCTTCTCAGAGAAGAAGAGCGAGAGTCAAGTAAAAAATATGGAGATTTTTCAGAGGTTTGATGGATCTTTTGGATTAATCAGCGCTTGAAATTGTAAATTTTTTTATTTTTTATTTTTACTAATGGGGCCTGGAGATCAATGGATGAATGGGTAAAAGGTTAAATAACTTCCGGTCCGCTGACCAACATGAGCAAGCTTTGCTTATGCGAATTGCGAAGGACACAGTCGAAATTTAGCTGCTTTCGTCTTTGCCTATGATTTTTGTTGAATTTTTCCAATAACACAAAATAAGGATAAAGAAAACTCTATTTATCAATTGGGATAAACTATAAATAAAGTGGTGTAATTGTAATAATGACTATAACCAAATTTACATAAACATATTTAATAAAATAAATATTATATAATTATAATAATAAGATATAACCGATAAGAATTGAAACAAAAATTAATAGAAATGAAAAACAAATAGAGTAAAAAATTCAAATTAATAATAAATATATAAAATATATAAGAAAATAAATGAATTTTATACTCTATTTCTTTTTCTATTCATTGTTGTTTCATTTATTTTCTTATATTAATTTACTTATATGTTTTTTAAAATAATAATAATAAATATAAATATATAGTGAATTTGATAAAGACAATTAATATAAAAGGGAGTAGGAAACAAATCAACCTGAACGTGAGGTTTTATTCATTTCTAACATGTTTTTAAGAAATAAATAATAGATGGAGAATGACTATTTTTCCATTGTTAGTAAATATGCTTAAAAACTAAACTTATTTATTTTAAATCTAGGTAAATCATCAATCTTAATTTTTTTAAATAAAAAAAATAATACATTTTTAATTTGTAACAATAAAAATAACAATAATTATGTTTAGTTCATATATTTTTTCTATTAAAAAAAATCTGATATATTATTTTATATTAAATAAATTCAAATTAGATACTATTGAAATTGAATTAAATATCATTTAGATCTATTCAATATTAAACTTTAAAAAATTAAATATAAAATTGTTTTTCTATGTATCATTTTTTTTCTTAAAATGAACAAATTTCAAGGAAGATCTATTACAATTTTAAACTACCTTAATTTTTGTTGATTATAAAATAATCCTAATTAAATTGGTTAAATTTTGATATTATGAAACTAAAATGAGTGAAAGAATTGTGCACATATAAAAATGGATGAAGCAATTGTGAACTTATTATGTGAAGTAATAAATGTTGTGGACCAAATTGGGATTTTGTATTTTTTTTTTTTTTTTTTTTGAAATTCCTATTTTGTATCTTACCCAAAAAAAGGGATGTTTAGAAAACCAACTAAATAAAAAAAAAAGCCTTTTGTAAAATGGAATATTGTGCCAAAATTTATTTGTTTTTAAGATAAAATCAAAAAAACATGGTAGAATTATTTTAATATTTATAATCTAATTTATTTTATGATATATTTCTATTATTATTTATGTTATTTTATGATTTAATTTTTTATCTAATCTTTATTTTTATATCAAAGATACGTACTCATTTGTAAATTGCATACTTATTAATGTTATAAGTTTATATGAAATGAGTATCTAAAATTTTTACACATTTATATAAGAAATTTTTTTTTACATACAAATATATATGAGAATTACAGACACATTTATTAAGATTTTTAAATTTGATCAAAATTGAAACATATTTTGTTATTTCTTTTTTAATTAATTATATCAATTATTTTAACTTCATTGTTATAATGTAGGGTGGGAATTGGTGGATGCTTTGTGTTTATTTGTGATGAATTTGTTGATATTAGGTGGGTTTATGTTTGTATTTTTTATTTAAATTTATATATTTTTTTTATTGTTATAAAAAAATTAAATTATTTTTAATCAATTTATTTATTTATAACAGTAAAAAAAATATTTTTATAAACATAAAAAAATTAATAATTATTTTTAATTAAAAAATAATAAGTGTCGTTGTGTTGGTTTAGTATTCTGAATTATAATGGGTATGTCACATGAGAGACCAAAGCCAAGGCAGCGGGAAGACAATTTTTGAAGATGGAATAGTACAATGTCGAAATGGTCAGGTCAGACAATTTTGCCAAGTCTATTTGGTCAGCCCAGTCAAATTTTTCAACAGTCTGACCTCTTCCTTCCCCTTTGTTCAGTTGCTGCTGCGTTCTCGAGTATATATATAGACCAAAATCCTTCCCTTTCCTTCAAAAACAAACTCCTACAATTCACTCTAAGCAACAACAAAAAAAAAAAAAACTCATACAAGTTACAATTCACAACCCATAAATTAATCAAAACATCACAAAGCCTCCATCAAAATGTCTTCTTTACAAATCTCAGGTCCCATAAATATTTACTCTTCTTCTTCATCCTCATATTGTTCTTCCAAAAGAATAAATGCTTCCATTCATGTCCCCAATAAGCTTCCAAAAGTACTACGTTTCCCAATTCGCAAAACACAAACAACAAAACCAGTTGAACAACTTAGTTTAAAAGACACAGTCTTCACAGGCAATAATACAATCCCTCCAACTAAAAACGAAACCTTTAACAACAGCCAACATTCTACTTCTACCACTAGTATTTCTCAGCTCTATGCAATCTTAGAAGCTGTGTCCGACAGAATTGAAATGCACAACAACATCGGCGAGCAACGAAACAACTGGCATAATCTTTTATTAAACTCCGTAAACATGATTACTCTCACAGCTTCAACAATAGCTGGTATTGCTTCAGTAACTAGTGGTGCAGGCATGTCCATTTTGGCTCTGAAACTCTCTTCCACTCTGTTATTCTCTGCAGCCACTGGTATGTTGGTTGTCATGAGCAAGCTTCAACCATCACAATTAGCCGAAGAACAACGTAACGCTTCCAGATTATTCAAACAACTCCAAACAGAGATCCAAACTAAGCTAGCACTTAGCAATAACATTCCAATTATTCAAGAGGATGTGAACAAAATGATGGAAAAAGTATTGGCTGCGGATAAAGCTTACCCACTTCCTCTTATTGGTGTTATGATTGAAAAATTCCCACAAAAGTTTGAGCCTGCTGTTTGGTGGCCTAATTCAAATCAATTTCAAAAGACATCAAACCAAGAATCTAATGAAGGCAATTCAACAAATGGTTGGACTGCAGAAGTTGAAATGGAACTGAGGGAAATAATTAAAGTGATAAAAGAAAAGGACATGGCAGATTATGTAAGATTAGGAAATATAGGTTTGAAGATCAATAAGGTTTTGGCTATTTCAGGTCCTTTGCTTACAGGCATTGCAGCTTTGAGCTCTCCATTTGTGGGCAATGGATCTTGGGGAGGTATAGTTGCTGTAACTGCCGGGGCTTTGGCAAGTGCAGTTAATGCAATTGAGCATGGTGGGCAAGTTGGGATGGTGCTTGAGATGTATAGAAATTGTGCTGGATTTTTTAAGTTATTAGAAGATTCAATTGGAGCTACACTTAATGAGAAGAATTTGGAGAAAAGAGAAAATGGGGAGTTGTTTAAATTAAAGGTGGCCTTGCAATTGGGAAGAAGCTTGCCTCAGCTTAAGGATATTGCTGCAAAATCTGCTTCATCTCGTGTACATGGAACTGTTGTTGATGAGTTCGCTAGTAAACTTTTCTGATTTTTTTTTTCTACTTTGCAAACATTCTTTGTAAAGTGACGTTGAAATGTATATTGCAAATCCATTCTTTAAAACTACTTCTAACGTTTTAATTTGTACAACAAATTAAGAGTATGTTTAAATTATTCATCATTAATTTGTTAGCACAATCATGAATCACATCAATTAAAAAAAATTGAAAAGTATCCTAAATAACTGATTTTTGGTCCAAAGACTATTAAAATGCTTCATTCTTTTTCGCAAAATTGTATTTTACTTTCTAAAGGGTTATCCATTTAGAAGATTCAAATTTTCACTAGTAAAATTATTAATTTAAAAAAAAAAATTAACCAAATAATATCAATAAATATTTGAATAATTACTTTTAATATTTTTATTTATCTATTATTTTAAATCATAAATTATTAATTTTTTTAAATATAATTATTTAAATATATATTATCGTTATTTTTGATGAAAATTTTGATATTTTCAAAATATCAATTTTATTCCTGAAAATTTAACCTAATTTTTCTCTATAAATTTTGGTCACCATTTCAAAAGAAATATATTATCACACTAAATAATTAGTTAATTAAACTATACTTTTGTAAAATTTAATAAATTTACGTTACCATTATTATTAGTTAATTTTATTTTTTTCAAACATAAATCGTCCAATTTTACCAGCTACACTGCATAACTAACTTTGAGAAATAAAACAAGGACAATATTGATAACAAAGTCCAATATAATGAAAGGTAGAGGAAGTTAGAAATTAAAAAAAAAGGTCACGAAGCTTAAATAATTATTACAAAAATAAATAAATATATTAATAGTATAATTATTGAATTAGTTATTAAAAATCTTATAATTATTTTAAAAATAATATTTTAGTCCCATAATTTATAAATTAATTATTACTAATATTATTGTTACGAAAAATTAATAATTTTAATTGTATAATTTATTAAAATAAATATTTATAATCCATCGAAAAGATAAAAAAAAATTGAAAATTTATAATGTTTAATTTTCATAAACAACGAGTATATAGATATCTAATTTAAAATTATGAAATTTAGAGACATTTATTAGCTAATTAAATTATTTAAATTAAATAATTACTGAATTTAGATTAAGATTTAAGCTCAAATCCCAAGCTGAAAAATACCCCCACAAGGCATCAAAACCTTCACGCAACAAGAGGCAAAAAATTGGACTTTCCTCAAACACCTTGTAAGCGCCGTTACAATCTCCACTCTTAGAAGAGCAAGAAATCCAGCTTAGAACAAGATTGCCAAAATAAAAAAGATTATAACAATAAACAAAAAATCACACTAAATTTAGATAAATTTCCAATTTAAAAGGATTAGATTCTTTTTACACCCGCTAAAAAATCAATGCCCTCAAAAACTTTCAAATCTTAAGAAAAAATCCAAATTTCAGCATAATAAAACTGTGATAATTAATCTTTTAGAATAAAATATATATTTTTCATTATTTTTCCCATACTCGCTATATAAAGAAAAACAATTAAATTTATAATAAAATATTATTATTTAATATATGTTATTAAAATCTTAATATTATTATTTAAGTAATGTTAAAACGGAAAATAAAATTAAAAAACAAATAACATTATAAAATGTTAAGATTTTTAATAAATGGTGTGAATAATCATTAAAATAACACAAATTTAATTAAAAATATTCAAAATTTATTTATTTTTCTTTCCTCCGCCATTTTTTCTAAAAACAATTAGATTGAAATCAATATTTCTAAACTCTAAAACTAAACGGGATTGGGTATCAACCAGTACCTTATCTTTAAAAAAGATATACAAAAATATTATATTTTTAAAGAGTATATCAGAAGTTATTTTCTTTTAAAAATGATATAATTTAATTTAAATTGATCATAAAAAGATAACTTTGACTTAACTGGATGAAGTTTTATCAATAATAATGAATAATTTAAAAAAAATGATAAACTTATTATTTTATTAACATCATTGTCAATTCTCACGGATATTTTATTTCATATTTTTTGAAAAAAAAAAGACCACTAATATATCTCTTATTAAAGTGGAGATAATAAATAAATTTTAAAAGTCACCCCGATATATCTCAACAATGATTTTAAGTGAAGATAATAGTTAAATTTTAAATTATGAACAGAAAATTAAAAAGAGATTTCACCAGTTGTGATAGAATTTATTGGATAAACTATTAAATAATGGTCAATGATAACTATATACAATAATATATCATGTGTCAAAATAATTTAAAAAATAATAAATTTTAATGTTTTAAAAAAATTGTTAAATATAACGCAACTAATACAAATATAAATACATGTATATTTAAATTAATACTTTCTTTCAACCACAGCTATTCATTTTGACCAAGAAAGAAAGAAATAAATATATGTATATTTAACTGTATACTTTCTTTCAACCACAATTTTTCACATTTTGACCAAGAAAGAAAGAAATAATGAATGTGAAGTTTGGATAGATTAAAATTTATATAATGTTAACATTTATTGTTATTTATTATTCTTTAAGTATATTTTTGATTTATTTTTAATTTTTATTGGGTATTTATTTTTTAAAACAAATTACAATAATCTTAAATTTTATTAATTTGAACAAACTTATACTTACATGCTTTATGAAAAATTAATAATTGCTACTCTACACTTTGAGAAACTTCCGCTTTCAGTTTTTTTTGTTAATCAGGCCATGCTTTAAGTTGGTGGCTCTCCTTGTGCATGGGGTTTTGCTCCAAAAGTTGTGGATAAGACTTAGAAATAAGAGACTAAGCTGAAATGGTTGCGGACTTTCGCTCAATTTAATCTGCTTCCAATTGGATCAATCTAGCGGAACATGTATCTCACTTCACTTCCCTTTTGGTTTATATTTAGTAGAAATTAAATACAAATTAGCTGGTCACGAATATATTACCATGAATATATGCAAAACAAAACCACTAGGGTATGGAACTGAGATGAGTAATGTCATTTTAACTTAATGCCCAATTTGACGTTTTATTAGTGCAATATTTTAAAAAAAAAATCTAAATATCACAAATTTTTTATATTATACAACTGTGTCATACAGGGGTAGCAGTTGTACGGAAAAAGCATATTCATGTTGTTTTCATTTTGTATTATTCGAGTTTCATTTTGACATTAATAGTACAAGTTTCCGTGTTAATTGACTTATTAAAAAATTATTTGATATTTTTTAGTATTGACTATTATAATAATAACAAAAAATAAAACATTTAAAGAAATAAAAAAAAAGTATTGATTAATTCTTACTAAATATTTAATATGCGTCGTGTCGTGTCAGGAATTGCAACCCATAGTGTCATTGTATGACCGAATAGTATAACTAACTCCAACAAAGTTGTATTCAATAATATTCTGCAATGTTATAAATTTGTAACAACTAAAAGACTGTAAGCAGTACAGCAACCACCAAATAAATAGTTGCATATAGAGAATATGAATCCACATTTAAACGATAAGTTTGAGAGAAAAATAAGGCATCAATTAGATTACACAAGCACAACATACACATTTGAATTAGGATGGCTTGTAGTATTTTGTAGGTACAAACGGCATTTTAGTGACAACTCCATCGTTGGCCTTTCCTCGAATCAAGATCTTCACTTTAGTCCCAGCTTTGTGTAACCCAGATTTCACATACCCCATTGCTATATTCTTCTTAAGGCATGGACTGAATCCTCCACTGGTTATTTCACCAATGTTGCTACCTGTTTCATCTTGAATCTCACTGTGGCTTCTTGGTGGAGGACCTGAAGAGATGAAACCTACCCGCCTGATTGAGGGACCATCAGCAAGTTGTTTAAGAATTATATCAGCACCAAGAAAGCCACCTTCTGCCCTTCGTCTCTTTCCAATTGCCCATGTAAGTCCAGCCTCTACTGGTGTTATGTGTTGTTCCATATCGTTCCCGTATAGACATAAACCAGCTTCCAATCGGAGACTATCTCGAGCACCCAATCCTGTTGGCCTAACCTTACCTTCAGATTTTTCCAAAATTGCCTTGGCAAGATCAACTGCATGCTCTGAAGGAACAGAAATCTCAAATCCATCTTCCCCTGTGTACCTAAAATGTTCAACGAAAACAAATAGATAAAAACATGCAAATGAAAGAGCATGTGCGTATTAACAAGTATAGAAATCATAGAATTTGATGAGGCAATATACTGATAATAATCATGTGTCGTATGGTGAAATTATACAAGCAACATTACACTTCAAGAACCTTGTTAAAACTGCAAATTCTGGACTAGAAAAGCATACAAGGATAACATACCCAGTCCTTGTGAGAAAGCAATGCACCCCATTGATATCCAAAATTTGGAACTCTCCAAAATAAAACTTGCTCAAATCTTCTTTTGTCAAGTGTTGAAGACTGGAAGCAGCAAGAGGACCCTGCAAAGAGAAGTTAATAAAACTTGCTCAAATCTTCGTTGAGAATAAAATTGAACAAAAAGCAGAATCTCTATCTTCCAATTAGTCAAAAAATAAAGCAAAAATCAGTCAAAATACAAGCAGAAGTCTATTTGATTGGCACTTCCAAGTAGGCTAGTTATCATGCAGGAATTCAATGCAGCTTAATGCAGAGGTATCCAAGAGAAAGCAAAAGCAACGTATGATTTGGGGACTCAAAATCATGCCTTTTTGGAGATCTGGCCAAAAAATTCCCTAAATAACACTTTTTTGCTATGTTCATGTACATGCCATTTGGGACATTTCCAGCCAAATCTTCAAAATGGGGCTATTTAGGGCCCGAATTTGCAGAGTGTATGCAAATTGCAGAGAGCAAGAAAAAGTATACAAAAGGATAATATCCACCATATTGTTCTGAAAAGTTAAGGCAAGGAATTGCAATGCAATCCGGAGCAATTGAATTGGACTTTCTTCAATAATGAATCATATAGATACAAACTAGCCATTTCATCTCAACAAACTAGCGAAACTGTATTAACTTTCCTCAAACTGAGACCAGCTGATATGTTTCCAAAGTTTAGGAAGACACATGTATCAATGAATTCAATGACCGACAATGACCGACCTGAAGAGCAAGAAGAGATCTCTCATCATGAATGTGCCATGACACGTCCCCACCTTTAGACTGGAATGCTTTCATGTGTTCCTCAATATGAGCCAGATCCTTATCTCTACAACCAGCATTGACCACAAGGTATATATGATCATCCTTAACTTTGGTAATCACCGAGTCGTCAATTGCACCACCCTTTTCGTTTGTAAAAACAGTTAATGTCCCAGTTCCAGGGACAAGACCAGCAACATCAGCAATGACAAGCTTTTCGAGGAAAGGAATAGAGTCTTTTCCTTTGAGGCTCAGTCCACACATGTGGGAAACGTCAAACAGACTACCATTCTCCCTACAGTTCACAGTAGAGTCCATGATTGAGTCTTTATACTGAATAGGCATGCTCCATCCAGCAAATGGAACCATCTTCCCTCCATTTGCAACATGGAAATCATATAGAACTGTCTTTTTGAGCTCAGATTCTGCAGAGAAATATCGTCGAGATACAGTCTTCTTATCAACATGAGCAAGACGGCGAGTTATTGACTGCCCAAGTTGCCACAGACCCCCTCCTCTCATTTTTCTTTTTTTCTTTTTTAATAATACAACAAAATATCTGATCACAAAACACAAAAGAAGTTCAGAAATTACATAAAAATCTAGAGGACCTATGATGATAGAACACAACTCATAAACAAAAGCAAATTATTGGTAACTTGACTCAACAGTTGTTAGTGTGATAAGAAAAAGTATCCAAAGCTCCAAAGCAGCGAAGGTAATTTAATATAATGTTGAAATCTAGTGACTGAAATTGACTGTAACACTTCACACCGGGCATAATTGCAATGGAACATACATAAGCCTATTCGCATATGCTTTTCAGTTCTGAAAATATCAAAACACAGAAACATCAAGCAGATGCTGCAGACCTCTTTAGAATTGTAGCTAGAAGCAATCTAAAACTAGCCAATTAGAATTACCAAACAGTTAAGCAAGAATTTAGATTAAGCAACTAGCACTACTATTCTCCAACACCATCAAAAAGAAAGAGAATCGATAAAAATAACAAGAACAGTCTAAAAGAATAGAACACTAAAAACAATCAAAGCTCTCACTTTTCCAATCATCATGAAACAGCTAATCCCAAAAAACAAGCAGATCTCAAGTCCAACATCTTTTTAACATTAAAAAGAAAGAAAGGTCACAACTCGAAACATAAACAAACCCAGGTCAATTTCGAATGGATCTAATTGAACAATGAGTGAAAATGGGAATACTTACAAAGTGAAACGGGCTCTTAAGAAGCAACCAAGTCTGGGACTGAGCCTAAATGGACATCTCTGAGCAAAAGATGAGGATTAAAAGATATTAGCTTTTATATGTGAGAGAGTGCGAGACATCAATATTATTATCCAAATATTAAAATAAAAAGAAAATGGGAGATGGTTGGTGGCAAAGAGTGGATGAAGGGGACACCTCTGGAGACACCTCTTAAACTCGAAGAGGACCGAAAAAGCAACCCCATCGTTAGTGAGTGGTAATGGCACAACGGGACAAGCTAACCCCAATCTATAACTCGCTCATTATCTCCTTCACAACCTATGCAGTTCGGGTGCTCCTAACTCTTTACGATCAGTTCCATGTGCACTTGAAAATCCTAGGGCTAACAATATAGTACCTGTGCCACTTATCCCAATTTGACTTACTAATAAAGTGTTCAAAATTTCAACATAACGTAAGATACGTTACTCGATAATTTATTTTAATGTTTTTATTTTTAATCTAAAAATATATATATTATATGCGTTTTGAAAAAAGATACGATGTATAAAGTATATTTAAAAAAAACATATATTTTTATAATAATAAAAATAAAACTCAATCTATGGTTTTCATTTTATAAAATTTTATGTTTATGTATTTATTTGATGTTAATATGAAACACATTAAAATTTTAAAGATCTTGAAAATATTTGTACATAATGGTAAAAAAAAATGTCTAGATTTTTTTCCGAATACAATAGTAGGATCTTGTGGATTTTGAATGGGTGATTTCGTTTGATTTTGGATTAAATTAAATTTTCATTTTGACGGATATTTAAATTTTTTAATTAAATATTAATTTTAAATCATTAATTTATTTAAAATTAAATGTAATGATTATTAAAAATATTAGTTTATATATAATTACTTTTTATTAGATAGGGTTTGTTACAAACTCTTAATAATATAATTATTTTTTATTTATATTAAATTTGTGATAAAATTATTAATTTAAAAGTAATTATATAACTTAAATTAAAGGAAGAAACTATTACCATATTAATTTTAAAATATCAACCTATATGGGTAGATTTTAGTTAAAAGACGTACCAACCAAACCCGGCATTTTCCTTGAGTTGTAACTTGTTGCCGAAAACAATAATATAAGCGTGGCTAGCTCAGTTGGGAGAGCATAAGAAGATCGGTCGCGTATTTTGCCCTCTCACAGCAATTTTTTAATTTTTTTAATTATTTGAAATCTAATTAATCTGTAGAATCAAGTTGGATTATATGGATGATAAATGCTAATAGATGTTTCAAGTTATGAACTTGGGTACATAGCACGATATGCCAGCATGGAGTTCCAAGGATTAACATTTTCAACAAAATCCGTACTAAATTAGCAATTTTTTAATTATTTGAAATCTAATTAATCTTAATATGGATGGATGACAGAATTGAAACGAAGTTTAAGGATTGATATTTATCTTGCTAGGGATGACACTTCCACAGGTGTAGAAATAATGAAACATAACACACACACACACACACAAGCTTTAGATATTTCTAAAAAGGATCCTTGACATTTCTCATGCGCAAAACAAGCCTATGTCTTGCCCGATGGAACTTATTTCAAATTCAAACTAGCAGTTGGCTCGTTAGGTTTTAGGATTGACCAGGTCAAACCAAAACCTCCCCTCAAATGAAAATAAAGCAGTTACCAGTACACCACCCATTCATACATTTCACTATGTGCCACTGAAATGACAAATAACATTGCATCAAAACCATCAACGGGGTCAAAATGACATTACATGATAAGAAATGCCAAATTCTCCATGGGCCAAAGAAGAAAGCAACATCGCATATAGCAAAAAGCCTAACTATACATGTCACGGTACTTTAGGCCATATGGCCGCTAGTCCGCAACGAAGGGACTAATAGATGATAACCCACGCTTAACAAGGCTAGGCCCAATTTCCGCTCTGCTTTGCCAACTGATAATTGGCTTCATCTCCCGTTTATGCTGTGTACATTACAAAAAATGAACATGGACATCTGACTTAAACTTCAATTAACAAATCATTCTGCCTACAGTTCTCATGATTTTTATCATGAAAGAGCCTTAACAAAAGCCATCAATGAATCAACATCCCTCTTTTCTGAGGGATACTTAATTGCCTGTGCTGAGTGTTTTGGGAAGAAAAGTATTGTGGGAAAGCTTCCCATCTGCAATTCTTTCTGAGCATACTCCTTCTGCTCCCCATCTGCTCTGAACTTCCCAACCTTCACACCACTACCAGCTAACTTGTAAGCTAAATCCATATATGATCCCTCCATGGCCTGGCAGAACTGGCACCATGGTGCGTAGAGCACGACAAGCCATGCTTCTTTTCGTTCATTCAATCTTGCCAAATTCTCAATCCCAGTTCGGTTTAAGGTGACTAAATCCTGAGAATTGAAAATGTCAGCAACATCATCTGTGCTGGAAGATCCGTTTCCATTACCATTAAGTTGAGCCTTGTCATCCTTAATATTTCCTTTGTGGAGGCCACACTCTTTGGCCTTAGCATCCTCCCACCACCATCTTCCTTCTCTCTCGTGCTGCCCAGGAAGCACAGGCCTTGTGCATGGCTCACAACCAATTGAGATGTATCCTTGTGAATGCAATGAATTCACCGGCACATTCATGGCACGAAGGAAGTTCCATATGTCAAGTCCATCAACATTTGCCACAGGGTTCCACTTCACAAGACTGCCAATTCCACCATCCATACCCTCAAACACAGGGTCTACTTGGACCATAGGAATTTCAGACCTTGTGCCTGGAGATTGATCTTTCCTTTGACCAGTTATCCAGGCACGTAGCCCCTTCAGGGCCCTCCGAAGGGGTCTAACTTTCCTCACACGACAGCATTCTTGGTGACCGTCCTCGTAGAACGAGAACAGCCCCTTGCTCCTCACTAATCCCTGAACTTCTACAGCATCAGGAAACATGTATTCAATGCGAATGCCATAAGTCTTTTCAACTGTGTCAAAGAATTGATATGTTTCTGGATTAAGTCTCCCAGTATCAAGACTGAAAACCCTAAAAGGTCGACCAGTCAACCGTGCATATTCTATCAATGCAATATCTTCAGCTCCACTGGAGAAAATAGACAATTGTTACTAATTAGATCTTGGATGGTCATTTGTTTAAGATCACAATCAAATACTTAGTAATAACAAGAAATAAAATCATACATGCATGTCCTAGAATTTCATAAAGTTTATTTGTCAATTTTCCGTTCAGTCAAATAAAACATGATTGGGAAACTTCCTTTTTATTTTCTAATACATTAATTCACTGTTAGAATAGTCTTCAGAAAATTCACTTCATACAATTAGGCTTCACACTAATAAGGTAGGAAAATTTTGAGTTGAAGGATGTTCTTTATCTTAAATTGGGATTTTATAACAATACATGTAGAACTCAATAATTGTTCATTAAGTTATGTACAGGAACTATCAAAGACAAAACACATAATAATTGCAAATGATGACTCCGTCAGAGACAAAGATATTAGATATAAACCCCAGTTTCTTAAAAAGGTTCCGGATTTAAAGCTTTTCATAAAAAAAATCACTTGTTACACAAGTGAAGTATAATTCCCATTAGAAGGGAATTTTCTATATACCAATGACTATTCAACATTAGACGTCAAAATTTAAATGATTGGCACAAGTGGCACATGACAAATAAGAATCACATCAGATTCAAGAAGTACAATTACGGATTATTAACCAAAATTTCAAATTGTTTCATCAAAATAACATGATAGAGAATAACTACCTGAAAGCAATTGCGATATCGTTTCCAAATTTCTCGAGGGCTTTGTCCATAATCTCAAGAGGGGAAGCATTTTCCAGGTCCTCGGCCAACTGTTTATAATCCTCAGCCTCTACTTCTTTCTCTTGTTCATTAACCTCTACAAAATTTAGAAATTTGTCAGCCACACAAATCACCAAACCTAAAATTACGTTTAATATTATAAGATCAAAATCCTGAACTTAAGAAGCAATGGTTTTTACCAGGAGCAACGATAGTTGCTGCAAGAGTTACGATGGAATCGTTCCGTTTTGGATCGGAATTTAAGGCCTTCATTGCACGCCTTCTTTGAGAAAGATTTACGGGCGGTGATTGACCATTGGATCGATCCAGTAGCCGAAAAACACCAAATTCTTGAGCTGCAAATTGACATAATTTATCGGAAAAAAAATGTTAATTCAACATAAATAAAAAAATTTACACAAGTGAGTTCTAAATGAGTGAAAACCCGAATTTCCCTTGGAAGATAAAAACTTGAATTCGGCTTCATTCCTCAAAAACCAGTAAGGATTGAGAAAAGGCAGGGGATTCAAATAATACGAGACCTCATCGTGCCTCGTACGTTAGCAAAAAAAAAACTAAAATCCCAGTAACCCAAGTTGACAAAAATCAAATTCCTAAAAATAAATAATTTCAATTTCTCATCATTGCGTATCTTTCTCACCACCCAAACAGAATCAAAACCACAAAAATCAAAAAAATCAAAAATACCTCTATTGAGCTCAGAGGAGGAACTTGAGAATGAGAAGGCACGCCCAGAAATTGCAGAAGATGAAGACGATAAAGTAACAGCAAGAGCCATTAAATTCGAACCAATTAGAATCTTTTCAAACCCTTTTTGTTTGTCAAGGTTATTGCCTCTGTTTTTCCTTCTCTTTGATTTATATATTAAGCTTTTGGCCTCTCTTCATTATTGCTTCAGGAAAAAGAGGAAATAAATAAAGCATCTAAAGGCACGGAAGTATTTTCGGTTCATTGAACCTGGACTCTATTCTGTACCATTTCATGTTTTGCTCTATTTCTTACGTGTCATCACTTTATACGCTGCACCTCAATTTAGTGTCACCGCTTTCGTCACGTGGCCTAGCCCATCGCAGCCTTAGCTCTTTAAACGCAGCTTCCCTTCCGCTCAATTTTTTTCCCCATTTTAATCACAGCTTTCTTCTTCTTTTTTAAATAATTAATAACAGCTTCCAAACACAACAAATAACGGTAATTAATAACAACAACAACAATAATAAAGTGGTTAAATTGTGTCGTTTTTATATAAATTATACCTAAATTTATATATATATATATATTTAAAATTTTAAAATATATTTCAAACTTTTATAAATTTATAATAAACTTTTAGGTCATACTATTTAAACATCAAAATTTTAAAACTTTATAGATATGTATTTTGTTAACCAAACTAAAAACTATGTATAAAATTAAAAGAGTTTGAGGATTCTAGGATTGAAAAGTTTAATGATCAATTTGTTAAATTTTAAAAATTTGGATATTAGATAACGTCTTTTAATTTTTTTAAAAATTATGTGTAAATTAATGGTGTATTTTAATTTAGAAGTAAGCTCTAGATCAAAAATATGTGTTTTATATTAACTTGAATCTTATCTGAATCGTATTTAAAGATTTTTAATCTTAATTCGATTAAATGATATAATAAATTCAATCAAATTTAAATCTAAATAGATTAAATTTTTTGAATCAAATAAGATCAAATTGATACTAAAATTTATGTATGAATTATTTTTATATATAAAACATAATATATGTAGTATTTTAATTTTAAATTGATATATTTCTAACAAAATTTTAGAAAATTAAAAGAATAAAAAATATATAAAATATGTGTTTATTTAGAATTTTATTAGTATCAGATTCTAATTAGATTGCAGGAGATTATAAAATATATCAATTTGAAATTGATATTTTTAAATTTAAACATATTGGTTGAATTATTTACCTTATACCTTAACCTAATAAAAAACCTATATATTTTAGATGTTATTATTGGTTAATAATTTTGACACTAATAAATAAATGAATAATATTTTCCTAATAAATTTTTGTACACAAAAATATATAAATTATTTATTATATTATAATAATTGAATATTTCTTATTATTGAATAAAATTATTACCATAAAAAAATATTCTAATTATCATAATATTATTATCTAAAAAAATATTTTAATATTTTAATTATTAAAAAATTATTTTTTAAAGTAGTATTTTATATTAATTTTATTGCGTATTGGTGCTATTTTACTTATGATTCATAAAGAAAGTGTAGAACAAACTATGTAATTAGTAATTATTTTACTTACTAATTTCTTTTAAAGAATAATAAAAATAGTATATTTTAGATTAGTATTTATAAAAGTAATATCTTATGTATAACTCATATATTTTTATTATTAAAAAAAGTTTAACACGTTATTTTATATTAAATATATTTTGAATTAAACTATAGCATTTCAATATGTTCAATATTTAATGTTGTTTAATTAATTTCGTTCAATGTTATTGGGGTGATATTTTTATGATTATAAATTTTATGTGTGTTATTTTTTTGTAATTTTTCTTTTTTTCTTTTTTCTCATCCTAATTTTTTTAGTGCGATTCTATCCTACTTTCGGTATCTCACTATTTGTATCATTAATATGTAGCAAACACATGAGAGAAATGAGCACTTTTATACAATAATGTCCACTTTTTCAACTATTTTTTGTCTATATATTATATGCATATTGGTAACATATATAGTAGAATAAGTGAAACGCACTTGAGTTTTTTTTTTCTAATTAAATAAGACAACATATTTGGTTTGATAACTTATAGGTATTTATGTTAATGAATTGTTACTTTTTAATGTTGGATGTTATTAAAATGTTTTGTTATAGTATCAAAATTCAAGTATTAATATCTATTTTAATCATTTTAAATAATTATTTTGTTAAAGTATGTCATATCGGTCCTATGTGACCCAATTTACAAGGATATTAGGGCAATTTAGGAAAGAAAAAAACCACCTCGAACACTTACATAGATATTGAATTCTTATGAAAGGGATTAACTTTGATCAAGTAAAATTAATTTGGTTTTTGTGAACATGAGAAAATGGGATCGAGTTCATCTTTTTGATTGTGACCAAATATCTAAAATTGAGCTCATAATTTATGAAATATTCCGTAATTATCAAACTTAATGTTGGTTGAAGATGCAATGTTATGGATAATATAATCAAAGATGATAATAGTGACTCTAATAACTATAACTAATATATTGATTTATTTTTTTAAAATTCTCACAATGCCTTTGTAAGATTTGTCACATAAAATCCATGTAACATACTTTGATAAAAAAGAAAAGAAATTAACATTAAATATAAAGAGTCCTATTGCATTAACATGCAAACTTTTAAAATACTAAATCCCAAATTACTAGCTATAATTTATTTTAGGAATCAAGATTTCCCTCGTACGAAGGATGAGCTCATTTTCACATGATAATTTTTGTGTGAGCTTGGCTTACGTGGCTTGTTATGTACTTGGAAGAAGTATCCAAATACCTTATTGTGTGGATAAGTTCATTTGATAATCGGTTTGGAAGCTAATTACTCCTCCAAAGGCATGTCATTTAATTTGGTTATGTTTGCATAGTGTGATATTAGTTAAATAGTTACTTATTAAAAGAAGGCGTCAGGTTGATAATGCCTCTACCTTTCTATGCAAAGAAGAAGTAAAAATCGTGACACACATTTGATAGGTTGCGTTAGAATTAATTATATCCTAACTGTCTTTTGAGTTTTTTTGAGCTTTAGTTTTGTGAACACATTCTAGAGAGGATGGTGCTGAGCTTCTGGCTAACGTTTGCGTGGGTTTTTGGATGATTTGACTAAATTTGCTTTGATAGTTTGATTCTTACGTAGAAGATGCTTGATTTTAATAGGGTGGTGCTCATGGTTAGAATGACTATCATATGTTCAACGTAGTTTTGGGCTAACAGTAGTGATTTTAAACTTGACTTTATTTTGGTGAGATTTGTTGTCTACTGTGTTGATGTCAATAAAATCTATATTAAAAAATAAATTGAAGTTGACGAGGAAATATTCGTGGTTTGTAAATATATATATATATATATATATATGAACAGTTAAATGAGGGTGCCAAAGATATTAGTTAAATAGTTAATATGTGGATCAATTAATTTTTAAAAACAATATTAAAAATAAAACGTTAGTAAGAAAAAATTGGTCTATTTTGCCAGAAAGCTCCCTCGCTTAACATAGAGCATTAGCAAAAATATTTACATTTAAGACTAACAAATTTCAAAATATATATATTTGATGATGACAGTAAATACTAAATAGAGGGGGAAAATTACAATTAAAAATGATAAATTCTTTTGCTTTATCATAATACTAAAAACCTTGTTATTTTAAAATTTTGAAATAGTTACTAAAATATAAATTTAAAATCACTTTATAATTTTGCAAGTATAAGAAATTATTTAGAAGAGAAAATATTTAAAAAGAAATTAAAGAAGACAATAAAAAGGATTTTAAAAAACAAGAACAAAATAAAGACTGCGAACTATGCTCAGTTGCTATCTATGTTCAATTCCTTTTCTATTTCTGGAAAAAAAAACTACTTTCAACATTTGCAAATCTAATATAAACAGTGAGGTTAAATAAAGCTTTATTTTATTAGAAAAATAAATAAAGTTTTATTACTAGATTGACTTCTAGGGTTAGTAAACGTAATTTTAAATTTTTTTTTTAGTATTATTATATTCTAATATCATTATTATTAAATAAAATTATTTTATAATAATAATAATAATTTATATTATGTTAATATTATTATTTATCAAGAAATCTAAGTGAGTTCAAGTGTTTAATTATTTAAAATTATATAATTAATTGATTAATTTATCGCAACACCATACCAAAATTTTTAAATCTTGAAAAATAATAAGAGCATCTTTATTTATAATAATTTGTCATTTAAGATCTTTTACTTGTTACAATAATAATAACATATAGGTCATATATTTATTTTTTTATAATAATTTAATCATATTTTTATGAAAAAGTAAATCCATAAGAATAAATGTAATTTTTATTTATTTTATTTTTTAATTTTTTAATTTTTTAATTTTTTAATTATAATATATACAAATTATTACAACTTAAGTAAATTGTAATCGAAAAAATTGAAAGAAAAAATAAAATAAAAACATAAAAATAATTGTTGATCTTTGTACAGTCATTTTTTTCATAACAAATAATTAAATTATTACAAAAAATAAATATAAGATTTAAATATTATTTTTAAAATAAATATATAACATTTACAACCATATTCCCTAACAATTAATATGACAACTATTTATTTGTTAAAAAAATTATATTTAATTATTCTTAACATGTTATTATTTACTATATAACTTCTTATACAACATGTTGTTGTAAATAGATTTTTTATTAAAAAATTGGCCACTTTACATTAGGATTCATCAGCAATACTTATGCATATATTTTGTAAAATTATAAAAACAAATATTTTTAATATTTTTAAAAATAAAAATAACATTATAATTATAATAAAAATAATGTAATTAAATGATATTTAATATTAAACTAATTTAAATAACGTTTAAATATATAACATTTATTATAAAATAATGTATAATTTTTTTAATAATAAAGGTATTTTTTTTATAAATTTTAACTATGGTTTTTTCTATATTTTATTGATTCACAATTTTTTAAAATTATCTTGCAATAATAAAGTATTAGAAAATATATTAGTTGTATTATTCATTATTTTATTTCACATATATCTTTTAAAATTTAAAAATAACACTTACCTTATTGATATTAGATTTTAATATATGATTAATGTATTAAATTAATTTTTTTAATTTAAATAAATATTATTATTTTAATAATTTTTTTATTAAAATATAATGTGAAGTCATTAAAAGACGTTACAATTTGATCTTTAATAATAATAAAATAATAATTAATATAAATGTTTTTATAAAATATTTATTTTAAATTTAATTGTTATCAATAATTTTATTTTAATAATTGATTGTTTTTATTTTTTAAAAATAAAAATATCTATTTAAATATTCTTTAGAATATTATTATTATTTATTATTATTTAAATAATTTTACACTAAATTATACTTTATTTTTATTGATGTTTTTTATTTTATCATGTTTAATTATTAAATAATAATAAAATATTAAAATAATATTATTTGTGGGCAAAAGTCATTTATGAGGAGGAAAAAAAGAAATTGATAGCAAATTGGCCAATTCATTTCAGCCACAAGGAATAAAATGGAAGATCCCATGCTGATTCTAACTTCAAAAATGTTTAACAAAATTCAATATTAAAAAAAAAAACTTGAGGAATTTTAAAAATATAGTTTTTAAAATTTTATTATAATAAAGATAATATTTTAATAATATTAAATGATTTTTTAATAAACGAAGGTGAATATTTAATAAATATAAATAATTATATTTCAATTTAAATGGTGTCTAGTTAGATTACATTATATATGAAATAATATGTTATAATTTTTTAATAATAAAATGTATTATTGGACATAAAAATATTATATTTTGTGAATATAAATTTTAAAAATAAAAAGACTTTCATTATCTACAAATAAAAAATAAAAAAATAAAAAAAAATAAACCATCGTAACAACATAAGAACATCATATTTAAGAAAATCAAATGAACTTATCAAAATTTACTAAAACGAAAAACGAATAAATCAATAAAAATAAAACGAAACAGCTAAGAAGAAAATAGAACTGAAATATATATATTCTTGTATAGCATTTTGAGAGATGGTATACAATTTATATGGAGTGCCAAATACTTTTTTGAATTACCAAAGCTCAACCTATAATATTCCTATAATAAGACATGATTTTTTAAAAAGTGAATAACGGTAGAGAAAATACTTTTATCAAATAATTACAGTTTTTATAATATATAAATAACATTAATTATTTAATTATAAAAGATTAACTTTAAACAAAAATAAATCTTATTTTATTTATAAATATTACATAAATATATTTTTTAATTAATATAAGGAATTTTTTTCTACTTAACATCATTATCAAAATATGGATATTTTGATACTAATTAGATCACACGTATTTCTTTCTTTTTGAAATGTTTATATATTTTTCTGATATCTATTAGATTTTTTTTATTAAATCATTAATTGACTTAAGTTATGTTATGTATAAATTTCTTATAATGTATAAGTAGAGATATCAAATGAATTGTTTATCTGATATCAGTTCATTTTAAATTTTTCTTAAGTTCATGAGTTAAAAAAGCTTGGTTCACCTTGCTAATGAACTTAAATGAGTAACTAGTTTAACTTATTTGATAAAGATACATTGAATTAAAAATTTAATATATAAAAAAAACAAAAAAATTATGAAAATGTTATTGTTAATTGTTATTATAAAGTTATCAAAAATATTAATATTAAGTTAAATTAATAAATATAAAAAGTAAAGATTATTTTTTGAAAATAAAATAAACATAAAATTAAATTAAATTTACATTAAAATATTTTAACAGTTAATTGAAAAAGATACATAATATAATTAAGGTTAAAGAAATAATCATAGATTAAGTTGTGATTAAATCTATATATTATTAAAAAATTCAAATAACTTATTTTATAATAAATGTTACGTTTTAAAATTTTGAATTTTTTAGATAAGTTATGCTCATTTTATTGAATATTGTTCATATTATATTAAATATTTTTGAATTATAAATTGTATTAATTCACAAAATATTATGATTCATTTTATATATCATTAAAAATCTCTAAAAGTTTAGTTTCTAAGAAATTTTAAGGTTTGTAATTTCAATTTTTCAATAAAATTTTATTTATATTTTGTTAATAATTGTTCAAATTCAAAATAATATTTTTTTACTTATTTTTAATATATAAAATGTATTAATTCATAAAATTTTATAAATCATTTCATATATTAATAGAAAAATATAGTTTTTAATAAATTTTACAATTTTTAATTTTAAGTTTTTGAGAAAATTATGCACAATTTACTAATAATTATTCAAATTCAGAATAAATATGTTTACTCATTTTTAAAATATAAATAACACTAAATCACAAAAATTTATGAGTCATTTCATATATTAATAGAAGAAGTCTAGTTTTTAATAAATTTTATGGTTTATAATTTTAATTTTTTATAAAAAATTATGGACATTTTACTAATAATTATTCAAATTCAGAAGAATTTTTTTTACTCATTTTTAAAATATAAAATGCACTAAATCACAAAAAATATGAATCATTTCATATATCATTAGAAAGCTCTAAAAATCTAGTTTCTAATAAATTTTATGGTTTGTAATTTCAATTTTTTTTTAAAAAAGTTATGCTCATTTTACTACATCACAAAATATTGTAAATCATTTCATATATCATTAAAAATTTCTATAAGTCTAATTTTTTAAAAAAATTACATTTGTGATTTCAAATTTTCATTGTAAGATTATGCTCAATCTAACCCATCTCATCTTAAAAAGTTAAAAATTAATTATCAAATAAATTATATCCAATTTTAACTTTTGAAATTGAAGGTTTAATTCTAAAACTCAAGGAATTAGAAATTAAAAATTAAAATATTTATCAAATTTGACTTAAATGTTTAATTAATTTAAATATATTTAATAAAAAATTAAATGAGTTACCCAACTCATTTTACATATAAATAAGTTTAATTAACTCAGTTCAAATAATTCAAAATTTAAATAAATTAAACTTGAATGAGCTGAATAAATCCAATTTAAAAATATAAATATCATGTTATTTATAAATATTATATTAATATTAAAATATGTTTAATAAAAAAATTAAATGAGATACCTAACTCACGTATAAATAAACTTAATTAACTCATTTTAATTCATTTAAAATTTAGATGAATTAAGCTTGAATGAGGTGACCAAGTCTAATTTATTTCATACATCTATGTATAAATAACGGTAAACTATTTATTTTTAAAATATTAACCTTAAAAATATAAATATCATGTTATTTATAAATATTATATTAATATATATTTAATACTTTCGATTCAATAAAAAATAATTACTAAACCACGTATAATTGTTAGTCTACCCAACGAATAATTGGATAACGCTAGGAAACGACTGGTCAACAGGCCATTGGAAGAAATAAAACGAGAGTAATGCAAGTGAATATGATTTCGGAGTCATATTATGTATTATTATTTTATAAAAATTATTAAAATTACATGAGAACAAATTAAAAATAAATTATATAATAAAATTTATATTATGATAGGACATTAACATAAAATATTATTCTAAAAACTATAAACATGTAATTTTGGATTTGATATTTTAATAATAATTTTATTTTGTTTTTGATAATCCTTTTTACTTAAATTTTAGAAGTGATATTATAGTTATATCACTATTTAAAAAATATATAAATTTAGTATAATTTATCATTAAATTGAAGATTTTTTCGTACACATTAATATAAATATGATATTCAAAGAATATTTTTAAATAATTAATTATTTAAAATATTAATTAATTAATTGTGTATTCAAAAATATCCTTTAATTATTGTATATATAAAAATCATCAATTAAATAATAAATTGTTATTTTTTTTAGATAAATGTATCGTTAAGATATTATCTTTAAAATTTAGATAAAAAAAAGTATCAACGAACAAAGTAACCGTGTTATTAAGTTAACAAACCCTAACATTTTTGATAAAATATTTCGTATACTGATCGTGGTAATTTTGAAAAATTGAAACTTTAACGACTAATAATATTTTTAGGGAAAAAAATAATTTGTGTCGTATTATAGGACTATTATTTCTACATTTGATGTTAAAACATTATTGCTATATCGTGGACTAAAAGGCTTTCAAATGTAAGAAATTAAAATGCTAAAAGCAAGCAATATAGAACACAGGATCCATAGTTGAACCTAGGCTGACAATAGCGTTAATGTTAGTTGTGTTCTTATTATTATATTTTGTTATTTTATATTTATAGATTAATTGATACATATAAAAATTTCTTTAATTCTTTTTTCAAATTTTTGTTTACATGTTTATATATTTTACATATTTATAATAGTAAAAAATAATAAAAAATTTAAATACATGATAAATTATTGATCAATTATGATATGTTATTTCCTAGACGTACCAAGCCAACCTTTCAAATTTATTTTGAGTATATTTCATATCATTTAATTTTTTTATATAAATTTATTATTCAATTGATTTTATTTTTAATAATCAAATTTAAAAATATATTATGTTATATTATAAAAAAAATACCCTATTTCTAAACATACTAAAAACATATATTTTTTACTTTATAAAAAAAAATATACAATATATACAGAGATTAAAAATAAACTTTATCAGAAAATTACACTATATGTTTCCTATTAGTGCGGTATTTCAATGTTTAGTTCGTCATTCTTATTTTAACACAAACTTTAGTTCGTCTCCTAGTTCTAATGCTTTTGTTCATTACTTTTAAATAATCTGATTGTACTATATCATATTTAATTAAATAAATAAAAAGCAATTATTGTTAATATTAAATTGGAGTTGATTGAAGATGTAATATATTAAAATATTATGGACCCATTATTAATAAAAAATAATTTCATTATAATATATGAATTAATAATTATCAAGTGGAGCCAAAGATCTAGTGGAAGAAGGGGCCAGTCAAATAATAAAAGGTCATTAAACTATATAGTTGGTCGATAAATTTAATTAAGTTTAACATTTTTATCACTTAATTTTTTGATAAATTATATTTTTAAATTTAATAATTTTAATATAAATTCAAAAATAATGTACTAAATATATTAAATTTTAAAAATTAAGAGATTAAATAATACAAAAATAAATTTTTTAACATATTAATTATTGTTATGATACAATTTAACTTAATTTTTAAATTTAAAATAATTACATAAAATTTTAAAATATATTTACATAATATGAAGAAGAAGAAAAAGCGTTATAACGAATAAAAATTTAAAGTTCGGGCATAATAGTTGAATGTTAGAAAAAAGGTTTATTGAAATGAATCAAGAAGAAATATGTATTCGTAGAACTTGGAACCTTAGTATGTTTTGGATGAATATATACAATTTATATTATTGTTGTTTTTATTATTATAATTAATTTTGTATGTTAATATGTATCCACTAGTTTTCATAATTCTAATGTTTGAAATTTAAGTAATAAAAAAAGAATTTTTTAAATTTATGAAAGTTTTTATAGAGAAAAAAAGTCACTTAACCCTTCAATTAATATATTAAACTAAACACTGCAGTTTAAAAAGCTAATTTATTTTAAATCAAAAAATAATCGTAGTTTGTGTATACTGTAAACATTTTTGCCTCTAAGTAAAAAGGAGGAAATCTTCTTTAAAAATAAAGAATAGAGCAAGCAACCACGACCTTGTTTATAAAATTGTGATCGCTAATGGTTGTATATAGGGGACCATTAGCCACTAGCCTAATTAATTGTTATATCTTTTCTTTATATATAAAAGTCTCTATGTGCTGTGATCGACGACTGCCTTCCTTTTTTGTTTTTATTAGATTTTTTATAAGGTCGACGACTTTTTTTAAATTTTTTTATATTTATTATAAATATGTATTTTATATTTTTTTGGTTAGTTTTTATACCTATAAAAACCTCTATAGACTGTGGTCAAGGAAAGTCTTTTTTTTTCTTCAGTTTATTTTTTATATCAATAAATATATATTTTATTAGTTTTTATACTAATAAATAACAAAATATTTATATGATAAATAGATTTTTATTGTATTAATTATAAAAATTCATACAATTAATAATTACATAAAAATAAGTATTCTATTAATTCACTTTTAATATCTTCATATATAAAAAGCCATATTTATTGCTTCACTAGTATAAAGTTATTGTTACAATTATATATCCATAAGATTAAGTAAATGCAACATAGTTAAACTACAATTATCGTAATATGAGCAAAGTATAAGTTTTCGTTCAAATGTGTGATAAAGTATAATAGTTTTGTAATTTCATAATATAGAAAACTTACATGAACCCTCCTTATTTTTTTATTGTTTCACTAGTATAACGTCTTTGTTTCTTACTTTTAAAAGTTACAATTACATCTTTAACATAATGTAGATGCAACGTAGTTAAAACTGGCAATTTTCGTTAGCTGAACAAAGTAAAAGTTTTTGTTCAAATGTTTGATAAGTATAATATATAGTTTTGTTTATAATACTGAGCAAAGTTTAATACTCGGTGCAGTGATGTTGGCTGTGGAAACTGTTATACATAGGTTGTCAACTCTTTGTAAACTCTGAAAGAAGTGACAGACTGGGCTTCAAGTGTTATGATTGATTAAAAATGATATTAGGTTTGTTATTCAAAATATGAGTTGACTAATTTAGAAGAAAATTCATGAAAGTTGGTTTACCAAATTGTCAAATATGAAGGTGATTAAATTTATTTGAATAAAGAATAGAAAAATTAGGTAGCCTAATTTTGTTGAATGAAGAAATGTTTGGCATATGAAATGAGAACTTGAATGCTATAAATATGGCTTCATTTCTTCATTGTTAATCATCCCAAAAATAGAGAAAAACTTGTATGAAAAGTTCTTGAGTGAGAGAATTTTGTGAGAAAATTCTCTTAGGCTTGTAATTGCTCTTGTCTTTTGGGTGTGTGAGAAAATTACTGAGAGTGTGGTTGTAACAATTTTCCACATAGTGAATTTTTCTCTGGTTGTCTTTTGACAACGAAAGTGGTTTTTCTCTAATTTGGAGTTTTCACTAAAAAAATTGTGTTGTGTATTATCTATTTCTCTGTTATTTGATATTCTGTTAAGGTAGATCTTGGGAGGGGGAATTTGTGATTATACCATTTTATCCAAATTTCCTAACAATTGGTATCAGAGCCAATTTCAAAGAAAGAAGGAGAAATGTCAGGAGTCAAGATTGACATTGAGAAATTTGATGGGAGAATCAATTTTGGCTTGTGGCAAGTACAAGTCAAAGATTTGTTGATCCAATATGGGTTACACAAGGCGTTAAAGGGGAAACCAGCCCTTGTTACTGGTATTGAGTCTAGTAAAACCAATATAAGTGATGAAGATTGGGAAGATCTTGATCTAAGAGTTGCAAGTGCAATTTGGCTTTGTTTGACCAAAAATAATCTTACAAATGTGCATGGAATATCTATGGCCAAAGAACTTTGGAAAAAGCTTGAAGAATTGTATCAGGCAAAAGGCGTTTCAAATCGGGTGTATTTGAAAGAGCAATTTCATACTTTGCGTTTGAATGAAGGAACTATTATGTCTGATCATCTCAGTGTTTTCAATGGTATTGTCTTTGAACTGGAAACCATTGGAGTTAAACTTGATGATGAAGATATAGCTTTAAGGCTCATCTGGTCTCTCCCATATTCTTATGATCACATGAAACCTATCTTGATTCATGGAAAGGAGAAAATAATTTTTTCAGAAGTTACTAGCAAGTTGTTTTCTGAAGAAAAAAGGCTGAGTGGTGGAGGAAATGTTTCGCCTGAAAACTCAGCATTGGTAGCTGACAACCGAAAGAAAAACAATTTCATGAAAAAGAAGATAGTGTGCTGGGAGTGTGGACAATCTGGGCACCTCAAAAGAAATTGTCCAAAGGGTGGAGCTGATTCGGCAAGAAGCTTAAATACCGACGGTGACGCTAATAGTATGTCTATTTTCAAAGACTATAGTGATGCTCTTTGAAAAGAGCATGTACATCCTCATGGCATGCCGCTAGTCTCTAAATATTGCCATGAAAGAGGGTGTGTTACTGGTAGCGGGTCCACAAGTTTGCACACGGGCATTGGCTTGGTATAGATGCAAGGTGTGTGGTGGAAAGGATGTCGATGGCTAATGAACTCTCGGGAAATCCAAGTGTGAGAGTTGCACCATAAATTTCAGCAAGTTTTTTTTTCGACATGAGCCGATGTGAAATTCTTAGAATTGGTGATTAATTATAAGTGGGTGTACTCTTTATGGTGGAGTATGATAATTCTCAGTGTAGAGAATTATGGCTGTTGAAATAGACAGTGTTGTAGTGGTAACCATGTTTATTTTTAATCAAGGTGGAGATTGTTATGATTGATTAAAAATGATATTAGGTTTGTTAGTCAAAATATGAAGTGCCTAATTTAGAAGAAAATTCATGGAATGTGACTTAATAAATTGTCAAAGATGGAGGTGCCTAACCTTGTTTGAATAAAGAATAGGAAAATTAGGTAGCCTAATTTTGTTGAATGAAGAAATGTTTGGCATATGAAATGAGAACTTGAAGGCTATAAATATGGCTTTATTTCTTCATTGTTAATCATCCCAAAAATAGAGAAAAACTTGTATGAGAAGTTCTTGAGTGAGAGAATTTTGTGGGAAAATTCTCTTGGGCTTGTAGTTGCTCTTGTCTTTTGGGTGTGTGAGAAAATTACTGAGAGTGTGGTTGTAACAATTTTTCACATAGTGAATTTTTCTCTGGTTGTCTTTTGACAACGAAAGTGATTTTTCTCTAATTTGGAGTTTCCACTATAATTCTTGTGTTGTGTATTATCTATTTCTATGTTATTTGATATTCTGTTAAGGTAGATCTTGGGAGAGAGAATTTGTGATTATACCATTTTATCCAAATTTTTTAACATGAAGCCCCTTTTTTTCGTTTTTCATTCTCAATTTCAAATCTATCTTATCTTCAGATAAAATCCTTAGGAACACATATAGGAAATTTTTAGTAGAAAATGGAACCCTGAATAGATAAGGGAGATTTAAGTAATATTTTTAATATTATTTTTTAATTTTTATTATAAAGGAAATATTATTAAAAAAAATTAAGTCAATAAAAAATATTTTTATAATGAAAAAAAAGGAAATTTTGATCTAATAAATAATAAAACTAAATAATATTTATGTGAAAGGAAGAAAAATAAAATATATGTAACGATAAATACATAATTTTTATACTAAACTATATTGATAGAATCTTGTTACAAACTAATTTAAATAATAAGAATAAATTATAAAATAATTATAAGGTTTTAAAATTTTAAAATTTTAGAATTTAAATAAATATTTTAAATCATTTTTTTATAAAAGAAAAATTATCGATGTGTTTTAATAGAATAAAAACATAAAGATAAAATATAAAATATATAATATATTACTGATTATTAGTTTTAGTTTAATATAATTAAAAATATTTTAAAATATTATATATTTATTAAAATATGATATATAATATCGAAGAACGAGGTGGAAAAACAATCTCTATAATTATCCTCGTTCATATTATAAACTATGGATCTTTATTCCTCATTTTATAGGATTTTGTCTATAAAAGCAAACTTTTGGACAATAGTTTAAAAATAGGCAAAAGTTGAATTTTTTAAAAAAATGGGTTTTTTCTATAATAGTCAATTTTTGGACAATAGTTTAAAAATGGGCACAAGTTGGATTTTTTTTAAAAGTAGGCAAAATCTTACCTTAAACTTGAAAGCAAAATTTTTAATCAATTTTATTTAAAAAAAAGATATATTAGGTCTATTTTACAAAAAACAAATTATTGTAAACATAAAAAAAATATTAACATCGTATAAATTTATAATTAATTTTAAATACATAAATATTTTTTATCATATTATATATTAAAAAAATTATTTTAAAAAATAAAAAATAATTTATTTTACAATAAAATAAATATAAATTTATACATATATTGAAAATCATATGCTAAATATTTTGATAATTCATAAATAATATAATATATTATTATTATTATTAATTATAATTATATTTAATAAATAATTATAATATTTAATTATAATTATGATATAAAAAATAATTAAATTATAAAAAAATTGTGAAACCTCCCTATCCAACTTTTTACAATATACAATACAAACATAACACATTATATCGTAAAATTTGTGTGAAAATATTATCTAATATAATATTATTATAATTATTAGCCCAGTTTTTATAATTTATTTTATAATAATTATTATTATTAATTTTGTAATTATTTTATAATTTATTATTATTAATTTTGTAATTATTTTATAATTTATTATTATTATTTTAAGTTAATTTATAATAAAATTTTGATAAGTTATTTGTTATAACAAATTATATATTTATTATTAAATATATTTTTGTATTTTATAAATATAAATTATTTTTATTATTTTTTATTCACTCAAAAATTTATTTATTAAAGATTTATAATTTTTGTATTCGGCATTTTAAAGTTGCAAAGGGTAATTAAAATATTTTAAATAAATTATAACAATATTAAGTATATAGTATGTATAATAATGAATATTTATATATTTATGCATGGTATAATAAATAATAACTAAATTACATAAAAGATAAAAACTATAATTTTTTTAATAAACTATAACTTACATAACTATTTTGTAAAATTTTATAAATATTAATTTTTTATCTTATTATAATAAAAACAACCTAAAAATTTATATTTAAAATGTTATATCATCATATAACAATGTTTACAAAAAGACGATAAGTAAATAAAATAAGAATATCTTGCATATATCTCAATAATGTTTAAGGGTGAAAAGAGAGAGAAGGTTCTACAATCATCTGAAGGAACTGACTACAAGTCCTTGTGTTATGACCACCCCTTCCACACCTACTGCACAATATGACCTTCTTAATTATCTCCCCACGTGAATGTATGTGTCGCTTTCGTGGTCTTCCACACTCCCTCTTAGTATTAAGAGAAAGTTGAACTAGGTCAATTATCTCTTGTGGAATGGTCCACTCACCATTATCAGTTTATGGAAAAATAGACTCACTATATGCTGTAATATAACAATTTACAGTGTACTTATTATCAACGAAAGAATGCACATCAACATCTTGAAACCGGGCAGCTGTAATGGCATGACAACATGGGATCTTGTGAACATCAAACTCCCTACAACTACAATTTTTATTAAGTAGATCCACATCATCACTGTTGTCACCATGTATAACCTAAAAGGGTTCAAAGTTTCAACATTAGTACATAATATATGTAATAAAAAGTAAGATTGTATAGATATTTAACAAAAACAATGCAAATAGATAAACATGACAATATGATAACAACTGGTGAATGAATCATTTACCTCGAAAACAAGTGCATTAATTCTGAAAACCCTGTACCTCAACGACTTAAAGTGATTTGCACGCATGATTGATTGAATTTCATCTGTAAGGAATCGAGTTCCCCATCTCATTCCAACCTCCCTACGTTCCACAAACCATTGTTGTATTTTGCTGCGGTAATACTCAACAAGCATAGTTATGGGTAATTCACGTGTTGATTTCATTACATTATTAAATGTTTCGGAACCATTGGTGGTCATTATCCCGTACCTATTTCCTGGGAAATGATATCTTGATCACTTCTCTTTACCTGTTTCCAATAAGTATTTCTCTATCAAAGGATCAATCTCTCTCAAATCTCCCATGTACTTGTCAAATTCACCCTTTGTATAAGCTCTTGAGCAGCATCTGAACAAAGATACAATGTCACGGTTCTTAAATTTGTGATTTAAATTCATCTCCATGTGAAATGCACAATAACCATGCATTGCATTAGGAAATGCTTTCGGAATAGCTTGAATAATACTTTGATGTCTATCCGAAATAATAACAAGGTCGTCAACGTGCCCAACTACAAATGATAGTTTTAACAAGAACCATTCCCAAGCATCATTATTCTCTGAATCTCCAACCCTAATGGAGATTGGATATATATTGTTATTTCCATCAGAACCATTTGCTACAAATAATGTCCCAGCATACCTACCAGTAAGAAATGCACCATCAACTGTAATCACATGTCTTATGTAGGATAAGAATCCTCTAATACATGGACCTAGTACAATGAAAAAAATACTTAAATCTTCCCGACTGGTCAACTTCAATATGTGTGATGCTTCTAGGATTTAATTCCTTTAGAACATGACAGTAGGAAGGGAGTTTGAGGAAAGATTCCTCTTCAGTGTCCCGTAGCAATATGAGAGCTTTTTCTTTAGACCTGTATGCTATGGTGTAACCAATATCAATCCCAAACTCATTCTGACAATCATCAATAATATCTTTTGGCTTATAAACTCTTCCAGGTCACACTAGTTTCATCTTAATAGCATTTTCTATCACTCTTGAGGTCACAGTCCTATTTTTGCTCATGTACTTATTAGGATCACAAGTATGTCTTGGTTCAAACTGTTTTACCCTGAATCGATCTGATCTAGTGATCTTATTACATCTAATCATCCAAGTACAATTAGCTTGAATGCATTTTATCACTACACGGTCTTTCTTGCTTGTCAGTGTCCTCGTCTCAAAACTATTTCTTATGGCATAAAGCCCAACATGTGTAGTGAAATGTATCTTATTGTCAAATACTTGATCAACCTTCAAATCAAGCTCTACATGTGGCACTGAAGAACCAACATCACCATTTGAAAAAATATCTGTGGGTGTACATGGTCGATTAGACAATACTTTATTACTGCACTGAACTAAAGTTGTTCCTTGAGATTGAGATAAACCATTTTCAGAATCAACTCCTACAGTGAGCCTAGAAGTGATTGATGAAATAACATTGTTACAAGGTTGCATTAATGTAGTTGTACAATTCTCATTTACATCACTCTTGTTCCTAAAAGCATTATCTATAAATTCATTAGGATTTGAAAAATGGTCAACACTTCGTGCATCACCCATACTCTCAAAAATATTGTCGCAACTTACATGACCATTTCCAAAATTAACAAGTTCATCACAACAAATAGAATGATGTGTATCTATAGATCTTATCTCATTTTTTGTAACATATACAACAACCTTGCTTTGATTATCTTGAACATGAAGATTAAAAAACTCATTGAGATCATCATCATCGCTTATTAAAATAGTAGGTAATGTCAGATCATTCTTATAAAAGTATTTCATTGAAATTTCATACTTGTACTTATCGATCTTCAACTTTTGAAACAATTTATCTTTAAGGTCATTATACATAAATTCCTTTTTGATCCTTATCACCGAACCTTCACCTCCTCGATATATTTCTTTGTCATCTTTCTTCGACCACTTACCACCGTGAATTATTAGAATACTAAGACCATCCATTCTCTAAAAGTTTAAGAAAAATTATCAAATAATAATACATCAATACTTAAAATTAAATTAGTTTATTAATTAACACTTTATAAAATATTAAGGCCTAATTCATGGAGAAATTTTTTATAATATTATTTTTATTGTTAAATTTATAAACTGTCTAATTTTGATAATTTAATAATAAGATATACAAATGCAAAAATGTGTATAATCTACACTACATGAAATGAACGAAAGAAACAAATGACTATTAACTCTTTTTTTCTCACAAGTCACAACTAGTATATTTCTCATTTTTTTCCTTTGAATCCAAAACGCAGAATCTAGTACTCTACTATTATCATATTAAACTTTAAGTCCATGTCTAAAACATGTTCATAGATAATACAATTTTTTAATTATATTTTCGATTAATTAGGATAATAGATAATACAATTTGTTAATTAAAAATCTCATTAAATAACCCTAAAACAGTTTCGGAGAAAAAAAAAATTCAAAAATTTCTCAACCTAATAGCTCCCCAAAGGGTTATAAATCTGGAAAAAAATTCAATATTTACATGCTAATAAAACCAATAATAATTTACACAACTCATATAATTAATATCACTAACCTTATTTTGAAAATATTCCGCTTGTAATGAAGAAATAGACAGAAAATTAGAGAAAGAATAAGAAGAAAATGGAAAAATAGAAGAGAAAGATGGGTCTTTGAGTGTGCAGAAGAAGAAAGAAGAAGAAAATGGAAAAAAGAGAGAAAAAGAAAGAATGTTTTATGCGTGGGAGGAAAGAGAATGAAAATGTAAAAAAAAAAAAAATTAGAAGTAGAACGTGCAGAGTGCAGAGGAGAGAGGAGAGAGACAATGTGACAAAATTTTTGGATACGAGTTATATCAATTTTCTTTTACCTTTTTTTAAATTAAATTTTAAATACGCCCCTTTCTAAACTATTCTAATTAATACATCCATTTTAGACAAAAATCCTTTTAAAAATAGGCAAAATCTTACCTTAAATTTGAAATCAAAATTTTTAATCAATTTTATTTAAAAAAAAGATATATTAGGTCTATTTTACAAAAAAAATAATTATTTTAAAACATAAAAAAAATATTAACATCGTATAAATTTATAATTAATTTTAAATACATAAATATTTTTAATTATATTATATATTAAAAAAATTATTTTAAAAAATAAAAAATAATTTATTTTACAATAAAATAAATATAAATTTATACATATATTGAAAATCTTATGCTAAATATTTTGATAATTCATAAATAATATAATATATTATTATTATTATTATTAATTATAATTATATTTAATAAATAATTATAATATTTAATTATAATTATGATATAAAAAATAATATTTATAAAAATAATTAAATTATTAAAAAAATTGTGAAACCTCTATATCTAACTTTTTACAATATACAATTAAACATAACACATTATATCGTAAAATTTGTGTAAAAATATTATCTAATATAATATTATTATAATTATTAGCCAAGTTTTTATAATTTATTTTATAATAATAATTATTATTAATTTTGTAATTATTTTATAATTTATTATTATTATTTTAAGTTAATTTATAATAAAATTTTGATAAGTTATTTGTTATAACAAATTATATATTTATTATTAAATATATTTTTGTATTTTATAAATATAAATTATTTTTATTATTTTTTATTCACTCAAAAATGTATTTATTAAAAATTTATAATTTTTGTATTCGACATTTTAAAGTTGCAAAGGGTAATTAAAATATTTTTTTTATCTTGTTTTTAAAATAAGAAGAGAAAAAAAAACTGGGCTGGGAATTGAAGGAGGAGAGAGAAAAAAAAAGAAAAAATTGAGATATAATTTAAATAGGAAAGAGAAAAAAAAGGGGTTGGGAATTGAAGGAAGAGAGAGAAAAAAAACGATAAAAATTGAGATATAATTGAGAGAAGAAAGAGAAAAAAATGACTTACTACTTGATTGAGAGCTTAAAAAGAGCATTTTTTTAACTTTTGAATAAAATATTCCATTATAGACAAAATCCCTCATTTTATTGTTCACATATTTGCCTATAATTGAATAATTCTCACAAAAATTTACTCTGGTAGAAAAAATTAATAACCTAGTAACAAAATATGGCACTGAAGCTCATTAATCAAGTTGGAGCATGCTTTGCACATTAATCAAGTTGGAGCATACTTTGCACATTAATCAAGTTGGAGCATGCTTTGTAATGAAAGATATCCTTATTGAGGAAATCTATGGGTCATTATATGTTGAAAATTAAGAATAACTCAATAAATGGAGTGGTAGAAGGATGTAAAAAAATAAATAAAATAATTGAAAAAATATAGAAAAAAGAAATGTATAGATAATATATGCATGTTTAGAATTATTTCTTAGTTTTATATTTATGTGGTATAGATTGCATGATGATGACTATAAATAGCCTATATTAAATTTAGTTTAATCATCCAATCAAAAACAAATAAGTCTTTGTATTCTTACTTTGAGTGTGAATTGAAAGTTTTCTCTTTGAATGTTTATATTTTTCTTTAATTTATAAGTTATCTTTAAAAAGTATTATAGTGTCTTTTATTGTAGGTATAATATAAATATTTTGTTTACTTGATTAGATCAAATATTAGTAAATTTAAATTTACATATTCTAAACTTTACTAAACATTAATGTGTTTAGTTCTAGCATTTTTTTAAGAGAAGGAAGGTTAATAAACTTCCTCATTCATGGTTTTTTTTGCCTCATGGATTTTGAATTTTGGATTTTGGTAAGCATGTGTGGAAAAAGAGATGCATCTTTTGGGTGTGAGAGCTTTGTATAGGGATAAAGCTAACAAAACTTGGTTAGATGTCATATTTTTTATTATTTGGTTTAGTATAATTTCAAGTAATTTAATTATAAATTATAAAAACAAGAGATTATCATTAATTTGAATTAAAGGTGAGGAACTAAGTATAAGTTTATTTTTTTCTTTTCTAATCCAATTCAATTCGAATAAAGTTTAAAAATTTTATATTCAAAATTAATTCGATGATGTAATCAATTTAAACTTGAAACTAAAATATGAATTATAATTGCATGTATAAATCACAATATATAAAATATTTTAATTTTAATTTTTTTTTTAATAAAATTCATTATTTATAATTAATCACAATAAAAATTCATAAAAATAATAAATGTATTCGAAGATTTCTTAAACTATTATAACAATTTATATTTTTATTATTTAAATTAAAATAATAATTTAATGATATTATTTATATATAATATGTTAACATATATATATATATGTATATATATATATATATAATTTTATTAGTAATTGTTTGAATTAAATTATAACTAGTTTTAAAATATGTTAATTTAAATATAATTCGAATTCAAAAGGATGAAATATGTATTTTTTTTAATTCAAATATGATCTTGATACATCAAATCAAATTAAATATTTTAATTTAAAATGATTGATCGAATTATATGCTATTTTATCTTAAATTTTATTTTCTATTTTTTTAAATATCATTAAATTATTTATGCTTTTCATATTAATAGAATGAATTTTATTATTACAAGTCACAAAAGTATATTTTATTTTAATTTTGAACACAATTACAATTTTTAAAAATTTGTTTTATTATTTTCGTAATAATAATAATTTTATTTAGTATTAATAGTATTTAAATGTAATTGATTGTTAAAATATAATAAAATATTATATATTTTTATTATAATAAAAAAAATTAATTATTACAATACCATTACCCATTAAACAATTTTTTTAAAATAATATTACATCACTCATTCCAGTTACATGTCTCATAATAGACTTTATTGCTACTAAATACACACAATAAACAATTAGAAAGCATACAATTACAGCCTCACTAGTCAATCTAAACTAATTAAATTGTACTGTAATTTGAGCAAATAATATCAGGTCGGTTACCTTGGTATGTTAATGAAAAAAAACATTTAGTTAGATATAAACATTTGGGTGCTTATTATTTGGTTTATATTTTTATTAATTCAATAATGAATTATAACAGTAAGAAATTAGTATTAGTTTGAACTCTTCTTTCCATTATTAATATAATGAGTTTTATTATAAGTAATAAAAAGTCATACTTTACTACAATTTTTTTTGTTGAAATTTTCAACACACTTACAATTTTTAAAAGATAAGTAAAACACTTTACAGAAAATATCAATATTTTCACAATTTATTTTATTATTTTTACCTTAATAAATAATTAATAATAATGACACTTAATTAAAAATAATTATAAAAATATAATAGATTATTCATATATATATATATATATATATATATTATTGTGATAAAAAATAATTGGGTACACCCTAGCCTAGCCTTAGTTAATTACTAACACACGTATGTGTTTACAATTGGGTACCCTTAACGTACGTAGTAAATTACATTACTAGTGTTACCCTTCGTAGTCTCTAGAATCTATAACAGTCCAATTAACTTCATCCTAACAATTTAAACAAACAAAAAGTAATTAAATAAAACAAATATTATCAATTTTAATAATTAAATGATCTAAAAGAGTGAGTGCTCAGTATTACGTTTGTTAATTATAACTGATTATATAATTAATTTCATTTTATATTTTTAATTTACCGAATGGAAGTATGACCGTAATAACAATTTCACGGTGAAGTTTATTTGTAAGTCACTTTAATAGACTCGGGATTTATAAATCAAATTGCCGAACAATTTTAAAAAGTTGGCTAAATTAAAATAACTACCCTTTTAAAGATAAGAAACAAAATGAGTATTTACTAACTTTTCCCCTTTACGTAATAAGAACGTTGTGAAATCTCTAACACAAAATGATATGGATATTTTTGAAAGGTATCAAATTATATTACTCAAACAAGATTCTTAATGAATAATTTAAAAGAGATGAATATTGTTATTATTATCACCAAAACATTCATATTTTATTCATTAAAGATAATAATATTTTAAAATTAAACTCTTGAAATCAATGAAGTTGATAGAAGATATTAATACACTCATTGTAACGATTTATAGGAATAAAAAGTCATTAAAGGAGACTAATGTTGTTAGTGATATATCATTGGAACATTCCAAAAAGGTGCTAGTGATATAATATATCTAGTTATTATAATTAATTATGTAATTGAATTTTTTTTATATCTTTAATGTCAATTAATTTAGTTTTTATTAACTAGAGACAAAAAAAAAAAAAAAACCACATAAAAGAATTCAAAGCCTTAGGCTTGTTTGCAAAACTTTGGAGTGAGCCCAAAAAATTTCAAAGTGTGATCCAAGCAGCTCCAAACAGAAAGCCCAAGAGGCTTTTAAACTTCTAAATCTAACTTACCATCCCAATTTGTCCTGGGTGTTTTTTTATTTTATTTTACAAAGAAGCTATGCTGGTTTTTAAAGCTTCACCCTTTGTTACACTTTAGTTAGATCACTAGTCTTTAGGCTACATATATAAATAGCAAAAAAATTAGGGCAATTGGTTTTTCTGTTTTTCATTTCTGTGTCATGTCCATGAATAATTTTTTAATAATTAGCTGAAGGACTTTTTTCAAAAATCGAAATCATAATAGTAGCTTGAATTGGTAAACTATTATGTGATCCGTACCATTTGAATATATTTTTTAAATAATTAAATTGCTTATACATTCATACACAGGCTCAAGTGAACTACACGACATTAAGCCATAAGTTTATGGCGGTACCATTTAAATTTATTAATTTACATACTTAAAATATCTTGTTTTGACAAAGAAGTCTCACATAAGTTATCGCGGCACCATTTAAATTTATTAATTTACGTACTTAAAATATCACATGAAACCTACCTAAAAATAATTTTTGTGCTGACAAAGAAGGCTCCCTTTACATCATATATCTAAATATCAGGATGAAAAACCTGTACCAAAATGCTTATTTGAACTTGATCTTGGTCAAAAGATTTAATATAATCAGCTTTTGTGTTTTTTAGAATTATGCATTATTTAAAATAATTTTTGTCTACGGAAGAAAGAAGAGAAAAAAATTTATTTACGTGTATGTAACGTCAATTTTACGTGTCAATCGACGCTATCCATATAGTGTAACGTCGGTTGATACTTGGAACCGACGTTACGTTCTACGTAAATATAACGTCGGTTATATACCGAATCAATTTTAAATTCATTATAAATCAATTTTTTTTTCTAAAAATTGATTTTATATATCGACTTAAATATCATTTTTTGTAGTTATGTATATTTTTAAATCTTTTGGTTTTTTTCTTATTTATGTTATTATTATTATTTCATTTTAAACTCAATTTCTTGTTTATTATTTGTGAAAAATTAGATTGTTATTTGTTTGGAAGATGTATCCAAAAGTGTTGAGATTGCAAACTTGGTTGTGGAAGAGGTTGGTGGGAGTGTAATTCAACAATCAGAAACAAACACTAAGATTGTCACCATCCTAGATCCAGATGGCTGGAAAATTGTAAGACTTTAATTTCTTCACTAAATCTTTAATTGAAGTGGCTTAATTGATTGATTAATTTCTTAATTTGTTTAAATTTTCTTTCTTTTTATGTTGTTTTTAGGTCTTGGTTGACAATGAACACTTCCTACAGGAGTCCAATTCTGAAACATCAATTGCATGATTCAAAAAAGTTAATTATGCACTGTATACGCTACTTTCGTTGTGTTTGTGAGCTTTTTAATATAGACTCCAAGAAATGTAATGGTGATAAAATCATAGGACACTCTGTTTATAACAGAGTGCATGTTCTCCTCTTTTGTATGTACGAACAAATGTGATTGCATGTTTTAACTAAAGCAAAAAAGAAGAAGCAAATTTAAATAATCGGATTTTTGTTGCTGTACAACCAAAGCTGAAGCTCTACCAGGGGTGTCTGTAGAAACAAGGAGGTCTCCAAAAATGCCCAACTCTGGAAATTCACTCCATTCTTAAAGGCCTGATGTTTGTGAACACTCAACATTGTATCTTCTTCCACATATTACAAGATTATAGCTACCAACCAAATTTTTGACAGTTATGGCGAGTTAAGATCCATCTTCTACTACTTCCTCCACATATGACACGTGTATTTAAGGTTTGAAATATCAACGTCATATAAATATTAATATTTAAATCTTATAAAAATATGTAAGATATTATTGTCATTGATGTAAATTTTGAATTTTTTTTTAAATTATAAAAATTATGTCAAAATCATGAAATTTGTTTAATAAATATATTTATAAGATTTATTGTATTTAATTTGAAAAATAAATCAATTACTTAATCATAATATTGGTGAATGATTAGTTAAAAATATAAAATTTCTATTTAGATTTTAATTGTAATATTATAAATTGATAAATTTTGACTATACATTATAGAATTTAAATTAAAAAAAAACAAAAACTATAAGTAAAAGTAAATTAGTAAAATAAAAGTGAAAATGAGAATAAAAAATATATGAAAAGAAATATAAAATATTGTTCTAAATTAAAATAAATAGTATTTTGATTAAAGATAAAAAAAATACAAATAGATAAATTTAAAAATAAATAATTTTTTATATATATATAAATCTTTTATCGATAATTAATATTTATAATATCCACTATATTTAAGAAAAAAAAAGATTTTTTCACTACATTTTCTGGACAATGATATTTTCTAGATAATGTTAAGACATTATCAACATTTTGATTAAAAGATATAAATATTATTTTTTAATATCAAAATATGTAAAAAGGATTATATCGTTACGACGTGTACGATATCATCGATGTTTCGATCCTTCGTGTATCTAGCATTCAAGTTGCTACATTTAATATCCTCAAGGATCTACTTATCTATCACTTTTCCAAAACAAACCTTAGAGGCTTAGAATCTTCATCATCATTATTGTTTTCATGTGGAGAAATAAAATGGATCACAGTAAGGCTAATATTGAATCTTTAGCCATGTACCTCGCAAAAATCAATGCTTCCCTATCATCTTTACCTCCCAAGAAGATGACATGCACTTACTTAATGAAGGTTTCCATCAAATGGCCCCTTTGTGGTATCAAGTGTTGTACATCCCCGATTCACGAGTATTCCAATCGAGCATGATGCTAGATCGATCGCGTGGTTATTCAAGACTCTTACCATGTTGTCTTCTAGATCAACACTCCCATTTGGAGCCCATTTTCTGTGGAAAGGAAGTATAATAAGAGATATCAGCTTATCCAAGGCTAATATGCAAACATCTTCATGCATTAGCTTGTGCGGAGAAACTGCTGTGAAGCATTCACTTGTACAGCATCCTCACTCTCCCTCTCAAACTAGGTAAAAGGAAGAATCAATTTCTCAGAGTAGCTTATAGATGAAGTACTTGTATTTTGCATTTTGTGGGAAATAAATATTGGAGTTGTTCTACCAACAAGCTCAATCAAGTGAAGGACCAAAACAGAAATGGGATTCTGTTTTGTTGCAAATGAAACACCTAACAATTTAATCTCAACTCTTTGAATGCAACAAAGTATTCTAAGCTCTGAATTGGGTTTCAAATGCTTTATGTTCCTTTTTTAATACATCCAATAATTGTTAAGATTAAGGCACTAAGCATCTGTAAATTGAAAATGCCTTCAGATATAAACTGCATATTTGATATTTGAAAATGAAAAATCTAAACATCAATTATGAACTTAAATAATATATTGTAAAAAGAATAAGTTACCTTCAAATCTCTAAGATTGGCACAATAACGCTATGTCAACAAGGCCTTTGGTTGACATAATGAGAGCAATAGCAGAAGAATTGACATTTTTTGTTGCAAACAGGGAATCATACAGGCTATGATTTTAGCCAAAAAGCAAACTAGAATTATAACAATGGCATACTTCATACCAACCTTATTACAGTTCAATGATTTTAGATCCACTTTTAAAGCTGTTGTAGTTATAAAGAGAGGCACAAATATACTTGGCAAAAGGCACTCAAGCTTCTCAACTATTGCAGAACCTAGGAGAGGTCCATCTGATGTAGCCAAACCAAAAGTAAAAATAAGTTGTTTATCCTTTTTAGTCATAATTCCACAGGCTAAAGCCATTACAATGACTTGAGGTCCTACAGGTGTTCATCTTACTATCAAGTTCATCAATGGTTTTATGGCGATATAAAGCACAAGAACAAAGGCAGTTGTGTAAAAAATATACACAAGAGAAGGCATAAGTGCTTTAGTTTTGGAGTAGGAGGAAACAAAGCCTGAAATAGTCAAGAGACAAAATCCAATCATGTCGGCGATTACTGACGCATTCGAGCCAATTCGACCTTTGAGTTTAGGATGTTTTGATGACTTATAAGGGAAGCAATTACAGGAAATGAAGTAATAGATTGGGACACAACTATACATAAAAGTTGTTGGTTAGATAATTAGATTTAGTGTCAAGACTACTTTTTCCTGCTAACATAGGAATAAGAATACCATTTAATAAAGGTGTCAATATGATAGCAATTCCTATAGTAATGGGTTTTATTCCTGTCTTTAAAACTCTGCCTATGTTTATTTTCACTGCACTTAGAAACAAGAAGAGAACATAACCCAATGAAGCTAATGTTCCAAGAATATAATTTAAATTCGGCCACTCCAGCTAGACCAAGCCCAAAACATCGTGTTCGGGATGGACATTGATTTGGATGCCGTGCACAAAACCTACGTTTTTGATGTTATGGATGCAAAGTTTCAATGTATAAACAGTAAGGGAATGGTGTGGTGGAAACAAGATGACAATAAGAAAACTAGTTAGCTTAAGCACATTCATTCCATAACAACCAACAAAAGCAGCTTGTGACTTCTGTTGCTATAAAAGAATGATATTCCAATCATCCCCATTTGAACCAAAAAGAAAAAAAAAATACACGAGTTTTGAATTTTAAATGCTGATGAAATATATAAATAGAAAAAGTTCTCCTATTTGAAAGCCTCTCCATGATCCAAGGGAATTCTCTCCAGCCTCAGCTCTCAGAATTTGCGTATTTACATCAAAGATTTTGACCATAAATATGGTTGAGTTCAGAATACCATTCTTTTAAGGAACTAAGTCTATTGGGTAGCAACCAAGAACACGAATAAATCTTGCAAACTCCTGCGGAATGAGTGAAGTTGAGTCGTTTAACCACTTTTATAGAAAATATTATAGCTAAACACAACACACTAACCTGCAGATGTTCCAAAGCATATTGAGCTCGGGGCTCGGCCATGGAGGCTTCAAAATCAATGTAAAAGAGATAGTCGAAATACCTGTTACAGCAAACTATTCAGTAATGTAAAACAATATTAATAACGTTTACGATCTCGAGTTCCCATGTCTAAAACCTAGTATTGTTTATTACCCTGTAACAATCTTTTCATTCTTCATTATTTGCTAAAAATTAACTTGGTCCAAACTCTTTAGCATCGAAACGGAATGATACAGGAAATAGACCAAGCGTTTACTTCAAACTTCTACAGAACTTATTTTCTGAGGACCCATATCAGCAAATTTAATAGAAGCATAAAGATCACTTACTTAGCACTTCCTTCATTAGAATCATTGACAACTCTCATTGGACGTTGTTTCTGTGGGCGACTCTCTATCTGAAATTGCACCCATAGAAGAAAAACAATCATAGACTGTTGATATAGGGATGAAACAACCAAAACATTGAAGAGGAGCCAAAAAGAAAAGAAACCATTGAAAAAGATATAAAGATAATTTTACCTTCATCAAATTAATATCCCTCAGAGCAAACACTGCTAATGCTTTGAAAAGTACCCCGGAACCTTCCTCTAAAGTGAAAACAATGCTTGTCTAGAAGTTCATAAGTAAATCTTTACTATGTAATTCACAAGTGATTAGAAATTGCATCAGGTAGGTAAGGGAATGAAATACCTTGTATGGCCTGTCTATTCCTGCAATTATGGGTTCTCTTGCAAGTATAAGAAAACGAGTAATATTATCATCGTCATCCTGACCATAGAAAGGTGGAAAAGAAAACAGATAAGATTGTCACTTACACTCTTCATATTCTTTGAATGATAAGTCATTTCTTTCTAAAATTAAACTTTCCTTTAAATGAAAAATACATGTTTTGAAAATACAATATCACATGTAAATTATAGAAGTGAAAGTGTATCAATGAGTGTCCTTATCATTCCTCCAACTTAAGAGGTGTCAGACAAAGTGTCAAAAAAGCTTACAACCACATTGCCAGCAAAAAGAACAATCTCAAATACTACCAGGACTTGCTGAAGGAATATAATTCCATTTCTATCATTTAAAAAATTTCAAAGCATTTACTTGAAAAAAGAAACTTCTGAACTAATGTAGCTAACCAATAACATTTCGCAATATGGGTAATGACGTAATGTTGAAATTACTATTTGGTATCTTGACTATGTGTAGTCCGTAGACTTTGAAAAGTCCTACATGAAAGGGCCTTGCATACAAGGAGATTTTTTATGAGTTTACTGCACCTTATATTTGATTAAGTTTCCAGCTCAAACATTGTAACTTAATTCACAATATATGAATGAGTCATGTAAAAATATCTGAAAAAGAAAAGTCCTACTTGGATTTTCTCTGCAAGTATGTCAAGTCCATATATAAGTGCAGCTCGAGCACTAGCAATAGCACCAGTATCTCTCAAACAAGAAGTGGCCACCATCTGGAAGCGTAAAAATGTCAGTCTTCAAGATGCATACAGCTTATGCTACATTCACAACACACTAGAATCCCTAATACTTTTATATTTAACCTGTGCTGCACCGGCAGTATCTTCAGCACTGACTCTGATTATGCCCAATTTGCTCAGTGTCATCTCACATTGATCAAGAGCCTGCAAATGAAAGTTATCAACATAAATTTTAAGAAGCTTCCACATAATGAAAATGCAGGCAGCAGATACATTCAGATGTAAATGTATAGACATGTATACATATAAAATATATTTATCTATGTATGTGTCACTCATCTGATATTTAAAGAGAGTTTATGCGTGTGTGTGTGTGTGTGTGTTTTCTGTTTTGTTTGGGGGGAAGGGGGTGAGGGAGGGACAGTCCTTTCAGCAAAAAATTAAATGAAGATATAACAATGGGTTTTTTCCTGCTAACATTTTCACCTCCAGCATCATCATGAAAGGTTATTGTGAAAACTTGATTTCATGTACAATGGCATCCATTGCAAATGTTAATATAAAGACATATTAGAAAATTATCTACAGCTAGTGACAGAATTTTTCATTTTTATGGAATATTGACAATAGTTGATGTGGTATGTATTAAACACTTGCATAAACTTTTGATCTTATCAAGACCTGAATTCAAGTAATGATAGTGTTGATGGACTGATGGTACAAACCTGAGGGTGGCTGAAAACTCGTTTTAGTTCCTCTTTTCTTACACCAGGCAATCCGAGAAGACAGTGATTCACGTGAAACTGCACTTCTCCAACTATATGGAGTCTATGACGAAGGAGTAAATCATAATTACGGTGGATGCTTCCACCTACAGAGTTCTCAATGGGAAGAACTGCTTTGTCTACTAACCACAGTTCAACTGCCTGCAAAGCAATATATTTTAATATATGAAAGATAACAATAATAATTAAGTAAAAGAAATGACGATAAAAATGATAATATAAGAATTTGAACCTGGAATGCAGCTTCAAACTGGTCACATGGAACAGCTTCACATTTTGGGTATGCTTTTAATGCAGCAGCCTCGCTATATGCTCCTGGTAACCCCTAAAATGGACAAAACAGAGAACATCATAATGACAGTAAAGCCACATTTAAATAATGACAAAGATGATAAAACAATCTACCTGATATGCTACTCGGACTTTTGAACCATCATTAGGAGAAGAAGAAAGATCATTAGCAGTTAATGGTTCTGCAGTTTATTTATAAGAAAAATTATTGGTACTAAACAAGCTAGGGTGGCAATTAGATAAGAAAGTTCTAAACCTTATAAGAAATATCAATTAAACATGTATGTCAATCCAATCTAAAAAGCCAAATTCCATTTATGACTGGTAAAACTAAAAAGGCAACATGCCTACTTTGAGAAAATTTTAAAATGTAACATATAAATATTCCGGTGTCCTTTACTGAAATGATTGCTCACATGCATTGCCCACGTGCATTGCCCACGTACTTCCATTTTACCAAGCACAAGCACGTGCATTGCTCACGTGGTAAGTTAACAGGACACAACACGACAACATGTCGCTTCCATATATGTTTACAATAAAGAGGATTCAACATTGTCGGTATCTGCCCTGTACATAAATTAGTTTGGAGTTACATGTCTTGCCTCATTTAGTTATTTCTAAGTGACAATGATCAGTAGTTCTTTATTACTATTGCAACTTCAGCTTCTACTTGTTCACACATCAATCTCCAAACAAGACAAAATAATATTCAAGGTACGTAGATTGTTTGTTATCAACTACTTAAGAGGTTAGCTCGGAATTAACTAGTATTCTTATTCAGCACGTTCATTGGCCACCCGATAGAGTAAAGATACTACGTATTTAACACAAGACAGCAAGGATGTCATATTCTACCTGTTTACTACAAAGAAGATCCAACCTTGTTGGACCTTCCATGAACACAAGACAACAAGGATTGTAAAGATGGTCTTACTTCACGTAGTTAAAAAGTAGCAACAATGGTTGAGAGTGTTACATTATGATCTCATGGGGCTTTCATTTTAAAAGTGTAAAGCAGCCCTCCTATCATTTATATTCAGCTTTTCCCTGTTCACTCACAGATGTCCAAACAATCAAAATCACTTTTTGAGTTCTTTAACATAAATTAAACCTTATTCAAGTTTTACTGCTCCAGCCCTATATCCTGTCATCCCTTGCCTCAGGCATGTAGGACATCACAGTCTCAAGCTTTTTCAACCAAACATGTTCACAGCCTAATCAGAGAGACGCCATATACATAGCATTCAAAAGCTAATGGTATAATCTACGTAATTATGAATGTCTTAATACTCCCAAACAGCTTTTCTTTTTTCTTCTAATTAAAAAGAGTCATAATTGAACAATCAATGAAGACCTTTACCAGGAAAATACACATATAAAGAATCCAATTACATTCAGACATTTACCACTAGCTAATTTAATTTGGGTATCAATTTTAAACTAAATGTTTTTCAACTACGAATTCCCATTGTTTAATCCAACATAAGCCGATTGCAATACAATTACACAATTGCAAGTTTCAGTCTTTTGAAGAACATATAGAGAATTATAAAGGGGATAATTGTGTTTCGACAAACTCACTAGGAAGAAGGTACATATCCTTGTGAAACAGCCTGGACTCATTGTCCTGAGTCTGTTCAATTGCCCCAGAAGAGTCCACACCAGGCACGCAAGGCTTCTCACCTTCAACAGGAGTAATAGCTTTCTGAGCCAAAACACTCAGACTATTACATTCCCATTTCCGGAATTTTTCAATATCACACCTAAAATTCAATGCAAATCCGGAACGAGAGTACCCAAAATCTGAGACACCCAGATAATAACAAGGAGTTTTAGCACAAATCCAGATAGGTGCACTTTTCAAAGCCATCACCAGTCAGTCCAATCTCTGAGACCCCAAAATATGCCAAGTCTCATTCAAAGCCAGAACCTGAAAATGATCTTGTGGTTGGTGTTGTGGTGGTTGTTGGTGAGTTCTGGTGAAACCCAGTAGCCCATTGTCAAGGTGGACGAGAATGGTGATGGGCTTTGGACCCCACAAGATGTATATAATCTGTGTACGAAGAAGTATGGAAGAAGACTATCAAGTCACACAAGTACTCAACTGGGTGGAGAAAAAGAGACTTTTGAAGAGGTTAGGTGAGCAAAATGTTGGCTACACGTTTACTGCTCTCTCGTATTGAAACAGGGAAGACAGAGTAGATGGTAAAGAGAAATTGAAGCCGCTTATTTATAGTCAAAAATATATATCCCAATTTTAACTAAAGTGAAAACCATATTATGATATATTATTTATAATATGTTTTAAATTTAAAATATATAATATTTTTATAAATAAATAATCCTCTTAGCATATGCATATCATACATATTTGTACTAATAATTTAAAAAAAACGAAGATTATAATTTTTAGAATTATTTTGACACACCATATGTGATATAGGTAGAAATTTCGGTGTTTACACTCCTTTAATTCTTTATGGGTAAAAGTTTTATTTAATCTTTTGTAAAGGTATAAACTAATATTAAAATTATTAGAGATATACCATTAATATTTTATTTTAGTGAATAGTATATTAATAATTTTTTTTAACATTTTAAAAAATGTGAAATAAAATACATATTAGAATAAGAAATTACAAAATAATAAGTTTATTATATTTTTTAAAAAATATTCATTAATATTTTACATTGATCAAACTTGATTAAATTTGATTAAGTTTGTCTTTTTATGATCATTTTGGACTAAATTATACAATTTTTGAAAAGAAAATAACTTCTAATATACCCCTAAAAAATAATATTTTTATGTTTCATATATAACAGATGTTTTGAAGGTCATATAACTATTTAATTTAAGCAGTTTAGTTTTGTAATTATTATGATAGTTATCAAATATCAATAATTTTTCAAAATGAACATTTTAGTCTCGTAATTTTTAAGTTAAGTACATGTAGTCTATTATTTATGAAAGTTAGGCATTGAAAGTCCTATTTTTAATGGACTAGAAATTCTTATTTTAATAAATGTAGTATTAAAAGTACTTACTTTTTATAATAACAGGACTAAAAATGACTAATTTATAAATTATAAGACTAAAGTGTTTAATTTTAAAAAAATTGGAACTCTAGTACCTAATCCAATAATTATGGAACTAATATATTTTTTAATAATAATTACAGGATCTTAAGACTTTTTTCCATTTAGTTAAGGTATACAAACACTTAATTCTATTTAGCTCTATCGGGTAGCAAGATCACATTGATGGATAAAATTTGTCATTAACAAGACAATTAAAATGGAAAAAAATTACTAATAAAAGTGGTTGTAATGATGAAGATAAGGTAACAAGAAAAACAAAGAAGAAGAAAAGTGCTTAGAGAGTGAATGAAAATATCTACAAAATTATATTAAAAAAATCATAATCGCATGTAACTAATGCAATGCTTATATAGTAATTGTAAGTAGCAACCAAACAACTTAAACAAATCACACTTATACATATTATTGTTAATTACAAATGGAATATAATAACCACACTATAATGGTAAGTAGAGAAGATGGAATCGATAGCTATATAAGATGCCTAACAGTCTTCCATAAACTAAGGGTAATGCAAAACCACTAGCTTAGTGCATAAGATGATGAATTAGGAACATGTCAATGCCTTCGTGGGAATATCAGTCAATTGCTTATCGAGGCAACAAATTGAATGTCAAGTTTGTTGCTCATAACCAAGTCACGGAAAAAGTGGTGATCAATTTTTATATGCTCAATGCGAGCATAATAGATGGGTTTTTAGCTAATGCCTTTGCACTAAAGTTGTCACAGTATATTATTGGACAACCATAGTTGGAAACATGAAGTTTCCTCAGTAAAGACTGAATCTATAACACTTTAGATGTTGTTGAAGACAATGCCCTATACTCGGACTCATTAGAAGATTATGAAACCACCTTATGCTTCCTTGAATGTAAAGATACTAAATTATCACCCATGAAAACACATAAAGCACTAGTTGAATGTCTATCATTTGAGTATAAGGCCTAATTTGCATCACTGTATGCACATAAATTCAGTGAAAAGGATTTGGTAAAGTGGAGACCAAGGTGTAGAGAGATTTTGAGATAACGTAATAGATGTTTGATGGAAATCCAGTGAATATTTGTAGGTTAAGTTATAAACTAGCACAACTTGTTAACTTCAAATGAGATGTCTGGTCTGGTGAATGTACAATATTGTAAAGCTCTAACAATGCTACAATATTTAGAGGGATCAGGGAAAGGAATGCAATCTTATTTGCTTAATTGCTTACCAGATGATATGAAAGTGTCACAGGGTTTGGCATGAGACAAAGATGTACAAATGAGGAGTTTTTTGATGTATTTATACTGATTGAGATGAACACCAAAGCTGGTGCTAGTGATTTCAACTCCAAGAAAGTAAGTGAACACACCCACATCTTGAAGAGCAAAGTGGAAATGAAGGTTGTCAATTAGTTGTTGAATTGCATGTGATCAATATATCATCAATATAGACCAAACAAATCTAGGTAGATGACGATGAGTGATTGAAAAATAAATAAGGTGTCAAATTTTGATGACTGAAATCCCAAAGTAAGGAGACTCGAGGTGCATGTTTAAGGATATATGAGGCATTTTTAACTTGTAAATCATGCATGGAATAGTTTGAAAACTAGGTGGTTGCTCCATGTAGACATCCTCAGTTAAATCACTATTAAGAAATGTGTTATTGACATTAATTTACCTAATGAGACAACCTCAAGAAAGAGCAAGATTGAGCACGGCATGAATTGTTGTAGGCTTGATAACAAATGAAATAGTTTCACTATAGTAAAGGCCTTCAATCTACAAGAAACCCTTAGTCACAAGACGAGCTTTATATCTCTCTAGAGTACCATTAGCTTTTAACTTGACCTTGAACCCACTTGTATGTTATGGCTTGCTTCCCAATAGGAAGACAATAAGATTTGAAGTTCCATTTTCCAAAAAAGCATCAAATTCCTAAGTCATTGTATCCTTCCATTCTGAAATTGTTAAGGTTGCCTTATAATTTTTTATTTTAGGCTAGATTAACATGGCTTGAAATTTTTACACTTGAAGATGTCTGCTTTACTTTTGGTAAGTATAGGATGATGATTAACTGCACATATGAAAGTAGGATGTTCTCTATCAGGAACATAAGTATGAAGTTTATGAGAGGAAGGCTCATGAGATTCCAAGGAAACTGTAGAAAGGTAATCTTGGGTATCACTACTATAAATACCAAAGTTCGGTAATTAAAGTACAAATGAATTAGACGATGAAGTTAGCACAACTAATGGAACATTGGTTGAAGTAAGAGATCTTGCAGGATTGGAAATCAGTGGAGTAGTGATAAGTGTAACAATAGTTATAGGAAGGTCAAGTGTGGGAGGCAAAGTTGAATGGTTATCTTTAGAAGAGAAAGGAAATTAATTTTCCTTAAATATTACATATGTGCTAACATAAAGTCATTTACTGCTCAATCAAGACAAATGTAACCATGATGTTTAATTGTATAGCCTAGAAATAAACATTTAATTACTGTTATAGGCTTGTACATAGGGAAAATATTGACACCTAAAGGTTTCTATAAACATGTAATCTGACTTTGTTTTGAACAATAACTCAAAAGGAGAACATTCATTAGGAATTTTAGTAGGAAATCGATTTAGGGAACATAAGACTAAAAAAGCATAGTGAAACCCCTCTTAATAATACGTCTAAGACAATTCCTAACAATTCCATTTTGTTCACTAGTGTAAGGACAAGTGATATGATAGACAACACCCTTAGATTATATTTGAGTTGCTAGTGATTTAAATTCACAATCTCCATCTGTTTGTATTGAGTTAATGACACAATCAAACTGTTTTTTGATTGTGGTAAAAAATAGCATAAAAATGAAAGTAGTTTAATATTTTTGATTTCAATGGAAACATCCATGTGAATCTTGTAAAGTTATCAACTATAGTAAGAAAATACAAGTCACCAATAGATGAAACAATAGGAAAAGTCCATAAATCTAAAAACAATAGGGAAAAAGGAATTTATGATCTCATATGAGAGCTAACAAAGAGTAGTTTGTGAGACTTGCCTAACTAGCAATGTGTACAAAACACCATGTCTTTATTATTTATAATAAAAACATTAAAATGATTCTAAGTTAGAGCCTTAGTAACAATTGCATATAATGGATGACCAAATATATTATGTCAGGTAGATCGAGACATTGAGGCTTTCATAGCAATACTAGTCACTGACTTGTGTATAGAAAATTTGCTTTGAACAACTCTATACAATTTGTAAACACCACCCTTACTTGTGCCTTGAAGAACAACCTTCCTCATGGTTTGATCCTTGAAATATAATATATCAAGGTGAAACTCAACAAAAACATGATTATCGATACATAGTTTATACATAGACAATAAATTTATAACAACATTTTAGAAATTAGCATGATGAGTTTAGAACACCTAACTATGATGTAATCAACCTTGCATGGAAAACATACAATCATCAATCTCAAGCATGCCTCGTAAGGCACTAACAGAAGGTTTATACTCACTCATATTCATAGAGGTAACAAATGGAGTGTAATTGAAGTTCGATCCAAAACCTTTAACTATGAAAATCATAAGGTCTAGATCTAAGATTAGATCACCAACTGAAGTTAGATGGTTTGTAATTATCTTTACTCTCAATATATACTCAGAGGTAGGCAATCCATACTTTAAGAGGGTTTCAAGTTGCGATTGTAAATCCATTATCACAGATTAAAAAGATGAAGAAAAGGCTTCTTTGAAAGAACATCATTACTCATAGGTAGTTGCCTTTCTTGATATATGTCCAGACATAGACTTTAAGAATGAGCTATAAAGTCATTCCTTAAGCATTGAGTTGAGTCTTTTATAATTTACAAAACTATGATTAAAGCTACCATCAGCAAGAAATTATGAAGGTTTTATTACTGATTCATCGATAAAACCTTCAAGGTTGTAATAAAACCTTAAGGTTATAAGCTATGATATATCTCACCATCTGCTTGCGCTAGATAAGGTAGTTATCATCATCAAGTTTAACATAAATTGTAAGATTCACAAGATAAATGAGGATAAACTCGATGCTAAGACATTATAGACTTAAGGTACAGCAGAAGCAAATTTTTCATTTGCATTTATAACATCAAGAATTAGAATACGTGGATTACTATTGTGATTTTCAAGATAAAAATTATTTGACACTTAAGGAGAAGAAAACAATACATCATGATATGTTCCATTTTCTTGAGTAGCCATTGTTAATCTTGCACAACTTTGATACCATGCAACGATGAAGATACCAAAGGTAACAAGAAGCACAAAGAAGAAGAAAAGAGCTTAGAAAGTGAATGAACATATTTGAAAAACTATATTCAAGAAAATATTAATCATATCTGACTAATACAATGCTTATATAATAATAACCTAACAACTTCAACAAATCACACTTAAATACATGAATTGTTAGTTACAAATGGAATACAATAACTACATTATAATAGCAAGTAGATAAGATAGAATGGATAGTTATATAAGTTACCTAACCGTTGTATAAATTTACACAAGATAATGCTATGAAGTAGTTAAAAAAATAATAATTAAGTTTTTGATGTAAAAAGCTGTTACATGATAATCAATATCTAATTTAAGTTTAAATATATTTAAATTATTGAATTGGTTGTAAAAAATTTAGTGATAAAAGCTTATAATATAAAATTTATAGCATACATTACCATTTTATGTATAAATTTGATTACAATTCAACAAATATTATATCTAAAATTTTGTTTGTAAAAGAACAAAAGGAGTCACATGCCCCTCTTTCTTCCAATGTAAATCCACCCCTGTCATAATATTGGAATTTCAATGTTTTTACATATTCGTTTGAGTCATGAAGTAAAATGGTAGACGAGAATTTTGTGTAGTAAACGAGATGTTTAAATGGGTTCCCTTGGGTTTTTGTGGCTTCATAAAATATATAAATAAGACATAACCGTCCTAAAATTTAGGTGAGATATAAAAGAACTTAAAAAAGATACCATTATGTTAAGTAAATTTCAAATAATTAAAGTCGTTTTTTTTTTAATTATTTTTCATTTTTATTAGTTTTACATAGATCTTATATCTCTTTTTACTAAACACGTAGACTTCATATCTCAAAATGATTTATATAAGTTAGGATCTGAATTTATTCTAAATGGGTGGATACTCTCCTTACCTAGATGATATTTGGTCTTCAATGAAATTAAATTTAACAAAATAATAATATTATTATTATATTTGATTTAAATAAAATAAATATATACTTTTAAATGACAATTACTCCATAAATTTATATATACGTTGTCTGTGTTTGAATCCATGTTCTTATTTATGTGTAAAATTGAAAGAAAAAAAATTATTATGTCTAAACGAGATGAAAGTGAAAAATAACATTTATTATATTTTAAAAATAAATACATATTAATAAGTTAATAAAATATATCATTTTAATATATTTGATGAATGAAAAGAGTATCACCGGTTGTGGAATTGATTTTTTTTTCCTTCATAAAGTCAAACAAAATAAAAGAATTTCTAAAATTGCAATTTTATTTAATTTCATTACTAACCAATTAAACATGGTTATAGTAATAAACTCCTACTTAAAAAAAACTTTAAATTCCTACTAAATTTTATTATGAAATGACTAACGGATATCTAGCTTTCTATAGTTTTGAAAAAACAAAATGGCCATATTTTTTAATAATCAAAAGTCCGAAGTTAATTTATATTCACTTACGTCTTTTTATTACAAAGATCTCTAAATATTTGAAGCTTCATGTTTTTTTCAATTCAAGTAGGGTTTACTGTTAGAAAAGGAGAAAAAATATGTCATTTTATGTCACAGGTCATAAATTTAAGAATTTTTATTTTATATTATTCTATCCTAAGTTACAATTTACAACAACAAATAATACATTAAAGTTATCACAGTAATAAACTTTGAGATAATAAAAATATAAAATAGGTAGTACATAATTTACTTTAAAATTGCCCTACCATCATGACTTTTGAACTATAAACTTTATATAAATATATATAAAAAAACTTATACATCAAAAAATCCTTGTTCAAAACTTATTTGTTTACTTTTTTTTTTAATTCTATTTGTTATTCACGTCATATTGTTATATGTATGAAATAGAATCTTATATTTTATTTAATATTTTTAATAAATTTATAATTAAATTATTTTATTTTATTTAAATCTCATCGATCACATCTCATTTAAAGTTATTTCTAATTATCTTATGATTATTTATAATAATAACTATTATAGATAATTAATCAAGTTTTTTCATTATTTTATAATCTTATTTGTCTTTATATAAAATAAATAAGATAACACTTTATGTAACATTCTATTATCATCTTAACTTATCAAAAAATAAATAAAAAAAATATAATAAACTTATAAAATACTAATTAACTCATTTTTATACATTAAATTACGTGTAAAGTTTAAAATATTGGATATTAAAATAATAAACTAATTATTATGCCATAAAGCAGTATGCATATTTCAATTGAGAAAAAAAATGTTATTTTTAATCTTATGATTAAAAGCATACTTTATAATTTAATAACTATTTAAAAAATAACTATACAAAAAATAATAAATAATTACTATTTTAAAAAAATTAAAACACAATACATTGTATGGTCTTATAATTAAGGTGGAGATCTGATAATTAGAATATGCTAATTTGAGTTTTTAATCAATTATGCAAAAAAAATAGTTATTTTAATATAAAATAAAAACGGGTCTGTCTATCGCAAGAAAACCTTTCATACATCAGTGTTATTTATGGCCACTTTTTTTTTTTTTTTAGTAATTAAGAAGTATTTGTGGCCACTTGGTACATTTAATATATCAAATACATAAAATTTTAGAAGCGGCAAAGAAAAAAATTAATAAAAAGATTGGGATCAACAGCGTATAATAGTGGGGTGCATTATCCTGTATTATATATATAAGATTTTGACATGTCCTCACGCGTTCATATTCTATATGCTTTTTACTTATTAGATTATAATCATCCGTTTATTTTTCTTATTTATTTTTTAAATATCTATTTTATATCTAATATATATATATGATAATTTAAAATTATTAAAAAATATATTATTTTAATAATTAAATTAATAATATATATCTTGAATTTAACAAATTAAAGCAAAAATAAACAAATAATCATATTTCTTACTAATTACGGATAGTAATTTGTTACTGGATAATAAGATACTTACTTGAAAACCACCCAAGCCATTATAACTTAATGTGAAAAGGTCTCAATAATATTGTTAAGTTAAGTAAAAAATATATTTTAATATGGTATAATCAAGTACATTTATTCATATTATTTATAAAATAATGAATTTTAGTATAAAAGTACATTTTAATTATAGTAATAAAGTTAATTTTTTATGAATAATTATAAATTTTTGATTGTTTATTTTTAATAATTATGAAATTAGATATATTTATTTTTATAATAACAAAACAATTAATATCTAAATCAAAAAATTAAGAAAATAAATTACATTTTTTTTAAAGAAAGGAAGAAAAGTGGAACTAATTGTGCCCCTCCATGACTTCATTTAGTAAAACTTTTTAAAACTACTTTAGTCTAAAGCTATTAAAAAAGGTAAATACTTTGAATAACTGGCCTGAAATGCATGACACTCTTTTTCTTAAATTATTAATATTATTTATATTATTATAAGTTTTAATAAGATAGAATTTATTATTTTATCAACAAAACACAAATCACTTTGTAACGATGGTTATTAACCTATTAAAAACAATTTGGTTGTTGAGGGAAATGACAGATCAATAATTTGAACGTTGGTGTGTATATATATATATATATATATATTAATAAAAAAACCTAACCACTTCTTAGATATGTAATCAATGCCATTGCTCAAAAAAGGAGAAAATTAAGTATAAAAATATTTAAATTTGATTTTATACACAATTACATATCGATTTACATGCATCACACGTAAATAAATAAGAACCTGGGTTCATAGCAATGAAAACGGCTTAATTGTGATAATTACTATAAAAGACCACTCCACTGTAAGGCAGCTAGCTATACTGAATTATATCTATGATTAAACTATAGATATAAATTAAGATAAAATGATGTTATTTAAAATATCTATAAGAATATAAAAATTATATGAAATATAATATAAGATTATTTAATATTTAAATTTAATAAAAAAAATGATACAATATAGGTCTAAATTTAGATCCATTAGAATTAAAATTTAAACGAGATAATATTACATTATGAGTATATTAAGTGCGTTATTATATATATAAAATGTACCATGTCTTTGTTGTATACACATATTATGTAATTGGGTAAATTAATTTTTAATATGTTAAGATAATTTTTTTGTGGCTAAACAACGATTCATTATTGTTAATATATGCGTATCATTTAAACTGAATAAATTAGTAAAAAAATTATTTTAAATCATATTTTTCACAAAATTAACAACAAAAATCGAGATAGAAAATGAAAACATTAATTAATTCTAATTCTTAAATATTTAAATTTTAAATAACATACTTATGCATTAATAAAGTAGTTGTTCATAAAAAAGTAATAAAATAATTTTCAATAAATTAATAACATAACTATTACTGAAATTGGAGAAAGAATTTAATCAATAAAATTTATTATAAATAAAGAAAATTAATGTGACAAATACGGTAGAATTAAAGTGAATGTATATAATTTAATTTAAATAAAAAAATATGGGTATAGAGTTTTTTAATAAATATAAATAAAATGTATAATAAATACAATGAATTATTAATTTTTTTCATATGAAACAATAAATGTGTTTCCATTTACATGATTCATGCATAAATAATAATAATAATAAATCTATGGGATTATAATCGTAAAAGATATTTTTTTAATTCAAAAGAAATAAAGATAAAACATATTTTTATTTACCTACATAATTCGCAACAAGGCTGTCTCCGCAAACAGTTTAGGCTCCTGATGCGAGCCACCATACAAGGCATTATTTATAGCATTCCACAAGCTCCTTAAAAGGGTGGCAAAGATGCCAAAATCACCACTAGGTAAAACACCATCAATATAGAATAAGAAATCAACATTGGACCCACCCATGCATTTTTTAAAGCTTCTTCTACGTACCAAAAATAATCTCCTTCCAAACAGCCTTTACATAAGGACAAATCCATAAAGCATGGATGGTAGTTTCCTTACTGTATCCATATCTAAAACAAGCACGCAATTTTTGTCTAAACAAAGTTTCAGAATAGGGCAGAATATCATGCATCAAACGCCACAATTTTTATTTTATTTTTTGTCGGTACCTGAGCTGTCCATATTTTATTCCATCAGTTCGTCATTCTTCTATTACTTGATTCAATTTGTTGGCCATTCCTAAGGCAATATGTGAGCCAATAACCACTGCTGACCGTATATCTCCCATTTTGTTGGAGCTCCCAAATAAACTTATCCATGGAATTGTGTGCTGACAATGGTATTTGACAAATAGCTTCCACTTCATGAGGAAGGAAAACAGTACTGATATGATTTTCATTCTATTTACCAGGAATCAAAAGGAGCACACTAACTGTAGCTTCTGGCACTAGCACCCCACGTTAAAAGGGGCATTTTTTGGTATCGAGCGATCCTCATATATCAAAACATTTTGCCCGTCCTCAATGCACCATCGTAGCCCTTTTTCCACAATATACTCTTCCAAATAAATGAAGAAGAAGCCAAGCATCTCGATTTTAACAAGGAAGTTCTTAGAAATTAAGTATATTTTGCTCTAAGCACTCGACTAGCTAAGGAATGTGGGTATTCAAGTATTCACCATGCTTGTTTTGATAACAACCTCTGATTAAAATCATCAAGCAACCTAAATCCAAGACCCCCTTTATCCTTAGGCCCACAAGAGCCTTCCAAGAAAACCAGTGAATGGATTGTGCACTTCCAGAACCTAACCACTAGAAACGAGCCCTTAAGGAGTGTAGTTCATTGCATAATTTTTTCAGAAGCCTAAAGATTGACATAGTGTAGCAAGGAGTTGAATGAGCCACCGACTTTATTAGTAACTCTTTTCCAGCCTTGGATAGGAGTTTCTTCTTTCACCCTTGCATGTGTTTCCAGACCCGTTCGTTAATGACCCGAAAGGCATGATATTTACTTCTCCCAATAAAAGTTGGAAGGCCAAGATATTTATCATGAGAGGGTACTTAGAAACCTATAATACCTCAAATACATCCTGATTGATATTTGGAGGAGTAGACTTGCTAAAAACCACAACAGATTTCTCATAGTTTATTAATTGACCTAATGTTGTCGCATATTGATGAAGAAGGTTTTTTAAGGCATTTCCTTCTTTGCTTGAAGCAGTCATGAAAAGAAGACTATCATCGACAAAAATCAAATAGATATCGTTTGAACACCACTAATGAGTTCATCCCGATGGGCTTTTTTGCTTCCTTCTTTTTCCTCATATGAAACATATTTTACAAATATTTATTTGAATAATTTGTATTATGATTTTCTAAACTTATTATTTTTTTGTATTTATTAATTCTATTGACCTAATGAAATAAAAAACATATAAATTTAAAGCAATTAATCAATATAAATTGATATAAAATCTGATTCAAATCCAATATAATACTTATGGATACATAATGAATGTATTGAATAACAATATTGTTATCATCTTTAACCACAAGATTCAGCATATAACTGTTTAAATATTACAAATTAAATAATTTGTTTAATACTTTTTGATATGTTTTTGTAGAAATATATATGTTATTTTTATGTCTCCTACTTAAAAAAAGTTTGTTTGAACTTTTCAACAGCTTCATTAAACATAACGACTTATATTCTCGTCCCCTGTATTTATGCTATTATCAATATTTATATTTAAAAAAATCTTAATAATGTAATAGTTTTTATAACAAATTAATAACTAAATATTCTTAAAAAAATATTAAAAATACAAACGAAGATCTAGATGGAGTAATTATTTTGTAGAATAGTGATAATAACAACTACGTATATAGTACACTAGTTACTCCAGTGTTTTAGGAATTATATTATAATCATATATAAATAAAATATGTTTTTTACTAATTTACGGACCTCAGAATCCTAATATAGCTTTCAGAAGTTGATCAGATAGATTTTCATTTTTATATGTTTCTACATTGGTGACAAGGAGCACTGCAAATTTCATTGTCCATTATGGTTATCAAATATATATTCAATCATATTCATTTGAATAATTAATTACATGAGTGGATCTATATAGATAATCAAAGAAAAAGAATGATATCAAAGCAAAATTTATGGTTAACCCTTTTTTTTAATAAATAAAAACTAGAATCCTTATAAAACAAAGGAAAATACATAGTACATACTCCATTCAGTATTGATATGAGTAGCATGAAAATAATCAATTATAATAAAATTAAAGTTATTTGGTAATAAAATAAACCTATGAAAGAACACTAAGGAGTTCAAGAATAAAAAAAAAATAGATGAATTCAATCACTTTTGAAATGGATAATGATAATAGGAATATATAGAAATAGAGATTGAGAACAGCTAGAAAATAATATAATTATTACTATTGATAAACACTAATATTTGTATTATTTTTTTGTCAAATTTATTCTAAATATCTATAAAATCATTGTTATAATTTTATTTATATGTGTGGATGAATTAAATTGAATTTATTAATCATTGCATATGATTCAATTAAGATATTGAAAGAAAATATGATTTTTTTATAATAATCAATTTTAATTTTAAATTATAAATTCTATAAAATTCAGCATGTGTTTTAAAATGTGCAAGAAATTTTGTTTTTATTATCCTATGAATTCAATAATTATGATTACATAATTATTAAAGAAGAATGTTTGCCTTCACAATAAAAATTATACGATTAACTAATGAAAAAATGGAAAATATTATAATTAATTATTGAATAATATTTTTTTATAATAAATTGTTGAATAAATATATATTTTTTATATTGTATTTTTAAAAAAAATACCAAATCAAAAGAGATTTCAATCCCAATTATTTTACATTTTGGGTTCCCTTACCCTAATTTATTTTCATCCTATCACACAACCTTTCAGTTTTATTATATATTATCTGTTTGAGATTTATAGATCTTGTACTATATATTGATAATACATTTATCAATATGATTGGCCGTAAGTCTTTTAAAATGTAAACAAAATGAAAGCATGAAACAAAATTTTGCTAGTTGTAAGTTGAAACTTACAAAACTAGAAGTATATATGGTGTCTAGAACTTTATTGTCATATTATTGATCATAGGCCTTTCATCATTTGCTGCAAATTAGGAAAACAAATAAGAAAATTCAAATTATAAGATGAATGTAGAAAATATTGGAATGAAATGAAGCTGTAATCATAATAATAATAATAATAAGGAAAAATGATATCATAATAATATTAATTATGATAAAAGAGTACAAAAATTTATTAATTTTTTGAGTGTAACACTACAAATACACTAATTATAAAAAAACATATTAGAAATATAAAAATGAAAAAAAATTGTCATGAATATAATACTTCAACATACATGTGCATATATTTTTTTAAGTTGTTATGTATTAAAACTTATTCAAGTTTATATTTTTTAAATTATAATTAATTTAAGAAATATATACCAACTTAAAAAATACATATGTGTGTTCATGTACTTTATTTTTGATATATTTTTTTCATTTTTAAATTTTTGATGTGTTTTTTATAATTAATAGACTTATAATATTCAACCCAAAAATTAACATATTTTAAACATAATTTATACGATTATGTTACCGTTTAATCTATTAATAATATATATAATATAATCTAATAAATAAAAAATCATATTTTAAGTTGAAAATGTTTAACTTAGTTAAATTTAGTGATAAGAACAATAATAATATATTATAATTTATAATTATATTTATATAATAAATATATTATAAAAATTGGTTGTAACGTCGGAATTCACATATTTTACATGAGTTTAAAGTCGAAGGAATATTTGGTGTGGATTGTTATTGCTTATAAATAAATTGATTCATTATGATGACGTGGGTGGGTGATACCAACGTTAAAATCATGAAGAGAAACAGTTGAGAATAATAATAATATTATATTATAAACAATTATTACAATTTTCAATAGTATCTAAAACCAAAAACTTTTGAAAGATTTTTTTAATCTTAAGATGAAGAATTGAAAACATCTATAATTGAAAACGTTTTTAATGTACTTGTCTTTTTGCTTACCAAATATAAAGCAGATTTTTTTAAAAAAATTTATATGAGATTATTTTTCAGAAAAAAAAGATTATTATGTTTAATGGATTAAAATTATTCTTCATTAAAATGTAATTGCTTTAACGTACAAGTAAACTTGTGATAAAAGATTATGTTTGATAATTTATTCTTAAAATTAGTAATAGACATGGTTACCGGATTTACTATTATTAATATAACTGTTTTTAAATTAAATTTTAAAATCTTTGTTTAAAATCGCTAAAAATATTTACGATTTAGGGGTGGTTTTTTAACTGTAAGTAATGATTCGAGATAATTATTAAAAAATATTCGGAAAAAAAATCATTATTTTAATTTTTTTAAAAAAAATTTATATATATCTACGCAAAAAAATTAATTTTAGGTACCGTATACGAACTCTATCCATTACTTCATGTTTAATTTTTACTCAAAATCGTATCTATCCTTTAACATTTATTTGATAAAAATCAAATTAACGATATAATTAACTGCGAATAAAGTTTTCTTTTTTTGTCATTTTACTTAAAACTATAAAGTGTGTTAATGATAGGATTATTAGTTTATTAAAATGGTGAGTATTTTGAAATTTTCTTTATTTAAAATTATATTGAATTTAATTGGTTATAAATAAATTAATTGACGTGGTTGGTAACGGAATTAATAACTTACGAAACGGTTGAGAATAATAATAGTATAATAACATAAGCAATTATTGCAATTTGGGATTTGGGATTAAAGTGGCTTAATTGATTAAATTGTTGCTGACTCTTAGATAAAATTTTGTTGGTTAGAAACGGTGGATAGTTTAGTAATTTATTCTTGGAGTTATAAAGTGTATTAATGATAAGATTGTTTTCATTAAAATAGGGGTATTTTTGGTTTTTATTACTCGAACCCAAGTTGTCTCGACATAGATATTAAGATATATAGATACAGATTGATGTATTTTAATCTTTAAAAGGATCGGCAATTCTAAAAAATATCTCACCGATAGAACTTGACAAATAACGTAAATTAGAGGTTTCTCAGATTCTGGCTACCATTGGAGGATTGGTCGGAGCTTCCAATTCAGTGATGATAAGCGTTACACAAGACTATCTGGTGTTGAACAAACTTGAGAACAAGGCCAAATTCGTCAGTGCGTGAACGTTATGAAATGAACTCTACAGTGTACAGTGTACAGTATTGGTCTTTGTTGAAGTCTATGCAAAGTAACCGATGATCTCCGTTAATTTATTTTCACCCGTTCAAGGCAAAGTAACAGATATTGGTTTTGCTACTAACTTTTTTGTTGTTGTTTGTTTGACAGAATAACTTGAAACTTAATTTGCGTGGATTATTTTTACGGTAATAATCACTATTATTATAATGAAGTTTTTATTTTAAAAATATATTATTTCTAAAAATAGTATTTTTTTATTTTAAAAATATCAACTCATCTTAATTTTACATATATAATGATAAGGGATACGATATTTACATAATAAATTTTGATATTATTATAATGAAAATGTATAAAAAAATTATTTTATCTTTAGTATTAATTATACTACAATTATTAAACAAAATTGTTATTAATAAATTATTCTTATATAATAACAATTTACATGATATTTAAGCTAATAATCAATTGAATCCTTTAATTTGGATAATATTAATAATACTAACAAAAATTAATTACTATCACAAATACTTATAAGGTTTCAAAAATATCCTAAATATTTTCTAAATTTAACTAAATTAAGGTTAACAAAAGTGAATAGTAATTGTTTTTATATAAAAATGATTGAAATAATAGAAATAGAAACACAAGATATTTATCTCGTGATGTTTTTTAATAAAAATGATCATTAGTAAAAAAAATTGAAAAAATACAAAAAAGATTAAATCTTAATGAAATATACGAATTTAATGATTCATCATTCTCATAAAGTATTTTCAAGAAAATATATAGTTTATTATGAAATAAGTAATAAAAAATGAGTATTAATATTATAGACATAAATAAAATGTATAATATACCATTAATTGAAAAAGAAATCATCATAGATAAACTATCAAAAATATCTATAAAATAAAAATTGGATAAATCCATTTAGGATGAATCCAAATATTAATAAAAATATAGTTTAGAGAATGAATTGATATGTCAATAAAATTAGAATTGCTAGACAATAGAATAATAAATAAATATAAGTTTTATTAAGAATGATCAATGAAAACTTAGTATACTATAAATTAAAATTCACATCATACCCTAGTTTTGTTATTAATATTAGTGATAAGAACTTAAAATAAGTATTAAGTTTATCTTATGAATTTGAAATAGAAGATTTAATGAAAGAAGAAAATCATCAATTTTTAGTACAATACATAGTAGTATATTTATTAACAAACATCTATAATAGTTCAATATATGGACAAAATTAATTCATAAAAATAGATAAGACTTTTTAAGAAATTGAGCAAATAATAAAATCAAAAATATTAATAAACTTTGAAATATCAAAAGAATACATGTTAATGAAAACTCTTTGATATCAAGGAGAAAAAGTAATGTAACAAGAAAAAGTTTAAATTTATAGATCCTAAAGGAGAATCCTTTAACAAAGAAAGAGATATAATAGATCTAAAACAAAAAATTTAAATAATCTTCAAAAATAAGTTACCTAATATAAAATTAGATATTAATAGAAGCCAAGCATATAAAAAATCAAATAACAATAATTAAAGCTTTAATTCTTTTAGCAAAAGAAATGAATATAACACAAGAATTAAAAATCAAGTCCTTACAAGACATAAACGACACACAAAAAATTTCTAAAAGAAATAACAGAATGTGATTATAATAAAAAACTACAACAAAACATACAAAAAGAATTTACAAAATTAAGAAAGAATGTAAATAACATACTTAAAAATAATGAAATTATAGGTTATAGATTTGATCTATTTGTAAAATTAAAGAAATAAGCACTTAGGATATCAAATGCATTGATATCTAGAAATGAGAAAAGAAAAAATCCAAAAATAAGTAAGAAACTATAATCTTAATTTTAAAATATAAAAAAGAATTAGAAAAATAATTTTATAAACCCTAAGAATGAGAACAATGACATATAAAAATAAGTTAATTTGTTAACATTAATAGATAAAAAAATAGAAAAATAATTTTATAAACCTGGACATATAAAAATAAGTTAATTTGTTAACATTAAGAGATAAATAATTAGAAATATATTATGATGAAAAACTTTATACAAAGAGAAAGATGATATGATAATAATTAATGAAATTGATTATAAATAAAAAAATATAAAACTAATTTTATTACTAATTTCTTATATAAAAAAAATATATGCCATTATTTTAAAGCATAAAAATACCGTTGTCCATAATTTATTTACATGAGATTTAGATCTTTATAGTTTTTAAATACTTCATAAACTATATAATAATTCCCCTAATTATAAATGATTAAAATTAAATAGTTTTATTTTGATAATAAATAAATTTAGACAAACAATATTAACAAATTATTGTGTAATTTAGATGAAACTATAATTATAATGTTATTTAGATGAAACTATATATATATAAAGCTTAATAATTAAGTGACTCTTAAAAAAATTTAAAAAAAATATTACATAAACTCTTAAATTATGTTTATTTAAAAATTAAAATCATTTGATAATTTTTTTTTTAAAATCATTTGTATTAATAACAATCACCAATATTAAAAGCATCTCTCTAACAATAGACCATGAGTCAACTATTTAAAAAAAAATCAAACTTAATTCCAAAGTAACAAGGTGACGAGTCATTAGAAAACAATTCAATCCCATCCTCAGTACGTCAACTATATTTTGACTACTCTCATTTTTTAGGCTTCCTGCGTTGGGTTGAATCATTGGAATATTCTCAAACCATCTGAAATTTGAAATTTTGTGTTATTCTCGTTCTCGAACCAACTGTGTACATGTGCAAACTTCTCAAGTTTTGGACAACTAATATACATAAATATCCCCAATTATGTTTATTTATATAGGCTTCACTTTCCAAATTTTGTTAAAATTAGAAACAAGAATAAGTTATATAGTTTTTCGCTATCTAATTAAAGCAAGTTTTACATAAATAATATTTGATTCAATATATTCTATTTGATACGAATAGGAGTAGAATCCATTTATTTTTTTATTGGAAGATACTAGAATAAACAAAAATATTATTACTTTAATTGAAAGTTTTTGATTAAAAAAAAATGTTTTGCTAACAATATTTATAGACCAATTAGATTATACCATTCTTTGAAGAAAAATACAAGAATAATTCTTTATTAGAATGATATGATAAAACCCTCAAATGGTATAATCATAATCTTTAGTTTCATAATTTGATAATTAGTGATATTTTATGAACATAAATTATTTATTGTTACTAAGTAATGAAGTAGTATTTCAAGTTAAGATGATGTAATTATTATTTTTTGAAGAGATAAGTATTCCATATTTTTTTTTAAAATATGATTAAGATAGAGTATTAATTCATTTATTTTATAAGTAATAAATAATTCATCTATTATGAAAATGATGTGATAGATTCAATGAAGGGAAGTGAAAAGAAAAGTAAAGGAAAAAAAAAAGACATTGGATTTGGGCTGTGCAAAAGCTCAAAGAAGAAAGACAGTGAATAGAAACAAAATGGGCCTAAACACAAAGGATTCCTACAAATATGGGCCTAAACAAAATATCCACAATAGAAGGCGGGAATGGTAGGCTCTGTTGTCACCTCATATTTACTGTTGGAGTCGGTTGCTATTTCTAATGCATGTTTTGGATAAAGCTGAATATTATTTTTATTACAAATTAATTATTTTTGTTTTGGATAAAGCTGAATATTAAGGCCGATGGATGTTTTATGGCTGGACACATGATTTGTCCAACAATTCACTCCCATAAATTAAGATTGTATTTAATAAAAAAGAGAAATAAAATTTAACAAATAAAAAATTACCAATTCTAGTATAGAATGTTTAGATCTTCAAAGTATTTATATTTATATTTTTTAGATGCTAATTAAAAAAAATTCATATAAGAGAAATGAGAGACATATTTTAAAAGGGTATGAGAGTGAATTTTTAAAATTATTATTGGTGAGATAAATTATAAAAATTGAAATTCTAATAACATAACTTTATACCTACTTATAGAGTTATTTGATAAAATTATTTAAATGAATATAAATTTATATTTTCTTAATATTTTTGTCTGTAAAAAAAAACTTGAAAAAAAAACTTCAAATTTACTACCTCAAAATTATACATCATAATACAAAGAAAATATATAGAAAAAAGCACATTATCATTAAATTAATGAGTGATGGACACATGATTACAAAATGAATAATGAGTCAAATGATTTAAAAGTTCTTGAAAATGATGCTTTGGTACTAAGATTCTCGACAAAAGCACGTCAAGTTTACTAATTTTTAAAGTATGGATTCGAGTACAATCCACAAAATCTTGTTTGAAATTGAGTTTTAAAAGACAAACAATAGTTTATCATGGATTATATTATTATAATAATTAATTTTATTATTCTAAATAATAATTATTTATCATAATTTTTAATATAAATAATTATTCTTTCAAAAATAATTAATGTGTAAATCATGTATCATAATTTATAATACATGATTTTTAAACTCAATTTTTATTAAGATTTTTAATTTATTTGTGTTATAGGTATTATAATTCTTTATTTGTGATAGACTTAAATTCTAACATCTTTCGTATAATATTTTATTTATTTAATAAAAAAATTAATTAATTCTTTAAAAAAAATCAAAGAAAAACTTCAAAAATTAATAAAGATTAGCTCGAGTGAAAAATCTAGATGCAAAAGCGCTATTTTTCTATAACTTGTGTTCATCTGTTACAAAATTAGTTTAAGTTTATAAAATATACGGAAAAGATAGAACATGAGGTTTTACTTTAGTTGATTTGATTTAGAATAATAATATGCATCAAATTATAATTAAATTATATATAAATATTAAATTTAATGTAAAGTTAAAAAATAAAATGTGAAAATAATTATAAAATAAAATTAATTATATTGTAAGGGATCATTGTATTTTTTTAAAAAAGATTAATGCTAGATATCATTATTTAAATGAGTTAACTCATTCTTTTTTAAGCAAAAAATTATAATGGTCATATTATGCTCTCTATATAAATTAAATATTAGATATCATATAAATTCTTATAATATATATCAAATAATTATTTAACACAATTCATAATTATTATTTTATTTAATAATATTATATAACATTTTTTTACTAAGATAGAACTATTTTAACATTGATAGTAAGAATGTATAAAAATTGGACCAAATAAAATTAAATCAGAAAATTGGATCGGGTCGGATCGATCTGAATTTTTTTATAAATCAAACGATCTAATCCGATTTTTATTAATTAACACTGTTTTTCAAACGATTCGTTCTATTTATATTAATTTTTAAACCGATCAAACCAAAACACATCGATTTTAATAATATATTAAATTTCTCATATCACTTTTCATGAACGATTGATTAAATTTCTCATATATTTAATCAAATGTTTATCATTATTTGTATCATATTTATGTATTATTAACCAAATTAAATTGAAACAAATCGTTCGGTTCAATTTTTTTAATAACTAAATGATCTGATTTAATCCGATTTAAATAATATAAACTATTAAGATATACTCGTGAGTCTCGTACTCTATCGTGGGAGGGTTCGTAGACTTTATCTCTAATATGAGGTACGTTAACGAGTTCCTTTCGTAATCTCTAACCCTAAAACTAATTACGTAGTCTTTTAAGTATCTCATATTTTTAGAAATTATTAATAAGTAACACACTTCCATTATATAATACAGGGCCATGAAAATATATTAACATAAACCTTCAATCTAATTATTATTTTTACTTAAAATTGTATTGCAACGTGAATACTATAATTATCTCACCTATTTATGAATGTATATTTCGATGGTTTTTGTTAAAAGTTAAAAGTAAATGAGACGGTAGAATTCGTTAGCAAGACCTTAGCAGCGACGCGAATATCCTATTCAAATTGCTGCTAAAGATTGGAATATGATATATTATTCTTTATTATTAAAATAAATAAAGATGTATAGATTGTAATTGTGATGACATTTTTTAATATTATTTATATTAAATTTTTATAAAAAATAAATACAAAATATAAATGTTATTTTTACTATAAATAATGGATACTATTAATATTTTTTTTATTAATTATCAATTGATCAATTTTAGAGAAAAATGTGGTAGAAGTTTAGAATTAAGTTATATGAATCATTTAGTTTAATTAGTTATTTAGATTTATAAAACGGACCAATTAAGAAAAAAAAAATTATTAAAAAAATTTTTAATTAAAAATTATTAAAATAATATATTTTGTTATTAATTGGTTATTTTTTCTAAACCTAAAAAACTAAAAATACTACTAATAATCTAAAATATAAATAAACTAAATAACTTAATCTAAATAACCCCTGTTACCCAACTCCCTTAATTTTAAAGTCGAATTACCAACAATACTTCATAAAATGTTAAAACACATATTATGATGTAGCATAACATTTATCAGTAAATTAATTGCTTATAGCGAGAAGAAAAACACTTACAAATAATTGGATCTAAATTTTACATATTTTTATCATATTTATATTTATTTTGTGTCTTATAAATATTTAGGAATAAAATAAACAAAAATGAAAAAAAAGCGTGTGTTTGAATTGTAATCAAAGGTACTAAATAGATCAAGTTTCGATCTAGATTGATCAAAAATATTTAAATAAAAAATTGAAACTATTATCACCACGTGCTCAATTGATTCATTAAGTTTTAATCAAGATCAATTAAGCAATTAAGGGTAAATTTTAACGAGCTTGATTAATCCATCCAAAGTTCTTGTTCGATGGAGACCCTCAAAATACTCAAAAAATATTATTTTTGGCTTGAGGTTTTCATAATTATTGGATCACGTGGAAACAAATGGGGATGTAAGATTGATTCAAAATGTACTATATATACATCATAATTAGGTCACAATCAATGAGAAATTATATACAAATATTAAATGATGCAAGAGCTGATCTCTATACATAATTACAGACATAAATTGAAGATAAAGATAAGGTTGAATATATGCATTCATCACCATCCTAAACTTCATCTTCCATTCTATGTTATTTTTATGGATCTTTATTTTTGTTTAATTATATGGATAGCTAATCACGTGAATGTGATAAAGGTAATTTATGAGATTTAATTACAATTTATTCTTTGATTTAATTATTTTTTATTTTATCAAATTTATGATGTAATTAGTTTAATGCATAAGTGTTAGAACATTTCTCTTGGATGATTAGAAAGACTACTAATTGTTAATTTGTTAGTATTTACATTTAGATTACTATTTGGGTATATAATTGTTAATTACTGTAATATGAAAATAGTAACTTATAGTTTGTTAATATTAAGTACAATCAATCACTTCGAATAAAAGTTGTAGAAATATTAATTTTATTGATTGTTTTATTATGTTATTTAACAAGTAAACTTGATTATTGACTGTATGTGATCAATTATGCTATGATGATCTAATTTATACACATAAAAATTAGAGAGAAGTCAAATAATTTTAATGGAATTATGTATATCTTCTATGAGTTACATATATATATAGAATATTATACATACATGTATCAATTATAAAAGAGATACACATTATAGCTTATGAGAGAGATACAATCATTAAAATAAACATATTTTATGCTCAAGATCGATCACTACGTGACTTGAGTTTGCTCAAATTAGTGATCAACTTTTTTATACCCAAAGTTACTCTGCGTAGTCAAACTCTTACTACGAGTATTGTTATAGGTATGAACACAAATTAATCTTTTTAAGTTGATTCATCTAATAGTTTGGATTGTAAGTTGGATCAAACTCTAAAATCGATTTATATGTTTAAAAAAATTAGTTAACTAAACTGTAAAAAAGAAGTAAAAAGTCTTATGTAAAATAAGATTTTTAAATGTAAAATTACTAATACAATATATTTGAATTATATCAAGGATAAAGAATATAAAAATAGTTTAATTATAGTTAATTGAATAGAAATATAAGGTGGAGTTAATCTCTTAATTGCATATTTAGTTATTGATGGTTTCAATGTGTGGTTTTTTGCATTAATTTAGTTTATGTTATATATTTTATTTTTTAAAATAATACAAAAACTCCTTTTATTTTAACGTTTTCTTTACAAGCTCTCTACTAGTAATAATTCTTACTTACTGTTATATTTACATAAAAAAAAATAGGATTTAATATTTCATCCCTTATTTCGGGTGTGTCAACAAACATGCTTGAACCTTATAGATGAAATCACCCTATATTATTATTATTTTTAATCGAAAACTTTTCCCTTAAATCCTAACATTTTCTTCGTTCGAGGGAGCTGAAAAAATATTAATTCTTTATATTTTATTTTATATCTTAACTTTTTTAAGACTCAAAGTCATAATCTTTTGTATGAAGGCACTCACTTATGCAATTCACCAAGGAGGTACTTTCCTCGTATTTCAAACCACAAGTTCTAAAAACTTCAAATGAAGTATGATTTAATTTTCATTTAATTTTTTGATTGATTTAATTCCCAGATTTAATTCTGATTTATGGGTGAAATTTCTAAACATTAAATCTAATTACAGTTTTTAGATATCATTTATTGTGAAAAACAAATTACATTTTACGAAAAATTTAGATAAAAAAAATACTAATTTTATTTATTTTTAATTTAAAATCGTCTCTTTTTTTAATAAAATAAATACAACAAAAAGTTGTGACAAAAGAATAAAAATACAATAAAAAGAGGGATAATAAATTTTGAAATTGTTGTTTTGAAGAAATAATATATCAAAACATGCCATGAATAGTGAGAAACCACTTGTGATTATGTATTAGAGTTTTTTAAAATGAAGTTTTTTTTTCCGTTATTAACAAAAATTGATACCAAATATTAAGTAAAATTTAGAATAAATAATTTAAAATTTATTAATATTGAATCCAAAAAAGTAAACAAATTATTTGTATTATAACATCTTTCAAAGATAACTTACAAATTAAAGAGAAATACAAACACTTAAAAAATATATTTAACTTACACTCAAATGTAAGTTAGTTTATTTATAGTATTTACCATAAAAATATAAAACTAAAAAATAATTTTAAACACATAAATATTATTAAATTCTACACATTTCTCTTTTCTACATCCTTCAAGCACTTCATTTATTTTTCTATATCATTCAACCATTTCATTTATTAAATTTGTGTTAATTTTCAACATGAAATTATGACAAATTTTATTTTATATAACGCTATCTAGTTATTATTAATATATACATGTTAGGAGCTGCATTGATTTTTATACACATATTATTTATATTTTAATACTTGTAATATTATTTAAAAAATATATATTTATTTAATTTTAAAATTAATTTTTACAAATACTACCATACAAAAAATATGAGTTCAAAAATAATATAACATAAGTAATAATAACATTTTCATAAAAGAAAAAAATGAATTACACGAATACTCCTATATTTATATATCATGATTTTGTTATTTTACTTTTAGTTTTAAAATTTAATATTTTTTAATTTTTTACCTTTAATTTAATATTTTTTTTTTGTACTTTTAAAACTTAATTCTAATTGATCTACATTTTAAATTGAATGTATGAAAATAAAAAGTAAAAAAAATAAATTGTAAAAATAAAGCATGGGATTAAAATATAAAAAAGAAAACAATTAAAAAATTAAATTTTAAAAATAATAGAAGATAAAATTCTAAAATAGAATAAAATATAAAAAATCATTTTGTATAATTTAGGGTTATGATATGATTATAAATATTTTTTATAATTAATATAATAAAATGTATAAAATTTAATTTAATTTTTAATATTAATTTAATTTTATTATGATAAATTAATTATTTTAGGAAAATAATAATTTATATTACATTAATATTGATACACATAATTTAAGAAGAAGGTAAATAACTGACGAAAAGAAGTATCCAGTGGTCAAAAACTGCCCCTATTGGCTGCTGGTGTGATCACAAAAAGTTTTGCCAATTGCATGTAATCAGTCTCCTTCTTCTCACGATTCTCAATAAACAAACATCGAAAGACAAAACTACCCCTACACCTAAATCCCTACTCTGGCTCATTATCCCATAACATTCTTCTCAACTGAAGCCTCAACCTCATCATTTCCCATACACCTTTCATTTCATTCAAAATCCTTTATTCTCCCACTTCACGGGTTTTGCCACTCATTGCCAACTAAACAAAAAATGTCAAAATCGTCGCCAGCCTCGACGACGCCGTTTCCAACCATCAAGCCAGATGACTACACTCATAGTCCAGTCCACTACGCCGTTGTTTTAGGCGATCACACCACTCTCTCCCGAATTGTTTCTACTGTCCCTCGACTCGCCAATCCCGATGAGATCCATACCGAGTCAGATTCGCTTGCCCAAGAACGAGTCGCCGACAATATCTCCTCCGTTCTTGACCGGCGTGATGTTCCTTTCAGAGAAACTCCACTTCATCTGGCCGTCAGATTGGATGACGTCGTAGCAGCTCGAACTCTCGCTTCCGCCGGCGCTGACGTTTCGCTTCAGAACTCTGTTGGATGGAATCCATTGCAGGAGGCTCTCTGTCGGCGTAGTTCCGATATTTCTCAGATCCTCCTTCAGTTACACCACCGTTCGGCTTGGGCCAAGTGGCGCCGACGCCTGCCGCGTGTAATTGCAGTTATTCGCAGAATGCGAGACTTTTACATGGAGATTTCTTTTCACTTCGAGAGTTCCGTTATTCCATTCATTGGAAAAATAGCTCCGTCTGATACATACAAGATCTGGAAACGTGATGGAAATCTCCGAGCTGACACTTCCCTTGCCGGTTTTGATGGCTTGAAAATTCAGCGCGCCGATCAGAGCTTTCTCTTTCTCGGGGACGGCGATCAGAGCCGCGACATACCTTCAGGCTCATTGCTAGTTCTAAATCGTGATACCCGAAAAATATTTGATGCATTCGAGAACGCTGGAACTCCAATGAGTGAATCTGACATTGCAGGTTTCTGCTCCCAAACGAGCGTATACCGGCCTGGCATGGACGTTACCAAAGCCGAACTCGTTGGCAGAACCAATTGGAGAAGGCAAGAGAAGACTGAATCAGTTGGAGAGTGGAAAGCGAAGGTGTACGAAGTACACAACGTAGTGTTCAGCTTCAGGTCTCGCAAGGTCGCAAATGAAGATGGTGATGTGGCCGGAAGCGAGCAAGTGCTTCCATTAGAGCTTGACGAAGACGACGATGGCTTTTTGGTTGCAGAAAATCCGAGTTTTGCAATTCCAGATAGACGTAGACACAGTAGCTTCGTTAGAGAAGAGAGACATAGTAGCTTTGTGAGAGAAGATAGAGAATTCATGACATTTGGAAGGAAAAGTGTCGACGTTCCGTCTGTAATGCCTCTGCCGTCACAGAGGAAAGCTATGCGTAACGCCGTTCCGGCTGTTCAGCCACAGACAAAAGAGAAGGAATACGTGAAAGGTCTGAGGCCGTCAGTTTGGTTGACGGAGCAGTTTCCGTTAAAGACAGAGGAGCTTTTGCCGTTACTTGACGTGTTGGCTAACAAAGTTAAGGCTGTGAGGAGAATGCGAGAGCTGTTCACCACAAAATTTCCACCGGGCACATTTCCAGTCAAGGTACGGATATTTTTGAAAATTGGAGTAATTTTCTGGTGGGATCATTGTTTGTAGAGAAATTGTACGTGGATAATATATTTATTTATTAATTTACACGTATATATATATATTTATTTTTATTTTTATATAAATGTATTTATTTATTAAGTAAAAATTAATAATATATTTTTAAAATTAATAACTATTATCAAGTGATGATGAATTAGATTCATATAACTTCTGTTTTCACTTTGTCTGTGATTTGCTTCGTTTGGTGCTTTTGATGGTCTAAGTCTAACTAAACGACCTTACTTGCGCTTTTTTGTGACTAACAATGACCGACACTGTGGTGGTCTGCATTTTGAGGAGAAGCTTTCTTTGGTTTCTGTTTCCGTAATTTGGTCGTTGGTCATACGTTGAAGTTTTCAATCGGATACTTGTGGGACCATATTTTACCTTAGCGAACCCTCGTCTTGTGACCCGCTGGTCCCACATAAAACTCTTTGACTGGTTTGATTGTCAGTGTAAAATTGTATAACATAAATTTATATTTATATTTATTAATTATGATATTAATATTTTTTTTAGATGAAGTTATTTTTTTATTAAATAAAAAAATATTTAAATTTGAGTTTATAATAATTGAGAGATGATTTATAATACGTAACTCACAGGTCTTGAATTTTTTTTTAATTATGATGTTGATGTTGTTGGTAAATTAATAATTTTTTTATTTTTAAATTTATTTGATATGTCATATTATATTATATTATATTTAGTATAAATACGGAAATTTATGTATATTTAATATTTTTTAAAAATTAATTATGGATGGTTAAATTTTTTTGAATAGTTATATATGTGTTGTATTTTTATGGGATTTATAATAATTAATAAAAAAATTATTTTATTTTTAAGTAAATAATAATGAAGATTTTAGAATTTTACATTTTTTTTTTTTTTGCTATTAGAAGTTTATGGTTGACTTGATTAATCTAACGGTTGCCATGTCCTATGTTTTGGTTTTTGGTGGTGACAGTTGGCTATACCCGTGGTCCCAACAGTGAGAGTGGTGATAACATTTACAAAATTCGTTGACCTTAATCCAGTAGAACAATTTTACACTCCACTTTCAAGTCCAGGACACTTCTTCAATGGAGGTGGAAACCCATCAGAGGAAGAGAATAATAGCTCGCGAAGCCACAATACTTCTTTACCTTCTATGTCGAACTCGTGGCTACGACGGAACAGCAGCCAGTCGGGATCATTCAGCAAGCAACAGCAGCAGCAAAGAAGTGCTGCAATGGCTCTAGATTCGGATTTGCTATACCTAACGGATATACTTGGACAAGTGTAGACAAAAACTCTAGCAAAATGAAGAAATCCAAGTCCACGAGGAAGTCTAAGTAGGTGTAATGTACTTAATATAATGGTGGATGAAAAGAAAAGGAAAGTGGAACTGAATGGAAGGACAAAAAGAAAAAAAGGAAAATTTGCTAGATAAGACATTGGTTGGTGATCAATTGCGTGCTGTTAGTGTTTTAGAAACTCATGTGTGGACATACACAAGCTGATTTCCAAGAATTGGCCCTTTGGGGGTATTTAACTGATGATAAATTGTTGAGCAGCATGTATGCTCTAAATGTGTAGTTGATTTTTACACAATATATATTTTCCTAAAGAAAAAGTTTTATGTTTTAGAATTTGGTATAATTATAACCAGATCTAGTTGTTGCCAGTTTTTCTGATTAAGCTTTTGCCTCTGAAGTATTGAAATAAAAATATCATATGGTAGCTGGTAATTTCTCTTAGGAGAAAAAGAAGAGGAAAAGGAAAAAAAAAATGTTATGGCAGTGGTGGCTATTGGCTATAGCCTAGCTATGGTAGTATGATAAATCTCAATGCTTTTAGGAAAGAAAAGTAAGTAGATGGTTCCTTTCGATCCTGCTGTCTTCTTCTTTACTATTTAATTGGTACAAAACAAAATGCATCTCATTATGATACATTATATCTTGAGGATAGCTATGCGTTACCTAGCACTCCAAAGACTCTTGCATAACAACAAAACAATTGCACGTGGTTCGGAAACTGATCTAACAACTCAAGAAAATATATGCCATCTGCTTATTTAAATATATAAGACCTACATTAATTGTTCAGTTCTATCTTCACAACCTTATGAAGTAAGTGGTCATGCATGAATATTATTGTAAAGATATATTGTGAATTTTTTCATAGCAACTTAAAATATTATGCCAATATTCAGGTTGAGATAATAGATATGTTTGTTATGGTATTACATAAATTGTCATTTCTATTGGGCTAAACTATTTTTTTTAAAACAAAAAAAAACTTTATTAATTTGATTTTCAACATTTTTTGGTAACCATGATAGCTTTTAATCAAATTTAATTTAAAAAATCCATCTCAGTGATTGTAGTTGTAAATACAGTAAACCACATTTTATATGTCATGGGTTCAGTGCACAAGAAGTTTGTTATTTGGGTGTCTCAATACAACACCACTATCATTTTTCTAAAAAATCAAGTTTATAATATTAAATTATATATTTCTTTGTAAAGTGAAAATGTTTATGCTAAAATAATTCACTTTAACATATTTATATATTACCTTCCCTTCAAATTGATAACACTTTCATTTTATTCAATTTGAAATCACTATAATCATAAGTTAAAAATTCATAATATTTAATTCACATTCTTAATCAATCTATCTTTTAATCATTATTATTCTCTTTTTAACAATCTATTATTGTTACGTAATTTGAATATTTGTTTTGCAAAATTTATTGTGATATTCTTGTTTTGTATTATTATCTTTATTGAAGTAGATTTTAGTGTTTTTTGGGTTTGATTTTGAGATATTTATATTTATACTCTTAATTTATTTATCAGTGGATTTTATCTGGTATATCGTTGCTAATAAAATAAGTTATTTATATTTAAACGTCGAATTATTCTCTTGTTTTGAATTTTTCTCATGTAAATTTATAACAAATAAATCAATTCCTATCGTGATCGAACAAGGGTCACCATTCGTTCGGACTTGGATCACGTGTTATACCTACACAAGTCACTTTTACTCACTTATATTACATGAACTCTTGAGTATCCTAAATTTTTGCGTATGTGTTTGAATATTGGACATCCCTATTTGTTCTTCAATTTTCTTTAAATTTTCATAAATTTTAAGCGTTAAACATCTATATCAGTATGCATGTCGTATTTATTAAATAGAGATACTTCATGCAAAATGAAGAATCTATGTATCATAAGCATCAATGCAATGTAAATTGAGTCCTAATTTTGATACTAATTGTTAGGTTTATAGTTTCAAAATAAAAAATTAACCTAATTATTGATAGGAGCAATTTATCCCAATTACATATCCAATTTTTTTTATGAACTTTGTTTTAACACTCATGACTTCCATATGAATATCCCCTGTTCTTGGAAGAAAGAACACATAGAAGATAAGGGACACAAGGGTCAACAAAAAATTAGTTTAAGTCATTTTGAGCCTTAAGAAATGTATTAGCGTGTATGTTCTCTCTCTGTACCTTTTGGGTAAACCGTACACTTTTGGGAAAATATTTAAGTTAGTTACAAATGGGTAACTCAGAACAATCAAATTTGGTTTATAGAGATTAATATACAATTAATTAGTAGAAACATTAGAATAAGAGGAGCTAATTAGAATAAGCGGCCTTTCATTTCTCAATTATAATTGGGTTTTGAGTATGCATTAGTATAGTACAGATTACTGATGCATTGGGTGACACGTGCAATAATACTTAAAGCACACATTACTGTAATGTTTCATCACATCGAACTGTTTTGCAATTCTATTAGTGACTGGCTGTATTATGCTCCCATTTTAAGTTGTGTATATCTCTTTGTCTTCTAGCCAACCAGAAAACATAAGAAAAAGTAACGTAATGAAAAGTAAGGATCATGATAAAAAAAAAGTGCTTCAGAAGGATGAAAAAAAGTTAATTAATTGATAACCAGATGTTTCGGTTGGTATTTACTATTTCTTTTAGATAGTTATCTGAAAGAACTTTTAAACGTTGCATCCAAACACGTTATAATTTTGTACTTGAAAGTGGATATATATTTTAGAGGAATCCTATAAAACCTCAACACTATTTATAGGCAATTGTGTACTACCCCAATGATTGTTATTTATTCTATAAATGTGCTAATTACGGTTATTTGGAGTAATGACTTTATTTCATTATTATTTTTTATCCGTGATATTGTAAATTTAAATTATAATTAACACAACCATCTCATTAATGATAAATTTCTTGATAATGATAATATTAATACATAATTAATAATATAATTAAAATATTAATTTAATTTAGACTATAGATAATACATGATAGAAGCAATAATGCATCAATAACATGTAAGTATTAAAAAATAAGAAAAATATGAACAAAGTTTAGAATAACTAAGCTCACTTTCTAACAAGAGGTTCTCATTTTTGTATTGAGAAACAAACATAATAAAATTATTATCTAAGTAATTAGTCTAACAAATTTAAAATAGGATAAACGTAGTTATGTTATCTATTTTTAGACGAATATTTTAACAACTTTAAAGTAATACTAACCTAAAGATATTCATCAATTTCATGAATAAGATGACTTCAACTTCCAAACATAATAAAAAAAAGATATTCTTAAAAAATAGGAATAAAAGAAAAAAGAAAAAGAAAATAACTTTTTTATTATTAATAAGCTCATTATTTTCTAACATGTCTTATACAAGCATAAGACTTAGTTATTTATAATGAAAAAGTCCATCGAATAAGTCATAAAGTTTCTATGTGTAACTCTAGTAATATGTAAAAATTAGAACTCTAAACAAAATAAACTACTCTATCTTTTCTAATCTTATCTCGTATTTTTCCCTCCACTTATTTAAAACTCATCCTCGAGTTTTCTTCAAATGATGATGATAATACTTGTAGTATTCATAGATCTTCAAAATTGATTTATCTTGTTGTTCCACTTTTTCGAACAATATTAGTCAAATATTGTCTACATGTTCACCTTTAAAATTAATATTTTCAACAAGTTCTAGAATAATGAAAAATGACTCGGTATTTTGAAAAGGATTTGACAACTCTTGTTGCTTTGAAAAATAATTCGTTATGATTTAAAATAATTGATTGCATTTGAAAGTAGCGAAGACACTTGATTCTTTAACTTCATGAACATTTATAAGTTCCATGCTATTTGAATTTTCTTTTATGAAGATAATTTTGAGATATGAGATTAACTCACTTGATAAAAAGATTTCTTTTTTCAAATTATTCATTCTAAATTTGTATGATCTTTAACATAGATTTGTCGGTCTCAATAATATGATCATTTTTGTCTTCGACCAAAATTATCTCAGGAACCTTGTTTTCAAAATATTGTTCTTTTACTTTTAAAGCTTTAGATGAGTCTTTTTTTTTTGACAGATCATATTTAACGTTGTGTTGGATTATCTTTTTCACTCGAGCAAGATCTTGATTTTGAGTTTTTTCATAATCTTTTTGAATGAGAGCTTGATTCATTTTTTTTTTAATAATACCAATGATGCAAATAGTTTATTAAGAGCTTGATTAACCTTTTGAAAAAAATTGAAATTCTTTTCGTGAAATACCTTTATTATGCTCCATTGGACCCACATGAACCTAGCTCTGTACCATCTGACGTAGAACAAAAGCAAGAATGGACCAATAATATATAAATATTTAGGAAATAAGAAAAATATGAACAAAGTTTAGACTAGCCAGACTCACTCTCTAGTAAGAGATCCTTGTATTTGTGTTATGAAACAAACACAAAGAAATTATTATCTAGGCAAGCACTCTAACAAATTTAGAATAAGACAAACCTAGCTATGTTATCTATCTTTAGACGAGTACTTTAACAACTCTAGAGTAAGACTAGCCTAAAAATATTTTTCTATCTCACAAATAAAAGAACTTCAACTTCCAAACGAAAGAAAAAAGACATATTCCTAAAAATTAAGAATAAGAGAAAAAAATATATAACTCATTTATTATTACTAAGTTGATTATTTTTTATGATGTCTTATAAAAGCATATGACTTAGCTATTTATAGTTGAAAATTCTCTAGAATAATTCATAAAGTTCCTATGTGGGACTCTAATAATGTATACAAATTAGAACTCTAAACAAAATAAGTTATTACTTTAATAAAACTCTAAAAAAAATAAACTACTATCTCTTTTCTAATCCTGTTCCATATTAATAGAGTAATTGATCGATCACCCCATTAAGATAGTACTTATTACATGAGATGTTATTCATTACTTCTAGAGTATAGTTTTCACTATTCAGATTGATTTCTTTTTCCATCTCTTATTATGTATTTGTTTTTTTGAAATAATAATTTGCACTAATTTTGAATTTTATTAGCTTGATGTATTACGTTATCACATACTTAAGACATATGAGAGCATGAATCAATTCCATTCTGGTGCAATATACTAGAAATAACATGCATTTAATAACTTAAAAAAATTAAATTAGTTATTGGGCACAATTGATGCTCAATGTCTAAACAACTTCTAAAATGGAAATGAGAGACCAAGTATCAAAAAGTGGTGTTCAAAGTATTGGATCTCTTTCTTTTCTTAATGACCTTTTCATGTATTTGGATAACATTGTATGTCATGGATATAGAAAGGCATGCATGAAATGTGACTTAAAGAAAAATAGCACTCAAAGAATGCATGGTTATTTAAAGTATGGCTAAACAACCTCACTTAACTAGTGGTTGGTTGTTGGTGTATTGTACCTTCTATAAGGGTGCTGAAGATTATGTAAGGCTATCATCTAACAACTAAATAGATTAGTTCACTAGTCAGTTAGTGAAGTCATTGTATTGAGAACTTGTGACTTGTTTGTGCAGTGAGTTCTCTTTCTCAGAAAGCTATTGTCTTGTAGCATGAGGTTGTTTGATGTACTTTCCATTGGAGGTTCATGAGTATGTAATTCTTTAATAAGATTAGTGGATTTGTAGGGTGACCTCTCCTGCGGAGTACGTAGATCTACACATTGTACATTGAACCACATAAAAGCTTTTTATGTGTTTATTGTTTCCTTATCGCCATTTTTCATTTAATTTGCATATCAAGTTTTTGTTGAAGATTGTTATAAAGCTCCTTAAATTAAGAAGCAAAACAAGGAGCTTAATTCAAGGAGAAATTCAAGGAACCATTAATTTAAGGAGTAATTCAAGGAGTAAATTTTCCTATAAATAGATGTATAATTGTAATGAATTAATCATCCAAAGTATTCATTCCAATTGAGAGAAAAGCTTTTGTGAGAGAAAATTGAGAATAATTTTCTTGGGTGTGATTGGGTTGTGGGTTGTGAGTTGTGAATGTTGTAAACACCTTGTGTAATTTTTTCCCTTTTAGTAAAAAGATCTACAGCAGGTCCGGATACGTAAACAAGATAGGTCGAACTCCGTTATCAAATTTGTGTTTCATTGTCCATTTTGTTTTTATCATAAATCTGACTTATCAGGAATTTACGTAATTTCCCAACAACTGGTATCAGAGCTTTTGGTGGTGATTTTTGTCAATTTCCTACAAGGTTACTATTTATGTGAATAGTGAAATTTTGTCGACGATATTTGTTCGTTGACGGAGGTGTTCTAATATACGATGGTTTGCATAAATAGTCAGAAATGATCCGGAGGAAGTCAGATTTGAGTGGGACTAATGGTCGTAGATGAAAAAAGGGTCAAACTCGAGAAATTCGATGGCACAGATTTTGGGTTTTGGAAAAAGTAGATAGAGGATTATCTGTATCAAAGAAATCTATATCAACCTCTATCAAGGAATAAACCAGAGGCTATGAATGTAGAAAATTGGAATCTTCTAGACAGACAAGCCCTCAGAGTTATTCGATTGACGTTATCCCGTAATGTTGGTTTCAATATAGCAAAGGAAAAGACCACGGTGGGTCTTATGGCAGCTCTCTCCAATATGTATGAGAAGCCATCAACCTCAAACAAAGTGCACTTGATGAGGCGTTTGTTCAATTTTCAGATGATGGAAGGCACATCGGTAGCTCAACATCTCAATGAACTCAACACAGTCACAACCCAGTTGAGTTCAGTGGAAATTGAATTCGATGAAGAAGTACAAGCATTGATACTTTTATCTTCTTTTCCAAAAAGTTGGAATGCTACTGCTACGGCTGTGAGTAGCTCGTCAGGAAGCAATAAGTTGAAATTTGACAATGTTCATGATCTGGTTCTTACTGAAGAGATCCGACGTAGAGAGCCAGGTGAATCGCCAACTTCTTCAGTTTTGCATATAGAGTCAAGGGGAAGAAATTAAACCAAAGAGAATGGACGTGGGAAAACAGACTACCGAGGTAGATCAAAGGACAGAAGGTCCAAATCCAAGAATCTTAATAATTTCCATAGCTCGAAGACTATCGAGTGTTGGAATTGTGGAAGAACCGAGCATTACAAAAATCAGTGCAAGAGTGCACCGAAGGACAAACAAGTAAAGGCAGAGGCAAATGTTACTTCCACCTCAGGAGGAGATGATGCATTGATATGCTCTTTGGAGAGCAAAGAAGAATCTTGGGTGCTAGACTCTGAAGCATCATTCCATGCTACTTCACAGAAAGAATGCTTCGAGAAATATGTCCCTAGAAACCTTGGAAAGGTATATCTTGTTGATGACCAACCATGTGCTATTATTGGCAAAGGTGTAGTTAATATTAAGTTGAACGAGTCTGTTTGGGAGCTAAAGGATGTTAGGCATATTCCCAACTTAAGAAGGAACTTAATCTCAGTCAGGCAATTGGCCAGTGAAGGCTACACTACGATCTTCCACGGTGATGATTGGAAGATTTCAAAGGGTGCAATGACATTTGCTCGAGGCAAGAAGAGTGACACTCTTTACATGACAGTAGGAGCACCTTGTTCAATCGTAGTTGCAACAAGCAATGAAACATCAAATGTATGGCACCAGAGACTAGGCCACATGAGTGAGAAGGGGATGAAGAAGATGCACTCAAAGGGAAAGCTTCCAGGTTTACAGTCTATAGAGATAGACATGTGCAAAGATTGCATACTTGGATAGCAAAACAAAGTCAACTTTCAGACAAGTTGCAGAACCCCAAAGAAGGAAAGGCTAGAGCTTATTCACTCTGATGTTTGGGGACCAACGACCGTCTCATCCATTGGTGGGAAACACTACTTTGTGACTTTCATCGATGATCACTCTCGGAAGATATGTGTTTACTTTCTAAAACATAAGTCTGAAATATTTGAGTCTTTCAGAAAATGGAAAGCTATAGTGGAAAATGAGACGGGTTTGAAGATCAAAAAACTCAGAACCAATAATGGTGGTGAATATGAAGACACCAGATTCAAAACTTTATGCTATGAGCACGGGATCAGAATGGAAAGAACTGTGCCAGGCACGCCTCAACACAATGATGTAGTTGAGCGTATGAACCGAACGTTGATAGAAAGAGACAGAAGCATTCGTATACAGTCATGTCTAATGAAGTAGTTCTGGGTAGAAGCAATCAACACGGCAACTTACTTGATCAACTGAGGCCCATCTGTTCCATTGGAACATAGAATACCAGAAGAGGTATGAAGTAGAAAAAAGGTGAAACTATCACATCTAAAAGTTTTCGGCTGTGTAGCATTTGTTCATATCAGTGATCAAGGAAGGAATAAGTTTGATCCCAAATCCAAGAAATGCACATTCATCAATTATGGTGAGGATGAGTTTGGCTACCACATTTGGGATGACGAAAACAAGAAAGTGATTCGTAGTAGATATGTGATTTTCAACGAAAGGGTGATGTATAAGGATAAGCATAAAATAGATGCCAACGACTCAGAGCAGAATGAGTCAGTATTTACAGATGCATATGATGTCCCATATAGTTCTGCAACAGACTCAATTGTAACAAGTCATCAGCCAAAGGAACTTGTTGGACAGAACAGTATGCAACAGTTTGACACACCACAACCTCCTACTCTAGCTCCTGTATTGAGAAGGTCTTCTTGACCTCATATGCCTAACATGAGATACATGAACTATATGTTGCTGACTGATGGAAGGGAGCCTGAATGCTATGATGAAGCACGTCAGACTCGATATTCTAGCAAGTGGCAGCTTACCATGAAAGAAGAAATGAAATCTCTCATCTCCAACCAGACATGGGAACTAGCTGAGTTACCTATGGGAAAGAAGATACTTCATAACAAATGGGTGTACCGGGTGAAAGAAGAGCATGCTGGTTCCAAGAGATACAAAGTCTGCCTAGTTGTCAAAGGGTTTCAACAGAAGGAAGGAGTTGACTACACTGACATTTTTGCTCCTGTTGTGAAGCTCAATACTATCAGATCAGTGTTGAGTATTGTAGCCATTAAAGATCTTCATCTTGAACAGTTGGATGTGAAGAGTGTATTCCTTTATGGAGATTTAGATGAAGAGATATACATGTACTAACCAAAAGGTTTATTAGAAAGAGGGAAGAAGAACATGGTGTGCAAACTTAAGAAGAGTTTGACAACTTTATGCACAACGATGGTTTCCAGAAGTGTAATGCCGACCACTGTTGCTACTTCAAGAGATATAGGTCCAGTTATATCATTTTACTACTTTATGTTGATGATATGTTAGTAGCAGGTTCAGATATGGATGATATCAGAAGGTTGAAGCATCAATTGTCAAAGAAGTTTGACATGAAAGACTTGGGTCCAGCAAAGAAGATTCTTGGAATTCAAATCACAAGAAATAAGAAGAAAGGATCCTTGCAGTTATCTCAGGAAGAGTACATCAATCGTGTTTTGCAGAGATACAACATGGGCAACGCCAAGCTAGTTAGCACACCCTTGGCCAGTTACTTTTGCCTATCCAAGGATCAGTCCCCTCAGATAGAGGAAGAAAAATAATTCATGGCTAAGGTTCCTTATGCCTCAGCCATTGGAAGTTTGATGTACGCAATGGTCTGTATGAGACCAGACATTGGCCATAAAGTGGGAGTTGTTAGCAGATTTATGTCAAACCCATGGAAAACTCATTGAGAAGCAGTCAAGTGGATTTTGAGGTATCTGTGAGGCACCACAAAAAATTTCTTGTACTTTAGTAAAAGAGGGTTAAATGTAAAAGGGTACATAGACGCAGACTATGGAGGTAAAGTTGATCACCGAAGAAGCATCGTCGGTATTATATTTACTGTTGGAAGTACAACTGTTAGTTGGATGTCACAAATACAGAAAATTGTCGCTCTATCCACTATAGAGGCTGAGTATGTGGCAGTAAATGAAGCTAGTAAAGAGATGATATGGCTTCAAGGTTTGTTAATTGAGCTGGGATTCAAACAGGAGAAGAATGTTTTGCATAGTGATAGTCAAAGTGCAATACAGTTTGCGAAGAATTTAGCATTTTATTCTAGAACCAAGCATATTGGACTTCGTTATCACTTCATCAGATCTCTATTGGAAGATGATGTGTTAATACTGGAGAAGATTTAAGGAAGCAAAAATCCAGGAGATATGTTAACAAAGGTAGTGACTATTAACAAACTGAAGTTATGCTCAACTTTAGTTGGTCTGCTAGAGTAACAAAGACTAGAAAAGTTGTTGCATTGATCGAGGTGTGAAGACAAATTGAAATCAATCTTCAAGTAGGAGATTGTTGGAGATTGTTATAAAGCTCCTTAAATTAAGGAGCAAAACATGGAGTAAACACAAAGAGCTTAATTCATAGAACCATTAATTTAAGGAGTAATTCAAGTAGTGAAGTTTCCTATAAATAGATATGTAATTGTAATGAATTAATCATCCAAAGTGTTCATTCCAATTGAGAGAAAAACTTAAAGAGAAAAGCTTTGTGAGAGAAAATTGAGAGTAATTTTCTTGGGTGTAATTGAGTTGTGGGTTGTGAGTGTTGTAAACACCTTGTGTAATTTCTCACCTTTTAGTAAAAAGATCTTCAGCAAGTCCAAAGACATAAACAAGATTGGCCGAACTTCGTTATCAAATTTGTGTGTTATTGTCTATTTTGTTTTTCTCATAAATCTAACTTATCAGAAATTTGCGTAATTCTCCAACAATTTGAATAACATGTTTATCATTTGTGTTTGCGTTTCTTGTATCCATGATTCAGAAAGGAATGGGTATCATTTGATCAAGTATCAAACATGACAGGTGACCATGAAAAATTATACATTAATCTTTAACAAATATTGCTTATTTGTTGATTCAGACTAATGAAAATTTAAAAATATAAATCTAAATGTGTAAAAAAATAAAAAGTGAAGTCATTTTTAATTTTTTTTTAATTCTTTCATTATTTTGTTAAATTTGGGTCTAACTTCATCTCAAAACATAGGTTGTGAGATGGAGAACTGTCCTTATTTATATGCACAGCGTGAGCGTGATCCCTAGTCGATGTGGGATTTTAACACTCCCCCTCACATCGGCAAGAGTCTATACCCTTGAGACCGACATAGATGTCGAGTTTATGGAGCTCAAGTGGCAGAATGCATCACGCACGAGTGGAAAAATAACTGCATAGACTGGATAACTTTGTTTTGATACCATGTTAAATTTAGGTCTAATTTTATCTCAAAACTCAGGTTGTAAGATAGAGAACTGTTATTGTTTATATGTACAATGTGGATGCAATTCTTAGTCGACGTGAGACTTTAATATCATTCATAGTAGAATGTAAATGTCTTGTACCATTGGTTTAGAATTAGTCGATAATTCTTACGATAAATGATAATAAATGACTTTTTTGAGATCAAACATAACAATTATGTAGTTTAAAAATAAAAAATTTGATAACATTAGTTTTTAACTAAGAGCTTAATGGAAACGAAGGCTTAGGAACAGTTGATGAAGGGTCGAATAAGGCAAATGGTGTAAAGAAGAAAAAAAACAAATCTTTTTTGCCAAATCGGTATAATCACTAGACATTAATCATTACTTGTTGTCATAAAATGTTGGGTTCACATGCCAATAAAGTAATTACAAATCTAACCTATCTTTCTTTCTTTTTTTGAAAATCTAAACTAACTATTAATTATGTAAATCATGATTATATTTCTAGTTGTTTGTTCAGATATAGATTTTTGGTTTGAAGACACAAGAAGGTTTTGTAAGATTAAGATAATAACAAGTACTTTGAAATTAAAAAATAAATATCCTTAGGTTAGAAGAATTTTTTTCACACTATTTAATTACTGAAAAATTCAAATAAAATTATATGTACGATAAATGATAATAAGAGTAACATTTTTGACAAAATTATAATTTTTATCTTTTAATATTTATCAAAGATAATACAAATTCGCTAGAAAATTATTTACTTAATTTAGGTAAAATTTATTAAATAACATTATTTTTAATCTAAAAATTTGTTATAAAATGACCAAATGTAAAGGATCCACTAAATCATAAGAATCAAAAGTAACAAATTCTTGCTGCCTTTTATTCTTAAAACTACGTCAAGTAAAGTATAAAAGCAAGTTGATATCTTGCTTTTGCTTTTCTTTTAATATTAATTGGTTAGATGAGGCAACTTAACACTGACCACATAACATAATCTCTTTACTTTTAACATAATAATTAAGAATAGTATGATGCAATTTACTTAAGCTATAAGGAGAACAAAAGGAGTAAAGAAATAATAAGATGACAAAATTAAGAATATAGATGTTTTGCTTCACAAGGTCGTAATGTAACCACTAAACCAGTGAGTTGGCAATTCCTTGTATAAAAAAATTGATTAACATATTTGAGGAAATGAAAGTAGCCCATCCACTCCATATGTGCCCTCTTGTGATTTAATGAATTTAAAGGCCTTGGAACACCACCTGTTTTCCATATCTCCTTCCTCAAGTTACAACTCGTCCATCTTAGTCATCATTCACCAACAGGTACTCTCTCTCTCTATTGCAATTTTTTTTTTAAATTAACTCAAACTTTTGAATTGTTGATATATGTTTTGTTTTCTTTGTCTGTATTGAAGATAATCATTGTTCTATACTTTTCAATGCAAATTGCTGATCTGTTCCATATACAAAGCGTTTCAATAGTCTCTCTCTGTTTATTTTTCCTTCTTCTTTCAAGATTAAGCCTAGATCTTGTAAACACATCATAGTTAACATGAATAACACCAAAACTTAATTGACCTCACTGAGCAGGCCTTTTTAGACATTTATGTTTTCTATGCCGTACGTTGAGATCTAGTTGAGATCACGTAATGATGTTCTAGTTATCTGTTATATATACCTGTATGGCTAAAATAAATACTTAAGACAGCTGTTTGATAATTAAGGAGAGAGCAAGATCGAATCTCACTAATCTCGTACAGTCCACCCCACACAAAATGATTGCTTTTTTCTGATTATAGAGATCTAACAGGTAAAGGAGGAGGAGGAGGAAAAATGACTAGTGGAGCACCAAGCTGGGCAGACCAATGGGGAGCAGGTGGAATTGGTGCCTTGGAAGAAGATGACAACGCTAAATCCAAGAAGGACGCTGGCACCAACAAGAAAGCTGATGGTCTGGCCAAAGCCAAAGCTGCTGCTTTCGTAGGCCTACTAAAGATGAAAGTTGGTACTTCAAATGGCTTCAAATGGCTTAAGAACCAATGCCACAAAAAAATTACTACCTCTAGTAAATAAATTAGAGATCCTTTTACTTTTTATTCTCTACCCAAATCCCATAGAGTCTCCATGAGTGTGTTTCACTACCCAAATTCCAGGACACAGCTATGAGATTTTACTCGGGTGCAATTTGATTCTCTCTTATGTAATAGTACATGTAAAAAAAATTATTTTATCTTAAGTATTTTTTTTTGTTGAAATTAAATATGATATAGTTTTTTATAATAATTTGCAGCATATGCTGAACAAAAGATTAATTGTGCATATATACACACCCACTCTAATCATAACTCATCAATTTTTTAGGCGATAATGCTGCGTGAAAAACAATTATTGGGATGGGTGCATAATTGCGAGCAAATATGTTCTTACGTACAAAAATTCCATAGACACCCTTTTGCAAAGAGACATCACAAACATGAGCCATCCCTACCTTTAACTTTTGTCCACTTAGAGAACACTTTTAAGAATTAATTGGATGAAGACCAAGCAATGTGAAGGGTTTCACCTTTATTGCTTTCTATCTCCTATCTTTATCTTTCATAATTTTTAGGTATGCATAATTAAGCCTAATAACGTAAATTGCAATTTTTTTTGCTACTGTAAACAACTTAATTGCATTCAATTGAATACATTGCATAATGGTTTATTGAAAATCGAAAAAACCTAGCTTTTGATCAATGACAAATAAAAATACAAAATGAAAGGCCATTAAATATTTCATTCATTCCATTGCAACTGCAAAGAAACTACACCATAATTAAAATGCTTCAAGCAGCAATTGATCCCACTACTAAGTTCAAATATTGGAAAATCGCATTTAACTCGAAAACAAGCAATGAAAATATACACAATACAAGCTCTATTTACACAAGCATCAGAGCTTTTAGTCTTCGAAGGATCCAAAGGTGTTCTCTCCACTGTAAGTCATGTAAAGAAATCCATCTTCATCCTTGTTTTCCTCATAAATCCCAGACATTAAGGCAGCTGCAACGGTGAAGAATGAAATTAGACACAAGACTTCAGAATAATAATCATACCACCTACAATACATATATTGCAGCTCACCCGTGGGAGGTAGAGTGTTTTTGACAAAAACAAATATGGCCTTCTCTGCACTTAGCTTAATCCTTTTGCGAACAACATATACAAACTGCCCAACAGTCAGATCAGCTGGAACAAGGTATCTGCAAACCAAGCAAATGAGAAAACAGGTTTAGACATGTCAGTATTTGCTTAACAAGTGACACAGAACATTTGAAGTACAGAAAAAATTAGAACAATGTTTCCAATATAGGCCAGCTTATTTACTTTAGAATACAATATTAAATAATATAAAAGTAATACAAGTGTCCTAGCTCCCGACACAACATGGCCTTCCAAGTTTCAACAAGGGTGTAGCTGATTAGGTGGATGTCATTAACAAAGAACTTTGGGCATCCATATATAATTTGCAGAACTTGGATAATAAATTATTAACAGAGGCACATAATTTTCCAGTAGTAAAATTAAGTTCTTAATAACTTGCCCTTAAAAACTATAGTATCTCACCCTAGTCATACTCTAAGCATTTTGGAGGCTTGCAAGAGTCATTGAAGTGGATGAAATTGAACAATTGAGAAAATCAAGTTAAGGAAGAACAGGGAATAAAAACAAGTGTTTTCATGCAGAGGCTTTCCACCATGAAGAACCATAAACGGACAAAGGTTGATCAGAACTATGTCTACATATATGCAATCAAACATCTCAGAGAAATGTCATAATCGTGACTCAACAAATGGCCTGAAAGATGGTTGCCAGAGAAAAATGTTGAAAGCACAGAACTGTGTCATCTAAATAATCATGTAAATCAAGCAGCTGTGATGAATTAACAAATTAGTCATTTAGCATATCAAAATAAAAAATTAATACAGATCAGGGGATCAACATAGCAGTAGTAAACTAAAGAGCAAAGAAGAGTTAAGTAATGAGTTGTAACAGATGGGAAAAACCAGCTAACTTTTTCTTATCAATGTCAGGAATGTCGCTCCGTTCAGCCTTCTCCACAATCACCTGCATGACATATTTGCATTAGGATCAAAATCCAATTGAACTAAATAAAGGAAACAGTCTCTTAAGTACAATGATATTCTTACAGGAATTCTGTCTGGATACTTTTCTCTGATACGGTTGGCTTCTGCCTGCCTCCTTTCTGGTTAGTTAAAGGCCAAAACAATCAGAACAAAGTAAACAAAAATATGGAAGTTTAAAAATTTCCCCACAAGCCATACATGGCATTAACCTAGGAATATAAAATAGGAAGAAAATGAATGTCATAGTCTCATAGAACATAAAAAATCTCTATGAATGAAGAAATTACTAAAAGGATCAAAGCATTAAGCCTGCCCAGCCCAGAAACGTTCCAGCCACTCATACCAAAATTTTAAATTTATATCAAATAATGAAATTTGAGAATCATGTTGATGTAATAAAAGATTTCCCTTTTTGCCAATAAAAGGAAAGAAATCAAATATTCTTATATATATAAGATTTAACACATCCATATAGAACCATCACAAAAGCAAGTGGTGAAAGGTTAGAGTTCAACCCAAGCTACACCTCGATTCTAAAATACATCCAACTGAAAAAATAATAAATATCAAATTAGAAGCTAAAACATGTAAGAAAATCATAATTTCCTAAACACGAAAGCAAAATCACGAACAAGATCATATCTTGAACTACAAATACAACAATTAAAACAAAATAATTATGATTACAAGGGTATTCGTAATACAATTTAGCAAAAAGAAGAAGATATAAATGGTAATTACCCAGAGGATGTTCGAGCTTGAATGAGCATTTGGCCATTGTTAAAACACAGCTTCGGCTGCTCTCTGTGAATATCAAACATGGAAACATCAACACCCGGAAAATAACAAAAAAAAAACGCAGAAAACATAAAACACAAAACAGAAACAAGCTTTACAGAAATTCAACATAAGGTACCAAATAAGAAAGAAGAAAAGATTAGGGTTTTGAGGATTTGATTGGCGGGTATGGCGATGTGAAAAGAACAGAGGATAGGATCAAAATCAATTCAAATAGGAGAAGGAAATATTTAAGAGATTAGGTTTGGGGTGGGAGGATTGATTACAAATCAAGAAATCAATAAAAGAGGGAGGTTTCGTGAGTTTTTTAAAGAAGAGACATGGAAACAAATCCTTGCTTGAACCAAACACGAAATCTAATACTTTGTATATATGAATAGAATAATCTCCTAATCCTTTTTAATAGAGTTTGATTTGATTTCTACCTTAATAATGATATTTGTTGTGTTCCCGAACTGTATAAAAAAAGCTAATTTCTTCGGCCTCTCGCGTCAGCGATGTGGATTATTCCATAAAATGGTTTATATATTTATAGTGACTTCATCACTATAGTTGATTTTCTCGGGCTTCTGTTTCGGCGTATTCTAAAATTGGGCTTCTTGTCGGTTTACATATGTAACTTAAATTTAATAAATATATAATAATATTAATTATTATTTTAAAATTTTAATCTTATAAAATAAAATAAAATAAAATAATTTTTTTATATTTTTTTTTATAATTTAAAAATTAATGTGAAAATATTTTATAAATTAAGTTATAGAAATATTTTTAAAATAAATAATTAATTTATCATTTTAATGATTAATAAATATATAACAATAGTTATTTATGAAAAATATAATCCAAATATAATATAAACATGTTTAATTTATTATAATATTAAAAATAATTACATAAATTTATTTAATAAATAAATCAAATATAACATAACAATATATAAAAGTATTTAATTAATATTTTTATTATAAGTTATCCCAACAACATAAATGATAGATATGATTTGATTTAGTTGATTTTTTTAATTGATAAGAGATATAACATAATTTCACGTAAAAATAATTGAATTATACAAAATAATTATTTATAAAAAAATGTATTTATTATATGAACATTCAACAAAAATATGATACATATACAAGTGAAATGATCGAATACTCATTAAATAAATAATTATTAATTATATAAATTATAGCTCTTAACGTAATAAAAATAACTATATTATACAAAATAAATGTTTATAAAAATGTATTTATTATGTTAACATTCAACAAAAAATGATATAGTCATAAGTGAATTAATTAAACACTCTTTAAATAGATAATTATTAACTATATAAATGATCACCATTAATGTAATAAAAATAAATACATTATATAAAATAACTATTTATTCAAATGTATTTATTATATGAACATTTTGATATTTAACCACAAGTGAATCAATTAAACACTTATTAAATAGATAATTATTAACTATATAAATGATCGTCATTAATATAATAAAAATAAATAAATTATATAAAATAAATATTCATTTAAATGTATTTATTATATAAACATTTTTATATTTATTGTCATAAATAACTAACAAAAAAACATATTTATTATATGAATATTTTAGTAATTATTAACGTAAAAATATAAAAAAATAAAAAGCAGGGTGATTGTATACCAAACATTATCATATTTATATATAAAGATATTTATTATATAAATTTTTTGATATTTATTGATGTAAAAAATAAAATATATATATATAAAGAAATATATTATAAAAAACAATTATTTATTATAAATGTATTTATTATATATATATTTTTGTATTTATTGATATAAAAAATTAAAATATATATTTATTATTAAATATTTTGATATTTAATAATAAAAAAAGTGTGATGATACTGGAACAAATATTAATACTTTTTTATATAAAAATATTTATTATAAAAAAACAATTTCATATCACTCTTTTTATATATAAAGATAAAAGATATATATAATTGCATTTTGGTGCCCCATTTATCCTTCAGAAAATTCTATGACTAATCTACATAAAAAAAATCTCTCCTACACCGTCGCACCGTCTGAGTAGAGTCTCTCTCTCTCTCTCTCTCTCTTAGTGAGTTCTTTTATAACGCAAAAAAAAAAAAAAAAAAAAAAGTCTTTCTTTCTACAATTTCGTACAAGCCTCTTTATTACTCCTTGGTAGAATGCAAATGCCCAGAATAAATTAATTTTTTATAATTAAAATTTAAAAATTATTATAACATTATCATTGAATTTATTTTATTATTTTCATATCATTAAATTTTTGTTATTATTTTCATAACATTAAAATTTTCAAATATTACAAAAATATAATCAAATTTAATTAATTAATGTGAGTTAACAATAAGTTATATGTATATCAATAATATTTTTATAATATTTATAAAATTTAATGGTAAGTAAATAGTAAAAATAAATTTGATAATATTTTTGTAGCATTTATAAAGTTTAATAATATATAAATAATAAAATAAAATTTGATGTTATTTTTATAACAATATCTTTTAATTGTATAAAAATTTATTTATTCAAATCTATACGTTTTACCACTCGGGTAAGTTAAAAAAAATATTACATTTTTACAAATTTATGAATATTTTAATGTTTAAATCTTTTCTTCAAAATTTAAACTTTTGGAATGAATGTAGCCAAAAAAAAAAAACTTTTTGGAATGCAATTTTTTTTTCTTTTAAATAGATGGTACCACGTTTGCATACATTTTATATTGTACAACATTTTTTCTGGCAATTCTTTTAATAATTACTTTGAAGCATATGGCAATTTTTTTTCTAGCTAAAGCTTTAAAAATATGCATTTGTTTTTGCTACTGGCTTGTGGAATATGCATTCTCTTTATTTTCATAAGATTTCTTATATGTGCAACCTTCCTTACTATATACATGTGTCTTTCAATGAGAGTAGAATAAATACCTACTCATTTTTTTCAATAACATTTGTTTTCAATTTCCCTAAGGCAATCCAATTCGTATCATGAGATGAACTTTAAGTAAGTTTGATGGTTGAGATTAAAAGCTCATCAAAAATTAGTAGAGAATTTGCTCAATAAAGAACCCATATATATCCATCTATGTATGTGTGTCAAACTATCAATGTGGTAGAATGTACTATTAGTGAATCTTCTTTTAATCTTTTTTTTATTGATTTTTTTTTTAATTTTATTTATAGTAAAAGTTTTATTTAATAGTATAGAACTATGTAAATCATTAGTATAGAATAATATGGACAATTTAAAGATTGAGATTTAAAATTCAGTAAAAATCAATATAAAAAAAATCTGCTCTAAAATATATGATCTAGTAATTTTTTGTTTAAAAAATATTAAAATATATAAAATTAAAGTTGGTTTATTAATTCGTAAAGTTAATCAATATAATTGAATTGTTCATATATATTAAAGGAATGAGAATAAAAAAAATTTCTTCAGGCAATGTTCCATAAGTACCTTAGGAAACGATACTTATGCAACTTCATTCCTTTCCTGATTTTTATATATATATAGCTCTCTCTATTGCTGAAAAAGAGACCAAGTTAATTACAAGAAACCTCATCAATTTATAGTAGTAGGAAGATGGGTCACTCTTATAAATCTGCACAGTCAAACCAAAGAGGTGGTCATGAACATAACAATGAGGAGACAACAGGCTTGAAGAAAAAATGGGTAGCCATGGCTAAGGAACAAAGGTCTAGGTTCTACATCTTATGGAAGTGTGCTATCATGCTATTATGTTGGAATAATCAATATTGAATTATTAATTTGTACTATCTATTAAATTTCCGTTTAATATATTGTTTATATCTATTATTATGAACTACTGTTTGTGTTCATCAATGTACTTCTGCATTAAACAATTTGCTACATTTAGAATTGGTATGTGTGTTCAAAGAATGATAATTTAATTAACAAAAACAAGAAGGTATAGTGAAATAGTAAGTTAGAGTTAACTAGCTAGGGTTTTCAGAAGAAGGTGCAGTCTGGGGTTTTCACCTTCACGTGTGAGAACAGTCACTGCAGAAAGTAAAGTTATTTTCGTGTGTTAGGGAAGAGAAGGGAACAGTTCATATTTAACTCACATGAAGAGAGGGAAAGGGACAGCTCGTGTTTATTAGGTCACTTTGGTATGCCTATCTTCATATAACGGTTTGTCTATTTTTGTGTACTCATTATTGTCCTTTTCTATTATTTTATGCTGCTCCTGCTTTATTTATTAATTAGTTTTAAGTTAAACTTTCATTTCTATGTAAATTAACTAGTTCACACATGTTTACTCTATACTAATTATTGAATGAATTAAAAGTTTACGATGAATTAATTATACGATTATTTAATTGATTAAATTATGATACGGTAATTGATGTACGCATAATAAAAAATATTTTCTAAATTAATTAATGTAACTTCTTAATTAAAATTCAATCCACACATATAATTTAATATAAAAAATTAAATTATTTTATGTTGTTATTATTATTATTATTTTTGGATATATATGTTTAGTGTAAGAAAACTATTTTAATTTTTATAATTTTATATTAATTTTTGATTATCTTATACGAACGAAATTGTCTTTTTCTAACAATTTAAATCCGATTTAAAATCAATTCAAACTAATCTGAATTAAAATATCGAATTTTTTGGATTAGATAAAGTCGAATCAATATTAAAATTTATTTATAAATTATTATCATATATACTAACACGATATATACAACATTTAAATTTATATATCTCTAATGAAATTTATTATTTATAATTACAATTTAGAAAATCACAAGAATAAGAAGTATATTTGGACAATTATTAAATTATTATAGAGATTTAATATTTATTTTTATTTTTAAACTATAATAATAATTTTATATAATTATTCTATGTATAATAATTAAATGTAACACATTATAAAATAAAATATAATTATTTATAATTGAATAATAATTTGGTCCAAATCATATTGTAACGAATTATAAAATCAATCAATATGAATCTGATTCAAATCTGAACAAATTTATACTTTTATATCCAAATCCGATCGAATTACAAAATATTTCAATCCAATCCGATCAAAAATTGATTGAATACATCAAAATTTTCAATTTAAGATGATTAATTTGATTATTTGATAACTCTTAGTATGTATGATAAGGTTCAACTCTCCAAATATAAAAAAAAATAGTTTTTTCCTTAATGATTATTTGTATAATTAATATTTTAAACAACAAAAGGGAAAACTAATGCTTTAATTTGTAATCAAATAACAAAAGTATAAAATATGAGAAAAATTTATATATCACACTATGTTTACGATGAATCTCAAATAAAAAATTATCTTATCAATTATGATTTTAATATGTATATATATGATACGTAGTTATGTAAAATGCAAGTTCAAACCAACTTTTTATTAGCATGATGTAATAAGAAAAAAGCACAGAAGAATAAAAATGAAAGGGTCAATTGGGTGGGTTTTTTAACCCATAGGTATTTCTCAAATCTAAACCAAACCCAAATAACCTAAAATAATTCAGTGCAAATTGTCCCACGAGTTAGATCTCTTCAATTCATATCTAGCCGGAATCGAACCATTCATCTTTATAATAAAAAAATGCACATAAAAGAACTCACATCTCACCGATCTAATTCAACATGATAAAAAGAAAAGTAAGTAACAACTACCAAGAAAAGATCAAATTCTCATAGAAATCATCAATATCATCCTTCCTTCCAACAAGACCAGTAGGGAGACCGCTTCAATCCAAGCTACCTTGCTTAGTCTAGCCTTTTTATGCCCTCAACGTAGATTCAAAGTAGAGCTCGATCTACTATATCAAATACAGGGAGGAAATCAATAGACAGAAACAATCGGCACAAGACTTGAAAAGTATCCAGAGAAAACCGAAATTTCGGAGAATTATTAACAAAGAAATTGAAATAAAGCAACAAATACAAATATTGATACCGAAAATCTGAAAATAAACAATGTACCTGGTACGTTGGAGTAAAGTTATTTATCGCTGAATACTTTCGCCAGTTTTTACTGATAAATCTTTACAAAAATGAAAGCGCAACTAGCTTCAGATTGATAGGAATGAGAAAGTGACACCAACGTACCAGGAGATTGATGTAATGATCAGCATCGAAGGAATTGGTGTTGATGGCGTTGAGTGAGGTGAATTTGGAAGTTGAGAAGTTGCTGGAGGAAGACATTGAAGGATCTGGAGCGTAGAAACTCGATAGTAGATCACTCGTTCTCTTGACTTCTCATGGAACATTATTTTTGTTAAAAAAAATTGAATCCGGTATAATCATAAGTTATCTCTCTCTTAAATACTCTTTTAACGTAATATTAAATAATAAAAAAAATAGAGAGTACACATATAAGAATTATAATAAAAACTCTAAATCAATGAAAAATTACTTTCGTTCTTAATAATTTTCTCACACACCCAAAAGAGACAAAAAAGTTTTCCTCTCACTCAAAAAATTTTTATATAAATTTTTCTCTATTTTTAAGATGATCAACAATTAAAAAATGAAGATATATTTATGATTTTCAAATTCTCATTTAATATGTCAAATATTTCTTCATTCAATAAAATTAAACTATCTAATTTTTCTATTATTTATTCAAACAAGATTAGACGTTTTCATCTTTGATAATATGATAAGTCAAATTTTATATATTTTTTTAAATTAATCAACTCCTATTTTAACTAACAAACTTAATATTATTTTTAATCAATCACAACAATTTTCTCCCCAGATTCTTTTTCCAGACTCAAAAATGAAAAGCTTCATCTGGATAAAGATCGAAGAATTATGAAAAGATGAAATAAGACAAGCTGAATGTGAAACAGAGTATGTATTTAACTTTTAATGATTATCATTTTATATAATCACTTGGGATTTATATTTTCTCATTAGACATTTTACTTCTATAAACAAGAATTAGCACTATACTTGATTTATCAGAATTTAGTATGGATTAAAATTATCTCCCCAATTATTTGTTTATTTCTCACTTTTATTGGTCAAATCTCCAATTTGTCAATGTTTTTTCTCCTTTCTATATATCGATTTTACATCACTGATCTTATTAGCTTCATACACAAACAAGGCCTTCAGAAAAAAAAAAAATTATATGCAGTTTGCTCCAGTTATGATAAGTCGTGAAGTTAATTAATGGGTTAATAATTTATAGTATTAGGAAAAAAAATACGAATGTCTAGTACAGTACTTATTAAGCTAAAAGGAACGCGTAAAAAGGTTAACCAAACATATTAATTACACATTTGACAGCAACATTATAACTTATTACTTATCATAGAGCTCAGAGGCCATATCGGATCATAACTCAAAATATAGCCCCCACCATTAACAATGGGTGTCAAAAGTCAAGTAATCTTGTATGGCATCCATTGAGGTTGATCTCCATTGCTCAAATTCAAAAGTCCACAGCAGATCCTGCCTTTTCTTCTTACAGGTAACAATTCCATGTATATCTTTGTTTACATACATTACCTATACTCATCTACACCAAAGCTTGAGGACCAAAAAAAAAAACAGAAAAAAAGCACCCCATCTCTAGCGTGCTTGCTTTTTTTTTTATTTCAACTCAACTAGTCAACTGTATATTTCCTTTTTTATTTATGCCTGCAATCAAAACTACACATCTCTTAGAAGCTTTTATTCCATAAAGCACTCTCGTCTTCACCACATCTCTGATGAACTTCCATGATTCTCTCAACGGACCTGCATATCCCGCTACACCTCCAATCAAAAGTAGCAATACATATGTTGCCTGCCTGAGCCCTCAACTCACAGTCTGCAAAAGCAAAATCCATCACAAACTCTGCATCACTTGTCTTCGGTGGGCAGCAAGCCTTAGAGGCTGTCCAAACAAAACAGCTAAACTGTCGACGCATGAATTATAAGAACATGACACCACATACTTAATCTTCTAAATACCTTAACCAAAATGCAACCTCCAAATAATGTTTAGGTATTATCCATGAATAATGTAATCGTATTCAGCTAGATTAGTGCCTTAAACTCCTTAGAGCACAAAAGGAGGATAACAACAAAAATAATGTTGGATATCAAAATTGATAATTGAGAACCTCATCATTATTCATCACTAGTATTTCAAACCGAAATCATATAAATCCCAGTTTCTTCAATGTAAAGCACCACAGATATAGTTATCATAAGACCCTTAGATCTTTTAAACTTTTAACAAAAATCTCATTCATGACATGAAATGATGGCAGCTAAGGAAAAAGGAGAATCAGGAAGAAGAAAACAGCAGAATAGTTTCCAACTGACCCGGTGGGGTACCACAACAAAGCCTCCTATCATCAACATGCTCCACATCTAGACCAATAAGCCAAGATCCAAGTGAAACATCTTCGTTAGCATATTTGTGCAGCACATTCCTGACGATTCCATAACCATGATTAACATTTGATTAGATGCCATTTTCGGATCAGAGTAACTTAATATAAATCTCAATAGCTAAGTCAAAAGAAGATAGCTTCTACAGAGATGAAATTATCATAGCAGAATGAGAAACAAACAGGGTGAATAAAGACTAATTGAAAACTTACTGATTCTGTGATATATATGTGGCCAAATCTTTTGAGATGGCATATAATTGTCCTGTAGCATGACGGAAGTACTTGTTTCCCACCTCACCAAATTTCCAAAACTCTGGTTCATGATATTTCACACCCCTATATCATAGAAAACTGAACTTTAAGCTACCTTTCTGCTATGACAATAGTACCAAAGTAAAGGAACAAGAGATGACTTTCTTACTTTCGAGCTAGGACAGGACCAGACTTCATGCACCCAACATAAACCCAAGGTTTCATACGGTGACCAGCTAGGGTCATTGCTAATGTTCCTGTAGTACAGGAAAGGAAAGAAACTCAAAAAATGCAAAAGGAGAAATGTGATCATAATAGTAATGATTAATATCCGAGAGAAATTCCCACATTATTTGTTTATTCATTTGGTTATGAATTGTAGGACAAGTTCTTATTATGATGAAAAGATCCTAGTTACCTACAATTGTAAGGCTAGATACTATCTAGTTTTTCTACATTATTTGAAGAGCAGTACATAGTAAGAGCAAGAAAAGGTTGAGTTCAACAGTGAATTCGATGTTTACAAACCACATGATAGATGATCAGATATAACTTACCTAAGTTGACATGAACGTCATCGTCTACTTTGATATAAAATTCTGAATCCCACAAGGCAACAGCAGTGTAGAAATACGTTTTCGTTTTGGCTGATAACTCTAGATAACCCTCAACATGGTCCTGTTCATATTATATGTACAGAAAGATGTGAATGTCTAAAGGATTATTCTTTATTGGCCTCTATACTGAGAAAAAGTCTACAAATGAACTTGAAGCGTTATTTAACAAAATGAAATGGACAAGTAAATCCCCGGCCTCTCTATATAAAAAATAAAATAATGAATCACCAGCTTCAAGAAGTCCTTATGCATAAGATCCTCTGCTTCAATAGCCTTATCAAGAATACCACCGGATTTGGAACTAACAAGTAACAGCAAAAGAAAAATAATTAATATATATTCTTACCATCTATTCGATCACAATTATCACCTAGTAAATTCCATGTCTAAATAATCGGCTAGATTGAAAGAAATCTAGATATGCATAGCTTTACAACACTTCACTAAATATATCAACCAGGAAATAATACTTAGTTAAGCACTAGTGGCAGATGAAACATGTTTTCCACTAGATAATAGCTTTAAGAAATGTATCAAATCTCACCTATGACCAATAACAAAGCGTATCACTATGCCTTTCTCTTCCTTCAACTTCTTCATTTTCTCACCTAGTAAATCATTTGTCAATATTATGGCTGCATTAAGAAATTGAATTAACATATTAAAGAAAACAAGGCCATTTGATGAACCTTGCGGCATCCAAGTTGCACGAATTGAATCTCTTCTTTTTCGGCTACTAAACGCCGTATTTATTCCAATAACCATGAAGTGTTTTCTTTTTCGAGTTGATTCAACAGCCTTCAAGCTTCCCGCAATAGGATTTGTTTTTGCTATAACATCGCGCCCTGTCCTAGCAGCTGCTAATTTCATCTCTAAATCTTCAACTGTACTGTTAAGCATCCTGCATTCCATACAAAGAAATATATTATCTCCAATTCTAATCAATAAAAGACTGGACACCAGTACAAATTAGTAAGGCAATACAACTTACTTAATGACCCGTTGGGTTTCGGAGTCTTTTGTGAGACTTTCATTAGATTTATCTTTTATAACCTTTAAAAATGAACCAAAAGTCAGAATACACACGCATAACAACAGCATGGAAAGTCAAAAATAGTTCTTTGAAGCCCACTCTAAATAATTCTTCAGCTAGCAAACTCAGTCACCTACTTGTTTAGAAATATTTATCACTAACAAATAATGACTTGATTAGAAATTAGAGAAATAAACTTACAAGTTTTTTATGACAGCCTTCAGACGCTAACTTTATATGTTGATCACCTCCAATTTCAGGTTTTTTCATAAAATCTGTAGCTTCAGGTACTATCCGGATCCTGACATAAATTATGATTTTTATGCCAAGCCAAATTTTAACTATAAAATGTCGAAAAAAACATCTACCTGAGCCACAGTAAAATTTACGAGCAAACAGCATTTATAGCCATTAGACAAGGAAAAAAAATCTTTAACGAACAAACAAAGTTACTAAAATAAAACAGTTCCTTGTAGCTGAATCACAAAAAGGCATATAAAAATCGAAAATTAAGAGTAACTAGCAACATAAATGAGAAATCCAATAAAGAAAACACCTGTTAGTGAAAAACATCCCAGCACAGAAGCAGGCAAACCATAGCAAAAAGGCCCAATATCTTGACATAATATTCCTCGTAGCTGAATCTCCTTTGCTTTTCACCGACATTTTGTTATTTCTTTTCTCTCACTTAGCCGATTTCATAGAAACTAAAGATTACATAAACTAGTTCTAGGACCCAGAAAAGCTTACCTGGTTAGGTTTTAGACCCAAATGCCAATGCTCATCTTTCCGATTGATACACTCTCTGTCCTCTCCAAAGGAAGACAAGTAGTGCATGGAAGGAAGATACTCGTAATTACAGAAACAGTCTCTTCATAAATAATAAAACGTTCTTTTTTCGCTTCTATGAAGATGGATTGTTACTGCTTCTCTCTCACGGTGAACTGGTAATGACAGTTTCAAGTGCAGAAGGCCAAACTTCGGATCCAGTGCTTCTGCTTTGATCCAAAGTCCAAACATCGATGGGTCCCAACTCCAAGTGTCTAGCTCAGTACCTATTTACTGGCGACGAGTTTCATGTCGGAATTTGTGATATATTTTAAAATTAAAAATATTAACAAGACATAAAAATTTTATCCATATATTTATTATATTAATAATAATTTTTATTATTTTTATCAATATATTTATTATATTAATAATATAAATACTAACACACAAATGAGAAAATTAGGCTTTGAGCAAATAGCAAGATTAACAATTTAAAATATATAACAATAAAAATATTATAACTAACACTATTTAATATTGTTCTCAATTTAAAATAAGTGTTATTTTTATTGATATGTATCTTAAAAATACTATTTTAAATTATTTTAAACATAAAAAATTAATTATTTTTAAATAATATAAATACAAATTTATATATTATTAAAAAATCATATTAACATTTGTAACTCAAAATCAAATATGTTTTATTTTTTAAATCACAATGACTTTTATTAATGTTAGAAGAAAAACGTATAAATTGTATAATATATCCTTATTGTTAAAGACAATTTTTATCATTATAGTAGAAAATATAATGTTAGTAATTTATAATTTTATATAACAATTTTGTATTTTAATATTTTTAAATTAAAAATATTATTATAATATTAACAAAAATTACTATAATATTATTTTTTAATTTTTATATGATAAATATAATCAATTAATTTTATTTTTAATCCTTTAAAAATATATATATACCATATATTTTTAATATATATTAAATATTTTTTTTGTTATAAAAAATAATATTTATACTCTTCGTGGTAGGGAGTTAAAAATCTCTATATTATGTTATCCACTTAATTGTAAAAAAAATGTATAGAGATCACATAATCTTTTAGTTTTAAAAGAATAAGTAAATAAAAAATAAATTGTATTATTGTATTATTTTTATATTAAAATATAATTTTAAACATATTTTAATTTAAAAATTATTAAAATAATATATTTTATTTTTAATTAACTCAATTTTTAAAATTATAAAAATAAATGATAGAAATAATTTAATTTAAAAAATCCCTACATCCCCACAATCTAATATTACTAATTGTTATATTAATTTGCATCTAAAGGTTATAATCGGAACTAAACCCATTAGTTCTGTCATAATTTAACTATCAGTATTAATGAGGTTTTTTTTCGAAAATATATAAAATAATACTTTAAAATTTTATAATAATAAAAATAATAATTTAATAATATTAAATGAATTTAATTTTAATGGTGTTTTATATAAAATTAATTTAAATATTGTAGTTTAATTTAAATAGTATTTATGCATTTAATGTAAAATTGTAAATTGAATTTTTTAAGTAATTTATATAATTTTAAAATTAATACTCTTATTATTTTAATTTTTTCTGTATTGGCCCACCAAGTTACGACTATTTTTGGCTTTATATATATATATTGTGAAAAGTTTTACTAATAATTTGAGTTTGGAATGCAAAAAAATCAATGATTAGTTACCTTTATCTTTTTAGGTCCGGATTCCGGAAGTTTACAAGCACTTAAGCCTGAAGGAATGTCATAATGGGATAGTGAGAAACGAGATAAACAAAAGAAGTGAAATTGACTCGAGAATAAAAATATCGCGGAAATCGTCGGTGTTAAAATGTTTTTTATAAAATATATGTAAGAATGTTTATATATATATATATTCCGTTATTAAAATTTAATATTTATATTGATAGATTAAATTATAATAAAATTATTGAAAATATTATTTAAATATATTTTTTAGTTAAAATATACTTAGATATGATAAATATTATTATTAAAATATTGTTAAGATATAACTCAAATATTGAACAAAATATCAAAAAAAAATTATAAACAATTATTTAAATTAAATTTTTATCACTTTTACGAGAGATAATATATTTTTCTTTGTTTATAATATGTTTATTATATATATAAAAAAAATTGATAAAAAAAAACTTATATCATATATTAATGTGTTTAATGTGCACTTAAATAAAGTAATATATCCAACTCAATTCTCAAGTAAAAAGTAAGTATTAATGTTTTATTTTATACTTTTTTATATTATAATTATAAATATTTTTAAAAATAAATAATGAATAAAATTTATTTTAATACTGTCGAGATTTATATATTTATAATAGTCGATACAATGAGATATTTTATTTAATTATTTTAAATATTTTAATTATATAATATTTAATAAAAATATTTTTTTTATATAATTTTTTATTTAAGTATTTAAAAATATATGTATAAGTAATTAATTGTTGTAATATTTTATAAAAATTTATAAAAAAAAAATCAAATAGAATTTCAATAATTTTTGTTAATTTTTTCAAAAACTTTGTCCACGTTGATAATATATTTAACCTTTTTAAAAAATTATATTTTCACGGCCGATATTAATATTCTAAACCTTTATGTTGAAAGTGATGTCTTTATGGGTAAGGTGGGATATCGGTAAATCTCATTTTTTTATTTTTAAAATATATTCATAGTTAAATTTTAAAATTATCAAAAAACACCCTTAATAAATTTTAATTAATATAAAAAATATATTAAAGATAAAATAGTACTTTTAATAATTTTCAAAATTGACAAAGTATGATATAAAAACAACAAAAAAGATTGTGTGATAATAACCTAACCTTTTAACTATTTATATAATAAACTTGAGAATTTTTTAAAATTATTTTCGCATCTAATCATCTATATGCAGGATGTATTGTATTCCACCATCTCATAATTGTATTGTAGTGCCAATTATGATTATTTTAATTGATATGTTAAGAGAAACAAAAATGTTATGAAATTTGTTTCAAAGTAAAAACATGGTTAGAAAATTAAAAAGAGACTTATCTCAAATAGTATTATCTTTTGTAAATTTAGTCTTAGTGTCAGAAAACCTTCAAGCATGAAAGAGAATTATACATTAATTGTGGTGCTACCTGCTTACTAATTTAATTGATGGTAGTTTAAAAAATTAATATGGAGTTATTTTAAAAATAAATAAATTATTTTATTTATCCTTTAATTCATTAATCTGAATCATGATATATGATTTTTCAAAATAAAATCATCACATCAATCTACAAACATTCAACACAATATTGCGTATGTTATCACACATAAAAATGATATTATTATCACAATTAAGTTCATTTTATTATAATAAATTTTTATTAATAATAATTATAATATAATTAATAGTAAAAGTATAGATAATTTATAATAATGAAAAAACTTATCCTAACAATATCTACGGTAAATAGAAAATTCTGATAAATATAATTTTTCATTAATTAATGGAGTCCGGTAGCCATATAATCCACTAGATGGTAAGAACCCATTTATGTCACAAAATGACACTTGTTTTGTTTTAAGGAGGCAAAAGGAAAGGTGGTGAGTATGCAGTGGTCCATAAAACAATTGGAGTATGGTCATCATGAGTTGGGCATGCATTAGGAATTTAACATTAAAATCAAAATAAATATAATTAAGATGGAGAACGTTATGGTTTATTTGGTTTTTTAGGTAAGGTCCTATATATCCCGTACCTTTGTTTTAAAATAGTGTTTTTAAGGTTTTTTTTTTTAAATTTATTTTGAGAAGATGCTTTTAAGTTTGTCAAAAATATTCAAACTTTTTCATTAAATATTACATAATAATAATAATAATATACATTTTTAATTTTTAATTTTTACATTGCAGTAAAAAAAAAGTGTAAGAGAAACGACAAAAGTGCAAAATAATAATTAATATAAAGATACTGATGCTAAAAGCAGATAAGCTTGAGCCAGTGACGCTTGACATGAAGATTAACTAGTTTCTTTTCAATATTTCAAACACACTGATATTGGCGTGTATTCTATTTAACTAAAGAAAACACAATTTCCACTTGAATACAAGACAAAATCTCAGAGGCTGCCAAAACTTTTCCTCCTAAAAGATAATTCGAAAAGAGGAAGCTCTGATTTGTTACAGAAAGAGTAATAAACTAATATACTCTATTTCATTACATACTATAATAATACTTATTCTGGCATAATCAAACAAAACATAAAAGATCACTTGGGGGTAGTAGACTAGAGTAGATTCATGCTTCATGAAGATAGTGGAGGATAGTGAGGAGTGAGTTTGAAGGCATAATATTAATTACTCTAAAAACCCAGTTTTTGTCAAAATGGCATTTCTAACTTTGCTAAGATCTCTACCTTTAAGAGTCCTTCCAATTCCTTCATAAACAGAGAAAGATGAAATCTGACTCCTTGCAAGATTTCTAGCTATCCATTCATGTGGAGGAACCATATCATCACCATCACCATCAACATCATCACCATCATCAAGAACATGATGATCATTATACTCTTCACCATCCTTACTAGCAATACCATCATTGTTAATCAAAAATCCAACCTTTGTATTTTTCATATAAATCTTTGACCAATCAGGAATGTCCATTGGAGCTGAAGATTGTTTTATCATCTTATTAGCTTCATGTGTTGTTGTTGAAGGAATATTAACCCTTGAGATCATTCTTGGAGAGCTAGAGGTAAACCATGTAGAAGAAGAATCAATAGGGTAGTCTCTAGACTTCCTCATGCTTGTGAGACTTGAATCTTCACTTTCCTTCTCAACTTCCCACACATCATCTTCTTCCAAATCTTCATTTTTCACAGATTTCCCATCAAAGTTACTTCTTTTTTTCATTATACCGTTACAATCTTCCATTACTATCTGCTCTAAAGCACCAAAAATTCAAGTCAGTTTTACTTTTAGCAAAAAGCCTAAGTACACATAAACATAAATTATAGAGAGCGTGAATGAGAGCAAAGTAAAACAAACACCTTCTTTATAACAAGTGGAAAAAGAAAAAAATGAATTTGCTTTTATTATTATTATTATTATTATTATTTTGGGGGGTTGCTATAAGATAAAGAGAGAAACTGATTTTTTTATGTGGGGAATAAAAAAGCAGAAAGTTGAATAAGAATAACTTAGGAATCTACCTTGCCTTTATTTCAATACCTTCCAAAAGAACCTGTGCTTTTCAAATATTTCTCAAATGGGTGGGTAGTGAGCTATAACTCCAAAATACTGACTAGGACAAAGAAGAGAAGCTGTGAAATTAAAACCCTTTTCGCTGGGTCTGAAATGAATACATTAAAAATAAGATCACAGATTTCAAAAGTTCAGAACGATGCTCTGCCAAAAAAAAAAAAACAGGGGATGAAAAAGACAACAAAAGCAGAGGAAGACAGAAGTGCATGAATTACATACTCTTTATGGCCATATGAGAATCCTGGTACTTAAATCAAAGTGAAAGAAAATAATGGGTTTAATGATAATTAAAATCGCCTAAGAAAAAAGAAATCATCAAAATTGTAAAAGATAAACTAATAGTAAAGAGCAAGAAGAAGAAGAATGAAGAAGAGTATAAGGCTAAAGGCCTTATCCCCAACTCACAAAGAAACATAGCATTTTCTATTTATACCAACAAGAATGGCAAAGAATCACTGGTGTGACAAGTGACAAATGACAAATGACTCTTGATATGGGGGCAAACACATTGCATAATAGTATATAGTATTTAACTAATTGTGAAAGCATAATTGATATTGCTCTGTTTTATTAAATAATATCAAACAATTGTTTTTTAAAAGGTTAAAAAAAAAAGTAAAAAATAGATTTTGATTGGGAAAGGTGGAGAAGAAGGATTGGCCTGACCAAAAACCACACTGATTTCCGTAACCTTATCCTCAGCTCCACAGAACAGCTAAGTTTGATTCAGCGTCACAGCAGAGAAAGGACTCTCTTTCTATTTTATCTCTGTTAGATGTGCACAGTAGTTTGGTTTGTTTAAATGTGCCTATTTTATCTCTCTTTCAATTTTTTTTAAAGAGTCCTTTTTCGTTAAGATTTAACGTTCTCTAATTCGTTACTTTAAAAAATATTAAAATAATATAATTGATTTTTTCAAAATTAAAATAATAAATAATATTATTGATAATTTAATAAATCAAATATTCTTCTATCTCTTTTTTAATACATTTTTTTTATAAGCTAACTAAATTATTTTTAAAGATATTTTTATCAATTGTTTTTTAAAATTTACATTAAATACAACATGAAAGTAGTAAAAAAAAATGAGGTTGTAATAATTTCATCCGGTTAAAAAAACACAAGAATAATCAATAATATTACGTAGAAAAGAGTGGTGGGTTTGTTTGGTGAGGTGAGGAAAAGATATTAACTTATTGTTACTGAACTTTCGTCTTATCTCTTCATTTTCAATGCTTCCTGGGTTTGGGGATTATTGTAATTTGCAGAGAAGAGAGATAGAAGTTGTATAATATAGGTCAGGTTGGGTGGGAAGTTGAGTAGTCTTCTCAAACTCAGGTCTGGAATGTTAGCCAAAAAAAAAAAAAAAAAACTCAGGTCTCTGGAAGGTCTGTCTGACACTGACCAAAGAGAAAACCCTAGGGTCAGTAAGTAAAACTTTACAATACAACTAGAATTAAAAATATATGCTTTTTATCTCAAATTTTACAATACTTTTTGTTTATTACCACCCTCATATTGGGTCGTTCTAGATTACCACACTTAATTGTGATTTGACTTATTTGAGGTTTAAAAATCAGGATTTTTTTTTCTTCTTCTCTTTTTGGTTAATTTGTGATCATTTTAAAAATATACGTAGAGTTGTATACATAACTGGCCTGAAATGCAATATTTTATAATTAACTAATAATTTTTTTCATAAATTACTTAAAAAAAATACTGCAGTGTATTTATTAAGGATTTTTTGTATGTGTATATTATTTTTATATTTACAAATTATAAAAATATTATAAGTGTCCATGCTCTTTGAAAAGGTATTTAAAAAGAATAGAGTATATATAAGTAGCTAACCTTATCTACATATGAAGAGTTCTCTCTACAAAGAAACGTGCGTATGGCCCAAAAAGTTTCATTGGTAAATACGAAAAACAACATTAATTTGATGTTATGTTGCATCCAACTGAAATCAAAGTTCATTTTTAATCATAAATAACAATCAAATATACGTGTTTTACATTAAAGAAAAATAATTCTTACAATCACACAATGTTGTCATGGTTGAACTATGAGGTATAATATTACATATATATATATATATATATTAATGTATCATATTATGTATATTAGTAGATGATCTGCATTGATTTGATTTTTCTATATCTTTAAAATTATATATTTATAAATTTAAAATGATATTAGAGTGAATAAAAAATTTAAATTTAAATACCATCTAACAAATTTTTTTATAAAATATTTATCCCAAATATAAAAGTAAGTTAATGATGTTTATAAATGATTATAGCTTAACAAGTGTAGCATGAGGGAACTCATTTTAAATTTGTTGAGGTTGTATTGTTAGTGATTGTGTCGTCAAATTTTTCAATAATTGTTATTTTTTTTAATTTATTATTTTGATTTTTACGTTTAGTTTTATTTTATTTTTTAATTATTTCTTTATTATCTCAATTAATTTTTTTGAAGTATTAAATATCAAAAAAATAAATATATACATAAGTTCAATATATATTAGATACAATTAATTTTAGTCATCATACTTTAAGTAGCAACAAAGGAATTGAGAGCATGTTAATGCAATAAGTAGATTTAAAAGTTAGAAACACAAGTATGATTCATTTTCTAACGAATACAATATAAAATGATGATATCAATATAAAATTTTCTAACACGTATTGACTTGTAAAATGCAATTTTAATGCATGTTTTACTTGTTATAACTTTATTTTCAAGTAGATTTAATTTGGTTTTCATTGTTATGCTTTCATATTATTTCTTTATTTTGTCTCTATGCTCTATTTTAATTTTTAAAATAATTTAAATTAATGCATATTAATCAATAATTTTTTTATCTGTAAATAATATATTTTCTTGATAAAGAATATTATTAATTCTACTGCAACTCAAATGAATATGGAAACCATACCAACTAAGAAAATAAATCATGATCACTTGCTAAAAAATTAATGAATTTTAATAGACAAGTCATTATTATTAATTATTGTTTATTTACTTTATTTTTAAATCTTTATTGTATTCTATGGTTAATAAGAATAATAATATTAATTAAGTGATTGAAATATTAATATTTGAATAATGATAATGGTAAATAATTAAGCATGTGCTTTGGTATGAAATGTAAAGAAATTTTTCTCCCGTGTTATTTGAACGAGACTCCCACCAAGGTGCAATGAAGTGCTTAATAGACTACTAATTGGATAGTTCGACATCACATATTTCAAAATCTTTGATGATAATGGATGAAAATAAATGTCATATTAGACCAAGTGTTTTATGAGAAGAAACCTATTGATTTATTTTCTATCCCCTTTCACTTTTATATATATATATACTTAGTTAAGGATAATGATAAGGTAAGAATTAGTTATATGGATTGTTAATATGTTAATATGTTTATATGTTTTTATCTATATTTATTTTTATTTTGTTAGTTTAATATGTTTTAAGATTAATATATTTTAGATAACATAATTTTTTTCATTTTTAGTATTTATTTATTGCATTTCTTATGATATTTATGATTAATAGATAAATTTAAAAACAATCACATGTTTTTCTCTTTGTGTTTTTGATAGCTAGATGAGATTAACTAAACAATGTTAGATTTAAAATGATAATAGAGATTAATAAGATCTTGACATATTTCGTAAATAAATGTAACTTTAGGATAATTTTGTACAAAACTTGTATGCAAAATAGCTAAGGTAGATAGAAACTTTTTGTGCTTGAATTTGTGAGTAGTATTGTGACTTCCTTGAAACCTTGCTGTATTTTTATTGAATAATAAAAGGAACTAGAGATTTTCTTTGAACTTAACAATGTAAATGCTAAATATTTTTTTAAAAATAATGAAAGTAATATAATTAACTTTTATGGTTAGATTTTCTTACCATTTAAGGTTAGGTGAACCAATTATTTGTATACATTTATTAACATTTGAACCAAACATATTGAACATATCCTATAATTTAAGAAAAAATGGAATTATAGAAAAATATAATAGGTTCTATGAAAAAATTAAAATAAGATTTAAGAGTGTAAATTATATTATAACTTATTAAATATACAACATTTATAAAATAATCACCGCTGAAATATGTTGACATGTATATTTAGATTTTAAAAAATAATAATAAGAGATTAAACTGAAAAAGAATATAAAAAATGAATCGTATATTGAAATGATTAACAAAATAAAGAAAAAAAAAACAATAAAGATACTAGCATCCTAAACATTAAATCGGATCCTATTTTATTTTGGTCTATGAATTTTGATTTTTTTCTTCTTTTTTTCATTAATATGATGAACTAATAAATTTAAACATATTACAACCAAATGAAATACCTTTTAATTTTTTTAAAAAAAATTGAAAAATAAAGATGTAATTTTAGCAAAAAAAACAAAAAAAACTACAGTAACAATTTACTAGGAGTGAAAATTGAAAAACAATGGAGTTCATATTCTGGTAAGGAATATAATTCATCTCGTCTATATATCTTATTTTATAGGATTTATTTGGGGAAATGATTTAACAGATATAGCAATTGAGAGTACAAGAGACAAATAAAAAAAATTGTATAAATTTGATTACAAAAATAAAATAATAATTTATTACAATAATTTTTATTTTTATTATAATAAAAATATATAAAATATTTATATTATAATTATAATTTAATATCACTATAATAATTTTTTTAATTATATTAATAATTTATGGTGGGAATAATATCGCTATCTTAGAAATAAAAGGAAATTAAGGGTGGAAGAAACCGGGTAATGAAATAATGGTGGGTCACAGTAGTCTAATATTTTTTATCAATCTAATTAATAAAAGATAATAATATTAAGTAGCTCTATTCTTAAAAATTATTTTTATTGATATTAAAATAAAAATATATATTTAGGCATTAAATTATAAGAAAAAATTTAACATCTTAATATTATTATTATTATAATAATATAAGAAAAAAAATTACTTTATTTAGAGTACTAATCAATTATTACTTTTAAATTAAATTATCGATAATAAAATATTTTAAAGAAATTAATAATTTATATTATGAGAATATTTTTAATAAAAATAAAAATAAAAAAATACAATCTTCGCTAAATTAAGAAGGGGAAAACAAACTTACAAACTCGGCAAGAAAGGAAAGAGACATTATATCCTTCCCTATATAAAAAAGTCTCTAGCCAGCTATCTCTACAAATTAAAAAGAACAAAGACGGTTATCAGAAAATATCAAAACTTTAGTGGTATTCAAATGCTTCAACTGTTCTTTGTGGTGGGGTTCTCTGCAGCGCCTTTGACGCTGTACGTACCGCCGATTCGAAGCTTCAATGTTTTTGTGTACACTATCGAAGATCTTCTTCGTCATAACACCATTTATACTCTTAGAGCATACCCTCTTATACGCTTTGCTGTTTCACGTCTCTTAAATTCCCTTCTTCGTCTCTTATCCAGGTAGAATTTCTTCTCGTTTGCTTTCGATTCGATTTCTACCAATAGGAACAGACCCCTATTTTTTATTATTTTATTATTATTTTTTGCATCAAAAGAGGAATAAACTTTGAAACTATTTTATGTACTATTGTTTCTGTATCGGCAGGTAATTCTGGTTAACTAATACGAGTTTTATTAAATTTGTTGTTTCTTTTGGTGTTTTTTATTTAATTTAATGGATATAATTAGCTATGGTAATTTATTTAATAATTTATTAAACATTGAAATGAAAAAGAAGACTACCTGATTATAATTATTTATTATTGTTTATTGTATTTTTTTATTTTTTAAAAAATAAATACTTTGTTTTGATAATAGTTTTTATTATTAAAAATAGTTGAAAAATTAACTTTTTTGTAAGTTTAAATTTATAAAAAATTGCTTATAATATTTGTATATATTTATATATTTTTTTATAAATTTTAGTTTTATGTTCTATATTAAACAAATATTATTAGTAAAGAGAGAAAATTGTAGGGGTGTGGACAAATAAAAAGAGACTATTGAGAGAGACCTGAAGTGAGAGATAATTGATATTATTCATTAATCAATGTATCATGTAACAAATGAGTTTAATAAGCAATACAAATACTATCTAAAATAACAAAAAGGCTCGAGTACACGTAAGAACATACCAATGCATTTGTTTTGATAATATTATTAAATAATTTTTAGTGTTAGTTTGTATCATTTAATTCTTGAATTTATTTTATTTAAATCATTTTATTAGTTTTTATTCAACATATCACACTTTATATAATTAAATATAGATAGATTTAAAATAATTCATATAATTATATAGTATATCTATTACTTAATTATTTAAATTATTTTAAATGTATCACTTTATTATCCAAGTTATTGTAAATAATATCGTTAAATAAAGATTAATAGAATAATGTAGCGAAAAAATATAATAATTGAGTGATATAAATGAAAGAAATAAATTAATGGTATAAATAAAATAAATGTAATAATTTTATGATATTTTTACGAGTTTATCCAAAAATAATTTGCATCAAGTTGGTGTAAAACTATATTTGATATAATTGTTTATTATATGTTAAGAAAAAATAGGTTCAACTATATTAATTAATTAAAAATTATGTGATGTCATGATATTGTAGGTGAATAAAATTTAAGATTAATGTAATTTTTTTTTTTAAATGTCTGATAAAAAATAAAGAAAAAACAATTTAATTGGTGTGAAATACTTTAAAATTGAAAAATAATACATCTTTAATTAATAATAAATTATCACATTAATTATTATTTCACACCAATATAAGGCATTTAAAAATATTCCTAAAACAATGCACCAATGACAGCTCAGCTGCTGTTATACCAACAACTCATGGTATAGTTTATAATCCACCAGATGACATCTCATGATATCGGAATCAGCTGCATCAACTTTGTTATAATTATATATTTATTGTTATAAAAATATCAATTCCCAGAAACAATGATTTTTATAAAACTTAACGGTATATAATAAATTGATGCTTTCCATAATTAGTTATATAAGGTATAGATTTGAAATCATAATCCCTTTTGCAATGAATTGAGTGGCACCTGAGTTCCAGTATTTTAGAGGAGTTTAATTTTTCTTTTCTCATCTTAGAGGTTATCAATGAAAAACAAATGTTGAATGGAAAGGTCTTTGCCACTATACGAATGAGATTTAGTCTAATTAGATATAGTAATTTGTATCTTAACATTGAATTCAAATTAAAGAAATCAAATTAAATTTAGTTCAAATTTAAACTATCTTAAATAATTCAAAAAAATATTTGTTTGATTTGAAAAACAAATTTAAATTATCGAATTCATCTGATAATATAATTAATTTGAATTAATGTAAATCTTAATATGTCAAATATTTTTGGATTGATTAATGTTAGACTAATGTTTAAACTTGTTTAAGTAATTTTCGTATATAAATATAATATATATAATATTTAAATTTTAAATTAATATATTTTTAATAAAATTTATTATTTATAGTTATAATTAAAAAAATCAATAAAATAAGATGTATGCTTGAATAGTTATTAAATTATTTAAAGATTTAATATTTTTATTTATTTTTAAAATTAAAATAATAATTTAATTTAATTAAAACATGTATATATTTTAAAATAAAATATACATTTATTTATAATTCTTATAATAATTTAATGTAAATCGAATAGTAACGAATTATAAAATATATTCATTCAAATTTAAACAATTTTTATTCTTTCTTAACCAAAGTTAATCCAAGTATGAAATTTATCAATCAAATATCATCAAAATCCAACTTACTAGTGATAGATCTAATCGGATTTTCAATTTAACTAGGTTGACTGAATTATTTAGAGCACTCCTGTGGTTAGGTAGATATTTTATGCTAACAATTGAACGAATTTCGAGTCACTTCATTCTATTTACAAAATTAGTTAGGTTACACTCACTAGGTGTTAGGCAACTTAGTCTTACTACAAAAATTTATGCAATTGAGATGAAAAGCTCTTTCTCTTCCATTTGACCAAACTAGAAAAGAACGGAGCAATATACAACAAAATTTCTGTACATAACCCTTCTTCAGAAAAACTTTGACTTCAATTTGCTTCTTGACTTCCATGAATTCCATATGGTTCTTTCATTCCCTTTTCACTTTCCCCTTTACTGATTTGACAGTGAGAGTGGTAAGGTATCGAAACAGTCATTATTTAGCTTTGTAAGTGTAAGAAAGAGCCAAAAATCTTCAAGCTCGAAAAACATAACAGAAGATCTCGTTCTTACCACTTTATGTACTTGAACAGGACACCACACCACTTGCTAATGAAATTGGTGACATCCAAAATATAGAAAAACATACTATGTGCAGATCAAAAGTAACAAAGAACTCTATGTTAACCATTGGAGCGTGATTTATCCACAGTTGATCCTGGATTCGAACTTGAATTAGTTCTACATACACGTTTCCTGGGTTTTCTTGATATGGGAATCGCAAGCGGGCCCAAGCTGAGTTGTTCTGTTCCTTTAGTTTGTTTCTCTTTTATAACTTCCTTTATGCTTGGATTAATCTTTTTGTAAGACCTGTTGGGACGAGATGAAATCAAATTCTTCACAGTTATCATACTATTTTCTTACTTGTCCAGTACGTGTGAAGGATGTAGAGCAGATGAATCTAAACTCAACCATGAAGAATTACTTCCTTGACTTGTCAAACCCATCTCTAACGAAGGAACATCCCCTCTTGGGATGTGAAAATTGCCTTGATCGTGAAAACCGACACTTGATTCACATTGTTTCTCATCACAATCCGACTTCATTGACTTGTCAAACCCATCTCTAACGAAGAAACATCCCCTCTTGGGATGTGAAAATTGCCTTGATCGTGAAAACCGACACTTGATTCACATTGTTTCTCATCACAATCCGATGCTGCAAGTTTCTTCTTCAGATAATCAGGATTCTGTGAACGAAAGTCAACATAGAACAAAAATAAATAAACGTCACACTATCAGCAAAATGTCCAAAACTTCAGGTTTCCTACTAATCCTAAGTATCCTACAGTTTCATATTTTCTACTAAACAACCATGAATATGCAATATTTAATTCTTCCACACCATACGCTCAATCCACTTTTGTCTCCAAGAACTTTTGTAATGTTGTTCAATAAGTTAGTAAATATGTAAAATGTAACATGTTACAAAAAGATTTCAACAAAATGGATCAATTCAGTATTTACAATTCATGGATTTTTCATTGACAATCAACTTCTATACCTAAATAGATTTTGCCTATTTATGCAGAAAAGGTGGTAATATTTTTTCTCAATAAATTTATTTGAGAACCATGTCAGTAACTTCTCATTTTTCAATTTCTGAGCAAGCAAGTTTGAAATTCTTTGTTATCAAAAGTTGTTAGAAATTATTTGAGTAAAACAACAAAAATAGCATCCCAAAAACTTGTAACCGCATGAATAACACAATTTATGTTCAAATCATACATTTTCACTATTAAAAAAAATCACATCATTTCACATTGAACACCGTTCAAATTTAAGTATGGTCATTTTGATCCATTCAATGTTAAAATCCGTACAATATTGGACCAATTCAATGTTATTGGAGTACTATTTTTGTTATTATAAGTTTTAAGGATGTTATTTTTTGTAATTTTCAAAATATGGGTTATCAAAAGTTGTTTGAAGTTCTCTGTTATCAAAAGTTGTCTGAAATTCTTTTGATGGTCAAAATATTCAAATTAGTACAGAACGAAGATCAGTATGGAATCAACCAAAACCCAAAATAGGACTCAATTATCTTTTAAAAATATCTTTAAAAATTTCGGTCCTTGAAAAGGATAAACTAAAGTGTCTAATCCTTTTCCCATAATTCAAAAACAAACCTCGTTGAAATAAAATTGGCAGTGCTAATACTAAAGAAAGAACAGTGTAGTAACCTGAAAGACCAGGTAAACAAACAAAGCCACACATAGTATCATGTCAGAAAACTAGAAGAAGAAAATCAATGGAACGTAAAGTATTGGGGGCTTTCAGTCAGATTTCGTGCTACTTAACACACAAACACACGCCTAAACCAACAAAAAACAAAATAAAGCTAAGGGGGTGAGAGGAAAAGGGGATGTGGGAGATAAAATAGCATCTTAATTTTTTATTTTTTAATAAAAAGAAAAGCGGGTTCGTTAGTCAATACCTCATCAGCAATTTGTTCACAGACAAATTCCTCCTCTACTTCAGAATCAGCCATCTCTTCACACTCAAACTTAACATTTTCTTCATTTTCATCCTCAGAGTCACTTAACTCTTCTTGTTCCATCACAATCTCTGGATGAGACTGTTCATCCACATCATCAGTGCATCCACTTGAGCGATTACTAGGTGCATCCAATGTGTGGCCGCCTGATATAAGCCTGTTAAAGTTAGGAGAATTCTGTCCATGCTGATTAAGCATAGGACTAGCCCTTGAGTCCAGTGCAGCTACTGTTTGCAAATTTTGGGCGATAATGTTTATGCCTTAGCTTTTTCATTTTTAGAGGTGGAACTTAGATGAATCCCCAAGTCAACTTCATTGGCCTTCTCTAGGGTACAACACTGTTTACTTCCCTTAGAAAGTTGGGTATTGTCCATTGACACGGTTTGTACAACATCAGAAGGATGTCGAAGTTGACCATAATTTCCTCCAGAACCAACAGAGGTACATCCATTAGTGAAGGCACTTGCCAATTCATTGTTTACAAAATCAATTTTTTGCAGAAGAGGATGAAAATCAATACCCAGTGACACAGAGGAAGATCCAATCGATTTTAACGACTTGGTAACACAATCAACATGGTTTTCCTTTTGAGGATTATGTAAAAGACTCAGATTTAGATGTGGCTGACGTCCTGAAAAGAAACTGAAAGAACTGGAGTCATTAGTACTGCATTTTAATGGACAATAGGGCAGGCAGCCATCCTCAGGTGCCTGAAACAGTAAAGGATGCATTGGAAGATCAGATTTGGTGGTTTTTCCTTGCTCTACACCTTTATCTGTGACAAATCTAGATTCTTCAGTATGCAAAGTTGTAAGACCATCCTTCAGGGGTACACTTTGGTTCTTCCTAGCCTCCATGCCACTTGAGGTTTCTAACCATCGCAAACGATAATTTTGAGAAACTATGTTTTTGGGATGAGAATCACTACCACCTCTTCCAGCAGGAGGAACTACTGGTGATACAGCAGAAATAGGGCCTTTACAGGCTGATTGAGAGACAACACGAACAGAAGATGGGAGATTGACAGGGGGCAAGTCTGGCGCTAGTTTAACTAAGCGTGCAACATTAGTTTTACGCGCTCGATAAGGTCTCAAGTAGAATTGAGGCATCGAGGCATTCAAGGCCACATGTGGAATTATATTATTTGATTTCATGCTACCAAATCCAGAGTGTTTGGTAGCAGCAACAGAAAAAGAAGGATACTGGGGATTCTTGGAGACTTGAGGAAAATGTGGATTATTACTAGTCTGGGCATGAGGAGCTTCTCCAAACCTACAGGCATTTAGTCCAGGAGCAGAATCTTGTGGTGGCATACTGCTATGAGGGTTTATAACAAGATTTGACAATGGGTAAGCAGTGGAGATATTTGGCCTCCAAACAGCTAAAAATGCCTCGTGGACATAACTTTTGCCTGCATCTTCTGTGTAACAACTAGCAGTATTGTTCTCTTCACTGTCCTACAGTCAGGGAAAAACTTCAGTTTTTATCTTTTAAAAGAACCTTTAATCACTCATAACACATCGAAGTTCAAACATATGCACAATGGCCATTTTCAATGCCGATGAAGCCTTTATTTATTTATTTATTAAATTCTTAACATTCCGGATAATATGTATAAGTTATGCTGGAAACATACCAGTAGATATAAAATCAGGCATGTTGATGTCCTATACAAAACCAATATAATTACTGTTTAGCAAAACCAATATAATTGCTTAAATAAAACTAGAAATTTCCATTCTCCTCATCCTAAAATTTTCCCCTCCCAGAGGGAGAATATGTCCACAATTTTAAATTTTCTAAAGTAAAATTTGTTTACAAATTCTAAAATTTTAATATCTTGAAGAATGCTAGGTTAACAGAGGGCACAACAAAAGCCTAAATTACATAAAGCCCAATCTGTGTTGAGGATTTCATATTTGATTAAACTTAGGCTTGAAAGTATTACATACCTCTTTATTTTGGCAACTTGCCAAATCAGCAACTTTGCTATTTCGTCTCTTTGATTCATATAACCGCTGTTTCTCCTTTTGTGCTGCATCAAGCTTATATGATTTCTGAGTTCCAAGAGCAATGCGCCACTGTCGGGGCAACAAGGATGGATCTCTATGTGGGACGATCAATCACCAGATAGACATCCAGTCATGCTTGTAAACCTTGAGTCCCTGAATAATTTTACAAATATGTAATTTATATGCATCACAACAAAATTGCAGGTAGGCATAAGCGCATGCAGATGTGAATATGCATGCAGTGTTTATCGACCAAACTACCTCCTGCATACAAGCCAACTCTTCGGTAGTCAATGGAGAGGTTTTCATCCTCCTAACTGCCTGAAAAAATAAAAGTAAAATACAATTGTATCAAACTCTTACTCTAAGGAAAAAAATCCCCCTGGCAGTTTACATACATACCAGGATTCATCACTGTGACTTTTTTATAAGGACTATCTAACCAATAGCCATATCTTTATATTAAACCAGACACAGAACTCACTATTTATAAATATGCAGATATTTTATATTGCTATAAAAATCATAAGATATCATCATATAGAAGTGAGAGCTGTAACATCATATTTATTGATTAAAGTTAGATGAAAGAGAGTGACCAAGAGAACATTGTATAACAGTCAGAATTATCCCACACAAAAGTAACCATAAAGTAATCAAAATTGGTCAGTTTCAGGTTTCAGCAACAACTGAAAAAGAATTGAAAATAAAAGTATCAATATCAATCCCCTATTGTTTATAATGAATTCTGCAGTTCTCAATAATGAATTTAATGATCATAAAAAGGAAAGGACGGAAAAAATCATGAGTTTCCACAAACCTTGATAGGATTTTCTGGGGCTTTAGAGGAGCAACGATTTTTCTGCCTAACAAAAATCTGTAGCAGAACAAACCCATGTCAAATACAATTATATAAAGAAATGCTCTATCACCTCATCTACCCAATGTGTCACATTTATTTAAATTTGATCAAATAGAAAACAAGAAACAGTGGAATGACTTTAATCATCATATCGACCAAAAAAACCTACTACATAACCATCAGTTGTTGCCAAACAATATAAATTGGCAAAGGCATAAACTATTTACCATAGAAATCTCATATGAGCAACAGTGACATATTAAATAAGAAATGAAACAAAAGTAAGCAGAAGCCATGCCCATGCCGAGTAATGACTGCAAATAAAACTGCTGATTCTAAATTTCTAAAATAATTTCATAATTACTGAAGACTCATTTTATAACGAGCTCTTTTTTTCGTGTTTAAAACTATTTTTCTGTTTTCTAATTCATTTAGAACAAAAAACAAACTCATTTGGTAAAAAAATTTGCTTTCTTGTATCATTATCCTTTAAATAAGTGTAAAGTTGACTAATGAAAGGAAAAGTGAATTTGGAATATGATTTGCAAAAACATTTTTTTAGTTTCAAAAATAATAAAATTGTGTAATAATATAACTCAGTTATAACCAAATTCTAAACTTGAAAAATGGAATTAATTACCAAACAACACTTATTTTGAAGACTTAGGTTCAAAAAATGAAACTTGAAAACAGAATTGGTTACAAAACAGAGACCCTAAGTAATTCCCTTGCAAAAACCTAGTCACTTATCTCCGTGCAGGTTTGCAAAGCGCTAGTGCCTTCATAGAAATATAGACTATAGACTAACCATATCGTAAAAGATGACAACTTAGGACAATCCCATGCTTGTTTAATCATTGTACAGCTAGTTCTTGCAGCTTATAACTTAGTTGCAGAGTTTCATTTACAATTAGTGTGAACATAAGCCACATACAATGAAATGCAACTACAGACAAGTGAGGCGATTGTTAAATAGTGTCATTTTCATGTCTGGGCCCTTTCTCCCTTTTGTTTTATTTTATGAATCTTCTTTAAAATCTTAGGTAACAAATAAATCTCAAACTGATTTGGAATTGACAAAAAGTTCCAAATATTTGGTGAATATAAAAATAATAGCAAGCAAAACATATGAAACTTACAAACAATAAGAGCTTTTGACAAGGAAGAATGTTATATCTCATCTTCATAATTCTTTTCCGTTTCAAGTTACATTTGGGAAGTAAATCCTAACCAAGCTACAAAATGATAATAATCAAAATTGCCATTAATAAGATCACCTGATTCGAGCAGCACATTATTGTCATATATCAAAAAGTAGACAATGGCTTCATTATAGACCATATTTTTTATATATTGCATGAGTAACAAATACTTGAGACAAAGACTCTTTAGGGCAAAACCCGAAAATAAGAGTAATGAAAAGAAGAAAAGAAAATGATAAAACTGTAAGTTCAACTTTGCTAATTCTCTGCCAAATCAATTTATTCCTACTCTCAACAAAAAATAATTCCATCAGCACAGATGAGTCATAAAAATTTAGAGCAAGCAGCAGTCTAAGAACCATACGTGACAATTATAGTCTCTAAAAAAATACCCGATGCATAGATTTGCAAGGAAGGAAACGTTGTTGGATTGCTTTCCAATCCGTATTATACTCCTTCATCCCCAATGCTAATAATCTGTGTTCATATTCAATAGAAAGCATGTGAGACTTCACAAGTTAGTCCAGTGGACTGTAATGTCATTTCTTATTCAGTTCAGACACCACCAATGTCTATACAAGACAAAAATGAGATTGTAAACATGTTGATGTTAGATCGAAGTTATCAACCTAAAGTCTACCGCAAATCAAATCAATGGACATTGGTCCACACAAAAAAATAATAGATAAATGAGAACCACAGTATCATATCCAGGAAAAAGAACTTCTATTGCTGCAATATGTATCATAAGTGATTAAATAAACAAGAAGGAAACTCACTCGTCCTCTGAATCAGTGAAAAGCAACCGATTTGTAACAGCTGCAAGGGGTGGTTTATGAGGAAATAATGCATGATTGAACAAAGTAAAAAATCTCTGAGCTAATTTTGCAATTTCTTTGGGAACTAATGCCACCGATTGCTTCTTGGTACTTTCAACAAGCGTGGCAGCCGATGTCTTTTTGGGTGGCTGTTCACTTGGAGAAGAAGATGCCTTGTTGATAGCTGAGTGAGAGCCTGTACTTAGAATTTCACTATTACTTTGACTAGCTATAGCGATATCTGAAGTGGGGAACAGAGGCTCTTTCTCAATGCGAGTATCACAACTAGTTTCCACATGACGTCTTCGACTTTCCTGGACAGCTGTCAAAATAAATTTAAGCCAATTTAGAACATACTAAAGTTAATCTCCTGAATAAAATGCTTGAAAGAGCATAAGAAACACTTGAGGCCCTCATGACATACCTATCTCTATGTCATCCATGTACTTTCCAATTAAATGAAGCGGAGCTGCATCCAGGATTGTTAACGATGTAGGATTTATACAAGGCACCCTGAAAGAGCAGTCAATATTAGGGAAAGAGCCCACCTGGCTACTGGATGCACGTTCACGTCTTCCTTTTAAAGGGAGAATTCTTTCAGACACTGCTGTCTGATTATTTGGAGAACAAGTATGGTTAGGAGATGAGTCTAGTGTGCATTCTGTTAAGAGGAATCTGGGAGCATCATCAGGAACCGATGAACAAATATATGGAACGCAAAAGCATATGCCAGGATATGATGTAGTTTTCCATGTGAGCACTTCATTGCGCTTGTGAAGCATCTCAAAAATCAATTTCCGAACTTGGGAAGCAATATGTTGCCGGGAAGGATCGAGAACGCACAAGGAAAATACTTGAATAAGCAATTGCACGTGCTCATGGATCAAACTATGCAACTGGCCTACTTGATGCAGAGAGAATCCATTTACGTGACCATCTCCGGCTGCAGAAGAGAGGCATGCTGTCTGAGGCATCATAGTTTTCCCGTCCTGGGTGGGGAAAGATGGGATCCCGCCGTTTGGTAAAACTGGTAATATAGGACGCAAAGGCTTCTTTATCTGGGATAAAAGTTTCTTTTTACAATGAGATGAGGCTCTTTGGCACTATCTTGCCTAGTCTCTGGCCGACGTCCACCTGTGTCACAGCCTTTTGCAATTTTTTCTTTTGTATGGTCATCCACGTCACTCTCAAGTGCCTCTTCAAGTTCTATCTCGAAGTCTGCATCATTATCTTCATCAGCAGCAGCAGTTTCACTTTCCAGTGTTGAATGGTCTTTACTATCTCCTTCCTGTAAAACGGCAGCAAGAAATTTTATGTTCTCTTGTTCATCATCAACATTATGAAGGCCATCCTCATCATCTGTTTCTTGAAGAAAAGTCTCGAGTTCATCGAGTGTGAAACTTGCTAGTGAATAGCGGGCACGAGTGCGCTTGCAGATAGCTTCATCATCATCAAAATCAATTATTGGTTTCAGGGCATCTGTTACGTTACCGAACTCTCCAACCATAACACCAGTCCCACAGCTTGAGCCATTATCCTTTCCGTGAGCAGTATCACTCCAAATGAGCAATAAAGGTGGAATATCCCTCCTTAGGATTTTGAGCAATAGTTTTTTCACCTTCCTTTTCCCGTCTACTTCCAGAGGAAACTGTAGTTTGCATCACAACTTCTTCCTCCCCATGATCAAAATCTACAGCACTGTTTTCAAACTTGCTGGTTGGTATTGATGAATTCACGCCCAAAGCTCTGATAGTTTTCACACCACCATCACCATATAAACCTTCTATCTCAGAGCTCAAACTTGAAGAAGCTTCTGGGGATGGGGTTTCCTTTAGAAAAGGATTAAAATCTACATCTTCATCCTCATCCTCCTCATCATGTTTTGAAGGACCCTCCCGGTCAGAAATGTTTGTCATGCCAAAAAAGAAACATGAAGACATTTAGAATGAGAAACAAGAATAACACCTGACACCTCAGACTTCACATAGACCCACAGATAGATAATTATTGATAACCGGGCAACAAGTTGAAACTAAGTTCCTCGATATTTCGTCAGGGTAGTGGAAGATGAAATTACTACTATACCCTGGAAAATGAAACGATCAAAATTATGGCAAATCTCATACTAATTTGAAACCCTAAACTTCACAAATAATGTTTGCATGATAGATAAAGCTAGTAAATCGATCAGTCCAAATCGGAAATATAAAAATTACTTACCAGGTTTATCAGAATATAGAAGTAAATAACATATTTTTAAAATTACCAAGCCGAAAAATATGATTCTTATTAGGCATCTAGTATTATGAACTAGCGCATTAATAGCAAAACTCCGATCCCATTAAACTACATTGTACTTAGCCTTAAAAAAACCTAACCTCTAAGAACGGAAAATAAGCATAAAAATTAAATGAATAATTAATTACATATCGAATGCTGACGGCCTTTCAATGAAGAAAAGACGAGCTTCGAGTCTGGGACAAGACAAGGTCTGTAACAATGTCGTTAGAAGGAAGGGGACGCTTCTATGCGACGTCGTATTTTTTCCTTTCTCTTTCACTTACCGAAAAGCGTGGTCTTTCCTTATTGCCGCTTCTGTGTTCCTCAAAGTTTAAGCGCGAAATTTAGGAAGAAAAAAAATAAAAGACAAACGTTTTATTTTGTAGTCAAGATTTTTATTTATTTTCAATTTATTTATGTACTAATTTAAGTTAGTTAATATTGATGATAAATTTAGAAAAAATAAATCAAAACTGTAGACGAACCCTTGTTAAATAAAAAATTCTTAATATCTAATTCAATCACTTAAAGTCATAAATACTATTTTTTAGAAGAAAAAAGATTAAAGTAACTAATTTTATCGACATTTAATACAAAAATCAATTAAAATACTTGATATATAAATAATAACATAAAATATTAAATTTATAATCCCAAATTCTTATCTTTAATATTAATTGTTATATAATCAATATATTTTTGACTGTTTGTATACTAACAAACATGATAAGTGTACTTAAATAAGATGGAATTTTCCGTACCAAATTATATTAAAATGCATTAATATAATGTTTGGTGAACTCTAAAACGTTTGATCAGAGTTACTTCAATTGAATATATATCGGAAAAAAATCACTTATTTAAAGCAAATAAAATGATAGCACATTCAAATAAAAGTAAAATAAAATGATACATTGATGAGGTACTTAAATAAAATATATTTTGATTTTAAAATTTAAGAATATTTATAATTATAATTTGTAAAAAAAATCCAAATATTTTAGTAATGGGCTTACTAATTATAAATGTTTTAAAAAATATTTTTATATAAAGCTAAATTTTATTGTATTTATTGATATTTATTTTTATGAGAGTTCTATTTTTCACTTGAATTGCAAACTGCATGTAATGAGAATTATATCTTCTCATGTTAGCTATTTAGGAAGAGAAATTGGTTGATGGTGGTTTTAAATGACTTAAAACCCCTTTTAAAAGTGTATGATATTTTTCATGAAAAAAAATTTAAAATTTTTAAGAATCATTATTTATAATTTTACAAGGAGTAAATAAATTATACTTTAATAAAAAAAAGTTTAGAATGAATATTGAGATTTTAATTTGTTAAAAATAACTAAAACATCTATAAATATAATATTAAAACTGTTAAAATATATCAAAAATAATGTAATTAATATATATGATTTATAAAAATAAATTAACATCATATACATTTTTTTATTTTATCTGAATAGATATTTTATTAACAGCCAATACATTAAATTTATATTTTATTGTACTTAAACCTTAACAAAGATTCAATGAATGAAATGTATCTTTAAAATTTAATTGAGAAATCCGCGAATAAAACTCCAAATAAACTAAATATTTTATTAATATTATATTTAATAATAAATTTTATTTATGATAACAAATAAAAAGAGAGATATTAATGAAGTGCAATCTCAATATATACGTATAAAACTACTCTTAAAAATATGAGAGGTAATGATTTTCTTTAAGAATTATAATTCTCGCATTCTTTATAGATAAATTATTTTAATTAATATTTAATTAATTTATTTTATTTATTTTATTTTTATTAAAATATAAATATTATTATTTTAAAAATATTCATATAAATAAAAAAATAAAGGGTATCGTAAGTTCATTACCTCTTTTGAAAAGTTCAACAAAGTTCATTTAACAAATTTAAACCAAATTATTAAAGGTAAAATTAACATTTTATAAAAATTTATTTTATTTTATCAAAAATAAATATTCAAAAAATTATTTTTTATTTACAATTACAATGCATCTCTTATTACAATGAATTATCTCAATGATTTTCTTTTAATATTTAAATTTTATTTAGTCAATATTTTAAATATAAATTATTTATTTTAAAAAAAATATTTTTTTATCATTATTTTTGATAAAAAAAATAAAGTTTTTAAAAAATATTAATTTTATCTTTAAAAATTAGTTTAAATATTTCACATTGAATTTGATGATTATTTTAAAATAGAAAAAAGACTTGTACTATCCAACTTAATAATTAATAAATTAAAATATATTTTTATCAAAATTATCGTATTTTAATTATCTTTTTTTAACATGAAATTCACATTTCTTTTAGTTTTATTTCGATAAATGATACTACACAAAAGGCAACATTTATGTCTAAAGGCAATTTATGTCAAAATAAAAACCAAAATCTATTTTATCTAAAAAAGATTAATTTAATAAATAAATATATTCATATTTTTTATTAATTTTATTATAATATTATTTTTTATTAATGTGAAATATTATATATAAGATTTTCCTCAAAATCATTTATCACAAAATTCAACAATTTTTATTACTAATATATTTGATTATATTATAATTATATTGTGTCACTTGTTGTTTTTACGCGCTTAATTTTTATTTATTTGTTTGTGATTAGTGAGAGATATTAGATTCTTTTATTTTGCCCAAACATCAATATTTGTTATCAGGTTAAAATTACAAAATTTCAAAATTAGATGCTGGGACATATTTTTATAGAATTTAGAGGCCACGTACCTCCACTTAATTTTTAACAAATATAATTTTAGATATAATATTTATAAAATTATAAATAAACTAATATATAAATAAAGATATACTCAAATGGATTACAAATTTTGGATTTTTGTAATTTAATAACTTATTATAAATTTAATAATTTAAATATATTTATATTCGAATATAATACATCTACATCTTTATTTAATAAAAAATAAATAATAATTAAGATATTTTTTAATATTTTTATACTGTCCTTAACCCCTAATCTACTTACTAAAAGCACCTTAATTTTTATTTAAAAAATACTAAGATTATCTTAGACAACTAGCCTCTGAATTCGAGATTAAGGACTTAGGTGAACTAAAGTACTTCTTAGAAATTAAGGTAGTTAGGGGAAGAGAAGGAATATATCTGTGTCAGAGAAAGTACATTATTGATCTGCTAACAAAGACAAGTATGTTGGATTGCAAACCTATTGACACTCCTATTGAGCAAAACCATTGTTTAGCAGAGTATCCAGATCAGATACCAACTGATCGAACTCGCTATTAGAGATTAATTGGACGTTTGATTTACTTAGCTCATATTAGACCAGATGTTGCATATGCAATAAGTGTGGTGAGTCACTTCATGCATAATCCAAGTGAGAACCATATGAATGATGTTTTGAGAATTTTAATGTATTTGAAATCGACTCCAGGAAGGGGAGTAATGTTCTCTAAACACAACAATCCTCTTGAAGTTTGTGGATTCACAGATGCAGATTGGGCAGAAAATATTACAGATAGAAAGTCAACATCGGGTTATTTCACCTTTGTGGGAGGAAATTTGGTTACATGGAAAAGTAAGAAGCAGAAAGTGGTGTCACGATTTAGTGTTAAGGTCGAGTATAGAGGTATGACTCATGGGGTTTGTGAATTGCTGTGGATAAGAACTTTGTTATTGGATTTGGGTTTCGAACTCAAAAATACTATGCAGATGTATTGTGACAATCAAACAGTCATTGATATATCACAAAATCCAGTATAACATGATCGCACTAAGCATGTAGAGGCTGATCGTCACTTTATAAAAGAGAAGTTAGATGTCAAACTTATTAGTTTTCCTTTTGTTCCCACAGAAGAGCAATTTGCAGATATGCTTACCAAAAGAGTCTCCAAAAAGTCATTATATGGTTCACTAAGCAAGTTGGTCATGATTGATATTTATGCGACAACTTGAGGGAGAGTGTTAATAAATCATTAATGGTATATTAGTTGTATGCAACTAATATACTTTTCCTAAAAGTACTTTTCTAAAAAGCAGATTCTTATTTTCTATATTTATACATGTATTAATCTTCGTTGTAATTAAGAGTTTGTAAATACATTTAGCTTTTTCAATTTGGTATCAGAGCAGGTCCCTGGTGCGATGAGTCCCCTTTGGCTCACCTCACAGTTCCCCTACTATGCGGTGTTCCCGTCAGGTGGAATCGGTCTTTACGGTATCCCCGTCCGTTGTGAGGGGGAGTGTTGAGTCCTACATCAACCAGGGAAGCCAACAATGTGCTGGTTATAAATCTGGGTGACCTCTTTCCTGATAAGCGCATTTTGAGAAAAACATTAGACTGCACAACTTTCAATTGTAACCTATATATATATATATATATATAATCCTTGGATCTGTTGAGTGGAGGTTTTGAAACGAATATTATATTTCCTTGTAACTGGTAACAGTGTGTGGTTATGCATGCACTTCCAAATTATCCAAAAATTTGAAGATATTTCATTTTTTATTAAAATCATACTAAGGTGTAGTTAATATGGCAATGTAATATTTGATCTATTACAATATTAAATACATTGTCAATGTTTTCTTATACTCATTGACATTGATGGCAAAACTCCTTTCATAATTCTATGTATAAGATTTAAAATATAAATTTAATTACAAAATTTCTACTAATTTAATAAAGAGTGAGATTATTGTAATAACTTTTATTTTTATTTTTACAACATATTTAATGTTAACATATTTAATTGATAAAAATGTAATCTTATTAAATAAATTAATTTTAGTGATATTTTTATCCATTTTTAAAATTAATATCAAATATAATATAAAAAATATAAATCACTCGTCCAAGCATAAGGTCAATACCAATTAGTCGATAGCAAAATTCAACTTAAAGAGGACACAATTCAAAATAGTTATTTTATTTTTAAATAAATAAACTTTTATACCACCTGATATTGTTACAAATATAACACAAAACTAATATGAGTTAATATTTGAGATTTTGTAAAATCTTAAATACCTGTTACCCTACTCATCTATCCTAACCAATTAAGCTCATTCTTAACTCTTATTTTCACTAGACTTATGATTTATTCAATTCTTTTATCTCTATAATTTTCGTAGCTCTTTTGGTTAAATCATATAGTTGAATCTCAAGCTTTGCTTTCCAACTCGCATTTGTGTGTCTTCGAAGCTTTTATTTGAAGTTTGGGATGCTAGTGTTGAGTACTCCGATGGTGTAATTAAATTTTTTATTAATTTCGTCAATACAATTAATAATTAAATCAAGAATTATGTGATTGTCTAATATAAAAGATGAATACTAAATAGGTGAGCTCATTTTTTTTAATTTATTTTGAAGTTGAATTCTAACAATATTTGTTAATTAATCGATTTGAACAATTCTACAAGTTTATCGACCACAAAGGTGGCAGTTAAGCTAGTATTGAGATCGAGAACCATGCCACTTTTGACATGGTTGGTAAAGGCATGGTTGAATAAGGTAGTGGAGACATGAGAGTAAATTTGATTGGTTTGAAGAGAGTATGAGAGAAAAATGTGAGAGGTATTTAAGATTTTTTATAATTTTAAATGTAAATTTCAGTTAGATTTAACCCTAATGGTATATATATAATAAGTAAAAATTTTGATAAATAAAAATAATAAATAATTTTTTGGTGATATATATATATTTTTTTTTATAATTTGATGATATAAAATTATGTTTATATTTTAATTTTTTATTTGATAATATAAAATTAATAAATATTATCATAATCTTGTACGTATTGTCAGTTGTAATTTTGTCCTAGTTACCATGTTTCCGGTGATGTGACTCTTTTTCGTAATTTTTAATTGTGTTGAAATTATATTAAATATTAATTTAAGTAACTGCAATAATTTAGTTTAATTATGCAAGTATCAATTAGCAAATGCCTTTTTTTCAATCATATTAACTTTTATACCACAATTATATAATTTTACAATTTAGTTATAAAACGCACAGTTAAGTATATTGTTCATTGTAAACATAAAGTAGGCATTCGTGATAAAATGCATGATATCTATTTTTGTTTTTTCTGAATTTTTTATTAACGTAATTATTTAATAATATAAAATGATATAAATTATTAAAAATTAAAATTAAATAAAAAATAACAAAAGAGTTACTTTTTAAGTTTAAATTTAAAGGAAATGGAATGATTTTATTTTAAAGAAATAATAAATATATTTTGGGGGGTATAGTGTGATAAAGTGGGGAATTGAAATTTGACAAGTACATCACGCTCTAACAAACTTGAGTATTTAAGTGAATCTGATGAGGTAGGTATTAAATGAAGTGTCGGTCGATCATATTTACTATTTTGGTTGGATCCACCGCGGCATCACCACTTTGACTGCTCTCCCAAATCTCAATTTCGTATCCATTACGATTTCTCGGTACAATAGTCAGAAAAATTGTGTAAATAATTGTTTTTTATTTACACTAACTTCAAGAATTTCTGATAGAAAGTTTAATGTTTAAGTTATAATTATAAACGTATAGATAATATAATAATTAAAAATTTATAAATAAATATAAAATTGTATTTATATGATACTATATAAATTAATAAAGAGGTTTTTTTAAAACATTTTTGTTTCTTTCAAGGGATAACTTATATAAATGATTTAAATTAGTTTTTTTATAAAAATTAAGCATTTTAATATTTTATTGGTGAATAATTGATGTTATTTTAAATGTTAAATTTTTTGAATAAAACATTAAAAAAATTATTTTTCTTTATAAGAATAAAATAAAAAATATCATAATTTTATTTATAAAACTTATCAAACTTTAAAATATACTATATGTTTGAAAGAAAAAATTTCATATGAACAACAAATTTTAAAAATATATAATTATTATAAATAAAATACATACTTTTAAAAATTGAGAGAAATTGTATGTCCTTTTAGATTATACATGCCTTCATTCCCGTGGATTAAAGTATTAATGTTTATAAATACATTCATATTAACTTCTATTTTTGCAAAAGTAATTGAGATATTTTTAAAATATCAATGAAATTTTTATATAAAATTTTAAAATTTTAAAAAATTAAAATTAAAAATTTGTGATACAATAATATGACATTGAGTAAAAACTTATCATTCATTGTTTGCAATGCCTTATTTGTAGAAAGCATTTTTCACCATAAAGGCTTTTTTTTAACATGACAAAATAAAATGTTTAGCCTCGAATTACCATCCTTTAACTATTTCAATGCTTTTTTTTAATTTATTTATTTGATAACTTTTTTTTTTTGTTGCTAAAACTTTACTATTGCAACTCTTTATTTTTATTATATTTTTATAGAGCTTGTTTATTTCAATGCCTTTTTGTTTAATTTTTCAATGCTAAAGCTGATCTCAATGTTCATTTATTTATAATTTTTGATGAAGCTCATTTATTTCGATGCTTTCCGATGATACGTTGCCTTGATAAATGCTTCCCATCTACCAATACTATATAAAGCTGATGTATAGAATGGATGTGGACATTTTTTATCCGAATGTGTTTCAATAATTTAATTAATTTAAATTTAAATTTAAATATATAATATTTTTTGAATTTTATATTGATATTTAAATTTATTTATAAATTATTATTATATTTAAAATACGATATAAATAAATTTAAAATTTAAATTAATATTTTTGTAACAAATATTATTATTTATAATCACAATTAAAAAAATAAAAACAATAAGAAGTATGAAAGTGTAATTATTAAATTATTATAAATATTTTATATTTATTTTTAAATTAAAATAATAATATAATATAATAATATTTAAATATAATATATTATAAAATAAAATATGTATTTATTTATAATTTAATAATAATTCGATCAGTATCAAATACAACATATTATAAAATCTGTCAATCTAAATCTGATTGATAAGATAAGATTTCTCAATTTAAGGAAATTGATTGGATTATTTTCTCACTCGCTACTATTTTCGAATTAAGATTTCTCAATTTAAATATATTAATTAGATTATTTGTTCATTCTTATAACTACTCGTTGTTTTTTGTCTATAATTTATGATTTAATATTTTTATTTAAATTATTTACAACTACAATTTTAATTTTTTAAATGAAGAATAGGAATTTAAACAATATTTTGAATATTATATTTATTTTTTAATAATTTTTATTTTATTATAAATGAAAATATATCAAAACAATAAGTTAATATTAAATATTTTCATGTCAAAAAATTAAAATTTAAATCAATAAATAATATATGCGTGAAGGAGAGAAAAATAAAATAAAAATCATTTTATATTAAACAACATTGATAGAATTTTATTACGAGTTAATTTGAAATAACAATAATAAATTATAAAATAATTACAATATTTTAGATTTTTAGAATTAAAATAAATATTTTAAATAATTTTTTAAAATAAATCTTATTGATATTTTAATAGAATAAAACAATTAAAGATGAAATACAAAATCTATAATATATTACTTATGACTAGTTAGTATAAATATAATTAAATTTATCAAAAAAATTAATTTTTTATATATTTATTAAAATATGTTATATAATTTTAAAAATATAATTTTTGTCCATATCCTATCTCATATGTTATAAAATACTTATCATTTTTTTATTGTTTTATTTCTCCTTTATCTTTATTCGAATAATTTTCGTGAGAATTTTCATTTAAAAAAAAATTGAAAACCCTTGTGGAGTAGTTTGGTGCATAAGACATTATATAAATTTAAAAAAATTAAAAAAAAAATAATTTCTAGTAATATAGATCCTAATTGTCATGTAATTAATCTCAATTAACTACAAATCACATTTTATAATACAAAATCGAAATCTAGATATAAAAAAACATAATATATTAAAATATATGTATAATGCGTATATTATAATTTATCTGAGAAAAAGCTTCTAAAATAAGAGAACGTACCTTCTTATAATGTTTGTTTTTTCTAAAAAGATAGTGAAAAAAAAAGAGAAAAATGGTTTCGCAATTATGTTATATTGTATTACTTAAATTTAAATAAAATGAAATGATAATGAAATAATATTAATTAAAATATTTTAAGTAAAAAAAATAATATAAAATATGATACATGATTATTTATATTATAAATTTAATTAAAAAAATTTATAACATATGTTAAATTTATTAAGATTATTATTTGAACTCGATAAAATAAAATAAAATAAAATAATATTATATTATATTATAAATTTATTAAAAATATTAAATATTATAATACGTTACAATTTATATATTAATATAGAGTAAACTCCCCTATTTCCAATACTATTAAGCCTTTCACCTGGCTGCGTGAGCATTTCCACCTTAATTAATGGTCCTTTTTTATTGTTGGTCTTTCCTTTTTCTTTTTCTTTTTTCGTCATTTGCATTATGCCTAATTTTCATATTAAATTTATTCCATGTTTGAATCTTATAAGCTATTCATTTTTTTTTTTTTTTGCTACTTTGATAAACTGACTGCATTGTGCTAGTAGATCTAATAATGGAAGCTATAAGTAAAACACTGCATCTTCAATAATTTTTAACTTTTCTGTCAAATTACTATATGCTAGCTAGCACTAGGGGAGGGTATAACTTAATACCATATTTATTACATAATATTAAAAATATAATTTTATAAAATTATATATTTGAATATAAAGTGATATCATTTTATATATAACTATAAATTATAGATATATAAAAACAATATAACAGTAGCCAGTAGCCAGTAGATGCGATTTTAAAATATACCATGCAATTTATTTAAATTGTTTGAAATTTAAATTATAAGATCATGTGTATCGATTTTTTTTACATTTTAAATTAAAAATATTTTTTTAATTTATAAAATATATAAAAATTTAAATAATTTTTTATGATGAAATTATTATGAAAGGTAAAACTATTTTAAATAATACATAAAATAAATTAAATACTATTTTAATTATAAAATATTTTATTAAAATATTTAACACTAATTTTATTATATCATATAAGTTTTAAGAAACAATATACATAATAATTATATACAACTCAATACAATTAATTTTAATACAATTATATTTAATATATCTAATACAGATCATCAAAAATACCCTAAATTTATTGTTAAAGAAGGATTTAATATATATTTTAAATTTCATTAGTTACACCTTATAATTGAAAGAAAAAAATTAAAAATTAAAACTACTAAGTTATCTTTTATTTTAATCACGTGTTATGCGTATGACTCAATTTTAATAAATATAAACTTATCATTTGTGAATTAGGTACTAAAGTGGTTCCGAATTAATTTGGAAAATATTGAATACTATATGATAAAAAAGGTACTAATAACATTGTAATTGTATTTTTTTACTAAGTGCAAATTAACAATAAATGATTTTTGAAAGATTAATATATAAAAAATAGAAGAAAATATTTTTTTTGGAAGTTTGAGTATCTGTATATAAACGTGCATAATTTTGATAAAAAAATGTACATAATCAAGTTAGAATTGTTAATATATATACAATGGATGTAAGGGTAACGTTATTGTTTAACTTAATTCTTAACTAGACAGGACAATCATTTTTGTTTCGTTCTTCCTAACTTTTGAACCTAGAACCTCACATTTGATACTTGTTACCCTTTTTATATGAAACCAATACTTTTAATACATTTTTTTAGATGAATAAATTTTGAGATTTAATTTTTTATTCATTATAATATTATTTTAAACATGCAAATTTATACTTTTGAAAAAATAAAGAAACAGATCAATCACCTTATAGGTTTAAAATCCTATTTTTTGACGAATTGTTCGTATAATCTTATTCAAATTAATATAAATCTATATTTTTTCAAAAACAAAACATACTTATTTCAAGAACCTATACATAACATATCAAAAACATAAACCATATACTTATTGGAGATAAAATTAGGTAGTAAATCAAGAAACTTAATTCAATTAATAAATCAAGGAGTTGTCATCCTTAATTTAATTATTAATTCAAGGAGAAAAACAAAAAAATCTTAATTGAAGAAGAAAAACAAGTAATTCTTAATTCAATGAGAAAAACAATAAATTCTTAATTCAAGAAAAAAAACAAAGAATCTTTAATTCAAGAAGAAAAACAAGGAATACTTAATTCAATGAATGTTTAATTTAAAAAATAATTCAAGAAGTAAATCTACTTATATATAACTATAAAATTGTAATTAAATTTGAAAGAAATAATACAACTTTGAAAATACTTGTTTTAGTTGGCAATGACTTTAGGCCTTTGACCTTAGCATTTTCAACATGGTATCAAAGCAAGTCGATCTTCGTGAAAAATTTGTTATTTCTCTGTAGAAACATCATATACTTGTAGCTCTTGTAATTTTATTTATGCTTTCAACAATAGAGTCTGTGATGTCTTAAAGTGCATTTGATACTCTATTAGAGCGATTTCTTGGCGATGATGGATTAAATTTCTCTTACAGTTTTTACCTACTTGATGTGGAGGAGGAATTCTGCATTTTTCCTTCCCTATTCTGTAATATCTGATATATTATGTAGTTTTTGGTTGTTTTATAGTATTTATGTGGTAGTTCCTGCAGAAATTTCATTTTCTCTTTGTGTCGTAATTTATGTGCTATTTTACATATCTTAAAAATTCCTTAAACTCATATGAAGGTGTTGTATTGATTTACTCTTGAGTTATTAGCATATTTGTCCCAAAAAAGAAACAGAAAAAGAGTGCCCAGAATTTACTCAAAAAAAAACAAAGAAAAAAAAAATAAGAGAGACCAAATTGCATTTGCTAATTTCTAGTGAGTATTGAACTCATTGTTCCAAGAATTTTACCCTTTGATTATAAATCTCTCATTGTGTTCTTAGTTCCTTTGGGGAAATTGTTGTTCTCCAATTGTGTTGATCTATTGATTTTCCTTTTGCCTAGTATCTAAACACCTTGAGTTAGTTCCCTTTGTGCTTTAACAAGTGGGATATTATGAACTACTTTTTTTGGGTGTTTGATAATTCTAAAAATTGGATGGAATTCTTGGATTTGGTTTCTTTGTTGAGGAACTAAGAGGGTTTGAACGATCAATCTGAGCACTAAATACATGAGGTATTGAGTGAATTTACATTAGTTCTATTTTATTACACTAAACTCTTGTTATGTAGAATTGCAAAAATGTTCAACAGGGGTAGTCCCGAAGGAAGACTGGATATGATGTTCATGATGAGGGCACTGTAATAATCTTTTGAGAGGATGAAAACTTGATGGTGGATATGAATGAAAGATTGGAAAGGAAAGAAAATTCCTTAGCAGCTTTACAACAAGAAAAACCTCCACCCAATGTTAGGAGGGTTAATAGGCAAGCTCATGTTGGGGATGATATAGAGGAAGAAGATTGGGAAGAAGAATTGGACGAAGAGGAAGGAAGAATGCCTAGAAGAGGAAGAAATGGTAGAGCCCAAGATGGAGTTGACAGAGATATAAGTAGTATAAAAATGAAGATACCACAATTCCAAGGAAAAAATGGCCCGGAGTTGTATTTGGAGTGAGAGAAGAAGGTGGAGCACATTTTTGAATGCCACAACTACTCCACAGAGAAAAAAGTAAAACTCCTTGTAATTGATTTTTCTGACTATGCATTGAATTGGTTGGATCAATTGGTCATTAGTAGGAGGAGAAACCGTGAAAGGCCCATAGATAATAGGGAGGACATGAAGGCCATCATGAGAAATAGGTTTCTTCCTAGCTACAACTATAGAGAGTTACACCAACGCCTACAAAGATTGACTCAAGGATATAAATGCATTGATGAGTACTACAAGGAAATGGAAATGGTGATGGTAAGAGCTAATGTCGAGGAAGATAGAGAGGCCATCATGGCTAGGTTTCTTAGTGGGTTGAATCTGTACATTGCCAACATTGTGGAACTTCATCATTATGTGGAGATGGAGGACATGGTCCACATGGCAATCAAAGTGGAAAGGCAATTAAAGAAACAGAGTTTTTGATCCCAACCATCAAGGTCTAGTCCCATTACTCCAAAACCAAATCCTACTAGTCCTTGGAAGTCCAATGAGAAAAAAGATGAAGTAGCTACATCCAAACCTAGATTTAAGCCTTACAAAGCCAAAGAGATGGGGGCTAGCAAGGACAAAGGTAAAATTGACACCCTAATTTGTAATCGTGACTTAAAGTGTTTTCGGTGTCTTGGTAATGGTCATATAGCCTCTCAATGTCCAAACAAGAAGACAATGATCACCTTATCTAGTGGTGAGGTGGGAACCGATAATGAAAGTGAAGAAGATGAGATGCCATCTGCAGTGGAAGCTAGTGAAGATGAGATAGGACCCGAGGATGGGGAAGCACTTGTAATAAGGCGATATTTGAGCACTCAAGTGAAGGAAGATGACCTTAAACAACAAAGAGATAATATCTTTCACACTAGGTGTCATGTGAGTAACAAAGTGTGTAGTGTTATCATAGATGGGGGAAGTTGCACCAATGTGGCTAGTATACCTTAGTTGAGAAATTAGGGTTGCCTACATTTGAACAACATATGCCTTACAAGTTGCTAGGTAGGCCTTGGCAATAGGAGGGTTACACATGACGGATATAGAAAAAGTATTCTTTTGTGAAGAATGGTAGAAAGATCACACTTGTACCCCTTTCACCCAAACAAGTCTTTGAAGATCAAATAAATATGGTTAGAGGAGAAGTAAAGAGTGAAAATGAAAAGGAGAGTGCGACTAAAGAAAATAATGATAGAAAAGAGATGAGTGAAAATGAAAAGAAGAGTGAGACTAAAGAAAAGAATGAGAGAAAAGAGAAGAGTGAAAATGAAAAGGAGAGTGAGACTATAGAAAAGAGTGAAAGAAAAAAAGAGAGTGAACAAAATAAAATTAGTGGCAAAGAGATTGATAAAAAGAAATTGAGAGAAAATCAAAAAAAGAAAGAATGATTGAAACATTTGAGATAAAAGAAGAGAGAAAAACAAATGTCTATACAAAAGTTAGTGAAATTAAAAAAAATTCATTTATCAGCCAATGATTGTACTTTCGTCAATGAGGCATTTTTGGATACTAAACAACTTGATGATACTTTGCCTAGTTCAATTGTTTTTATCTTGTATGAATTTGAGGATGTCTTTCCCGAGGAAATTCCTAATGGATTTCCTCTTATCCAAGGGAATTTTGTGTTTGGTGCTAACATTCCAAACCAACTATCCTGTAGGAGTAATCCTGAGGAGACGAAGGAACTACAAATGTCGGTTAATGAGTTGATGGAAAAGGGGTACATGAGAGAATGAATGTGTCCACGTGTTGTTCTAGTAATTTTGGTCCCTAAGAAGTATGGGACATGAAGGATGTGCGTAGTTGATATGTTAGATGAGTTGCATGGCTCTTGTGTCTTTTCTAAATTTGATTTGAAAAATGGATATCACCCAATTATAATGAAAGAAGGTGATGAATGGAAAAATGCATTTAAGATAAAATATGGTTTATATGAGTGGTTAGTCAAGCCATTTGGTTTATTGGAAAATTTGTAATTGTCTATTTTTATCATATTCTCATTTATAGCAAAAATTTGGAAGACCATTTGAAACATTTACAATCATTTATTGAAGTGGTTAGGAGAGAGAAACTATTTCCTAACTTAAAGAAGTGCACATTTTGCATCGATAAGCTTGTGTTGATAGGTTTCATTGTGAGTGAAAAAGGAGTTTAGGTTGATGAAGAAAAGATTTGAATTATCCAGGAGTGGCCCAACCCAACAAGTTTAAGTAATGTTCGAAGTTTTCATGGACTTGCTTGCTTTTATCGACGATTTGTGAAAGATTTTAGCATAACAGCACCGAGAACCGAAGTCATAAAAAAGAATGTTAGGTTCAAATGGAGGGATGAGCAAGAAATTTCATTCCAACTACTTAAATAAAAATTGACTCGTGCTCCTTTATTGTCTTTACCGAACTTTGCAAAAAAATTTGAAAAAGAGAAAGCAAGGCTTAAAATTGAGAGGAGGATTGAACAATATATCAAACAAGCCAACAAAAGACGTAATAGGATGATCTTTGAGCCTGGAGATTGGGTGTGGGTGCACATAAGAAATGAGCATTTTATAGAACAAAGAAAATCAAAGTATCTATCATGGGGACATGGTCCATTCAAGCCATCGAAAGGATTAATGAATATGCCTACAAGCTAGACTTTCTTGGTAAGTATAATGTCAACACCTCCTTTAATGTTTCTGATCTTTCTCTTTTTGATTATGTAGGTGAAGATTCGAGGACGAATCCTCTTGAAGAGTGGGGGAATGATGAGAATCATGAATCCAACCAAATACCAATTGGAGCAATCACAAGGTCTAGAAGGGTACAACTTGAGAAGGCTTTAAATTGGCTCATTCAAGTGGTAATGCATAACCAAAGGACCCAAAATGGGAGTGCAAGGATTGGGACAAGCCTAGCATGGAAATTAGGGCAAAATTGGAAAAAGAAAACTAGGAATATTGTTGTACCATTCGGACTAATTTTGGACAGCTTTCTTTTCAGCCCTTGGATGAAAACAAGGGTTAAGATGTAATATTTTATAGGAATTCCTTTTTTCTCAACTGCTCCATTTTTTGTGTGCCATTTAGACTAATATTGGGCAGCTTTCTTTTCAGCTCTTAGATGAAATCAAGGGTCAAGATGTAATATTTTCTTAGAATTTCTTTGTACTCAGCTGCACCATATTTTCTCCATGTTTTGTTGTGCCATTTGAACTAATTTGGGCAGCTTTCTTTTCAGCCCTTGGATGAAATCAAGGGTTAAGATGTAATATTTTCATATTATTCCTTTGTAGTCAGCTGTCCCATTTTTTCCATGTTTTGGTCTATGTTTTCTTCCACCTTTTGTGCTTTTTAGTTGTTTTTATTTTCCACCCTTGGATGAGATCAAGGGCTGTGATGTAGTAGTATTTAGGGTTTATTTGTATCTTATAAATATTTAAGAGTAGCTCAACTATTGGGATTTCATTTTTTCTGAATGAAATTTGATTTTTCAAATCATTTGAGAGCTCATTCATGCTCTTTGTTCCTCTTTAAGCAACTTATCAAAGGATTGACAACCTTTGTGGTGTTTTTTAGCATCCAAGCATTGTGGTGAGTAATATCCATACTTGTTAGTGTGTTATTTATGCTAAACTTATCAAGGAAATAATAGCTCCTTGTAGCGTTTTCCCCCTCAGATAAATGATGAGTAATATTCATAAAATGATGAATTAAATTTCTCCTGCAGCTCCTACCTGCCCGATGTGGAGGGGAAGTATTATGGTAAAAGAAAAAGTCTAACATCGATAACAATATTTTTTTTCCATCGTAATAAACATTTTTGTTAAATTTATTTTGATGTCTTTGATTCTAATCAGTTTCAATGATTTCTGTGAAAGCTTAGATCCATAAACCTTATGAATCCAACTTAAGATAGAGTATTGGTTATAAAATTAAAGAGTAAATTAAGAAATAAATTAAGGAGTTATCATCCTTAATTTAAGGAGTAATTCAAGAAGAAAAACAATGAATACTTAATTAAAGGAGAAAAACAAAAAAATTCTTAATTCAAGTAGTAAATCAAATAATGTTTAATTCAAAGAGTAAATCTCATTATATATAACTATAAAATTGTAATGAAAATATGAAAGAAATAATACAATTTTGAAAAAACTTGTTTTATTTAGCAAGACTTTTGGTTTTTGCGTTTTAAACACCAATTTTCAATAATATCTTTTCATATTCATAAAATGATGAATTAAATTTGAAGAAAATTGGTAATGATAATAGTGATGCGTCGAACAGAGACCATTAATCATAATCTTTTCATATTATAGCTAATTGTTTTGTAAAAAATCGGGAGAGTTATTAAACTTATTAAATGATATTAGAATCATTTAATATTTATAAAACTATAAATAAATTATGCATATAAAATGTATATATGTACCATATAGTTTTTATTTTAAAGTTTTTATGGCTCAAAAATATTATAAAATCAATAATTTAAATATATTTACACCCATTGATATACATATAATATTTTTTTTTGATAAAAATAAATAATAATTGAAAAAATTATTAATTGATGTATCTTTTGAATTAAAATCTCAATTCTATCATCAATTAGAAGCTATAATTATTATCTTAGATTAATTTGTGGATTTGATGTACATGAAATGAAATTTCTTAACCTGTTGGGTAGCCATTTCCACAAATTAGAAATAATTGCACTTTGAGACACTAAAATCTTGAAAAATAAAATGAGTTAAAATAAAAGTTAAAATATGATGACCAGTTTGATTAGTTTGAATTGTGAATGTAAAAAATTCAAGAAGCTTTGTTTGGATGGAATTGTTGATAACTAAAAGTAAATAAATTCTACATTCATAAAATATAAATGAGAGTATATGTTATAACCCAAATTAATTAACATTTTACGATAAAAAAAACTTTACTAATTATATTAAAAATGAGTTTTTTCAACATTTGGCCAGTTATATCTAAAACTTAATATTTATGATGTGAGCTTATTTAGATGTGAAACCAAATACTAAAATCTAAAACAGGCTAAAAGCTTTCCATTTTGAGATGCTGTAAGTAAATTTTAGTAATTGACCACTTCTGTTAACTTTTCATAGGAAAGAGGAAATGGTAAAGTCTACACAGAAGTGGACAGGCTCAATTTATTACAATACAAACAGCAGTACCCAAACAAATTTCTTAGGTTGTAACCGATGCACTTTTTCTGAAAGACTCTAAAACGTTATCTAGCAAGTGTTGGCAACTTGCAATGCAAAAGAGTAAAAAAGCTGGTAAAATTTATTTAACATAAATTTATAATAAAAGTATTATAATATGTCACTCCATTAAGTAAGAGGAGAATCAAACGATAACGTGTTCTATATAAGAAATTTCTCGTATTAATAATAAGTATAATTGAATTTACAAAAGTATATATAATGATAAGTTGATATATCAATTATGAATATATATGTTTGTGATATATACAAGTTAAAAAGCATCAGAATCATAACTCCACGTTACACCAAGTGTCTCTCTCGTTTTATTTTAATGCTAAAGTTAATCTATCTTTGCATTATTTAAGAAGCAGCCAAGAGTGCTAATGCAAGTAGGTCAGTGACCTTTACTGATAGTAGAGATAGAGATAGAGAGATGGGTTTCAAAGTCTTCCTTCTTGCTCTGCTATTCTTCTCTGTAATGTCCTTCAGGCTTTCAATTGCAGAGAATGAAGAAGACCCAGGTCTTGTTATGAACTTCTATAAGGATTCATGTCCACAAGCTGAAGATATTATCAAAGAACAGGTCAAGCTTCTCTACAAACGCCACAAGAACACTGCTTTTTCTTGGCTCAGAAACATCTTCCACGACTGTGCTGTTGAGGTATTTGTATATGCATGTGAAATTTATAAGCTTTTAAAGCGGTATGTTTTACTAGTATTTTGATGATATTTCTGATCTCGGTTTTTTGTGAAATAGTCATGTGATGCTTCACTACTTCTGGATTCAACAAGGAGGTCCTTGTCTGAGAAGGAAATGGACAGGAGCTTTGGGATGAGAAATTTCAGGTACATTGAGGCAATTAAAGAAGCAGTAGAAAGGGAGTGTCCTGGAGTTGTTTCTTGTTCTGACATTCTTGTACTGTCTGCTAGAGATGGCGTCGTTTCGGTAATTCTATGACCCTTTTACTTCATAATTGCATTGTCTTCGTCATTTTCACTTTTTTTTCTTTTTCTTCTATAGATCTGATTATGGCATGACAACCTTTGTCCTTCAACATAAATTTGTACCTCAAATTTGCTTTGTCTTTTTCTCACTTTCTTGCGTAAGCTAGTTCATGAATTCCCTAAAATCAAGGTGTTCTTTGGGTAAGATTTGTTTGATGATTTTTATCCCAAAGTAAACGCTTCAAGGTCTATTTGTTTGTGTTCCTGCTAAAAGCATGCGGTTTCAGAATAAAAGTGCTTTCAGAAAGAAACCTTTAATTTTCTTCTCTTATTAGTGAAATTTTGATTTGCAAGTCTTCTAAGGACTATACATGTACTGATTGTTCACAGCTAGGAGGCCCATACATCCCTCTAAAAACAGGAAGAAGAGATGGTAGAAAGAGCAGAGCAGAGTTGCTAGAGCAATACCTCCCAGACCACAATGAAAGCATGTCAGTTGTTCTTGACAGATTTGCCAAAATTGGAATTGACACTCCTGGAGTGGTTGCTTTACTTGGTATATACACATAACTCATAACCTCTTTACTTTTCATTATTTAAATTATCTTCTATCCTTTTTTTTTTTTTAATTTTCTTAAAATTTTTACCAAACAGGATCTCACAGTGTGGGTAGAACACACTGCGTGAAGATAGTACACCGTTTGTATCCAGAAGTTGATCCAGCTCTTAACTCTGACCATGTTCAACACATGCTCTATAAGTGTCCTGATCCAATCCCTGATCCTAAGGCTGTTCAATATGTGAGAAATGACAGAGGAACCCCAATGATATTTGACAATAACTATTACAGAAACATATTGGACAATAAGGGCTTGTTGTTAGTAGATCATCAACTAGCTGTCGACAAAAGGACCAAGTCTTTTGTAAAGAAAATGGCAAAGAACCAAAACTACTTCTTCAAGGAGTTTGCAAGAGCCCTCACTATTTTGTCTGAGAACAATCCATTGACAGGCACTAAGGGTGAGATCAGAAAGCAGTGTAATCTTTCCAACAAGTTTCACTAGAAAACTTGTACTGATTAAATGGTCTAGTAGAATAAGATGGTTGGTTTAAATGGCTATGATCACTTCTGATGTAGGGCTCTGACTTTATTTTCATGATGTATGTATGTTTTAAATTTTTAATGTTGTTGAGGAAGAAGTGGCTTGGTTTGAGTTTGGGATGTATGGCGTATGTATGGATGGTAGTGTCCTTGTAAGATGCATGAATTGCAATGATAATGGTTAATGTTAATTCATGTTTAGAAGCATCTCTTTTATAATATAATGATGGTGATCAGTATCTCATTAAAACAATTTGATGGGACACATTTTTCCAGACCAAAGTATCCTACAAAACTACAAGCAGGGGACTAAAATGTAGAAAAACTCAAAATAGACTTATCTGTCTTCATTTTTGTTTTCTATTTGTAATAACCTGTCTTCATCTTTTAGAACAATGGGAGTAAGGACTAACACCAAATAGTAATTTGAGTAATGAATAACAAGTTATCTTCTTGGATTTTAATTTTTAAATATTCAGTGAACATTATCATTATTGGAGTTAGTTATTAAATCGTACAAGTTACGATTGACTAATCAATTACGTGCTCCTTGAAACTCTAAACTAGGAATTCAACTTTAAATATACATTTGATTATATTCAACTGGGAGTCATCACAATGAAAGAAGCATTACGCACACGTTAAGATGGATCTAAGGGGGAAAAAACAAACAAATGTGCACATCACTGTCCCACCGAGAAATAGATGTTAGAGGTAAAAAGACGAGAATACCAATCTCCCACATTGATGGACTACTCTAAAGTAGTGTCTATAAATGCCATGATCATGGGTGAGATTGAGTTCTTGGAAAAGATGTGAATTAACAATATATGGTTATTGCTAATAATTATTACTCTTCTTTTTTTCCCTGCAAAAATAATAAAAATAGCTAACTAAAATTTATATAGAACGTATTCATTTTATATATTTTTGTACATTAAAAAATATTTAGTTCATTATTTTACATTAAAAAATATAACATCTAATTAGTAAATATAACATCTAATTAGATTAAGTTCAAGTTAAAACTATGTTTATTCAAGTCTATTTAATATTAAAGATAGATCATGTTAAATATTATTGAGTTTTATTTTTATTGTTATAAGTTTTAGTAATATTATTTTATATATTTACCTTTTTAATACACATTTTTAAAGATTGGGATATTCAAACCTTATTTAAAAAAAAAAAACTAGAAGGTAAACACATCATATAATCATTAGTCATATATGTAGCAAATATTAAAGCTTTGACAGCACAAACTTGTATTACACATGCACCAACATGTCCACTGTGAAGAACAGGCCCAAAGAAGTTTCATATAGTAACATATGTATTGTGAAGATAATTTACACAAAATACACGTGTCAGTCCATTTTCAGAGACTTACTATATCTTCTTTGTCTATGCACTGCTTGAACTGGTAACATAGTCACTATCAGCTCCTTCTAAGGCAGCATCCATCTCACCTTTTCCTGCTCTATCTTCCAATTTCGGTATCATGGGATTACAGTAGGGATGGCTGAAATAAGGTGGAGGATGAAGTGTAATGTAGTTTCCAGTAGATAGGAAAGATTGATAACCAAATGAAGGGTCATAAGGACCAGGAGGAGGGTATGTGTTTGGGGGAGGCCAATACATCACTGGTACAAAACCATTTGGTGGTTGTGGAGGTAGCATATGATATGAGGCTTGATTTGGAGTAACACTACTCGAGGTTGGTGGATTTTCTGCTGGCTTATGAGACTGAGAAGATAAAGATTGGAATGCTGCCACTGCATGAGAGTGAATGGAAGTATAGCCCATAAGACCGAACTGTGCAGGCGACGAAGAGTTCAAAGTTGGAGATTGCTGGTGTGAAAATCTCTGCAATTTATGAGCCTTATTGTTTGAGTTCGTTTGCTTCTTTCCCTTTGATTTTGTTGATTTTGTTTTCCCTGTATGTTGCTGAGAACTGGGACTAGCCTGGTTGAAGAGAAATAAATAGTAATATGAAAAACTAGCATTGAACAGATTTCTCAACTAGTTGAGAATTTGTTCACATTAGAAACCATTTATAAATTACTATAAACAATTTGTGTTTTACACAAATAAAGTACATAAATCTTATAACTTTTTAATTGATTATATAGATCATGTTCATGTCATAAATTAATACCAAAGTCTTATTTTGAGTGTTATTTGAAAAGTTGGTTCAAAATCTATTATGTTTTAATAACGCAAATAAATTTGTAAAATTATTTCTAATTATTTACCATCATTCTAATAACTTTAATAAAATTGTCATCCCAAAAATAACATCAGAAATTTGTATTGGGAAGTTGGAACTAATAAACAAAAATTCAACCCTGTGCAAATATTTATTGTTTTCTAACCGTTTAAATAAATGCAGTGCATTATTGTTTGTCCAAGCTTATTAAAGGAAAAAAAGCATTTAAATATGTTCAACTGGGTGTTATAATATGATCTTACTATATCACAAATCAGTGGTTGTTGAAGAAACAATTCCTCCCCACCAGCTTCCTCGTCTGTCCTGCAACATTGATGGATAAAATGCAGTGATTAAGAATCCATGGTGTGTTGAGGCATATCACAGCATAATAAAGGTTGTATCACAATTTTGGGACATTTTCGGCCCAAATTGCAAAAAGGTGCAATATTAGAGCCTGAACTGATATGAAATTTACACCACATGCTCTAAACACCATTGCAGTCCACAGTCTAGCTTTAATTTTATGAACTACCTCTTATTTATTAAGACCACCAAACTTAGTCAAGGTTCAAGGAAATATCTACAAGTACGTTTATGAATAGCTTGATTTTATTACATAAGCAAGTCTTTTGAAATGCAAAAACTTCAATTAGAAACAATGAGATTAATCAAATTATCAAAATGATAAGACAATCTATATACACTATTTGATAAAGAATGAATCAAGCCTGTTTTCTGTTTATGTTCTATTTATGTGTAGTGTTGCATACCTGTAATATTTCTGAAGCAAGTCTAAGTTCCGGTGTTTGGTTTCCCTTTGAACCAAATCATCTGGATAACCAGCCATGAAGAGAAGTGTTATGCCTAAGGCTTTGAAGAAGAAGCTTCCATTACGAATATGAACTAACATAGCCGTTCTACACATAAGTGGCCCAAAAGACTTTAGCTTGTTTCTTCCCATCCGTTGCCTGACATATCTAGAACAACACAAGCCACATATACTTTTTAACATTAAAATTGATCTTATTCGTATATTAATGACACGTGTAAGGACAAAAATCAACAATCTTGAGAAAATGATAGAAACAATCTATCATTTTCTCAAGTTATATAGTCTTGGTCAATTGAACAGAACTACAACTTTTTTAAGTGGAAACATTCAAAATTTTACTTACTCATTCTGAGGAAGATTTCTAGTTCTTCCACCATACTTTATGCATAAAAATAAACAAGATGGACAGCTAGCATCTGAAGGACGCATAGCCTTCTCCTCTTCAATAATTTGAACAGGGCATAATGTTGGATTCTGATTATTTGGATAAAACACCTTCCTCCGTATGCCTGGATTTTCGTATAGAACATGTTCCTATTAACCAAACAAGGAAAAATATATAGAAATCTTATGCATTAAGTGAACCAACAAAAAGTATAGAATCAAAAACTTCAAATAAAATAAAAAAAGCATATGGTAGTGTTATTACACATGTCTTATAGTAAAATGACTCAAACACATTTGACACCATAAATATGCACTCAAAGTACTGATATAGTTATGTTTATCAATCTAGTTTTAAATTTTCATACCCCGGGATTTGTTGGAGACGAATATGATTCTCCCTTCTTTAAAATGCTAAAATGATTAAAATCCAACTCATACATATCCTCACATCCGTGTCTTATGCCAAGAGATGAAAAAACTATGATCTTCCTTATGGTGTGGGATTGAGCATTTTTAAGTTGAAGGACTTCTGATTCCATTATTCTCTTCACTTCTTTTGAACAGAATGCCACCTTTGGAGGCTTCTTTTGATGTCCAAAGCTTCCATATATGGCTGGTGGTGTCTTAAAATTGTCAGTAATGTTTTCAACTTCTTTACTATTTTGATTTCTGAGTTGTTCCATCTGAGTACTACAGACTGGTTTGTGACCAACTAGCTCTTTGTGTTCATTATTAGTAAAACAAGCCTCACTTTGAAAATCAAAAGTGCCTTCAACACATATCTCATCATTGTTACCTTTCAGCATAGTAACAGCTTTTGAATTTTCGACAGTTTCCGCCTGATGATAATCATCATCTTCATCATCACTATCATCTGTATGATCATGAACAAGGTCTGGAGTTGAATCACCATCTTTAGTTTTTTCGAATTGCAAAAAATGGGTCTCATCCATGCTCATCCAATTGACTAATGGGCTATCTAAGATTATCTCTTTCTGGGTCATGCATTGAGCATCCTGGTTATTTTCTGAAGCCATTCGAGTACTTTTCATTATATTTTCACTTTCAATTTCTTTATTATTGGTTGTTTCTATATCCTGTCTTTTACACTTCTTGAAACATCTGTCCTCTGTAGTGGGACAACTGCCCTGAAATAAAATAAAACCAGCCTTTATGATTACAGTTCTCGTTTATGATAGCAAAAGAAAACCACAAAGGCACAACACTACATAAGTGAGCCATTTTATTTATGATGATTATATAAGTGAACAATACACCATTAGACTAGTGCATTACTACTAAAGTTGTACAATATCACTTAAGAATGTTCCAAAATATATGATATTGATGATTAGAAGTGTGAGCTTAAGTTGACTCGGCTTATTTAGGTTTGAGCTATAACTCAATTCGTCTAAATTTTATATAAATTAAATTTAGTTAAATTTTAAATGAGTTAGATTGAGCTGACTAGTACCATTTAAAAAATAAAAAAAATTATAATTTTGCTAAAAAAAAACTAATATAAACAACACCTTTTGATTGTATTATTTTTTAAAATAATAAAAAATATATCTTTTAATTACAATTTTTCATAATAACATTATTATAATTATGAAAATAATATTATTACACAAAATCATTGTGTTAAATAAATTCGCTAGCTACTAATGAGTCAAGTAAGTTATTTCATTTGAACTTATGAGTTAGGTGAGTTAAGTTTTTACAACTCATGAGTTCATTGGATCAGCTTTAAATGAACTGAGTTGGTTGAGTTTTACATTTGACACCATTACTGATGATAACATAGATTTATAGTTGGTGAAATTCAATGAAAATTTAACAATTAGAACCAATAAGTTAGTCAAAAAACAAAATATATAAAAAGAAGCAGAAAGATATGAAAATAATCAATAGAACAATATCATTCTTCAAACCATGTAATGAAAAGTGAAGAAAATGAAATATCATATATTGAAAATATTAAAACCAATTAAGTAAAAGAAAAAACCCTACAAAAAGAAATTAAGGTAGGTTTGAACAGGAAAAAAGAAAAGCTCAAGGAAAATCTTACATCTCCAAGATCAGTTGCAAGAGATTGATTAATGTCTCTTTCTTGTAATTGAGCTTCAAGGATAGATATTTTTTCCATAAGCTCAGCATTCTTCTGTCTTTCCCTTTGTAGTTGACCAGATATTTCAGCAATCACATTCACACTACTGTTTCCTTGTATTCCTTGCCCGATTACACATAACGCAGAAGAAACATTCACTAAACTACTGGCACAAGACTGATGAAGCTCCACCATTTGTGGCAGACCAATTAAAAACAAATTTCACAATATTCACTTTAAATGATAAATACCCACTACACAAATTAAAGCTTTTAGTACAAAAAACTTTGGAGGAAGTTAACATGTACACTATAGATAAACTTGAAGAAATAACACAAGCTTATATATATATATATATATAGGTTGACGAGGGCAAGAAAGAGAAGAAAGAAAGATAGGTCTCTTTATTGCAATGATTTAATTTTCAATAGAAGGAGATGAAATAGAATAGAATAGCAATTGCACGTGCGATTCTCACTTTCTCATTGGATTCTGGGGCTCCACTACTCAAATGATAAACTTCAAACTGCAAGATCCAATATGAAATGGAACTACTGTAAGTTTTAACTATGATTATATGCTGCTGTTCTCATATGATTTTTTTTAGATCAAATGATACTCCTTATAATTCAAACCCGTGATTTGAACAAGAGGAGAGATATACGTTACCACCCCACCACTAAGCGAAACACCTATTCTCATCTGATTGGTTCCTTCTTTAAATTATGATAAAAGTCATATTTAATTTATACCAAAGGTTGGAAATATATATATATATATTGAAACCTGCTTTTCCTTCAAACACACACAAAAAGCAGTGAAGAAACATGTACAGCTAGGAAACAATTTCTGCAACATCTTCTTTATTCTCTTTTCTCTCTTCTTTTTTCATTTTTGCTTTATTAGGATTAGTGAGAACAATATGAGGAATCCTATATCAGATTTCAAGTCTTGAAGGTAATGTTTCTTACAGCTTTGTTCTAAAAAATACAATTCAGGAATACATACAAATATATTTTAAACTCTTTCATAAGGGTATGCAAAAGATGTTTAAGCCTATAATTAATTAAAATAAATTTACATCTTTGTCTGAGTTTGTTTGTGACAACTATGAAGATTTATTTTCTTCTATAAACTATATAGCAGCAAAATTGTCTTCTTGTGTAACTGTATAAGTGGTATTGCTGATAACGCTTTATATCTCTAGGAGCATCCGAGGCATGTATTATTCACATTATATATTTGTATTTGTATGTTGAAAACATGTTATCTAATTTAAAATTAGTTAAAAAAAAAACTTGAAATGCATCTTGGAATTTGGATATAATATGTAAATAAAATAGATATATGACAATGACACCGTTTGAACAACAAATTGACATTATTAACTTAACAACAGATGATTTTCACAAAGCAGAGAAGGATATAATGGACTTTTTATGACCTTTATAGAAGAGGTAAAGGATTATTATTTATTTGATTGAAAAATCAAGCAAAAGATTAATTATATGATTAAGGGAAGGGAAAGAGAGAAAATTGGTGTGTGTCTTTAATAGGGATTTCTATATATGGGACTCCTCTTCCAAGGTAAAATAAAAAAGAATTGTGTGTACACGTGCATAAAATATAATATGCTTATAGCTTAATGGGGTACAACATATATAGAATACAACCAACCTCACGTGGAATGAGAACTTAAATGCTTGTCTCTTTTAATGCAATTTTGTGTCAGGGGAATATGAAGCCTAGCTAAACCTTGGATACCATCTTTCTAACTTTAAACAAACTTCACTTTTATGAACTCTTATTTATTAATTTTCTTCAACAATTTAAGAGACAAGTGAACTGAAGAGGACAAACAAGCCCTTCCTGCATTAGAGCTTAGCATAACAAAAGATGGCCTAATAAGTCCTTTTACTTGAGGATTACACAAATAGTTAACATGGGGAGTCTAAAATCAATAGATTATTAAAAAGAAAATGACCTTGGCCTTGGGGTTCTGCAGAAAAATAAAATTGCAGGCTAAGTAAAAGGGAGTCCTATAATGAATACACTCATTAGATTCACTGCCTTTCCATGAAAAGTGTGCCTTTTCAGGGGAACATCAAGAGAGTCCCCTAATTATTCATATTCTATTAAACCTTGGAGGCCAAGGGTAGCAAGTGGGGGATGGGGGGGGGTATCACATTTTTTTTGTTATTTTCTTGTAGAGCGTGTAAAGTAAAATTGGGCCAATTGTATATTACTTCTCTATCGATTAGCTTCACCATTACCTTTTGTTTATTGATTTAGTCATCACATGTAGAAGTTTTAATTATTTCAATTACTCAAATATGGAAGTAGTTTGAGGTTAATTTTAAGCCTTAATGGGGAAAAAGTCGAGCTTTTTTTAAAAAAAAAATTGTTTTATTTGTTTTCTTAGGCTTTTAAGGGGGAAACTAGTTTGGCATGATCCATTGTTTTCTTGTTTTAGGTACTATTTCCCTCTGGGGAATCATATCTTTTGCCTGAATGCAGAAAATAAATTCAATTTACTTTTCTAACGAGTTGATAGATATTTGAGTTTTTTACTTTTCTAACGAGTTGATAGATATTTGAGTTTTGAAGATTTCCAAAGCAGTGACCGTCCAGACTAGTCGAGTGGGTAAGATTTCAAGCTTTCTAAAGCTTCGTTGGTTTATCTTTAAGTCTCTTACCACTTTTCAAAAAGTTCACAAGTTGATTTTATAAATACAATACTTCTACAATTTTAGAGTAATCATGAATCATTTATTTCTGAAGGTAATTATTAACCATGTATTATTCAAGCCACATGTTCAACATCACTAAATATCTTCATATCTTTGGAAACGAAAAAACAATCACAAACTACGTCAAAAGTGTGGAATTCTAGTTAACAGTCCCTAAATATACACGAGTTTTTCATATACCACACTCGTCCTGAAATGATTCAAGTATGAGAGTGGCGAATAATTTTAAAAGGGCAACACTGAAATCCAGTTAAGAATAAAAGGATAAGCAAGAGTTTCCATTTATTAGTTTCGTGTTCTCTAACTTGAGCGACCTACTTCATAAATTAGTAAGGGTTATATCACCTAGATCCTAGATACTTCAAAACTCTCAAGCGTAACGGATAACCATATTCGGCTGAAAACTGAAGGCCCCACCCATTACACTACCTCTCGTTTGCATTTTTCTTTCAAGCCATGAAAACTTACTAAACTAAAGCTCACTCTATTGTTTATATGCATCTCCCCTCTTGGCTATGACCCTGAAACAGTTAAAAAAATAGACCTGGATGCTCCCACTTCGACCAATGAGATATTAGCATTTCAGCATCTAATACCAGATTTGACTCTAAATGATTCGTGTAGTAGTAAACATTTAAGATCTACCATTTACATGATTTAAGAGCTAAATATACATATGTTGTTCAGAAATTAAAAAAGTCCTAAATTTGCATGGAAATCATATTGAATATCAGGGTAATAAAAATACAGTTATGAGCCGAAATATCAATAAATCACTGCAATTAATGTGATTTACGTGAAACCGCACTACCTCACACGGTAAGATACTAAGATGTTGTGTGGTTCTGATGCACGACAAACAAACAACTTCAGAATAAAATAAAATAAATCTTGTGATATCTTCAGCATGTACTTAGAATAAAGTATCATATAGCTACTACTTGAAGATGAAGTACACGAACACGAAGCCAAAATGGGAAAAAGTAGCAATTTCATTGAACGAATAAACAAGACTCCAAGTAAGGGGAAAGCACATATGTCCATTATGCAAAAAGCAATAACATATGGCAATTATTATCAAAAGCTTTTACCCTTGTAAATAGAAAGATAAAGTTATACAACACTCCCCTAGAAATCTAGGAAGTAAGAAAATAAACAAGTTTAAAGAAATTCAATAATTCAGTAGAGGACAGAGTTGATAACACAATGGAAAGACGGGTACAGCTTCAACATGTTTGTACTTCTGTATACTGTATCTGCATCATCTGCTGTCATAAAATATCACCATTCACTAGCACACTGTATAAAACAACCGAACAGCCAAGGTATGCCTTGCTAAAAAGTATCATTCAACATGATGAGTTTTTAAGTTTGGGCGTTGTATTAAAGCAAAAGGAAAGCAGTGCAATCCCATTATAAAAGATCCTTCAAAAGCGAATTGAAAGAAGAAATTAAATCGTTAGGCACAGTAAAGATTTTCTAACAATTCAGAAACAGCGAAGAGAAATAAGCCTTACTAGCAATTCCGAAATAGCATTTGTAACCTTTCCTGCAAGATGATGTGCATGATACAAGTCCAACTATATATATACAAGATTGAGGCATGACACCACGCTACACAAGCTCCAAGACAACAGTAAAAATAAGTTGAGAGCGTACCAAAAACAGGAAAAGACTCAATTTAAGTTACACCTGACATTGAAGATCATCTAATGTCAACTCCGCAACCGTTTTCTTTGACTACTCTCATCACTAAGCCCCTGCAAATAACAATAAAGAAAAAAAATGTTAATATGTACATATAATAAGCTAACGAAAAACTTCAAATGCAATGAATAAGTCAAAATCACCTTCATGCTAGAATATTAATATCAGCAAATTCATAAAAGGGATCGCCACCCCAAAGAAACAGAGTACAGCTTTGTTTTCCCTTGGCATCAGTTATTAAACAACAAACATGCTAATAACTAACCTTTGAACCTTTGCTCAATGTCCCTAGTTCATATTACTCAATCTCCTAACTGCCAAATTATTGAAAACACCCACCAGTCCTAGTTCAGATTATTCAATCTCCTAACTGCCAAATGATTGAAACTACCCACCAGTCTGAAAGTCATCTCTTCCAATTAGGAAAGTTTTCAAAATTACTTTTAACAAATTCAAAATGAATGTGATAAATTTCATATTTTCCAATGTTGAGAGGAGAGTGCTTTTTTTCTTGTTCTTCTACAATAACAGTGATGTGCTGAAGTCTAACCAAGAGTAATTTAATACAGTATAAAAACTTAAATCTTGTGTTTAGAGATGCTAACTAATAGACTCTCTGTCCCCAGCACCCTATAGGTTGGACCAGTATTTGCAAGTCCTTCAAACATGCACATGGTAAGCATATTAAATGCAAGGTATGCGGCATATAAAAAGCCACATTAATGAAAGAGATGTAGATGAAAAATAAAAAATAAAAAAAGGCTGTGTACTCAACAGAAAAGTTGCATACCCCTTCATTACGTACATAACCTTCAGGGGGAACCAAACTAGACTGGGACCTGCATTTAGCATGCACTATAGGACCTAAATGAGACCTATCCATGCCAGCTGTTGAGCCATCTTGGGCATTCAAATATACAGCACCTTTATACATCCATTCCTCAATCTCATCACTATAAAAATCCTCAAAAGGCTCTCCACATAATGCACATGCATTCTGATCCTCATCAGCAGGAACAGCCATTTCTTCATTGGCCTTATTTTCCACAATGGGCTCAGTGGGTAAAAATCCAGGAATTGCATCAGTCCCCAATGCCTCTGCACCACTGAGCCACATGCTTGCATTTACAAACCACTTTCGTGAAGCCTTCTGTTTGCGACTTTTAGACATACGGTTCTTAGTTACATGCCAATCCATATGATTACTGTGCTCTTCTTGAAACTTGAAGCGAAGGCCACAGGTCGTGCATTGTCTGGGAAGATCACTATAAAGGGCATTTATTGCAAATTCATGACGCATCTTAAGAAGGTCTGAACTAAATTCAATCCCCACAGAATCCTACATTTGATCGACTTGGTTCAGATACAAGCCAACATTGCACAGGAATAACAGCTATTCAAAATCTCAAAATATTACAGAGGGAAAGTTACCTGTGCAGGGGCAGGTTTTGTCAATGAAATCAAACCTTGAGTCATTAAAGAATTAATCAAACCAGAGAAGGAATTAGATGGCTGCTGACCAGAGCTAGCTGTTCCTGCACTATTGGAAGGAAGCAGTGCTTGTGATGGAGGAAGGGGGCCACGTGATAAAGGTGGCAGACTCCCACCTTTTGAATGCAAAGACCTATTTAAAAAGTTATTGGTTGGTAAAGTAGGCTGAGCAAGAGGTACCGGATTCAAAAGAACATCACTGGGAGCAGATCCGTGTACTTGTGATGCATATCCATGATCTAAGTTTGGGTTTACCATATGAGAAGGCCTACGAGCTGCTGAGGAAGGAAAAATGTGTTCCCGTGCTCCCCAGTTTGGATGATATTGTGTTTGCATAGAGTTTTGCAGTCTGTTTGGCTGATAGACAGAAATCAATCCAGCACTCTGATAAGGAAAATGTTGCTCAGGCGTATTCAAAGACTCATTTGCACCTAGATTTTTGACACCATAACCAGAATTGTAATCACGCTGAAGCCTATTATGCATAGTCAAACTAGGGAGCATTGGGGGTGGGCATGAACCATGCATATTTAGTGGAGGTCTTAACCCTGTAGATGCTGGTATAACTGATTGAGCATCAGCTCTGATGGAGTCAATAGTAGAAGACCCCATTCTTGACATAACAGATAAGGGCTGAAATAGTGGTGGATTATAATCTGGAAGCTTGTCAATAAAAGGAGGCACTTTCTCACCAACTGAAGAAATGTCACTTGAGGACATCTGAAAACCCCTACCTCTTCCTTTCAAATTGGGGTGGTATTCAGAAGGACGACCAAGAGGATGAGACATGTTCCTGGGATCTTGCGGGTAAACAGAATTCACATTGGCATTTACCTCATTTTTGAAATGCAGTATCTTACTCGCTGATCCATGATCAAACTGCAGGAAAAATCAGATTTAGATTGTGATCACTGTATGAATTTTAGCTTTACCGAACAAACATCCAAAACAGACAGAAGACTTTCCGTGTCAACTAGAGTACTGGAGAGGAAAAATATCATTAGTTTACCAGGCGTTGACAGGGACTAATTCTAAGGCATACATAGATTTAGATTAGGAGAGATAAATAAAATGAGAAGAATTTAACTTTTAGGGAGCCAATACAACAAAACTACAAAAGTAATCGGAGGTACAGCAGGGGTAATATTTTAGAATATTGTCAGTGCTATTAAAATAACTAATAGGGTTTCAAAGTCCAGTAAGAGGAAAGAACTCAAGAGAGTTCAGATTCCTATAGGATAGAAATAATACAATATCATGAATAGTTTCTTAGAAAGTGATTTATGGTTACTAAGATAAAAAAGGGTAATATGAAGGCCCCAACAATGCTGGACCTAAATCTTGAGGCAAAATCAACAGAGAGATTCTCAAGCCACAATGAAGTGACCGAATAAAACTATAATTGAGCAAAGAATTTACGGAAAGAACAATTAGGCAAGAACCAAGAGGGTTCACAGATTCTTATAAGAGAGAAACAATAAGTATCAAGGATACGTAGATGGAAGCACAAACTCAAACTTAATTAGCCCTTTAAGCACAGTAGTTTCCTCCTGGCACCCAAATAAATAAATAATAAAACAAAAGTTCCTATAGAATCCCTTGAGGTTTTCAAAACTGCAGAATAAACCCCCTTAACTTTAGAAAATAGGCAGTCACACCCCTCAATTATTATTTTACAATATATTCCCATGAGTTTCTTGATATTTGTTAATTTTTCGGCAAATACATACCTGAAAAAAGCGATGAACAGTAACAAGGGATATGAATGTTATTTTTCAAATATGTTAAGAAATTTGGAAGGGTCTTTGCAATTGATCCTAAAACAAGAGGCAGGCATGGCTATCATCTTTTAGATACCTGGCTAACTATATGTGCTTATCAAAGGATAAAAATAATGAGAGGTTGAGGAGCCATACACCAAATGGTGGGATTGAACCGTTAGCAATAACAAAGGTATCATCTGTTGCTGATGGCTGAGCCTGACTAGACCGATCATTCATCATATCATCTTCCAACTGGGTAATACTTGGTGCTCTAAAACCAGGGCTCGAATTGAAGCTTCTAAATGGTGGAATTGATGATGGCAAGGGATCATTACTCCTACCACGGTCTAGTAAAGCTGGACCCATGTCTTCCCAATCAAACTCTTCCTCTTCAGTATTCTGCCATGACATCATATTTGCTTTATTGCTCAAACCATTAGTATCCAAACACTCATCCAGCAGAGGCATATTATTTGAAGTTGTTTCCCTATGGTCATTTCCATATGCATCAATTAAAGCTCTTGCTCCTGATCGATCAACCCCATTACTGTGGTTATATGCTACAGAGGCTTCAAATCGTTTTTGGTTACCATCCTGAAAGTGTTTTCTCCTCCATTCACTTGCCTCCTCATCTCTACCAATTGTTCTGCCAAGTCCATAACAAGAAATTAGATTAACTAGATGTACTTTGCTGCAAATTCATTACTGCTGACAAAGGAAACCATCAGCCAATACTTGAAAAACAATGAAAGGATGTCAAAGATTCAGCTGCTCATTAGTTCAAAAGACGGCAGTGTTATGGTCCAGACTTCCTCTTGAAGTCCTTCAAAAAGCAACTGCATAATCAAATCAAGTCTTACCCAATAGAAGGTTTTTGAGCAAATACATTCAGTGTTGAACTTCCTTTTGCATGCTGAGCATTCTGCAATTGTTGCCAAATTCAAAACAGAACTTTGATGTAGATTAGTCCGGTAACAGAATGCAAACACCGCATCTCATAAAATTCACTTTTAAAGGAAAATATAAAAATATCATGTAGCACCACAAAACACATGAAATTTGGAGAAATTCATAGACAATGATTGAGGCAAAGAAAGAAACATAACATTGAATCCTTGATTACATCCATTAGAGGTCAATCAGGAAATGACATGTTATAGCACAACAGTATACAATGAAACAATATCTTATTGAACTCTGATTTAATTGTTAGAATGCATCATTGCATCTTGAAAAATATTATATCCAAAATATTAAAAAAGTTAGATGGCTCTGATTTGCCAATCATTTAATACAGCTTGAATCAATAGCACACTGTCAAAGACCATTATGCTTTTTTTTTATTTTGGAGGTAGGAGAAGAAATAACTCAGTCAACATCACAGAAGTCTGCATAAAACCTTAAATCTCTTACCTTCAACCTCCAGGATAAAATCTGGACGTTTTGTCTTGATTCTTGAGGGCAAAACAAAAGTTCATTAGGAAGGAAAAATAAAAAAGATTCATCCTAGCATGTAGACATTAATGGTACTAAATACCAGTTTCAAAATTGAGTATTCCTACTCAAGGCTAAGCCTATTTCAAGGTTTAAAGAAAAAGTTAAATCTTGTATATTGCCTTTTAGGGGTGGCAATCGTGTCGTGTTCGTGTTTGTATCGTTTTATTCGTGTAGTGGTAGTCTTGTTAGTCGTATTCGTGTTTGTTTCGTTTTATTTGTGTCGTATTTTGGCTTTAATCGTGTCAGATTCCCATGTTAGTTGACACGAGAAATTTACTTGACTTTTTTTCGTTTCACTTATTTATAATAGTAAAAAATAATAAAACCTTTAAGGACATGGAAAATTACTGATTAATTCTTACTAAAAAAATTATCTGTGTCATGTTGTGTCGTGTCAAACATTGCCACTCCTAACCTTTCTGAACCTGGAAATAGGTTTACCATATTCACAGATAATGTAACAGGAACAAGAAGAAAGAACCCAATATAAAATAGCTTTCTACTGAACTAAAATGAAAGAAATAGTCTAATTCACAATTATATTTAGTAAAAGGAAGAAAAATATTTGACTAGACTTACAGTATCAATGGTTGACTGTTGCAATTGACGCAAATATTTTGGATTCACATGTATTCCATGAGAAGGTTGCGGAGATCCCGGAGATTTCAGGGGAGGGAATCCTGATGATCGTTGATTCACAGATGGAGAAAATTGCAGTTGAGCCTCAATCTTGTGTAGTACGGAAGGAGGAAAGCAAGCTGACCATGTGCGAAAAAGGTGACGCATGGCGGGATAAATATCTGGGTGAACTTGCCTGTATGCCTCACAAAACACCTAATCAAAAAGCTAAAAGCATCAGACGTAATAGAGTCATGATACATCATATATTAACTGATGTTTCTAGTGTTCCACAATCTTAAATACATTTTGAAAATAAAGTGATCAATATACATAATATATCACCTCAGGAAGATGGGTGGAGAAGTACTTGATGTATTCATGCCCGATATTTTTCACTATGCTGTCCAAAAGATACAGAGAAGGCAGCTTTTGTTCAACTGGAACCTGAAGGAAATAATGAATCAAAGGATTAGAACTACAAGAAAACAACTATAGAGTCCCACCTATCAAACCAACAGCCCCTCCCACCAAGGGGGAAGAAATCAACAACAGACACATATCGCATGAGAAGAACATAGCCTGTTTTAAATACACTATTCTTACTTATAAATCCCTATTAGTAATCATAAGGGAAACAGCAGACATAAAAGAAATTGAATTCTGCACAAATCAAAACCTGGAGAGAAATATACAAGAAGCTAAACCAATTTCAGCAGAGAATTCTAAAAATTTATAATTTCCAAATCCAGAAGGTCTGGAAGGCATTTAAAGTTTTAAACAAGTAAAATACCTGACAAACCATTGATTAAGTTAACAATAAAATTCTAGAGATTAGAAACTTGATACAATCTATATCTCAGTGATGGAAAGCGTTATGAATAGCAAGTGAAAAACAACTTCCTTGTACCTATGGTTTTTTTCTGATAACTTCTTACCCAAACATAACATCAAGACCACAAATGTTATCATCTACCCAAACATAACATCAAGACCACAAATGTTATCATCTACGTGTCTCAAGATGAAAAGTAAGGTATCCTGCTCAATGACTCAAAGATTACCTGAACTTTTACATAGCAAGGTATCATAGATTTCCCAAAGGACCCACAGGCACTCAAATAAATACCGATCTAGTAAATATATCAGCCTTTTCTACGATATGCAGAAATGTAGTGACTTAATCAAGTGGGACAGCTATAAATAGCATTTTAGGGCTCTTTTATAGTGTGCTTCAAACATGCTGCCTTTGGCTGCAGATGAATTTCGAGGCAACAGCAAAGCTCCTAAGCTTTCACTCAACACTAATTGTCAACATCTTTCCACAGATACGTATAATTAATCAGAATGCAGGGATCCTAGTTCCAGTTGGGACATATTAGAAGATATAAGGTTATAAATAATAGTAAGTGTACACATATCACTATATTTTACTAGTGATTCTCAATGGTAAGTTAGCCTATATTCCAATTATACAGTGTTCTCTTCCACTAGTTTCTGCTAACAAATATTATCCCTTCAGTGTTAAAGAGAGACAAACTGTCTTGCCTTTGTCATTCTCTTATCATCAATCAAGGCTGCATAAAGGAAAGGTGCGGGAAACGTTACATATAATATAAAATGTGGAGAGGAGCTTAACTTTCATGTATCTCAAAGCATTGAAGAATCAAAAATAAAAATAAAAAAAACATTGGAATGGAATTAAGAAAATGAGTAAACTTGTTCCGCGTACCAAGCCAAAGCTTTCAAATATTGGCATATACAAGTCCTAGCTCTCAAAAGATAACCCAAATAAACTAGCTTTGATACAGATAACCACAAAATGCTGATACCAAAACTGAATACAAAATTGGAGAGTTATTTACTCCCGCTACCTAGAGAAAGAACTAAATAATATCCTCAGAAACCAAAACAGACCTTGATAATCCGAGCACAAATCGCATCAGCGATCCCCTTGGCATGCTCTCTCTGCTCACCGGCAATGATAGTAAGATCAGTAATAATGGGCTTACAATTGAAGGTCAGCTCCGATAACAGAATCTCATAAAGCTGCACCATTTCATTGGCAGCCAGCGGTGACACATCGTCCTCCGTCAAAACCCTAAGCTCGTCGTCCCTTTCCTTAAGTAAAGCTCTAAATCGATCAAGTATTGAAATCTGAGGCTTCTGTGCGAGCTCATTGGGCACGGTCTTGGCAGCGTTGAAGGACATCATTCTAGGGTTTTATCAGGACAGAGCGAGTTATTATGCTTCCATTTATTTGTCTCAGAAATCGAACTGAGAATATGTTAGGGTTAAGGTTAGGGTTTTTCCCCGCCAAGGAAGAGAGAGAATTGAATTAGGTTTTTTTCCACCATAGAAATAAATAAATAAGATAAAGGGAAAGAGGGAAGGGGAAATGAGGAGCTTAAAGCCGAAGAAGAGGGCAAGCTTTCAACTACTACTCTTCGCGATGATGGGTTAAATTCGAGAATCGAGAGGAAAATATGAAGACTACGTTAATAAGCTTTTAGATTGTTGCGAGTTCATCGAGTTATATGCATCAACGGTCAATATTTGAAGGCTCGTGAATGTTTTGCTCTCATTGGACGCACAAACATTTGCGAAAGAAAATATTGGACCCATGAAATCCAAAAGAGAGCTTTATAACTGCTGTTTTCTTTTCAGTTTTTATTAGATGTTTATTTAAAAAAAAAACATTACATTAATTTTAAATATTATTTACCTAAAATATATATATATATTAAAAACAATAAATAATTTCTAATAACTGTCAGCCAATTATTTATAAAAAAACAATAAATACACAATCTGTTTAGAAACAAAAATAATTTAATTAAAAATTAATATATTTCAAAACATAATAAATAACACTTGTTATTTTTATGAGTTATTTTAATTTTACAAATAAATATTTTAATCATAAATATTTATAAATCACTCACTCATTAAAAATTTAAAATGAAAATAATTTAGACACCTTTAAATAATAATATAATATTTTTATTATTAAAATGAAAAATAATGTGATGGATATCGATTTTTTCAACTATTATCATGTTCTCTTTCATAATTTTTCTTATTTATTATCTCTTTTTTAATAATTTTATTACTATTATTTTGATTATGTGAATAAAATATTTTAATCATAAGATTCTATAAACCCTTCACTTGTTAAAAATCTAGAATGAAGTAGTTTAATAATTTTTTAAATAATAACATAATATTTTATTATTAAAATTAAAGATACATGATCTTTTATCATTTTTCTTATTTATCATTATTTTTTATAATTTATTGCTATTATTCACTTCTCATTTTTTTATTTTTATAAAATTATGTGTATATATTATTTCTTTTTATTTTACTTTTATGAATTAAATACATAATTTATTGAAAAAAATATCTAAAGAAAATGATATATTTGAAGTAAATTATTAATTTTTTTTATCAATCAATAATTTGAAACAAAAATAATATTGAATTTTATTATCAGACTACTAGAAAAATCATATAAATAAATTATCAACTTATTAAAATATAGTATATTTTTTTGGTTAACAAAAATAAATAACTTATAATTAAAATAAACATATAAACATACATTTTTTCCAAATTCTTAAAACTTTTGTAGGTCTATAAAAGAATAGACTTATTTATCTATTACAGTAGCTTAAAAGATGTTTAAACTCTAAATAAAAAAATTTAAACAAACTCAAAAATATTAGTCATAAACCAAAGAAAAAAAAAGAAAGAAAAAGTGTTCAAATAATAGTACTAAAATTATTAAAAAAAATGAAGGTAAAGAAGGAATGGAATGTAGTAATAGAAAAAAAAAACTATATCGAATATTTTGCTTCCAATTTTAATAATAAAATTTCATGCTATTGTTTAAACAATGATAAAATTATTTTATTTTTAATAAATGAGTGACTTCATTTATTATAAAATTAATGTGATTAAAATGTTAATTTGATATAAATAAAACGACCTAAATAAAAAATACTCTATTTATAACTCATTTCATAAATACCACAAGAGTTATTATGTGTTTTTTATTTTATTTTATATAGATTTAGATTTAATATGTTAATTTAATTACTTAAATTTGATTTATAACTATACTATATATATGTTAATGTATTTTAGTAAATTTCTTTGTTAATCTATTGATATTATTTAAAATTTTATTATGATTTAAAGGACAAATAAATCAGGATATCAAATATTAAATTTTATTAAAAATTTATCATATTATCAATTAGAATATACAAATATAAATGAAGATCATAAAGAACTAAAGGAAAATGTTAGAAAAAATGTACTATTTGGAATATATATTTATTGTTATTATTCTTATAATATTTGGATAATTTAATGTATTTTTAACTATTTGGTTTAAAAATTATTGATGTATTTTTATTTTGAATGGATTAAACTTATTTTTTATAAAAATGATTAAGAAAAACTGTTTTTTATACACAATTTTTTTATATATTTGATACTCTTAAAAATAATATTTATCACTTTAATTTATTTTCAAAAATATTTATTATTTTGTACGGTGGATTAACAAACTGCACAATTTTTTTAATCTATTTTTACACTATAAATCATATGTGATTAGTATATAAAAATTGAATTATTTTTATAATTTTTAAAATAATTACCGTATAATATAAAAAATATGTGTATAAAAATAAATATAAATTTATATATTATTAACCGTGTGATATTATTATTATTATTTTGCTAATAACATGCGAAGTAGATATTAATTTAAGAGAAATGCCAGCGTATCCGTTCATGTTGTACATTATTTACAACAAAGGTTTGATATAGTAATGAAGGCAAAGTCCGAATCAAAAACACGAATTTACTTTATGCTTTATTTTGATGGAATCTACTGCGGCATTGTTTCTTTATGAATTTGTTACATATTTGGTCGCACGATTAAAAATATTAAGGATAATGGTAAAAGAATTAATAAATTATGTTAAAAATTTCTCATATTATAAATTAGAATAGTTTAAATTCCATGAAGATAATAAGAAACTTAAGATATATATATATATATGTTGTTATGATTATTATGATAATTGAATGTATTTTTATTTTATATTAATAAAAATTATTAAATATATATATATATATATATATATATATATATATATATATATATATATGTTGTTATGATTATTATGATAATTGAATGTATTTTTATTTTATATTAATAAAAATTATTAATTTAAAAAAAATGGAGAAGCCTAAAGCAGGTTGGTGAGATTTTGGTGTTTACTTTCTAGAAATTGTTATATATCTTACATTTGAGATTTATTATATGATAAAGTATTATTAATAAATATAATCGAACATATTAAATAAGAAATTAATACATAAGTTAAGATTGTGATATATTTATAATATATAGTAGTGAGTTTAATTTAATGGATTGGTGACAAAAAAAATCTTTTTTTTCAACCATTTTAATAGTTTTATTATAAAAGATAACAACAAAAAATAAATAATTAAATTTTTATTTTTTATTGCATATTAATCAAGTAAATTGCATTTAAGATAGTAAAAAATGATTACAAAATTTATACAATATATAAAAATATAAATCACACATTATAAATTTAGAGACAAATTTGTCCATATATTTCAAAAGTAATTACAACTAATATATTATTAATATTTATTATTTTTTAATCAATTAATTAATAAATTATTAATATTTAAAATATTAATAATTATGTAGTTTAAATTTATTTATAAATAAAATTTATTGACGTTAATTATTTTAAATTTTATTTTTATTAATTAAATAATATAAATAAAGTAATAATTTTTTTAATAATTTTAGTTATTTTTCATACATATTATTTATTTTTAATAACATAAATAATTTTTTACTATTAATTATTCAAAATTTTATATTTTATTAATTAAAAAATAAATTAATATGTATAAATTAATCATGTTTGAGTAATTAATAAAAAATAATAAATAAAAAGCTTTAAAATTCAATAATTTTTCATAATATTTTAATATTTTTTATTGATAAAATAAAAATTATTAATAAAATTTATAAATAAAATAAATTGTTAAACTCGCATTAATAAATAGAATTGGTATTTTAGAAGTAAATCAATTAATATGCTATTATTTTAAACATCATATGTTATTTAAATATTTAGTTTTAGTAGCATACTTTAAGCATCGGTGATTTTTTTTTTAATAAAAATCAATATTTAAGTAATTTTTTTTATTTGTAAATATATAAATCATACATACAATAAAAGAGTAAATTTGTATTAATAATAATGTCAAAAAAAATTTCTAAAAGTTAATAATTTTTTTAATTAATTTTCAAAAGGAAAAATAAACCGTAACTAAAAAATTGAAAGAATATTTTGAAAAAAATTAATTAATATTTAAAAATTATAAAAACTTAATAATAAAATATTTTAATAATAGAAAACCTTTAATTAACAGTTGGCTGCCGTATCCTAAAACCCCAAGCCAAGTTCCTTAAAAAAGGACCCATTTTATACTTAAACAATATCCGGCTGTTTAAACTTTAAACGATCTCTATTTTGATTAGGCCAAGTAAGGGAATGAGCGGGGTCAGGATTGGGAATTTGGGTTCTAGTATTTCGTAGGGAAGAAGAGCTTGTCTTGCATTAGAGCTAGCTTGGACAGATTGTGTAAATTCGAGGTTCTTCTTGTGCAGAAACGAGGAGATTATTGGAAATTCAAAATAGGGGCTTGTTGGAGGATGATAATTGTGTCTCTCTCTCTTACAGGAAACAAGAAGACGCTCAACAGAGGAAAAGAAGACCTTACATAGTTCAAATTATCAAATGCAGCACCAAAAAAAAAAAGTTTAAATTAAACTTCGTAATCATCTGTTATATTTTATTTTGTTTTAATTTTAAATATTATGTACGGTTATATAAATATTTTCTGGGAATTTGTACAAATTAAAATAAAAAGGATTTGTTGTTTTATTTTTTATACTTTTAATTATTATTAATGTTTTTTAATCTCAAAATTTAATCTTTTAAGCTTCAATGATAGGTATTACTAAAACAAACCAAAGCAAAAATACTTGAAGGATTACTTACAACCCTGTATGGAGATATTTTGGATCCAATCGGGATCACCGGCAATGACAGTGAAGTTGACACGACCTTACTTTCTAACAAGTCAATCATTTTTCAGAAAAAATATTATTTTTTAGACTTTCTTTCTTTTTTTTCATTTTTGAAATGAAAGATAATCAGTTTGGTGTGGTCACCTTAGAATTTTAGTCATAAATATTTCAATCTATCTGATGTGATTTGTTTGTTGCAAAACTGCACATTATTAATTACCCTTATATATTCTTATAATTACAATAGTACTCTAGCTGTGTTTGCAGGTAGAGCCATTTCTATTATTGATTTTATTCTATTATTGATTTTAAATTTCTATTCATCACACAATAATGACATTATTTTATCGTAATTAAATCACTGCGAAAAGTCACTGAAGCCGGTGGCCAAATATTTTAGCCACTGTCACTTTAGATTAGAAGGATGGTTCTGTTTATAAACCTCTCTGTGTTTTAAGCGGAATATGCACCGGTTTTCTTTGGTTTAATAAGATGGGAGATTTTAGGGTTATTATAATTATTATAAAAATAATATTTAAAATATTTATTATTTGTGAAAGTTTAATTTTATTGTTATTAAAAAATAACTAAATGAAATAAATTATCTTCTTTTTTTATTTCTTTAATTTTTATTTAATATTTTCTTAGATTCTTTCCATTATAATTTATTCAATTTAAAAGAATAAGGTAATTAAAAAAATAATTTATTATTATGTAGTAAATTTTTAATAATAATACGTATAAATTATTATGAAAAATAAATTTAAAATTTAAATATCATTTTATAATAAATATAAAAACTCTGCTATATTTATATCCAATAATATATACTCAAAGTTCCAAACACCATAGACTCAGACATTTTATTATATATTCACATGGGTTCATCCAAATTTTGAACAGCTAGCCCGTTTCGGCCTTAAATTTCTATTTATTTGAACAATCCCAGTACAGCAAAAGACTACATGTTCATTTCACACGAGTAAACTCTTCTTCTTCTTCTTCTTCTTTTTTTTTGGGTCTGAAACTCTTCTTCTTGCTAGCTATAGATATATTGACAAACATGGAGCTTTGTTCACAATTTCTAAACTATCTACTTGTGTTTGAGGCGTGCTTTTCATTTCTGATATCACCTTCTAATCCGTTATCTCTAAGAGGAACTAGCTCTGCTTCTTCCTCATTTCCGAAGAACTTCCTCTTTGGTACTGCTTCTTCTGCTTATCAGGTTTGCTTTATTTGACTGCATAAAGCCTATCATTATCATCTCTCTCTCTCTCTCTGTCTTTCTGATAATTCATATTTTTGTTTGTAGTTTGAAGGAGCTTTTCAGACTGATGGCAAAGGCCTCAATAACTGGGACGTTTTTACTCATAAACATGGTTAGATAAACTGATATAAAATTAGACATTAAAAAACATTTAAAATTTAATCGGTTTAAATTGTTAACCGATTTTAATTTTTTTTTACATATTTTATTTTACATGTATTCAATGATATATAAATTTATATAATAATTTTATGATTATTAATATTTTTTTAAATAACGACACTACTTTAAATAATAAATATTGTAATGAGTATCATATTTTTGAATCATATCTTTTTCATTTTATTTTAACGTAAATATCAATCTTAAATTAAAGTCATAAATATACATATAATTTTATTTTAACACACATAATATAAAAGTTTATACACATAATATACAAAAAATAACGCAAAGTAAATAATAAGTCTATATTATTAATAGAAATACATATAAAAGTAAATAAAATGATAAAATGAAAAAAAAATAGTGTTTTGTAAGTAACAAAATAAATATAAATTATTTATGTATTTCGGTTAAAAAAAATAAGAAATTTGGAATATAATTTAGATAGAAAAAAACACATTAAACGGTGTTTGTATTGATGATCGTAGGTGATCGAAAAATAAAAAAGAACGAAGAAAGTGAAGCTCGATTTTTAATTTTTTGATGTTTATAGCGTTATAAATTAAAAATTGTGTTTGATGGAGGAAGAAATAAAAAAAAATAAAAAATCTACTTATATTAGTGTAGTTTTTACATAAATTAACTTTAAATTTATTATAATTAGATATTTTTTCCAAAACCTACTATTTTCTTTGTATATATTTGGTTATCTATATGTGTATGACAGGTAATATATTGGATGGAAGTACAGGAGACATTGCTGTTGATCAGTACCATCTTTATCGGGTATAAAAAATATGTCTGTTTCTCTATCTGCAAAAAAGTTCTAACAATAAAAAAACATGAAAATTTTGTCATTAACGTCTTTAGGACTCAAAAACATATGTGTGTTGGATGAACCGTTGAAAAACGCTTTTATAGGCACAAACATTTTTTTTATTCGTTTGGCAATAAAAGAAGAAGATACTTTTGATATCTACGAGGTCTACATTTATAACATATAAATGCTTTTCTGGAAGTAATCATCATTTACTTCTAAAAAACACAATCTTTAAAACCACTTCGACTAGAAGCGCTTTGTATCCAAATGTTTTACATTTTGGGCTTCCTAACCAAAGATTATCATGTGCTTCTTCTTGATTGCTAAAATTGCTTTTAAAATGAAAATATAACCCAGCAATATCTATAAAAGTATTATTTTAAAACTCTCCGTCCCTTCTCTCTAACTTTATATTAGAAATTTAATATTTATTTAGATTTCTCTTACATTTTTTGTAATATAAAACATACTCTCAAAGTTATACAATAAAAATACTAACAAAATAACTTTAAACGAAGTTAAATTAAAATTTGTTAAATATTAAATAGATCTGAACGAACGTGTTTTAATATGTAATGATAAAACAAATATTTTTTAATAGTAAAAAAGATAGGAGCTAATCATAAATAATATTATTTTTATAATTATAAATTTTAAATGTATTATTTTTTATTATTTTATCAATATTTTTACTTATTTTTAACAACAACAAAAAAAAATCAAAAATCAGATTTTATTTTCTCTCTTAATTTTTACATTAAATTTTAAAAGGGAAAGTTATTGACAGAAACCTACCAATTCGATTTTCAATGTTTGCATGATATATTTATTTTGATAATGAAATGAAAAACAGGAAGACTTGAATCTCATGAGTTACACAGGAGTCAGCAGCTATCGTTTCTCAATATCATGGGCAAGAATTTTACCCAGTACGTTCTTTTAGGAAAACAATTAAGCAGAGTAATTTCCATCTTAATAAATCTTTGATTTCTAAACCCTTTCAACTTTGAATTCCAGAAGGAACATTTGGGAACATAAATTGGGCTGGTATTAATTATTACAACAACTTTATTGAAGCCCTCATGAACAGAGGTACTTGGTCATGACTAATTACTACATATGAAAAAAGTAGTTTGTTTATGCTTTTAAGTTATGTTGATAAAAAAATTGTTTGTTTATGCTTTTAAGTTATGTTTAAAAGCTTAATATAGCAAAAAATGCTTTAGTGAAAAAAAAAGAAAAAATTCAATTTAAAATAAGTTTTGATCGGATTTAAACAATGATCATGTTTTCATTTGAATATCATTCAATATAAAATTATATAAAAAAAAATTAATAATAAAAAATATATTAACTAATAATCATAATAGATATTATTATTATATTTATAAGTAAGTAATTTTAGTTCTTATAAATAACATTTTGTGTCTACGCATGAAATCACTTTCTTTTAATACAACGTTAACAAAAGCAAAATCACTCCCTTTTTTTGAATGCTTCAGGAATTGAGCCATTTGTAACATTGACTCACTATGACATCCCCCGAGAACTTGAAGAAAGATATGGAGGTTGGCTAAGTCCCAAAGTGCAGTAAGTACTCATTACCACGTTTGAAATTTGTTTAATGGTAGTATTGCTCTACAACTGCTTAATTTACGTTGGTGAATCAAGTCCATTTTACACAAGATTAACAAAACAGAGAGAATCATTCACCTCTATTCAAATTTAGTTGTCCTGACTTAAATATAATAAATTATCATGATCTTATATTATTGCCAAAATGTCCAATCGTCTGGTTATGTATATATTTCTTCTTTAAGGACGTAACATGGGAATTGGGAAATGGTCAAATGAGGAATATAAATCTGATAATGTTGAAGAATATATTTTATTGCAGGGAAGATTTCGAATATTATGCAGATATATGCTTTAAAGCATTTGGAGACAGAGTTAAGTACTGGACAACATTTAACGAGCCCAACGTTCAAGTAGTACTAGGTTACAGGTCTGGACGTTACCCACCAGCTCGATGCTCTGGTTTATTTGGGAATTGTAACTCTGGAGATTCAGAAACAGAGCCTTTTGTTGCAGCTCATAACATTATCCTATCCCATGCTGCTGCTGTTAATATTTATCGTACCAAATATCAGGTTTATTACTTGGTCACTGTACCCCAATAATCTCATAATAATGATCAAAAGTGCATTTTACTCTCTTTATTTAAGCAGGTGTATTTTGGTCTCATAATAATAAGTAAATGGTTAAAAAGAAAATCGATTTTCGGTATAACTTCTATATAATTTATGGATTTAACTTGGCATATGTTAAAAAAAAAAACTGAAGTGCACATTACCTAAATCTTTTTTTTTTCATGTTTCAAATTCCAGAAAACGCAAAGGGGAATCATAGGGATTGTTATGCATGCTGTGTGGTATGAACCCATCACTAACTCCACACAAGATCTCTTAGCTGTTGAGAGAGCTCAGTCTTTCCTCTTGAACTGGTAAATATCTGTAATACTTAAAGTAGGTAAATTTAAATTAATAAATCCCTTTGACCCAAGTTGAGAACTGATCAAGTTAAAGATCAAATTGCTAATGAAGAGAAGCTAAAGATGTTTATTTTGCATCTAAACTAACAATTAATTCTAAATTAGTTATAGCCAAAGCTTACTCTAACAAAATATATTTTTAAGTTCATTGCAGGTTTTTGGACCCAATTATACATGGAAAATATCCTGAAGAAATGCAAGAAATTGTAGGACCTAATCTGCCAGCATTTACAAAAGATGATTTGAAAAAGCTAAAGAATGGATTGGATTTTATTGGCATAAATCACTATACCAGTTTTTATGCAAAAGACTGTATGTTTTCTCAATGTAAACCCGGACCTGGAGCTTCAAAGACAGAAGGTTTTGCTTTAAGAACTTCAATCAAAGATGGCCACTTTATTGGAGAACCAGTATGTAGCCTAACATTCCTATCATTTAACATATGCAAAATAATAATAATAATAATAACAGACACTTTTAGACAGATATTAATGCTCTTTGTTGATCATGTAGACTGAAGTTGATTGGTTAAATGTATATCCTCAAGGAATGGAGAATATTGTAACTTACATAAAAGAGAGATACAATAACACACCAATGTTTATCACTGAAAATGGTGGGTAGACAAAGATAGCTAGTCTTCTATTTGAAGTAAAGCCCAACTTTCTAATTTATATATTATAATTATAATGAATGAATCTTGCAGGGTATGGTGAGAAGGACAAACTCAATTCCATCAATAATGGAGATTTATTGAATGATGTTAAGAGATTGGAATACATGAAGAGTTACTTAAATTCTTTAGCAACTGCAATTAGGTATTTAAAGCTTATTTGCTCTGTATTATTCATATTTCTTGTGAAAAGTATAAAGAGATAAGAAAAAAGAATGATTTAATGTTAGATTGGTGTGTTTTGGAATGTACATAGAGAATCCTATTTATAGGGTTGTAACAAGTGTAATACAAGTGTATTACAAGTGAAATAGTAAGTGTAGTACAAATGTAGTATAAGATTAGTATAAGTGAATTACAATATCAAATATAACTTAACATCTCCTCTCAAACTCAAGGAATAAGAGAAACAATCAACTTGAGTTTGGAAACTAATTCTTGAAATCTGCCTTGTAGATGAGATTTGGTGAAGATGTAAGTTGTTTGATCTGTGGAGGATATCGATTTGAGACAAACAATGTCTTGAAACACATGTTGACAAACAAAATGACAATCAATCTCAATATGTTTTGTTCGTTCATGAAATACATTATTATGAGCAATCTGAATAGCACTCTGATTGTCACAATATAGGACAGTTGTAGTTGATTGGAGAACACACATATCAACAAGTAGCCAACCAAGCCAAAGAAGTTCTTGAGTGGTGTCAGCAAGAGCACGATATTCAGCTTCAGTGCTAGATCGAGAAGTGAGAGATTGTTTCTTGCTTGGCCAAGATATGAGAGAGTTTCCAAGAAAGAAACAATATCCAGTGGTAGAGCGACGATCAATTGGGTCACTTTCCCAATCAACATCAGAATAGGCAGAAAGAAGAAGATTAGATTTGTTGGAGAAGTGAAGACTGTGAAACATGGTGCCTTTGATGTAGCGGAGAATGCGAAGAACCGTAGTATAATTGGTAAACCGTAGAGCAGACATGAATTGACTAACCAGATGAACAACATAGGCAATGTCAGGACGATTGATTGTGAGATAAACAAGATTGCCAATTAGTTGTCTGTATAATGTGGCATGTCAGAGAATAGTACCATCTAATGGAGTAAGTTTGGCATTGGTTTGTAGAGGTGTTAATGTCGTTTTGCAATCAATAAGGTCAACCCGATTAAGAATATCGGAAGAGTACTTTTCTTGAGAGAGATAGTATCCTTGAGAATAAGATGAGATTTTTAGGCCCAAAAAGTAATGAAGACGACCAAGGTCTTTCGTTTCAAATTGATGGCTCAGAATATCAATAATGATATTAGAGTCATTCCTTGTTATGATCATATCATTTACATAAAGGATTAGAAGTGTTACACCAGTGGAAGTCTTCTGAATAAAGAGGTCGGAGTCATAAGAACTAGAAGTGAAGCCAAAGTCAAAAAGTGTAGAACTGAATTTGGCAAACCATGCCCGAGGAGCTTGTTTAAGGCCATAGAGAGCATTACGAAGTCTGCATACTTGATGAGGTGAATGAGTGTATCCAGGAGAAGGTTTCATATAAATTTCATCGGTTATGTCTCCATTGAGAAAAACATTTTTGACATCTATTTGAAACATGTTCCAGTTTTGGGCAGCAACAATAACAATGATACTGCGAACAGAGATGAGGTGAGCTACATGTGCAAAAGTTTCTTCATAGTCGATTCCATATTTCTGTGTAAAACCCTTTGCAACCAGACGAGCTTTATATCGTTCCACAGACCCATCTGAATGAGTTTTGATTTTGAAAATCCACTTACAACCAATCAGAGATTTGTTAGATGGAAGATTAACAAGATCCCATGTATGTGTTTTTGTTAATGCTTGTAATTCATCTGTCATAGCTTGTTGCCAATGAGGGTTAGAACTAGCTTCTCTATAGTTTTGGGGTTCATGATGAGAAAAAATAGTAGAGAAATATTAGTAATCATGAAGATGAAAGGGAAGACTACTTACACGAGTAGAGCGACGAAGTGATGACTCTAGACAATTAGGTAGTTGGTCTTCAGAGGATGTTTTTATGGTAGGATCAATAGAAGGAGTAGACACATCAGGAGAAGTCGTAGTAGACGATGGTGAGGGTAATGGAGCAATATCAGGAGGAAATAAATCAATAATTGGGTCATTAAAAAATGAGAGTGAGGTAGGAGATGAGACATGAAATGAGGAAATAGAGAAAAACATTTTATGTTCCTAAAAGATGACATGATGAGAGATGCGCAATCGTTTAGAGATAGGGTCCCAACAATGATAGCCTTTGGGTTCTATTCCATACCCTAAGAAACAACAAAGACGAGCATGAGGTTCCAATTTATTGCGTTCATGAGGGTGAAGAAGAACAAAACAGGCACAACCAAACACTTTGAGTAGTTCATAAGATGAAGTATTATAGAGACGCTCATAAGGGGATTGATTGTGAATAATAGGCACGGGAACACGATTGATGGTATAAACAGTCGTAAGAGCTGCTTCACCCCAAAAACGTTCATGATAAGAACTAGAAATGAGGAGAGTGTGAACAATATTAAGAATATGTATGTGTTTTTGCTCAGCTTTTCCATTTCGTTAAGATGTACCAAGGCAAGAATATTAAGAAAGAGTCCCATTTTTTCAAAGAAAATTTTAAAAAATTGTTTCTTTATATTCCATAGCATTATTAGCTCTAAGTACTTTGATATTTTTAGAAAATTGGGTTTTAACTATTTGGGCAAAATCATAATAAAATTTGGGTAATTCATATCTATGTTTCATGAGAAAAATCCATATGAATCTTGAATAATCATTAATAAAAATGACAAAGTAAACATATCCCCTTATAGTAGAATGTGGGGATAGACCCTAAATATCAGAATGAATTAAGTCAAAAGGGAAGAGAGAAGTAGAATCACTTTTATTAAAACATAAAGGAGGTTGTTTTCTCAATTAACAAGGCAAATAATTTATATTATCATAAATAGAAACATATCCTAATTTACCAGAAGACGCTAAGGGACAAAGTCGTCCTATAGATGTATGGCCTAGATGAGCATGTCATAGGTTGATAGGAGTAGTTGAAGCAGCAACGAAAGTATGAGGAGAATTGGGTAGATGAAGGTTGATAAGTTCAAATAGTTGTCTAACCTTACGGCCTATCCTAAGGATCTGTCCTGTCTGTGGATCCTGTACATGACAACCAGAAGAAAAAAAAAGTAATAGTAAGACCAAGTTCACATAATTGACCGATAGAGATAAGATTTAGAGTAAGGTTGAGAATATGAAATGTGTTAGAAAGTGATATAGAAGATGTGGAAACTTGTCCTACAACATTAACATGCATATGTGAACCATTAGCAGTTTGAATTAAAGGTTTGGAGATGAAAAATTGTGTGGGAGATAAGATGTGAGTATCATGAGTTATATGGTTACAACAAGCAGAATCAAAATACCATAAAGATTTACCTGATATGAGAGACAAGGCAGTAGGATGATGATTACTAGATTTTAAGAGAACATGTTTAAGAAGACTGTTATCTCTTTTAGGAGAACATAAAACGTGCAAGTATACACGGTCACAAGTAATAAAATTTGATAAGTAAAGTATCGTTCCCACAGAGATTTGTCACTATAGTTTGTTGAGTACTAAAATTATTTCGCTCTGATTTTATCCAAAATAATCGATAATTGGAACAAGTTTAAGAAAAGAGTTTTATAACAAAATAAAAGAAATCTAGGATTGTAGTTTTTCACCGAATTAATCCACTCAAATCATATTATTTCTCTTGATTTATATTTTTTTAATCAATTTAATTTGTCAACCGAAAACTTCTAATTTTATCCATACATCTCTTTCGAGCTCTCTATAAACACACTTCGCTAAATTAATTCACTATATTCCTATAAGAATTAAATTCACCAAGATTCATTACGTTCTAAGTTCTCAAATGACCACACATACGATAAAGGTATATTCATATCATTCATATATACATGTTATTCTATCCATGAGCAATATACACAAAAAATACATCCATCCATAAACAAATTAAAAGTCATATAAATCATTCAAAACTAATTAAACTCAAGCTTCATAAATTTAGATAAAATGCAACCCTAAAAAAATTAAATTACTTCCTAAATTAAAAATTAAAATTACAACATTTAAGGAATATTAGATGAAGAACAAAAGAAAATTAAAACATCTTTTCTCTTAAATTTTTGGCACACGCAAAACACAATAGAAGCCAAAAATGGCTTCGGCGTGTACCACTATCCAAAACTCAAACTCTCCAAAAATTCCAAAACTAAAAACTCCAAAAATTTAGCAATAAATGCCCTATTTATAGCTAAAAAAAATACATTTTTTTAATTACGTAGCCACGCGTATCGACATTCGATATCGAAATTGTTATTTTAATATACGCGTGAAAGACAAAACAGTGGGCACCGTTTCTGATATTTTTTTAATTCAAACAGCATGCCATGTGTTAGCGTTTGATTCGTTGAAAGGAAGTGGGACATGTGGCAGTATCTCATAGGGTGCCAAGAACGGGCGCACGAGGAATTGTCGCACGGGATAAGCGGCACCAAGAAAGTGGGGGACAGTTGCTAGAACGCGTGTATGATTCTGCGTTTTTGCATTCACCAAAACGTGCCACGTGTCAGCACATGATTGATTGTATGAATGGTGTGACACGTGGCAGCTTTCAATTGGTGGGATAAACGGGCGCATGTGATTGCGCTGTAGAAAATCGTGGCTTTTGGCAGACGCGTAAAGACATGTGGTCCCACCCTGGTACCGAGCAGCGTGCAACCATAAAACCTGAGTCCAATCTCTTTGGTCGAGTTTGAAAGACATGCGTGCATCCTCGTGGTTGCTTTTATGTTCACGTGGTGCGCGTGGGTAGATGCGCGTGGATTTCTTCTCTCCTACGCAAAAAAATAAACTTTTCTTAATTGCATTTTAGCCCTCTAATTTAATTCAAATTCAATTTTAAACTTTTAATAATTAAAATTAAACTCGATTTTAATTCAAATTATATTTTAGACTTTTATTAATTGTAATTAAACACTCTTTCATTTTAAATTATATTTTCAGACATAAATTTGCAATTAAGTATGTTTTCGATTCAAATTCTTTAATTTTCTTAAAAAAATATTCCTTAACAAATAAACAATAATTATTAATTTATTCAACTAAAATTAACTAAAAATGTCAAGAAATTAGCAATTATAATTAATAAAATAGATAAAAATAACTATAAAATACAGTTATCAAAGACTTTCAAGTTCTTGAGTGGAGAAGGTAAATTTGTCATGATTATCCTTAGAAATAGCAGCAGTGATAGATGAGTTACTAGTTTTACTTGAAGCATGTTGAGAGGGATTCCATGAGGAATGCTGAAAGGGATTCCGAAAGCAATCTCTGTGAATGTGTCTTAGACCCTTCTTGTGACAATATATACATACCCGAATGGGACATGTAAAAGAATCATGATTGGGTTTATGGTAGTAGGTGCAACCTTGATTTTTGAAGCCCTCTTTAGGGCGATAAAGGGGGTGACAAGAACATAATCTATATGATGAAATTTGAAAACCCTTATTCGAGTTTCTTCAGAGCGAAGCTCGGTCACAACAGTATCTAAGGATGGAAAAGGACTTCGATGGAGTAAGAAAGCCCGAACTAGTTCAAATCGATCATGAAGAGTCATGAGAAAAATAACAAGACGCTGGTGATTACGGTAAGTTGCAAACATCTTAGCATCAATCTTGTTTTTCTAATTTGGTTCAAAGAGAGCGAGTTGATCCCAAATAGTATGCATTTTAGAGAGAAATTGGTTAATGGTTTGATAAGCCCTTTGGCGTTTGGTATGAAGAGTTGTTAGAAGTTGATATTGGTTGGCCAAATCTGTTGTAGTGAAGCGAGCCTCGAGAAATTCCCAAACTTCTTTGGCAGTGTCAAAATACCCAAATTCACCATGGATGGAAGGTAAGGTGGTGTTATAGAACTAGGTAATAATTTGATGATGTTTACTCTCCTAGTCTTCAAGATGGTTAACAAATAAGAAGTTGTTTTCAGAGGTTTCTTGGATGGGTATAGAGATATCACCAGTTATGAAACGTCATAGCTTGCGTCATTTCAAGAAATTTTTCATAGCTTGTGCCCAGGCTAGGTAGTTAGTACCATCAAAGGTGGTAGAGATTGGTTTTGGGATATCATTTCGATCCATTTTAACGAAATAATGGAGGAAATATAAAACAAATATATAGAAACAATATAAATGAGTTTATATAGGTCACAAATATCCTTAAAAATTAAAAGAGGAGTCGAAAACAAGCCTAGAATCGGTTTATGAAGATATGAGCAAAGAATCGGGTGAGTCGAGTTTGAGGTGAACCGGGTTGAGGTGAGCCAGGTTGGAGTGAACCGGGTTGAGGTGAACCAAGTTGGAGTGAGCCGGATTGGAGTGAGCCGGGTTAAAATAAATCAGGTTGAGGTGAGCCGGATTAGGGTAGACTAGGTTGGGGTGAACCGGGTTGAGGGTGAACAGGGTTAGGAATGAATCGGATTGGGGTAAGCCGGGTTGGCTATGATGAAGAGAGGCAAAATTTTGATAGAAATTCTAGAAGTATATGAGAGGCTTTGATATCATGTGAAAAGTATAAAGAGATAAAAAAAAGAATGATTTAATGTTCAGTAGTGTGTTTTGGAATGTACGTAGAAAATTTTATTTATAGAATTATAACAATTATAGTACAAGTAAAATAGTGAAATTGTATTACAAATGTAGTATAAAATTAGTATAAATGAATTAAAATATCAAATATAACTTAACATTTCTAATATTGTCTTCAGTTTTTAGAATATTTCAAATTATGTTAAGCCTTTTACAGAAGAAGTTTGCCATTTTGGGTGTTATTTTCTGCAGAAAAGGAGCAGATGTTAGAGGCTACTTTATGTGGTCTTTGCTAGACAACTTTGAGTGGACGAGTGGATATACTATACGATTTGGACTCTACTATGTTGATTATAACACACTTAAGAGGAGTCCTAAATTATCAGCCGCCTGGTATAAACATTTCATTGCTGATCATAAGACTCAATATCTTTGTGCCCAATTATAATCAAGGTACCATGTAAAAGCACAACAGCAAAGTAATTAGCATCTTCTTTTAGACTACAACTATATAAAATCAATATCATAGATCCTTCATGGATGATCAGTGATACTTCATTGTAAACTCATTTGCAGCATAACTGATGTGCCCAGAAAGTTTGAGATTAGATAACATTCATATCCATGATCCATTGAAGTGAAGAAATCAATGTTTTAAGAAATAATCAGAAGAAGAAATAAACGTTTCATTCATATATTTTCTTGATTTGTATCAGATATTTACATTGTTTATATAGACAAATACTAATTACTATTTCACCAACCACCATGATTGAATTGTATGATTTACATCTTGATTGGTAGGCACCGTGTATATTGGAAAAAATGTTTGGCGTCGGTGCAATGTTTGTTGAATTCAACACTCCCCCTCAAGTTGGTGCATAGATGTCTTTCATGCCCAACTTGACTGAAACTTCTGTGAATACTCGATATGAGACTGTTTTAGTGAGGATGTCAGCCAATTGATCTTCTGACTTAATTTTTGGCAATTCCAATGAATTTTCTTCTAACTTTTCTTTAATAAAAAATCTGTCAACTTCAACATGTTTTGTACGATCGTGTTGAACTGGATTATGCGCAATATCACATGCTGCTTTATTGTCACAAAATAACTTAATTGATTCTTTAGCAGGATATGTCAAATCTTTTAAGAGAGATTGTAACCACAAGGCCTTACAAAGCCCAAGTGTCATTCCTCTGTATTCAGCCTCTGCGCTTGAACGGGCCACAACATGTTGTTTCTTACTTCTCCATGTTACAAGATTTCCCCCTACAAAAGTGAAGTAGCCTGATGTAGATCGTCTATCATTTATTGATCCAGTCCAATCAGCATCAGTATATACTTCAATTCTAGAAAACTCTGAGTTCTTAGTGAACAATACTCCTTTTCCAAGAGCAGACTTTAAATATCTCAAAATACGAATAACTGCATTCATATGTTGTTCTCCAGGATTATGCATAAATTGACTGACAATACTTAAAGCATAGGCAAGGTCTGGTCTTGTGTATGCCAAATACATCAACCTTCCAACAAGCCTTTGGTATCTTTCTTTATTTGTTGGAACTTGATCAACCTTGATACATAACTTTAATCCTTCCTCTACTGGTGTATTATCTGGTTGACATGCCGACATACCGGTTTCTTTTAATAAATCGAAGGCATACTTTCTTTGAGATAAGAAGATTCCTTCTATTGATCGAGAAACCTCAATCCCAAGAAAATATTTTAAGGAACCAAGGTCTTTCATTTCAAATTCTTTGGACAAATAAGTTTGTAGCGCTTTCCTTTCTTCAAGATCATTTCCTGTTACTATCATATCATCAACATATACAATAAGTGCAGTGATCTTACCATACCCCTTTTTTAGAAATAAAGTATGGTCTGAATTGCTTTGCTTGTAGCCAAATGCCTTCATTGACCTTGTGAACCTGCGAAACCATGCTCTTGGGGATTGTTTCAATCCATACAGTGATTTTTTTAATTTGCACACCTTTTCTCCATGGATTGTGGATTTCTTGATTCCTGGTGGTAAATCCATGTAGACTTCTTCAATTAAATCTCCATGTAGAAAGGCATTTTTTACATCAAACTGATATAATGGTCAATCTAAATTTGCAGCTAGAGATACCAAGACCCGAACAGTGTTAATTTTGGCTACAGGTGCAAATGTTTCTGTATAGTCGATCCCATATGTTTGAGTGTATCCTTTTGCCACCAATATTGCTTTATATCGTTCAATCGTACCATCTGCTTGATATTTTAATGAAAAAATCCATCGACATCCAACAATTTTCTTTGTTGGTGGACGATCGATAAGCTCCCAAGTTCTATTTATTTCTAAAGATCTTAGTTCTTCATTCATAGCATCTTTCCATTTTTGGTCAACTAAAGCTTCCTGCACACTGTTAGGAATAGATACAGCAGATAATTGATTCACAAATGATACGTTTGATTTTGACAAACGATGTTTAGACATATAGTTACTCATGGGATATTTGACTTTACTAGAAATCTCAGGTTCATACATGGCTTTAGGAATACCTCTGTTAGGACGTCATGGAAGTATTTTTCTGGTTGGTTCAATAGTTGGATCATCCTCTGCAAACGATTGGTTAGGTATATCAGCAGCTTATGGAGAAGGAATCTCGTACTCATTTAGTGGTAGTAAGGAACTTCCTTGATGATCTTGAAGTTGATGAGGACTTGATTCCATTTCCCTTGAGTCTTTTCTATATTGAGAGTTATTACCATCTGAATTCAAGTTATTTGTATTTTCCTCACATATAATTTGTCTTTCTTCATAAGGAAGCAATTTATATGTAAGGGTCTGAATTTCAGCATGGTTGTGCTCCCCCTGAAATTCAGGTGTAGAGGAGAAATACATTGTATCTTCATGAAAAATAACATCCATAGTAGTAATCATTTGTTTTGTAGGAGGATGATAACATCGATACTTTTTTTGTTGTATGGCATATCCCATAAAAACACAAGGTATTGCTCGTGGATCCAACTTGCTACGTTGTTGTTTATGTAGGTGTAAAAATGCCACACAACCAAAGACACGAGGAGGTAAATTGGGAACATTTGGTGCAACAATTGCTTCAGTGATGGCTTGTAGTGGTGTTTGGAAGTTAATGGGACTGGAAGGTACCCGATTGATTAAATATGCAGCAGAAGTAATTTCTTCTCCCCAATAAGATAATGACATATTAGCTTCGATCAATGAGGCACGGACAACTTCCAACAAGTGTCGATTTTTTCTTTCTGCAACTCCATTTTGTTGAGGTGTATCAACACAAGTAGTTTGATGAATAATGCCTTCTGATTGAAGATATTCTTGAAGCTCAGAACTTTTATATTCTCCTCCATTGTCACTTCTTAGAACTTGGATCTGTGTTTTATATTGAGTACGAAGCATTTTATGAAATTTTCTAAATAAGACGTTTACCTCACTTTTAGATTTCATTAAACAGACCCAAGTCATTCTACTAAAATCATCAATAAATGTAACAAACCAACGTGATCCTCCCAACGTAGAGACTTTGGAAGGACCTCATACATCAGAATGTATAACCATAAACGGAGATGGACTTTTATTTAAGGTTACAGGAAATGAGGAACGATGACTTTTTGCTAGTTCACAGACATCACACTTTAAAGTAGAAAGATCTAAGCTCAAAAATAAACTTGGAAATAATTTTTTCAAATATCCAAAAGAAGCATGACCCAATCTCCTATGCCATAGCCATATATTTGATTCATCCTTGTTAGATCCAGTTGCTACCAATGCATGATTTGTTGAATCCAAGTCCAAATAATACAGGTTTCCTCGCCTAACACCACGACCAATCGTTTGCTTTGTTTGAATGTCCTTGAACACACAAAAGTTAGGCCAAAAAATAACAAAACAAGATAAAACAGTGGTTATTTGAGAAATAGATATAAGGTTATACTCTAAAGAGGGAACAACTAGTACTGAGTCTAAATTCAAAGTACTAGTGAGAGACAAAGATCTTTCCCTAATGACTGGGGTTGTGTTACCATTGGCAGTGCAAACAGTTTTGTGTGAGGATGGTTTTGAGATTTGTCTAGAATCGAATGTCATATGATCAGTTGCACCTGAATCAATTATCCATGTATTATTAAAAACAGGAGAAAAAACTTTAAGCATCTTACCAACATGTGCTGAGGAGGTTGCAACATGATCATTTGTTGTTTCAGCAATGGTGGCAGTAGACATCTGTCGTGGATTTTTCTTCCGAGAGTCACGGTTGTGATCCCACCAGTCAGGATATCCCACCAGTTCAAAACATCGTTCTTTTGTATGACCCTTTTGATGACAATGGGTACATTTAAATGATGATTTATCAGTCACCTTTCGTTCTTGCTGATTGGAAAAAGGAACGATTTTTAGATATCATGGCGGAAGCGTCAACATCTCTAGATTTTTCCTTCAATGAGATTCGACGTACTACCTCCCGTCGAATCAAGGAATAACAACCTTCTAAATCTGGGATAGTTTCTTTTCGCAAAATTTCGCCACGAACCTGCTCAAACTCATCATCTAATCCAGCAAGGAAAATATGTATCCTTAGTCTTTCAACAGACTCTTGATATGATATTAGATCATGAGGGTCTTTCATGACCACCTTATCACGATGATCTAGCTCTTGGAAAATTTCAGTTAACTCTCCATAATACTCTGAAAGTGATTTTCCATTTTGTCTAGAAGTAAAGGCTTTTTGGTTTAAGACAAATACCTGTAATTCATCACTTTCATCATAGAATGCTTTCGCCAAAATACCCCAAATTTCAAGAGCAGTAGGTATGCGTAAATATCGCTTCATGATTTCTGGACTCATTGACATAAGTAGCCATCTCTTCACTTTTTGATTTTCTGCATACCACTTGTTATAATTGTTTGATGCTTTTTCTGGTTGCAAATTTTTGTCATGAATATAAGAGAGTTTTTTTCTCTCTGTAATATGCATTTCTATTATTTGAGACCAAACATCATAATTAGTCTCATTAAGAACAATTCCAGCATTAAACACACCTTCAGACTGAACAGATTGTACAACAACTGGATTTGATTGCTCCATAGGTAATGAAATTATACCGTCTGTCATGATATTATGGTAACCAAACTAGAAAATGGTGTAATAATTTTAGGACTAAAGATTTTTTTTTTGTGTGTGTTTTTAATATATATTTATACTAAACCGGATAAAAACCATAAAACCGGTTCAAATTTGGTTTAAAAAACTTGAAAAAATGAACCGGACCGGTGTTAGAATTCCAGAACCGGAAAAAAAACCGGGTTCAGATCTTTAAAATATACCGAACCGGCCAAAAATATGGGAACTGTGAAAAACCGAGAAAACCGTGTTCAACCGAACCGCTGGCCGGACCAACCTGAGCCGAACCGAGGTGACCTGAGCCGAGCCAAGGTGCGGACCGGCTACGCCCTCGAGCCACGCTGCTCCGAGCCGAACCGAACCGGATGACACGTCATCATCTTCAACCTCCAGACGCGCGTGGAGGCGCGTGGGGAGCGTGGAAAATTGACCCTCCACTTCAGGCGGCACGTGGGGGCACGTGGGAGGTTTTTCTTCTACTCTATTTTTACCAAAATGTTCATAATTGTGTTTAGAGTAATCTGGTAAAATTAGGTGGGAGAAATACTGCTTAAAAATTGATGTTTGTAATCAATATTTGTAAGGGTGTTTGAATGAATAAAAAATTTCACGAGAAAATTTTTTTTTCAGAGAAAGAAATCCCTGTTTTAGAGAACAAGAGTTTCAAATTTGTATAAAGCAACGACTTGGCTTTGATACCATGCAGAAATCAATGTTTGAAGAAATAATCAGAAGAAGAAATAAACGTTTCATTCATATATTTTCTTGATTTGTATCGGATATTTACATTGTTTATATAGACAAATACTAATTACTATTTCACCAACCACCATGATTGAATTGTATGATTTACAGCTTGATTGGTAGGCACCGTGTATATTGGAAAAAATGTTTTGCGTCGGTGCAGTGTTTGTTGAATTCAACATGAAGACCATTTACAGTCTTCATATAACACACTTTCTTTTCAGTGACAGAGAGACATGGTTTTTTTTTTTTTTTTGCATGTATAAACATGAGTCTGGTCAGCTTGTCCATTGGCTATTCTTCTGTGCAACAAACGGATCACGCTCATCCTAGCTAACTCACCCTTTTCAACACAATTACAAATTATGTCACCCAAAAAAAAAATTACTTACATGTCTTTTTTTTTTAACAAACATAAAAATTTATAAAAGCTACTAACCTTCTGATTTTGTAATAAACGATTGAATACGCATATAATTCTTATAAATTTTATAGTAATATTTCTTTAATCAATATGATACTTATACATCTAACATTCTCTAAAATATCTTTTTCTCTTTATATTTTTAACCTATTTTAGAGCATCAATATCTTATAACAATTCAATTTGTTATTTTTAGAATAACAAATTAAGACGGTTTTTACATGCGGGTAACAATCCAGGACAATTATTAAAAAATATAAAAAAAATTATTTTTAAAACTTTTTAATTTTTTTAATAAATTATAATTATTAATTAATATATAATTTAATTTAATAAATATAATTAATTTTGAGTATGAATGAGTACATTTATTAGTATAATCGCACTCAAATCATACTCGTTAATTTATTTCAATTTTTATCCAAAATTATATTCGTTTCTAAAATTTATCGGATAAAAATAGAACAGATGGTACCGATAACCACAAATTTTTTTTTTTTGCCCATTTCTACCGTCGCTTTCAGACTTGTTTATGTAAATAGATAAAAGATCTATAAAAAAAATTAAAGAAAATTATTAGTCAAGTTTTTTAAATTAAATTTTAGTATATATATTTAATCTTTTAAGTTTTAAAAAAGTGTTTTATAATTTTTTTATATTTAAAAAAATAATAATATTTATTAAAATATTATTTTTCACTATTAAAACTTGATCTTTTAAGGATAGTAATAATTAATGTGAATTTTTTTACAAAATATTTATTTTAATATTTGGTTGTTATCATTATTTTTATTTTAATATTTTATTGAATTTTTAAAAATAAAAAATGTATTTAAATAATTTTATATTAAAATATTATTATCTTTGATTTTTCTTAAATAATCTCATATTAAAATTTATTTTTATTCTTATCAATGACTTATGTTTTTATTACTTGACATTAAAAAATTAATTTTTAATAATTAAATCATTAAAATAATATTAATTTTTCTCAATTTTTTATTTTATACTCTAAAATATTAAATGATATAAACTTCATAGTTTTACCAAAAAAAAAATACTCTAAATAAATGCATACTTTGTAGGCACATCAAATATGAGATGAAAATATAATATTAAAATTAAAATTTACAATATAATTATTTTTATAAATATAATTACATTTTTAACTACTTTCACATGTTACATATTTTTTTTTAACATAAAAAAATATTGTTTGCATGTTAATATATGTTTTTAAAAAATATTTTTTTAAAAGAATTAAAAATAAAACTATAAAAATAACTATATCATATAAAATTCAAGTAAATTAAAACCTAGATGTCCAACATCTCTGCTTATTGTTTTCTAGGTAAAACAATTAATGTCAATGAAACCACCTCTCTTTTAAGTTTAGGAAATTGATTGTTCTTCGTTTTTAGTTTAATTAAATAAATATAACTTATCTGTTATTTCGTAAAGGTTTTGGATTTTTTGAGCATACATTCACATTTAAAATATTTTTTAAACATATTCTGTTATGTGTTGATTTTAGATTTTGATTTATGATTATTTTTTGTTTTGTTTTGTTTAGTTAAATGATTTGGGTTCAAGTAATTATTCATCTTGGCAGAGGAAGGCTCGAAAAACTTGTTCATAGTCATATTTACCACCCAATGACCTTTCAATAATAATTATACATGAAATAATACAAATGACTTATTTATTTTTATATATTATATTATCTCTTTACTTTTTAAGTTTTACATATTTAACATCTTTTTTTTTCTTACAACTAAGTCTATTTTTTTTTTGTTTTTACACTTTGATCCTTACTTTTATATATATATAAGTTCAATTTTCAATAAATCTCAAATTTTAGAATAAATGTGTGATGATTAAAAATAAAGAGATTAAATTATAAAAAATAATGAAAAAAGTGACCAAATAAAAAATAATAATAAAGGAACCAAATAATATAATATAAAAAAATATTGATTATTTATGTAATTTAACCTCAAAAGAGAAAAAATAAGGGAACAAAAGTGTAAATATTAGGGGAAAAATGGATTAAATTGTAAGGAAATTAAAATGTAAAAATTAATAAATAAAATAAATCATAAAAAATAATGAGAAAAGATATATAAAAACAAATCAACCATTTGAGTAGTTCACAATGAATCATTAACATTTTCACTTTGTATTTAAATAGAATATTTTTTTTAATAACTAAAATAACAGATAGAAACTTATAACAAGATTTGAGTTTAATCACAAATTATTAAAGGAGTTCAATTATTATTTTTATTTAGTTGTGTCACGGCAAATATTATAACAAGAGGCAAACAAGTGAATAAGGGACAGAAAATGTAGGTAAAAAGAAGTTAAAATTTTACTTCTTATTAGAGCCATCTCCGAAACAACCTACAAAGTTCAATATATGATTTCAAGATTTCATACTCGTAAAACGTCCCAAGAATTCCTACTTGTAATTTAAAATAATAATAATAATAATAATTATGAAAAAAAATCATAAATTCTGTTTTTATTTAAATAAAAGTGTTTTTTTATCCTCTAATTTTAAAAATATATTCATTAATTTTTTTACTTGTAAAAAATAACCACAAAACACTTTTATTATAATTTTTTTTTATTTGAACATATATGGATGAGTATTTTCATCGTTTATCGTTACTCTCAAACTAAAAAATTTATAACTCATGTACACATATGTGTGATATTTTTTACTATTCCATTCCTCAAAATATTAGTAACTTATTTATCCATTATTTTTAAATTTTTTAATATATATTTTAATAATTTTTAACTAATTTTACAATCTCTTCCATATTTTTCTTCATACATCACCTAATAGATTAACAAATTATAAGTAAAATATTTAATTATGTTCATTCAAATTCTATAAGTGTTTTATTTTAATAAATATAATATATAATTTTTGGAGTTTATTTAAAAAAAATACAAAATGGTATGTAATATGTAATTATTATTAAAAAAAATTAGATTTAATCAATAAAAAAATAATTAATATACCCAACACAATATATAATCATACAGATTAAATATATTTCTTCACTATCATAAATAATATTAATATTACAAATATGGTTTAACGAGTGTTTTATTTGAAATTAGAATTATCATCCTCTTGTATTATCATCCTTAAAGAATATTCAAAAATGATTAAAAAGGAAAAGATTAATAGAGAAAAGTATATTAATTTAAGTTAATTAAAAAAATAGAATAAAAAAGGGGTTATTTAACTGTTAGGTGATAAAGATCAAAGGAAATATATTTTAAAAAAGTATAAAATTAATTTAAAATATTAAAATATTAAATTAAATATTCAAAAATAACATATAATAAAGTTGCTAACGTCACAGTAAATAATTAAGAAAAAGAAATGTCATAAATATTTACCGTTAAATACACATGTTGAATACAAATGTGATGCACATATATTAAAAATTAATAAAATAAAAAATTATATTAAATTAATACTTTTTAATTAAATTAATCATTTAAAAATATAAATAAATAATAATAAATTAAAAAAATTATGGTGTTATTAAATTAGAAAAAATTATATAAACCCTTATAATTTTAAAAATATATTATTAATTTTTATATTAAAATATAATTTATTATATATAAATATATGTATGTATGCAAAAATAAATAAATAATTATTTTTTTCAATTTCTATAAAATATGATGATATAAATGTTTGAAAAAATAATCTTTATAGGATATAATTTTATTAATTAAATTTTTATTTTTATATATTTTATTGAGTATTATTTAAAAAAAAAATTACATTAACTCAAAATAACATTAATAATTTCCCAAAAGTTTGCTATATTCGTTGCCAGCCACTAGTTACCGTCCCGTATCCGGGAAAACTAACATCTATCCTCCATCTTTCTCTGTCGTAATAGAGACGATAAGACCTGTCTGTCATCCTCAGTCCTCCCTTGTCCCCGCAAGTTCACGACCAAAATTCAACGATCCTTAAAAAAAAATCAAAAAGAGGATTTTTTAATGCATGTCTTGTCAAATAACTTAAAAATAATTTTTTAATTTATAAAACAAAAAGTTATTCTTAAAAATAAAAATAAAAAATTGACTATATTTTTAAAACTTAAAAATTTAATAATCAAGAATTGTTTTCAATATTTTTAAAACTTCATTTTTAAAACATAATAAATATTATTAATTATTTACTAAATTACGTAATTTAAAATATTTTTTATTATATAATACAGTCATTTTTTTAATTTTTTGTTTTTTAAATAATATCAAACTAACTCATTTTTTTTAGAAATTATAAAAAATTATTTTCAAGCTATCATTTAAAAATAATTTTTAAATGTTTTTAAATTAATCAGCCAAACAAATCCTTTAAATTGTTTATTTTTACGGTTTGACAATGTCGGAGAATTCCTCTCTGATTTATAACTTTGGTTTTATGGGATATATCAAGAAAGAAAGAGATTTGAAATAAAAATAATAATTCAAATATTATTTTTAATTTTTTAATTTTTATTATACAAAAATAATAAAATTTAAAAAAAAATATTTATATATAAGTGAGAAAAATAATATATATATAATTATAAATATATATATTTTATATTAAATATCATTAATAAAATCTTGTTAGTTGTTACAGACTAGTTTTAAAAATATAAAAATAAATTATTAAATAATTATAATATTTTTAATTTATAGTATTAAATGAATAAATAAAAAATTATTGAATATTTTAATATAATAAAACATAACTTAAAGATGAGATATTAAAATATATAATACATTAATTAAAATTTAAATGTAATTAAATCTAAAAAATTATATATTTATTAAAATAAGTTATATAAATTCGATAACTTTACAAAGAATGCAATTTACATAGTAACTCAAATTATAAAATATGAATAATCATTTTCTTCTTCTCCTTACTAGATACGAAAAATATCAATGATATTCCTATTAATGAGTATATCTTTATATATGCTTCAGATAAGAGTTTCTTCATCAAACTCTAAGTTTACTACTCTGGTTAAAGATATAATTCCTATTTCAATAAAATGATAAGGATTAATAGGATTTCTTTTATGCAAATTCATTATATAATCGAAAAATCCTAAAAAAATGAGCAGTCATTTAGTTTTACTTTTTTTTTTAAGTTTCATTAGATTTTTTTAAAATTTCTAGAAAAATAATTTAATTATATTAAACTATTACTTGTGTACATATTTTCAATCAACCCACAATTAAATAATTAGTAGACAAGCTTTGGATATGCTCCTTCAGTAATATTGAATCACCTACATGTGATTAGTTTTCTTCTCGATGTATGAACTTTTTCTGTTGTGAACAAATTCATGATTTCAAGTTGATCTTTTTTTTTAATTTTCTTGTTAAATTATAAAGATTTAATCATTGGTTTGGGTTTATATTTCTTTATCTTTCTTTTCCTTCCTTGAGGATAAAAAATATATCATTTATTTTCTTGAAGATTATTAGTCTTAGTATATTTCCTAGCATTGTCATATTTTCTTTTATAATTTTTTCAATTTTTGATTGTTTATGCATTGTTGCCTTATAAGTTGGCTAATATATCAATGGGTTTGACGAGCTTACCGGTTCTAAATTAGCAAAACTTCCTTCTACTTTAATTAATGAATGTTTTGTGTGTTACATCGAAGAATCCAGTTATTGTTCTACTTGCTTCTGACCATACCTTATATATTCCTAAGGCTGGTTTATTGTAGAAACATAATATTTTTCTTCTTTTTCTTGATTCTTTTCTTTGAGCTCTTCCTCATTTGCAATTTACAGACTATAAAGTTTTTGATGAATTACTTTTTTTTATTTTGAGCACCATATTTTAAAATCATGACATAAAGTATTATTCAATAATTCAATACTCGAAATATTTATGAGAAAACTCAATAGTAAATGGACATAGAGGGATGTACCATAGGAATTGATATGACTGTTTAGTCAAAGACGTTACGCGTGAATCAGGTTGGGAGGCAACCCAACATTATTTTACTTATATTTTTATTATTTTTATTTTGTAGGTGAATAAATGTGAAGAGTAATGACGCAATAAGATTTAGCATTTCTATGACAAATGTGGTCCCAAGACTAAAAGAGTTTTATATCTTATTACTTTTTCATATTTATATATGCATGTTGGGAACAATGTATAATTTAAGTTTGGGAGAGAAAAGTCCATTCTCTACTTTAATATTTAGTATGCATTTTAAATTATGGATTTTTATTTTATTTTTAAGATTTTTTTTAAGCATAATTAAAATAGAAATTGATAAATAAATAGAAACCAACTACATGTAAACTTAATATGAAACGTATGAATCTAATGATAAAAAATTGTTATCATAACTAAGATAAAGAATGTAACATACTCGTTAAGATAATTACATTAATTATGTGATATGCTTACTAGTTTTGATTAATTGATTCAAATTTTTATGTAGTGTTCATGATTGATTTTGGTATGTTTATTGAGAAAAAATTTATTGTGAGTTATACGAGTTCATGAAATCTACCATATCTTAGAATCTATTTAATCATCCTTTGAGATGAAATTCTAAATAATATTTAGTATAAAAAATAATTTAGGCCTTATTTGGATTAATTGAACATTTTAGACTAATCGTTGTTAATATCTTTAGTCGCTCATTTAAGCCTAATTAAGAACTTTTCATATTTTTAGGCCACATTTAATGACTAATAAATAAGTATTACTTTTACCTTACAATTTTAGCTTGTATGAAAAGAAAAAAAAATACAATTATATGTCATGCTATAAAGTAAGGTGAAATATAATGCATCCTTAAAAAAAAACTTACAACATAATTATCCCTCTAAAGAAAAAAAGAAAATAATAAAATTAAAAATAACTTTACGGGCGATGTAAAGTTACAAAAAGATGTAGTTAATTCTAAGGTTTTATCCTATTCCTTTGAGATTTTAATTTCTTTTCTTGTTGGAGATTATAATTTTTTTTTTACATAAGAATGATTTTTTGAGATATAAAATCTCTAATTAATATTTAAGAATTTTTATTTTGATTTATAAGTTAAGTTTGTCCATTTTTCCTATAATTGTAAAAATTATTAATAGGGTTAATACTCTAATTAAAGTATCAATTAAACTATTTTTTTTCTAGTAGATATTTAACATCAAATTGGTAATGGTAAAACCATTATTGATTAATCTACCTTGTTTGTAACCTACAATATCAATTTAAAAAAGAAAAATTAAAAAATTAATTTTTTTTATTTGTTCTAACAATAAATCTTGAAGATATTATATATATAGAAAACTTTTTTATTACCTTTGTTACAACTAACTATTTTTTTCATTACTATGTTAGTTTAATTAAGTGTTTTAAAAAGCTCTTTAAGTAAACCTACACAAATATTCATCCTTATCATAAACTATTGTTTTTAATATGACTCTATAATATTCATGTAAAACATATATTTCTATTATCATTTTATCATATGGTCCTCGATAGTAAAACGTAGTAAATTTTTTACTTATGTTTTAACCTTTTTCATATTAAAAGTATATTGATTAGTTCATTTTTAGACTTACTCTTTCTTAAGTTATGCTTGTAAATGTTTTCTAATTTTTACTGATATATTAATATATATTTAGGTGTATGTCAAATATCCTAAAAACTTTTATAATTGATTTTTGTCAATAATGATATTGGAAAATCTTTGTATATTTTTTAGTACATGAGGTTTAATGTGGCATTTTTCATCTTCTATTTCATTCTTAAATACTTGATATTTTGTTGGGTTAATATATATTATCTTTTTCTTAAACAAAACTATTCATTTTTTTGTTACATATTGTTAGGATTTTTAATATGTTAAGATAACGTTGGTTGATATTATATTTAGAGACTAATACATTATCAATATAGATTAAAAAAGGGTGATATTCTTTACAAATATTGTTCATACATCGTTAAAATATTCATAGTGCTTGTTTTAATACAAATGTTACAATAGTCTATTAGAATTGTCTTAGTGATAGCTAAAAGCTTTTAATAGTTAGATTATTTATCTAATCTGATTCAGTAGAATCCACTATTGTAATCAAAATTAGAAATATATTTTTTTCTTTGATTAAGGCCAACAACACTTATCTTTTAGGGATAAAGTATCCATCATCTATTGTTTGTTTATTTGGTGATTTAAAATTTATCACCGTTATTTTCTTTTCTCATCTTTAGTAGTGTATAAAAAGTATATTGCTATACCTACTTATACACTACTCCCTTACTATTGTGTATACAGTAAGTATGGTTAAGTTTCATTGTAACTAATGTATGCTTAGCGTTAGTGTAGCATTTCCCTTAGTAGCTTGATCATCAAGTTATTGTTGTGTATATAAAAGTTGTTATAACTACCATAATAATGCAACAACTTTTATTCTATTAATTTTTCTTCTCAGCTTGTGCTCCTTAGGCATTTTATGGTTTTAGAGTAATTCTTTATTTCTTCATGAAAGTATGTTCATCATCTTGTTCTTGAGACCTACCATTTGTTGCTTATGATGGTAATGTGCCAGCAGTTTCTACTCATCATTTCAATTCCTTGACACCTTCTTCATTTCATACCATTATTAGCATCTCAGTTAAACTAGGTCATATGAATTACGTTATTTGGCATGAGAAATTGAAAAGTTTTGTGATTGCGTATGGAATAGATAAATTTCTTAACATTTCTCAATTTATTTCAACAAAGTTAATCTTCTCTTCTGCTCCTAATTTTTTTTGTTGTGAATCTAGATTTTTTTGTGTGGAATCACATGAATAACCTTTTCAATTCTTGGATTTATAACTCTATCAGTAGTTGTATGTTTTCTTATGTGTTTGATCTTCCCTCGGTTGCTCATTAGTGGTGTGCTATATTAGAAGTTTTTCATTCCTTATATTGTGGTCAAGTGATAATTGCATTATCAACTCAATCAGGTTAAGGAAGGTTCTTTGTCTATGCTTGAATATTTTGTAAGTGTGAAAGATCTTGCTCATCATCTATCTGTAAATGACGAAGCTATTTCTCACAAAGATATTGTCATCTACATTTTGGATAGACTTGGTTTAGATTATCGTGGGTTCATAACCTCTCTTAACATGAGACAAACTGAAACTAATATCTTTGAATTTCAAAGCATGGTTACGAGGGAGGAGCAAGTCAATATTACTCAATTAAAGGATGATGAACTTCACGTTCTTCAAGCTAATTTTACAAAGACGAACACAAGAAGTAATTCCACCAAATCTTTTGTAGCTCAACTAGGAATATACATCAATTTTTACAAGATAAAGAAGTTATATCCAAGTCTAGTTGTCAAGAAAGAGAAGGTAGATCTAATTGGAGACGAGAACATGGTAAGGATGGTGAGAGTGGTGATAGACCCCAATGTCGATTTTGCCTCAAAACTGATCACATTGTTGTTCAATGTTTTCATCTTCACAATATTCTCATTGATTCTCTTATTTCTTCATCTAGAGATCTAGAGAGCTTAGTAAAGCAATGATTGTTGATACTATCTTATCTAGTGGTGATAATGCCTGACTTTTGGATAATGGAGCTACTCACCACATGAAAAATGATGAGAATAAAGTTCATCAGTTAGTTCCTTTCACTAGTGATGAAGGAGTCACCTTGGCTCCAAATTTAATGTCTCTAAGTCTTAACCAGTCCAAACTACATCTTAACAATCATAGGTTATGCATTGACAGTCTTGTCTTTGTAGAGTTTCATCCTAACTTCTTTGGTATTAAGGATCTCTTGAATCAACAAGTCATTTACCAAGGCAAGTGTAAGCAGTGTCTGTACAAAATAAACAGAACACTTTCACCTATAAATTTGAAATATGTTCTTGTTATTGTTACTAGTTTGTTCCTTCAATCTATCACATTGCTTGATTAGCATGTCATGTTAAGCCATTCAAGTTTTATTATAGTTAATAAAGTTGTATCCACTCATAGTCTTCAATGTTCTAATTCTAATTTAGATTACAATTGTATTGCATGTCATTTAGCTAAAACACACAAACTGTCTTTTCACTCCAATCATTCACATTCTTCTTAATTGTTTGATATATTGTATGCGAATTTGTGAACTGCTCTTATTTATTTTGTGAGTGGTGTAAAATATTTATTGTTGTCGGTTGATGATTATTTTCGCTTTATATAGACATATTTATTATCTACCAAGTAATTCACTACAACCATTCAATATGTCCAAAGTGATGGGGTGGTAATTTTCACTTTTCTTTACAAGTTGGTAGTCATTTGATGTTGTTTATCGCATGATTTGTCTCTATACCAGGGAACAAAATGGAATACTAGAAAGTAGGTTAAGACATATTATGGAATGTGGTTTATCCTTGCTGATATAAGGGGATGTTCCAGTCAAATATTGGAGCTACCACTATCATGCATGATGTTATGTATTTACAAAAATGGCTCCCTGCCAAAGTTTTATCATATCTCTGAGGTTGTGTATAACAAAAGTCCTAATTATGTCCAATCATTTCAAATCAAGTTCTCTAAATTTCGTATCATCTAAATATGTGTTTTTTCTCTACAATCGAGATTAGAAGAGACTATTAGTAATATTGTTGTTCGGTGGGTCTTGATTCACCTATTTCATCTTTTTCATTTTCCTTACCAGTTATGGCTAACATCTCATTTTTTTTCATTTTCATTGTTGTCCTTTGCTACATAAGTGATGTCATTTAGGGCAAACTTTGGTTGATCTAACTCTCTAGGGTTTCTTGGTTACCTGAAAACAAAAGAGGATGGGGATGAAGATGTTGCGACCATAGGAAATCGAAGCAAATAAGAAGAAGGCATAAAAGAATCAGAATTAGAATTAGTTTGGGTTCTCTTGTCTTGCACCAATCTTGAAACAAAAGAGCCTAGTGTAATTCAAACAAAGAGAGCCCAGTGTAAATGAGATGAAAAGCAAAGACATTGATATGATCAATATTGTTTCAATAACAAGTCAAGCTTGCCAAAAAAAAGAGACAAATGCATAAATACACATGTAAACAGAAACAAAGAAGAATACATGTGTGATGTAGATAAAAAATTCTCTATTAGTTAATACTTGTATCGGCATCAATACCAGGTACCAAGCACCATGGACCAATGCACCAGTACCAGTGCAGCGCACCAACACCAGTACCAGCACCAGCGTAGAGCACCAACACCAGCACTAGCGCAACGCACCAACAACCAGTGTCCAATGTCCAGCGACCAGCGTCCAACAACCAACGACCAGTGTTCAAAGTCCAACGTTTAGCGTCCAATGAACCAGTGAACAACGACCTAGTGGCCATCGATTAGAGACCACCGAACCAGTGAGTTGGGAAGAGGAAGAATCACGATAGGGGAAGAGAAATTTCAGATCTGGAAAAATGAAAGCAACTGCTAGGAGAAAAAGGAAGAAAGAAAAAAAAGAGAAAGGGTGTAGGAGAAGGAAAAAGAAAAAAAAAGAGAGAGAAAAAAAATAAACATGAAAAACAAATTGATATAACTTATGGCTACGGTTATTGATAAAAACTGAGGCCATAAACATATCCTATAGCCTCAATTTTTATTAAACCGTGACCAAAACCCTATAACCTCGGTTTTTATAAAATCGAGACCATAGGTCTGAGACCATATGTATGTTTTTTAGTAGTGGATAATCATATATAAGTATTAAAAACTCAAAGAGTTCACAAAGAACTCATGGATTTTTTTTGTCATTATAGTAAATATGATTTTTAAGAATTAGTTCACTTGATAGTTGATTTATTTTAAATTTCTAGATTTAATTTTCTTGTAATTTTGAGTTCAATTTATATAAATCTATATTTTATAATAAAAAAACATTATACATATCTTATACTTATTTCAAAAACAACATTTACTTATCTTAATTTTTAGTTAATTTTTATTACAATTTAATCTTATTGTTATTAAAACCAACACATAATAACATATAATCTTTTTAATATATATTGTTATTTTTTTAAAAAAGATGACACTTTAGAATCGTAGAAAAGAATTATACACATCATATTAAACATAATAATCATACATGAATGTTAAAAAACCGAAAGAGTTAAAAAAATGCTTGAAAATATTTTATTCCTATAGTAAATATGTTTTTTAAGAATTAATTCTCATAATAGTTTATTTATTTTTAATTTCTAGATTTAATTTTTGAGTTAAATTTATATAAATCTATATTTTATTGAAAAAACAATATATATATCTCATACTTATTTTAAAAACGACATTTAAGTACCTTAATTTTTATTTATTTTTTATTATAATTTTATTTTATTATTATTAGAAAAATTAAGACATAAGGACAAATAATTTTTTTAATATATGTATATATTTTAATTTTTTCAAATAAAATTATTTAAGTCAAAATAGAATCTATAAGTAATTACCTTTTATTAATAGTATGAATGAATTGTAACATATGTATGACTTAAATTAATATCATTTTATAATAATAAATAGTAGTAAAAGTGTAAAATTTATTAATGTTTATGTTAGTTATTACAAGTTTATTAATTATAAAAAATTATATCAAAAATTTAAAATTTAAAAAAAATCAAAAATAATTGCGTGAATATTCACAGGCATAAAAATTGATTTAGTAACATATATAAGTGTATTCACAAGTTTTATTATATATATTTCCTAATTTTTTAGATTTATAATATTCTTTTTGATAATTAATTAATTCATAATATCACAACTTAATTAATATACTATCATTCATCAATTTTATAATAATAAATTAACTCTGTGAATATCTTTATACTTAAATTATTACATCCAAAATTGAAGAAAACACACTAGCCATCTGATCAGAGTGAAGTTAAACCATTAAATTCGGGTTGATGCAACCGCAACCAACCCTCCACCTGTCAGTTTTCTATTCCAAGTTGCATACCATGAATAAAAGTAGAGAAATACATTATTATTTAATTTTTCAACAACAAAAGATGACAAATACATTATTTAATTCACTTAAAAAGCATTTACATCATATACTATTTACAAACCCAGTTATTAGTTCCTTTATGACAAAAATAGGTCTCAATATTACAATACCCTATACAATGAACCTGTAATAAAACAAGCCAAAGACTTCCTATAGCCTTCTTTTAAATTCGTACTAAAGAGTAATTGCCACTTACAAAAATATTCAATACGCTCAGTTTTGGTAGCTCAATATCATTCACTCAACCCCCCCTTTCACGTTCTTTATAAACACACTATTTCGTTTCCCTTTCTCAATATCTTCACTGATTCTCATTTGTATCTTTAACATCTAAATGGAGTTCGTCGATGTCCTTATTCTCATATTTTCATTAGTATTTTTTCTTTTCTGGTGGAAGTATTGGTCCGTCACAGGTGGCGGATCAAAGAATCTACCACCAGGACCACCCGGTTGGCCATTAGTCGGAAACTTAATCCAAGTCATCCTCCAACGTCGTCACTTTATCTTTATAGTACGTGATTTACGTAAAAAATATGGCCCTATCTTCACCATGCAAATGGGTCAGCGAACTCTAATTATAGTCACAAATGCTGAACTAATCCATGAAGCTTTAGTCCAACGAGGTCAAGACTTTGCAAGTAGACCAGCTGACTCGCCGATCCGACTCATTTTCAGTGTTGGCAAATGCGCCATCAACTCGGCCGAATACGGCTCACTATGGCGAGTTTTACGACGGAACTTTGTTACTGAGTTGGTGAGTCCGACGAGAATTAAGCAATGTAGTTGGATAAGAAACTGGGCTTTTGAGTACCACATGAAAAGACTTCATAGAGAAGCTATAGAAAATGGGTTTATTGAGGTTATGGGTAACTGTAGGCTAACTATTTGTAGCGTTCTTATTTGTCTTTGTTTTGGTGCAAAAATAGCAGAAGATCGAATTAAACACATTGAAAATGTGTTAAAAGATGTTATGTTAATAACAGCACCAAAACTTCCAGATTTCTTGCCGGTACTAACGCCGTTATTTGGCCGTCAAGTGAGAGAAGCCAAAGAGTTGAGAAAAAAACAATTGGAATGTTTGGTTCCGTTAATAAGGAACAGGAGGGCTTTTATGGAAAACGGTGGAAAAGTTAACGAAGAAATGGTTAGTCCAGTTGGTGCTGCTTATGTTGACTCGTTGTTCGACCTTGAAGCTCCGGGTCGTGGCAAGTTGGGTGAAGAAGAGCTCGTGACGCTATGTTCGGAAGTCATTAGTGCTGGAACTGACACGAGTGCTACAACTATTGAATGGGCTTTGCTTCATTTGGTGACTAACCAAGAGATTCAAGAAAAGTTGTACGATGAAATTGTGAAGATTGTTGGGAAAAATGGGGATGTGACGGAAAATGACGTGGAGAAAATGAAGTATCTGAGTGCGGTGGTAAAAGAAACTTTCCGGCGACACCCACCGAGTCATTTCGTGTTGTCGCATGCGGCGGTGAAGGAAACGATGCTTGGTGGATACACTATTCCGGCGGATGCAAGTGTTGAGTTTTATACTGCTTGGGTTACAGAGGATCCGAATGTGTGGAAGGATCCGGGTGAGTTCCTACCCGAGAGGTTTTTGGAGGGTGACGGTGTTGATGTGGATGTGACGGGGACTAGGGGTGTGAAGATGATGCCGTTTGGAGCTGGACGTAGGATATGTCCAGCGTGGTCTTTGGGAACATTGCATATTAATTTACTTCTTGCTAGAATGGTGAAAGCTTTTAAATGGTTGCCTGTTCCAAATGCTCCACCCGACCCAACTGAGACATTTGCTTTTACTGTTGTTATGAAGAACCCTCTTAAGGCTGTGATTTTCCCTCGCTAAATTTATTGAATATCTCTACGGGGTTGGCTAGCTATGATCATAGATGGAAAACTTGAGACTTAGATTTATTATCGTTGATTGTTATTATTATTTCTTTATACTTAAATTATAACTATTAACTTTTTTTTCCCTAAATAAATATAACTATTTTTTATCTATAAATATATTCGAATTGTGAAATACTTTATTATGTGAGAAAGATTAAAAACTCATAGAAAAAAAAAATTGCGAGGAAGATGAGTGTAACTTAAATTAATTGACTGATAATTCAGTGTTAACAGTCAATGACGGAGCCACAAGCCCCGAAGTTTTATCGAGAAATAGCCCGCAATTTTCTACACAAGTACACAACTCTCTCACTCTCTCATAAATGAGAATTATTATTTATTATTATTAAAATATTGCTTTTCTGAATATTTGTTTTTTAAAAAAGTTATATTAATTTTAAATTTTATTAATTACAGAATAATTTCATTTAAATTCGGGTTATATTTTACAGGTTTGAATTACGAACAGGTAGTAGCCCATACATACAACTCTCCAATTGCATACGAACACATATAAACTAAATTCAAACCATCTGAATTAAATTGGTTAGAAGGAAGGACCAAACTGACAATAATAAGTTAATAGTCATCAATTCTTATGTGAACACAATTAGTGGTTAGATGCTTATCTTATGCTATTGTTATTTTTAAGTAAACAATATAACATTTAAAATTTTGAAAATTAAATAATTAGCTTAGACAATACTCTAATAATATATCTACTTTAATTTTGTAAATAATTTTGATAATAATACTGAAATAAATTATCATAGAATAATTTTTATTTCTTTTAAAAGGAAGGCAAGAACATGACTAGCCATGTTTGTCGGTAATGAAAATTATAAATATCATTTAATTTTAATTTTATATCTATAATATTTATATTTTATTATGTATCATTATTATTTTAAAAAAAATATTCAATTTTTTAAATTATTTTAACAATAAAATTAAATATTATAAATAAAAAATAAATACAAATTTATGTTACATAGTATTCCTCACGTCGGTAATAATCGGACGCCTAAAATGCAATGGCACATGGACTGATTTTAATAACATTTAGGAGTTGGTGTGAAATTTATATTTGATAATTCTCCGCTCCATTAATATTAATTTTACTCATATTTATACATTATTTCACTTAAATTGATTTGCAAAATTTAAAAAAATTATAATAATAAAAATAATAATAGTAATTTAGTTTTAAAGAATAAAAATTGAATATTGTTTAATATAAAATAATATATTTTTAATAAAAAAAATTATGAGTTAAATATATATTATTATCATTATTTTTTTAATTAAATTTTATATTTTAAATTTTACATGTTACATGATATAATCAATTTATAAATTTTATATTTTTGGAAGTTATGCTAAACTTATGTGAAATGATTTGAATAATATGTGCGTGATGTTTTCTAATATATCAATACAAATTGTATATTATGCTAATATTGTTGATACAAGGAGTAGATGGATGTTTCTATTTAGGTGAAATCATTTCTTATTTCATTACGTACAGATTGCACAGTGTATCTGATGGAATCAATTATTTTAAGATTTTATAAATATATTAGTATAATTAATTTAAGATTCTAATTCTCTATTCTAATTTTTTTTAACATTATATATATTATCAGTATATAATAAACATTTGGACAAAAATAATTAAAAATTTAAAATTTTTGTTTCATAATTTTTTTTTTTTTATAGTTTACTAATTATTAGTGATACATAAACGTAATATGTTAAAAGTGATGTGTTGGTTACTTTTTTTAATTTGAGTTTTAAATTACACGTTTGATTATATATTAGGATTTTATTATATAAAAATGATGAGAATCAGCAATAAATATAATTTAGATATCTATTAGTATATCATAAGTATTATCCAAGATATCTATTAATATTTATATATATTTTTAAATAGTTAATTTTTTTAATATTTATGATTTAATGATTTTATATTTAATATAAATAAATATAATTTAGATATCTATTAGTATATTGTAAGTATTATCCAATATATCTATTAATATTTATATATATTTTTAAATATATTAAGATGATAAATTTCACTTTTAAATTATATGTTTTAAACTATAGATAAGGATTTTGTTGTAATTTAACTTTCATTTATATCTCCATTCTTAAAAAAATTTCAATCTTTAACCTTAATTTTTTTCTTTTATCTATTCTATTTCTATCCTAATCTAACTCAATTTATTATCAAAGTGAGAGACTTTTATTAGGCTATTCATATTTTCTAATACCCAATTTTTTTTCAAAAAAAGAAAGAAAGAAAAAAAATGAATTTCGTGTTATTATCTAAAAAAAAATACACAAGCAATCTCCCACGGACCATATTCCCTCACAAAGTCGCCCACCTGCGATGATTACCACCAAAACTACCACTCATCTTCAATGCCAACTATATCATACCATCTCCATCAAAGCCTAGCCAGTCCCGAACCATCCCGTTGTTAGATACTATCGTGACTAACATCATAATGAGCGTCCCACTCAAGTTGCCCCTGCATCGCACAAATCAGTCAACCCAATGTCGACATTGACCATCGCCCTATTGTCCCTCAACCTATTATCTCGTTGCACTCTACTATCTAACTAACCACCGAGGAGGACAAGATCTAACACCGTATACAATAATCACGATTTTGTAAGCTTTTCAAATATGATATACTCTAGTTCAACCCAAATCTGATTTAATTAAGGAGAAAACTGGTCTGATCCACCTAGCTTGGTTCGATTCGATCACATTTAGACAAATTATCGTTTAGTTTCACCCTTTTCTCTCACTTGTGAGGTTGTTATATCTACTTATTTTGGTTTATGAATTTTCCATTTAAATTGTGTTTGTCAAGTTATATTATAATATAAAATTTAAGAATTTTGCATTAATCTTTTAATTAAAAATTCATGTCTATGTTTTTAGCCAAAATTATTTATAAAAGGTATGTGGTGTTAATAAGATATTTTTGATTAAGTTAGTTGTGTTGTTTAAATTTTTAAATTAAAAACGATGTGTTATATTTTTTTAGTTTTGAAAAAAATGATCAAATAAAAATAAATTATATTATTTTAATAATTTTTTTATTTAATAAAGATAAAAGTAAAATTTCTTATAAAATGATTTAAGAAAGATAAATAATCTAAAATTTAAACAAAAAGTTAGTTGAATATATTTTTTAATTTTTAATAAAAATAAAAAAATATTAAAATATAATGTATAATAATTAATAAATATGAAAAATATATTTATATTATTTATAATTTTATTATTGTTAGATATTAAAAATTTATGTGATTGGCATGATTTTTTTGGATAAAAATAAAGTTAGAAGGAAGGAAAAAAAAATACAAACCAAACCAATTAGGTACTAATGTTCTAATACTGCATATTCAATATGTACCAAATGGCAGATGGCAGTCCTCGTTGTAAATGTCTCTGTCAATACGATCACCACCTTGATTACCAAAATTCTAAACTAAATCGACAACTTTACTTCGTTTCTTTCACATGCAAGTACCTTTCTCTCTTTTTTTTTTAAACGAAAAATTAATATTAATATTAATATATTAAAATTATAATCTATTAAACAATTTAATTATAAAAATAAATAAATATTTTTAAATATATTAACATATAAAAATCATTTGTTATTATTTCGGTGTTTACTTTTGCAATAACCATATATGGAATTTTATTTATTTATTTAAATTCTTTAGTAAGTGCATTTACTTCAATTATATAAGATAATTTAATTATAAAAAATAAATAAATCATAATTGATAAATATATAAACGCATAAATATCACTCTTTTTTGTTCTAATAATACTTAAAGTGTTAAGTAGATCGATATAATACGATATGTAAGGAAAAAAATGATATGATACATCACATGGTCGGACCAAGTTGTAACTGTTAATTTAAAATTAAATTATATTTAAATATATATTAAATATTTAAATATATTTATATATTATCAATTATATAACATATAAAGTTAACGATGATGTTAAATAGGAATTAAGGGTCTAATTCTCCCTACTAACATTTTTAACAAATAATGGACTAAATAATCCACGGGTCATAGTCACCTGTTAAGTACATTCGGATGTACTAGGAAAACCACTGGGCCAAAAATAAAGGTCTATTAGTAAACGAGCCACGAGTTTGTATGACACGCTAATTCATGGCTTAAGTTGTTTCGTATCAGGGCAACTTGACCTCTTTTACACCTCTAATAAAGCGTGCTTAATAATTATCTTTTTTACAAGCTTTCATTTATTTATCTAAATTATTTTTAACATCGTTTTTATTTCTTCAATCAATCTATTTGATTCTATGTTTTATAAATTATAAGGTAATAACAACTTTAATAAAATATTAGCAAATCTAGATCTAGTTTTAGAATGAAAAACATACTAAAAGCTAAACAAAAATATGACATAAAATTTATTAGAATAATTACATATAAATTCACATAAATTAAGTACGAATTTATTTCTTATTAAAATATTAAATTGTTAGGATCAGATTCAAGAACTGACGAGAGTAAAAGAAATCTATTAACTTTCTTAAAATCGATATCCGTTATATATCAACCATGTAGAACCATAATATATCGAACAAACAATCTACGTATTTATTTTTAAATGTGCTAACTTAGTTTAAAACACTTAATAATAAATAAATAAACCTATTTTGAGAGAGCAAATCCCTGTATTTCTGTTGTGCATTTCTTCAAACCAATTAATTACTAATCGTTTTTATTTGTTTTTCTTAGTGAATTTCAGTCCAAGTACATACTAATGAGTTTTATTTGCCCGATCTTAAAATTATATAAAGATATTATAATTAATTACTTCCATATATATAATATTTTTATTTAAAAACAATATATAAATAATGAGCTCTATTATTAATATTAGAAAGTGTTAGCTAGAAAATTAATGAGTATACCCTATTGAGGTCAAGATCTTTGAGTGAAAGCAAAGAGGCGTAGTTAGAACAGGTAACAAAGCACCTGTTTTATTCAATTCCCAATAATAAATCTTTGTGAAAGATAGTACATGTTTTTATTTATTTATTTTCTATTTTGTTTTGGTAGGATCATAATTACTCCGCGTTAAATTTTTCGCGTGTGAATGAAAAAAAAAGGAAGAAAAACTTTTTTTTTTCTTCATTTTCTATTCGCTTAAAGTTTCACCATGTTTCTAGATTGTACTGTGAATATGATATTACTTTACAGAAGACGCACGTGAACGAATTAATTGTGACAGAGTACTAACTATTGAATTTAAGTAATAAAAAAGTCAAAATAACACCATCTACTGATGCTCAGTACTTATTGAACAAGTAGGGAATCTATTAATGTGGGAAAATACACACATGCATTCTTTATGAAATGAGTGAGAGGAGGATAAAAAATTATATTTTTTATTTTTTAATAAATTTAATTTAATTAAGCTATTATATATTATATATTTTATTTTTATATTACATTTTAATTTTATTAAAACATTAATAATTTTTTTTATAAAATGATTTAAAGTATTTATTTAAATTTTAAAAATTTGAAATGTCATTATTATTTTAAAATTATTTATAACAAGATTATATCAACTCAGTTTAGTATAAAATAATTATATATTTATTATTATTATTTATCTGTACAAAATTTTATTTTATTATTATAAAATATTGATTATTAACTTTTTTTAATAAATTTATTTTATAATAAAAATAAAAATAATATTTAAAATATATTCTTTCTATTCCCATAAATATTTCAAATAAATATAAGAGATAAATTTTAAATCTAATATGAATAATAGAGTCTCTAACTCCACCCAAATATATATTCTTAGCTTTGATTATAAATGTCTATTAAAGATATCATTCTAAGTAGAAAATATTATTATACAAAAAAAAAAAAAAACAGAGACTTCGAGCCTCTATTCAAAAACTTCTATCGAGTCAGACCGAGTTATCTATTCCCTCAGTAAACACAGTAGGTCAAATTTACATGTCTAAACATAAAAGGCAACTTTTACAACTGAATAAATTAGGTTGGGCTAGCTAATATGTTTGTGTAAAGTCCAATATAACAAACTTCATATTTGATAGGACTATCGTTGTCTGAAAAAACGATACAGGAGTTGCATTTTACACATCGATTTTTATTCTAATGTCAAAAGAATCCTGACATTCCATTAGAAGGTTCAGTAGGTCTTTATTGAACTTATGTAATTCTTTTTCCTAGTCGCTATAGGTTTAGTAAAAATACTACCAAATTTATTAAGAGATTCTTTAATACCCTATCTATTCTACTACCCAACCACTGGTGAAAGTGGATGTAAAATTTACATTATAAAAAAATGAATAATATATGATGCTGGCAGCAAGTTTCAAGCATTGTATTAGGCTTATTTCAGAGTTGTATATCTAGGCTGTTATTCTTAGATTGTATGAGTAGTGCAATTATTAAAAAAAAAAATGATAACAAAAAATTGTGAAGTTTCAATCTAATTTTTGTATGATTTAATTATTTAAATAATCTTTTTAGGATAGATTCTTCTTTTCAAGACTAATATACAACTATTATATGATCAAAAATAATCCAAGATTAAACAAAAATCTTCTACACTATCAACAAATTAGAGCTAAACAAGCTAGTTTAAGCAACAACAACTCACACATAAAATAAAAAATAAAAACATAATTATACTACCAAACAAGTCAAAATCCTCACAATAATAAGAATTAATATATACATCCGGCTATATTAAAAATAATTGTTCTAATAATAGAAGAGGTGGTAGAGCAGACAAATGGATATGGCAAAAAAATTGAAATCTGAGTGGCGATGTAAATATGAGATTGGGTGACAACGTCAACATGTTTTAATAGTAGCAGAGTTGATGGTTGTTGATGAGATGAAAGGTGGAAATGAAGGTGAAGAGAGCGACGATGAAAAGTTGGATTTAGAGAGAAGTTTTAGCACCTTTTTCTAAAAAAATGTTTTAGAAAATAGTAGTTTATGGTTTCATTTTTGACTCTTTAAAAGTTTCAACAAGCAAAATAATAAAAATTAAATCTAAAACCATTTTGCAAGCCCCAATAATTACCTAAAAGATTTTTTAACTTGTTAGTAAATTAAAGAGAGAAAATCCAGACCTCTATATTAAGTTGTAAGCAATGCATTCATTTTCATAATTTCCAAAAAACCAAGTCAATTTTATCTTAAAAAAGCTCTATCGCTTCACCTTGTGCCTTACAATTTTCTTGTTCGGACGGTAAAAAAATCAAGCTATCCTTTTACATAACTTTGCTCAGTTCTTAAAGGTTCATCCTTATGTCTAATCAAATCACATTCTTTTTAGGTCGGTATTAATTTTTCTCATTGACTTTTTACTCTTTGACTTCTTGTATCTTATCTTTTTTCCTTTCGTTTTTGTTCTTTTGAAGCAAATATGCATAGAGAAATAGTAAGTAGGACAACATGGTCCTTAATTCACCCTCTTTGGATTCTTCTTATTCTTCTTGGGAAAGTCCCCAATATCAAAGGAAAATGTGAGCTTGAGTTCAACCATGGATGAGAGCACATCCTCGTAGGATGAAGAAATAATGAATGTCCAACCTAAGATTCCTACCACATCAATGTCTCGAATATACACCACATAGATCATTAAATTGAGTGTTCCTCACTCACAAATATCTACTCCAATAGAGTGGAGAAAAATGTCATATCAAAGAAGGACTGGGGAGCCAACAAGTCGAACAAAAGGTTGAAATGCCAAGGTGCCCACTAGTGGTTTAACTCCAAAGGATGAGAAAAGGCTAAGAAAAACATACTACATACTACCAAATGTCAAGATACTGATCCCCAGCTCGAATGCACTGGATAGTGAACCTTATAAGGGTTGGACGACTAACATGGAAAATGTTATGTGGCTCAAGCTTAGGTTTCTTTTGTATCCATTCATAAGAAAATTTCTAATAAAGACATAGCTTATGCCCAACCAATTAATGCCAATTGGATAAAGATATTTTTTTTTACCTTACTTTAATCTGCAGAGAGCTCAAAGTAGAGTTGAAAATACCTGATTCAATGAAGTATACATGCTAAAACAAAATCCCACTAACACAAGGAGAGTTTACATGTAAGTTAAATAGGATAAGTGTTTTAAATGTTGTGCTTCCCAAAAATGAGAAAAAATGGAAGCAATATTTCTTCTACATCCCTGGTTGATGAGAGATCAATAAGACCCACGATAAGCTTGTAAGAAGTTCTTGGGTTAACGTGAAGCTCGTGATTAAAAACATGAGCTTGTACATGATGATAATGACCCCAAAACCAAGGAAAGGCTAGTACGTATCTAAAACTATTTGCTTGAGCCTATAACCTAGAATAAACTTTTAACAACACCATACTTTGTAGTTTGTAGGTTAATGAGATTGGGCTTTATCACTCCTTCAACCATAATCATTCTTAAACCTCAAGCACTACTAGCTTGACATAGAACTCCATTTGGTGACTTTAAGGTGAATTTGAAGTAGTGGCAAACTACGGTGATATCTATTAGCTTATCTTTTCATTAACTTATACCTATATAAATTTTTTTTCTTGATATTCCAACATGTAACTATTTTTTGTAGTAATAGTGTTCAATCTAAAGGTAATGTTTGCTCAATTTGCCAACAAGAAGAGCACGAGTTCTCAAAAAGATACAAACACTGTTAATCTTGTTATATGTATAATTTCATAATTATTAAATAACATAATTTTTTAAAATTAATATTTTAATTCTAGAATTTATTGATTAGATATAGTTAATCTTGTTATTATAAAAATTAAATATTTTAATAATATATTTTATTAAAATAACACAAAAAATTAAACATTTATAATACATAATTTTCATAAATAACATAATTATAGGTATCAAATTCAAAAATCAAGAGACTAAATTACTTATTTATATATGCTAATAAAATTAATGTGATATTCTTTTAGAATTATGATATTTTCAATACTCAATACAATAATTATAAAATTAAATAATTACATAATCTTTACTACTTACTTTCTAATAATATTAATTGTAGTAAATAAGTATACAAAAATCTTTAGTTTTAATAAATCCTTATCGTTTTCTTTATTTTTAATGGATAAATATAAAAGAAATAAGTCGTACTGGTCCTACCGGATTAGGGTAAATTAAGCTTCAGCGCCACGACAAACAGTGCCACCGCCTGAACCGACCAAGTAGTGTCAGCAAGGTAAGACACTTCCGATCGCCTAACTGCTCTGCTACACTTAAACATTTCTGTTCTCCGTATGTGGAGCCAAATTGAACCAAACCAATAATAAAGAAAAGCTTCTCCTACTCCAACCATATATCTTGCATCCCGTGGTTATCAGTTTATCACTTATCCGACCTGTCATTGTCCTGCTTTGTCGTAAAAATAAATAAATAAATAAAATTTTACTTTTATTTATAAACAATTCAATTATTTAATTTTATTTTATTTTTAATTTTTTAATAAAAATATTTATTTATTTTCGTACAATATAAAAATATTTATTTATTTATGTTATAAAAAAGTAAACTTATATATATTTTTTAAAATAAAACTTGGAGAAGTTATAAAAAAAATGCGGGATAATATGTATATGTTAAGGAAAAAAGTAAATGCGTACTAAAAAATTAAAGACATGGATGATTTTTCTATTTTTTAAAGGGCCCTTGGGTTTTTAAAAATTTTCAATCAAAATTAATCTAAAATTAATGATATTTTTAAAATTACTAATATTTGTAGGCAAATTATGAACACCACTTTAAATGAATCTTAAACCTACAATTTCAAGATTTTAGATACTACCCTTACTGAATTAGCAGGCGATGGTCACTAATTAGAATGGTCATCTTGTTTGTAGATAATCGAAATTATCATTATCCATCAAAATTTAATCTTTTTTTTTCCTGAAATTAACGTAACATTAAATATAGGCGGGAGATCATTATTATAATTTTAAAATTATGGTTAATCATATTTTCATACATATATAATTATACAGTAAAATATATTTTTAAAATTAAACACATAATAATATTTTAAGTAATTATATTGAATTTTCTTCCATTCTTATATATAATAATTAAAAACATGTCACCATCCTAACACTAATGACGTGGATTCATTTTTGAATTGGGTTGTTAGACACTAATGAGATGAGAAGGAAAAAAAAACAATTTATTTCAATAAATTATGCCAATATAAGTTAAAAATGATTTTTATTTTAGATTAATGCATGTATTAATTTAAAATACGATATAATGGATTCATATTAATAAATAGTTTTACATTATTATAACATTTTAATTTTATAACTAATCAATAATAACATCTTATGTATTAGACTCAAAACATATATAGCCTGCTAAAACTTTTATTAGAAAGGCAAAGAAGCTATAACATATACAAGTACTATTTTATTTCAGAGATAAAAATTTGCTATGTTGTAAATGCTTAGGATTTTAATATTCTAAATCGGCGGCTTTAAAAATAAAAAAAAATCAATAATTCGGGGCTAGAAGAAGAAGCAAAACGAAAGGTTAGAAGTTAGAACCGGAAAGTGGTATGTGTAGACCAAAAGGTCCACAACCACTAGTAGACCAAAAGGTCCACAAAACTTTTATCTATAACGTTTAATATTAAAGAATTTTTTTTCTTTAAAATAAAAATAGCTTAAAACTTTAAAAATAATATTTTTTATATTTGCATCATATATTTTTATTATTAAAAAAATTTAAATTATCATTTTATTTTAAACTTCATCTAATTGGATAACGTTTAAATTAAATTACGATAATTTAAATTTATTTAATGTTAAAATCGTTTAATTAAAATTTATTTAATATTATTAAAGTGTTATTTTTGTTATTATAAGTTTTATGTGTATTATTTTTTATAATTTTAAAAAATCAATATTTAACTTGTTGTAAAAAAAATACCTTTTTAACCTTTAATTTGGTGTAAGATTTATGTTTTTTTTTTCATTTTTTATAACATAATTAGTTTTTTAATATTATATTTAACTATTAATTTTTAAAAGAAAATGATAAAAAAACGAAACTAAACAATTGAGACATTTTAAAATAAGTTAAATATTATGGGCATTTTTGATAATGTATCTAAACTTTTAAGTACATAATATATTTTAAAATATTATAAAAAAATAACATTTTAAAATTTATAACAATAAAATAAAAATTTATAATATTGAACAAATTTTTATTGGATAACGTTTAACAAATCTAAATGATCGTAACTTAATTTTAATGACGTGAAATTAATTTGAATTTTTTTTATAACGATGAAAATATATAATGTGGATATAAAATATATTATTTTTATGTTTATAAGTTTGGACGATAATTTTTTTGTTATTTTTAAAACATATTTAAACAAAGAAAAAACCTCTAAGCTTATTGTTATTATTATTAAGATCATAGAAGCTAAGGGTGTTTTTTTCTTCTTATTTTTCAAACATATTTAAACAAAATAATAATAATAATAACCTCGTAGAAGCTTAGTTTTTTTTTTTTTTTTTTTAAGATTATAGAAGCTTAGCTTTGGTGTTATGCTAAGTCGTATAATGAGTCACCAACAATGAATGACTAAAACGCCCAATTCCTAATTATCTCATCCTTCTCTACTATCTCAATATCTTAGACTATCAGGTGGACTCTTGAGTCTTGAGCTGTTCTTGAGTTGGGCACTGTTCGTGTTCGATTTTCAGCTTCTCAGTTTTTGACTTTTTCTGAAGAGCTTATTCGTCTGAGGAGCTCGCTCGTTCGAGCTCGAAAGCAAATATAGAAAATGACGAGAATGTCACTGAGCTTCGCTCCTATGGAGGTCGGAGCTCTGATTTTCGACTGGTGGGACGAGTTAAACGAGTCCGCTCGCTGGCAAGATGGAATTTTTTACTCTCTTTGCGCCGCTTATGCCCTAGTATCCTCCGTTGCTCTGGTCCATTTCTTTTTCCGACTCTATTTATACGAACATACCCATTTGTTTTTGTAATATGCACATAATTGAGATGACACTACTTCTTAGTCTTTTTGCAGTTAAATAGCTTCAGATTTATTTTACAAATTGACAAACAAACACGAATTAGTACCGTTCTCTTACTTTGAATTGTGTTTTTTCAAATTATTTGGCGGAGCTGTCATTATCAATGTTTTTGCTCAACAAAATATTGACTCGACTTTATCGAATACCTGCCATTTTTGGTGTGGGAATTGTCGTTCACAAGTTGCTGAGTAATATATGTTTGTGAGAGATATTTGTTTCAGAGAATATTTCCAATTTTGATGCGCAGATCCAATTAATAAGGATTAAATTGAGAGTGCCTGAATATGGTTGGACGACGCAGAAAATTTTCCACCTCATGAATTTTATTGTTAATGGAGGTAATATTGGGAGCTTTCAAACATCCTCTTTCATCATTTGAAAATATGAACTAGGTTAATTACTTAATTAACTAATATATGTATTCCCTACTTCTTCTTTTTCTTTATGTGTGGTTTCTTGCAGTTCGAGCAATTGTTTTTGGCCTTCACAGACAAGTATTTATTCTGCATCCCAAGGTTAGTTTGTGAAGATTTTTAATCGTTGAAATATTCGGTCTGCTGTTTTTCTCTGACTTTATGAAGGGCGGTATCTTAAATCAGGTGTTAACATTCACATTATTGGATCTTCCGGGATTGCTATTCTTTTCTACCTACACACTTCTTGTTCTTTTTTGGGCCGAGATTTATCATCAGGCAAGAATACGTTCTTTGATATTTGCTTGATAAGACTTATAGGCTGTTGGTTTTTGCTTCATCATTAATCTGAACTCTGTTTCTTTTAATCTTAAGCTCATATATGGGTACGTACGGTTATTTCTTTGACAAAAGTGGGGATTCTCATATACTGCTACTGTACAGGCAAGAAGTTTACCAACAGATAAACTGAGGTTTTTTTACATTTCAGTTAATGCTGGGATATACTTCATACAGGTATGCTTTTGGTGGTTCTTATTATCGTTTATTTTGCATTCAATACAAGCATATCCAATTGATCTCTCTAGGGCTTTAGATGGAACAATTAACAGAACTTGTACCTATTTTGAATTTGGCATGTCCAGTTTTATGGATTCTTGGAGGAGTGCATATTTTGGTTATTTATTTACTTTTAGTTTCTGCTGGAAAGTAAGTCTGTATTAAAAAGCAAAATCTTGCTACTCCTGCGGAGAATATATTGGCATAGTTGAGTTGCTCTCCTTGCAAGGCTTCATTCTTGTCTTTTTTATCAATTTCTGAAACATTTTTACCCATGAGTACATAGAGAGCAAATTCATGCTCTTGGGAGGTTGTCCACGATTTCATTCCTGAGGCAGATCTTTTTTTATTCTAGGACTAGTGATCCTAATCAGTTCAGTCAATTCTATTGGCATAAGCTGTAAGAACTTAGCTTTTTAGGAACATTTCTTTACCTCATGTCTATAAATAGCATTTTAATGGGAAAATTACGTCTATAAAAAGCATGTTACTGGATGGAATATTATTATTCAGGTTTGCATATGGATTTACCTCTGGGTGGATGACAATAGCACCGTGGAATTTATTGGAAAAATATTTATTGCAGGTTAGGTCTTAAATAAATCTAGTCCTGTCATCAATTTCTAAATGCCAATAATTGTTGCCTTTGTTTGATCATGACTTATGATTCTATTTTACCTTTTTTCTTCCAGTTGTCTCATTTATAGCTGCATTAGGTTTCTTGCTATATGGAGGAAGGTGAGTGTTCTTATCATTTCTGATGGTGAGATGTTGATGAGAGCTGTTTTACTTCTGTTTATTTACTGGTGACATCTGTTTTTTTTAATATATATATATATATATATATATATCCTGGTGGATCCTTACATACAATCCCTCCAGATTATTTGTCATGTTAAGACGCTTCCCAATTGAGTCAAAAGGAAGGAGAAAGAAACTTCGCGAGGTTTGTGCCTTGACTTTACATTTTATATAGCTGACTAGATAGCCCCATCACCTCATCTCTCATTGTGATTTGTGAACCTTCCAAACCTTTTTTTTTTTGCTGCAATTTGTTTGTTTTAACTTTAAATCCCCCCCAGGTGCAACAACAAAAAAAACCCCAAAAAACAACTTGAGCAAATATAAACACAATTGGAAGGAAAGAGAGAGAGAGTTTCTAAGCATATCCCTCAGTGAAATCTGTTGCTAGAGATATATCATATTTGCAAACCACTAAATATGATAATGATAGCTACCATTTTGATAAGGATACTTCCTTGGTATCTAGTTATGTAGGTAAAAGGTATAGATAAAGCACTTCAAGTTTGTAATGATCTTATTTGAGGATTATCTTTTGCATGCCTTGCAGTCTTTGAATTTGCATTTTTCATACATGGTCTTTCTATTGAACCTGTACATTGGGGACAAGACAATTTAATATAATTATGTCAGGTTGGCCAAAACATAACGAAAGGAATTGCTATGAGTTGATCAAGTCGAATTGTGTGACATGTTTCATTCTTAGTAGCTATCCTTGCAATCAAATTTTATTTTATTTCAGTACCCTCTGTGAGGTATTCATGTAAAATCAAATTTTGGGTCTTCTGACGTAAAAGATACTGATTCTTCCTCTGATGCATGGAATGAATAGCCAGGAACTCATGAAGTGTTTCAATTTAAAATAGAACTAGATCTTTAGACTAACATGTGGTTTATGTTGCAGGTTGGATCTGTTACAGCAATATGTTTCACGTGCTTTCTCATAAGATGCTTTGTGGTATGCTTGGAACAGTTCTCTCTAGAATCCTTTCATCGATAATTTAGCAGTTTACTACCAAATATATTTAGCATTGCACTTCCAACAAATTCTATCCATGCTGTCTTTATTCAACGTCATTTCACAGAAGTTTACTGTTTGAATTGGCTATAGCTGATGGCCAACTTAAATAGTCGTGTTTATCGAAACTCCAACTGTTTTCTTTCTCATTTTGTTTGAAGTGGGCTAAGAAAGGAACAAAGAACAATTTTTACAAACTTCATGGAATGTACCATCTCAAGTGGTTACATTAGTTTCTCCCCCTCAAAAATGAGGCCAAAATAACAGAGCAACTGAATCACAATATCTTTGATAGGATTTATGCTGCTCGTGTAAGTTCCCAAATGAGGAATAGACTTCAGATTTTTCAAAAGATGTGGATCAATACATATCCATGGTACAGATCAGCAGAGATTAAGGGAGAGAGGGGGGGACACTGTAAAGGCTGCAAAATTCTTACTAAAATTAATCTTCAGCTCAAGCCTGCAGATCTGGACTTTAGATTGGTTGATCAACATGTGGACATTACTAGATACACGTTCATTGTTGATATGCACTGAGGAACTGTTAAGAGTGCACTATCATTGCTTATTTTTCTCTTTTCCTTTCTTTCTATTTAAACTGAATTGGTATCATTTTCCTATGCATGCATTTGATTTTATAGTCCTTTTTCTTATCTTGGTTCGTGAAATGCAGGTTTTGTTGTCTGCTTTTGATTCTGATGCATCCCTTGACGTTTTGGATCATCCAATTTTGAATTTGATATACTATATGGTATTTAACAGAACTTATTTTCTTGGACCTCATTATTGCTCTGCTTCATGTATCATTTTTCCCGTTAGATGTGTTTGTTTATTGTATTAATTTTCTAACATTTTTGAATCTTGGGAATCTGTGGCTGGAGCAGCTGGTTGAGATTCTTCCTTCGGCACTAGTCCTATATATCTTGCGTAAATTGCCTCCCAAGAGGGTATCAGCTCAATATCACCCTATCCGTTAGCTTTGGTTCAGCTTTCTTGTCAACGTCACTTTTACTCCTTTAAATAATTCTTTTTATAATTGGGTTTAAGAAACAATTGGAAGTGGAGCATTAGAAGGCAGCCGGCTAAAAAGTAGACGTATTCCGGAAACAATCATGTTGCTAGCATTGTACAATCTTCCTGATGTAAATTATGCAGAGATTATTGCTGCTTACCAAGGATCTAGTTTGAATTGGTTTCCTGATAGGTCATACGTTAATTGACATTTTAAAAGGAATTTCAGTCTCTTTCAAGCTTTCACTTGTGAGGAAGTTCTCCCTCTCACCGCTCTCTTTTATGACATTCCCTGTACATGTGTAAATTTTTTGGATTGTCTACCTCTATTGCAAAGGTTTGGATTACAGTGTATTCTTTTGGTGGAAATTGTGTGCTCATTGTTTGTCCTCAATAAGTTTTGATGTGATTTCTTCCTCTTGGTTCGTGATTTAGTCGAGTTTTGGGGGAAATATGTAACTACTTGTCAGTCACTCACAGACCCACTGTTATAAAATAATTGCAGCTTAATATTAGAAGAAATCATGAAGGAAAAACCATTTTTTTTAATCAATACAATTTATTTTGGATACACACAAGAAATATTCTAAACTATAAGGAGAGGGACTCGAACTCACTCAAAAAGATATGAAACAACACCTTTACCACAAGGCTATTAGTGTTAAAATACCATATATATAAATATCTTACAATGTGGAAAGTGATGTGGTCGAAGATTGGGAAAACGAGAAAGCCTTTTATACATTCTTAACAAAAATATCAATCAAGTCTCTACTATGATTTTATGATTTTGAACCAAATAATGTCACGAGTCTCAACTATCACCTTTAGGCGGTCAATTCCATCAAAACCTGTGTTTTTTATGCAACAGAAGTTATAAAGAATGCTTAAACAAAAGATATTAGCAAATGAGAGAAGATTTATATAGTACAAGATGAAATTATCCTCAGTTTCCCGTTCTATTTGTAATGCCAGACCAAAATTCCAGATGTCATAAACCAGTTTTCAATTATGACTAATCTTGATGAAGATCCTCAGCAGGCGGGGGTGCAAATCTCACATTTGCAGGCCGTGCCACTATAACAGGCTCATCTGCAAATAGAGCTTTGATAAAAGAAGGGGTTTTTAATGGCCGACGACCTGTCATACGTGGATAAACATCTTCAAGAAAGTAGTAGGCATGACCAGCAATCATTCCCTGAGACAAATTAAATTTCAAAACAAACTTACATCGGAACATTGATTACTATAATGCTAGCAGCAAAGTTGAAATGCACTAATTTTCCACCTGCTCAAAAATGCAAGTTTTTGAAATAGACATACCAGTAGATCCACCCAAGCACTAGCCCCAACAAGAACAGAGAAGCCCAGGAGAACCTGCAAGAAAATAAATAAAACAATGATTTCACACGTTAAAGCATGACTTCCAAAAAGGTTATAACATGTGTTTCTTTATCAAACCAAGACCAATTGGGGAAAAACAAGTTATACCGAGAATAGAGCTGTGTTATCACCAGAATTGTACTACTTTTCTATCATATACTGATCCAAATTGAGGAATTCTCAAAGTACATCAATCTCTAAGAACGTTAGGATTGGTTTAAGTTAATCTCAGCAATTATATTTTGTTTTAAAAATAAAACATTTATTTAAATAACCACGTAACAAACATGGCTGATGATGGATGTAAGGTACAAAATATGTAAGTTAGAATTTTTCCCAATTCATTATGAATGGTGTAATAAAACTTAAAAGCTTACTAACCCATGGTAGGTAGGCAGCAGTAAAGGTAAAAAGGCCTAAGAAACTCATGTGAATATAAGGATTTTGCTTGCTCCACACATAAACCTGTAAGGACAAAAAGAATAAAACATTTTAATAGTTACATGCTAAATTGCTAACACTAAACATGTACTTTACAGTCAAACATAGCAACTAACCATCATAAATGTCAGTGAATTGCTCAGGAATATAATCTTTGCGAATGATTCTGACAAATAAGGTATCATCCCCCCAACAAGGACAATTCCAGTTAATACCGAAGCACCAAATAAAAGCATGTAAAAGAAGTCAGCTGTCCTCCCCCTAAAGGAATTTTCTTCAAGAAGCTTGCAGTATCGAGCGAGAAAGAACATGTGGAACAAAAAATCCAAGTCTGGCAATCCAAAAATGTAAAATGTAACAATGTCAAAAGGATAACCACAGAGATTCTAATTGAAATAATCACCAATACTATCATATTATTATGATCAAAGAACAATCACAAGAGGCCAAGACTATTTTTTCACTGAGTGTCCTTCCAATGTGTTATTAATCTAATGTAACCAAAATAGCCCAAACAGTGCAAGGTAACCAATAACTTCCATGGTGTGCCAAGCACAGCTCAGATGCAGGTAATATAAAAACACTCAATGTTCAAGAAAGTTTTACAATATGCTCGATTCAGGTCAGCATTGAGAAAAATCGTGCATCAAGACATGATTTTAATGATACAAAAGATAGTTTAAAGAAAGGCCTACTGAGAGTCTGAGAATAATCAAACTTGATAAAATTGCTAGTACGAAATGAAGAAAAACTGGAATTTTATGAGTTCTGTCCCTTCACTGCAACTTTTGTTGTCTCACCTATTTTACAGAGAACATTGAGGGGCACTGGAGAAGAAAATATCAAGGTTTTTTTTCTTTATCCTTTAATTTCTGATCCTTCTTTAGATTACCATTAGGGACAATGAATTACACCTTTCTTCTCTTGTGTTCCCTTGAGCTAACAATGCATGTAGCTCATTTAATATTAAGAAGGCTGCATTCCAAAGGAGGTTGTAGAATCGTTATGGAGTCTCTCACATCAATTGCGAGATAATAACCAGTGATATGATAGCAAATCAGCTTTCATATCCAAAGGGAAAACCGGTCCATTAAGTGATATTATATAAACTCTTATTTGGTAAATGTCTTCCTACAACATACAGTATTCACTGCATGATCATCATAGATATCTAATGAACAAAAAATGATTATCTAAAAGTCAAACGGCAGATTGAAGGTTAAATGTGAGAGGATGCGGCGGGAACACACGAAAAATACATGTCCTAAAATCAATAATCACTTAAATACTTGCCACAACAAAGTGAAGTTTCAATTCATTAACAACACACTCCATTGCAAACAATCTATAAATCATTTAGCGTCAACATTAAGAAGTTACCCATTTTCCGGAAGTACAGGAAATTTGTGATGAGACGCCAGAACTGATACTGCTTGACCACAAGCGTGGGATTCAAGTACAGACTATAAGGAGATATTATCTGCACACCAAAAGAGTTAACAAGCTCTTCAATGTACTATCTACGAAGAAAAAGAGAATGAAAAAACAAAATTCAAATTGTACACCTCTTCCAAGTTTGGCCGAGGAAAACAGAATGGGAAGGAAAGATAAGTTATCCCTAGATTTTTAACAAACCAATATTTATCTGCCTAAACCAATCAACCTAATTGAAAGAAATTAGATTCCAAAAGAAAAAAGAAAAACCTTTTTCAAAGATGACAATTACCTAATTTATTAATCTATCCAGTTTCAATTAAAGATTAAATAATTTGTAGTCTTTTTCAAAGTTGAATGATTTTTTTTTACCTTTTGTTCTTTTTTTCCCTAAAAAAACAAAGATTAAATAATCTGCAAATGTAAACCAGCTAAAATGCCAACGGAAATGAACGCGAGAAGCCAATAATTTCCGAACTTAAAGCAAACCCAACTTGAATCTGACAAACCCAGATAACGGCATTTTACTAGAAACAAAAATTGCCAAGTTTTGGAAGATGACTATCAAAACTGTATTAGCCTTTAGAGCAAGAAAATTTAAAAGAAAAGAGAGCAAGAGGTGTACATCGAGAGAGCAACCGATGGTGGTAACTATGGTGGCTGTAAGATAAGAGCGGGTGATGATAGGCATCTGCTTGTACCATTCTTCAACAGCTTGCGCCATTATTATTTACCTCGATTTCCCAAAAACAATTTTGACCAAATTCGTAATTCCTCTTTGGAATAAAATACTCACAAGCTTGCGGATTGAATTTTGAGTAAAATTGGGCAATGAAATATTCCGTACAGTTCTACAGATATATAACTGATTCGGAAGAGAGCCAAAGAGTCGAAAGGCAAGTCGAACTCAGATTCAGAGAAGGGGATATGTTCTGGGCTTTTCCATTTTGCCTTTTTCTTGAAGAGCAGATGACAATACCTGGATCAATTACAGAGCGCGTATCTTCCACCTACCAATCAGTTTCTTTGGTTACGTGCCAAGTGTTAATTAATTCGGGTAATTCTATAGTGTAACCTCTTAAGATTTTTATTTCTAGAGTAATTAAAAAATATTTTTTTTTGTATATCGTTAATAAATATATATTTTTATTAAAAAATTAAAAATAAAACTAATGAGTTTTTTACTACTTAGTATTAGGCTATTAGCGGTATTAATTTAACCATAACATTAAATACTTGTTTTTTTTAATCTTTCACTTTTCTCACCGTTACATACCAGTGATTGATTTTTATAATTGATCAATAAAATTAAGTTACACGTAAAAAAAATTAATTTAAAATATTATAATTATTCATAATAAATATAATTAATGTAAACTACGTATAAAAATTTTAATTTAAAAATATATATAGTTTAATAGATAGTAATTCAATTTTTATTCTCTTTAATTTATGAGATTTTGTTTTTGTGATATTATTAATTCAAGAAGTGAAATAACATAAAATTTAAAATTTAAAATCAAAATAAAATTTAAAATTTAAAATCAAAATCAAAATCAAAATAGTGAATTAAACATAAGATATAATGCTTAATTTCATACAAGAGATATCTAATCACAAACAAAAACAATAACATTTAAAAAAAATTGAAACATTAATTAAAATTTAATTTATCAGTCTATGTTTAAATTTTACATTTAACAAAGATAATATACTTAAATCATAACTACACAGTAGCTTTCAAGTACAAGATAAAATAGAGAAATATTTTTATATAAAAACATTGAAATCCTCAAAATATATAAAAAAAATATGTATCTTTTAATAATTTTTTAAATAACATTTTATGGCTTACGGTCTTTTAAAGTATATTAATTTAACATAAAATTAATATGAATTTTAATTTTATCTTTTAATTCTATAATAATAAATAATAATAATAATGTTTATTAGTTTTTTTTTCTTTATAATTGTTAATTTTATTAACTATTTTATGTAAAACGGAGTGTTTTAACACATATTTATTAGATTTTTGGTTTTTTATTTAAATTTCATAATAATAATAAATTGTTATGATGACAATGAGTCTTTTTTTTTAAATTATATTACATAAATATAATTTAAAAAATAAATTAGTTAAATTTAAATTATAGATGAATTATATTATATAAAAAAATACAATATACATTTTTTAAATATATTAATTTAACATATATTTAATAGAAATTTAAATATCTCTTTTGATAATTATTATAATTTTTATGAGTCCTTTTTTTTATCAATTTCATTGACTCTTTCAGATAGAATTAAATATTTAATATTTTTTTTAATATTTATGAGTATTTTTTCTCTTTTATTATTTCTAAAAGATTATATTTAATACATATAATCAATTATTTTACACTAAATTTAATTTTAAAAATAAATTAAAATTTAACACAAATTTATGAGATTTTTACCTTTTTCTTTTAACTATATAACAATAGGCAATTATTATAATGATAGTGAGTTTTTTAATTTTTATTAAGAGATAATTTATAAATTTTAAATTTATTGAATAAATTATTTTATGAATCTTTTGATTTTTGATTTTAATTTTTCCGCTAAAAGATAATCAATACATCTAATTAATTATATTTTATACTAACAATAATTTAAAAAATAAATTAACTTAAATTAAATTATAATTGGATTATGTTATATGAATAGCTACAACTTAAATTGGATATTTTTTTTAAGTATATTAGTTTAGTACATATTTATTTTATTTAAGAGAATAGTAGTTTTTTCTTTTAATTCTATAATAATAAATCATTATTATAATATTAAAGATTCTTTTTATTTTATTTTTAATTATCAATTTTATTAATTCTTTTGCATAAATATTTCATAAAAAACTCTAATTTATAAGACTTTTGATTGTTGTTTTTATTTTTATAGTAAAAGATAATTATTAATATATATAATTGATTATTTTTATATTAAATATAATTTAATAAATAAATTAAAATTTATCTCATATTTACGAGACTCCTAATTTTTTTTTAATTTTATAATAATAGATAATTATTATTATGATACGAGTAGTTTAATTTTTTTTATTTTTTAAATTTTCACTAAGAATAAATTTATAAATATTAAATTTATTAACATAGAATCAATTATTTTAACCTTTTACATTAAATATACTTAGAGTGGATTTTTTTATTATACTAATTTAAGACATATTTAGTATAAATTTGATATTCTTCTTTTAATACTGTAATAATAAATAATTATTATAATATTTATTCATAAGTATTTTCATATTTTCTAATTGTTAATTTCACAACTCTTTCTTGTATAATCAAATATTTTAAGAATCTTTTAGTTTTTCCTTTTACTCTTCCACCAAAATATAATTTTCAATAGATTTAATTAATTATTTTATACTAAATATATTTTATAAAATAAATTAAAATTTAAAATATATTTATGAGATTTTTTATTTTTATAATATTTCATAATTATTATAATGATAATCAATCTTTTGATTTTTTCTTTTTAAATTTATACTGAAAAAGAGTTTACAAAATTTAAATTTATTTATATATAATCAATTATAATAGAAATCTTTTTGTTTCTTCTTTTAATTCTTTTATTAAAATATGTATACAATCAATTATTTTTATAAAAAATATAATTTAAAAGTTAAATTATAATTGTTTTATATTATACGAAGAGATATTGATAATTACAATAAACCTTATCAATTAAAATATAACATATTACTTATAGAGTTATGATGTTTATTTACATATTAATATACAAACTCGATCCATTATAATAATTATAAAAGATACATCGATATTTACAATAAATATCATCAATTAAAATATAACACATCATTTATAATGTTATAATGATTATTTACGTATGAAAATACAAATCTACTTAGTTATATTTATTAGTTATAAGAAAAATGAATAAAAGTATTACTTGATGTGTCATAATGATAATTATTATAATCGAAAGAATAATTTATTAAAGATAATTTTATTCAATAGTAATAATATTAAGATATAAATACTAAAGATAAAATATATATTTGATATATTTTTACTAGGATAATAACAAAAAATTATAATTACAATTTCAAACTTCTTAAAAATGATTTGTCTTTACCAGTACCAACGATTGAATTACTTTATCCCTCGTAACAACGTCATCTTTATCAAAAACTTGTTTTTCCATCTTAAAGAGCATGAGATGATCAGGAGTCAGGACAAGTACAAGTCATTCGATTGGTATAGATTATATAACACTACATCGACAATGTTCCACCCTCTAGGGTAAGCAGTATGGTGATATCTTCTTTTTCAATGGTGTATCAACTCCACAAGTACCCCTCATTTCCCTCTCCAGGGAATAAGATATATAGACGCGTTATATAAGCATAATAAGGTTAAATTTTAGCATGATCTCAATATTATAAAAGATATTATCTTAGATTTTATGGTTTATGACATTCTCAAGAAGAACCAGACAACTGCATCAACTGAGAGCTTCTTGCTTCTTCAAGCAGCTTAACTAATTTCTTGTTTCCTCCTATATGAGCTTCCTCCAGTGGAGTATTCCCCCATCTGCAAGTAAGATAACATAAAAGGTTATATACCTGGGGAAATGAGGATAGTCATAACAGGCGTATAGAAGATATATACCAGTTATAGTCTAATAATGCAATCGAAAGATCTACCGTCCTTAACTGGTGATCCTGTTTGTGTATAAAATTTGGCCATGATATGTTTGCAAAGTAATCCAGTTTATATCCGGAATAATTATAAGAAAAATCATTTTGTTTATATCACTTAAACATTATGATTGCACATTTTGATTACTCAACTTTCACAAAGAATACATAAGTTATTTAATAGTTAAAATTGGATCACTTTAATCATATAACACTTTAGTCACTATTTATAGTAGAAAAGTGACACTTTATTTACTTTTAATTAAAGTTGTTTGACTAATGTGTCTTAGTTTTAAAGATGAAATGACTTATGTATTGCTTATAAAAACAGAGTAATTAAAACGTCCAAGTGACATAAATAAAGTGACCTAGAAAACTATCACCCATATCTCCATCCTAGAGGTGATAGCTTGTGCTTGAGTAAAGATCATAAATGCACATGTGAGATATCTTAATTGCATTGCATATGCATATTCAGCTTCACGTGTACATTGTATATGTTAAAATTTGATTGTAACAATAAGCTCGTGAATAAAACTACATTCACAATTTCAGGTTTAATGTCGGATAAGATGTGTAACTTGATACACAAGTTTAAATAACATTAACAAATAGTCCTTTACTGACATTGAAGATGTTAAATTTTGGGGTTTTGATTCATCTCTTTTCAAGAGATTTCAGTTGTTGATTGATAAATTTAGACTCAGCAGGTTACAGTATGAAGAATATCATTTGTTTTACAAATACATTCAGACTGAAAAAACTACAGGGTAATGTTTGGTTGAAAGAATGGAAATATAATTGAAATGGTGAATATTAATGGAAACAAAATTGGATGAAGAAATATGGTTGAAAATAAAAAAATTATATAAATATGTAATTAAAAAGTATATATAGGTTTTTTGCTAGGTGGATGGAAAAACTATTTCACTAAATGGTGGAATTGATTCTTTTCCTTAATCTCCTAACCATATATTTGGTTGACTGAAATGAAATGGAATCAAAATTGATTCTTTCTAATTTTATGTTTGATTGAACTGAAAAATAAAAATGAAATGAAATGAAATCGATTCCTAAATGAGAAGGAATCAAAACTACTTCTCCTCTTTAAAGAATCATGATTCTATTTTCATCTTAATTTTTTTTTTCAATTTTACCCCAATCCCAAATATAACCCTAAACCCTAAACGCTAAACTCTAAATCCCAAATTCCAAAACCTTAAACCCTATTTAGAAGAATAATAATTTTAACCCTAAACATTAACCCACAAATATAACCCTAAATCCCAAATCTCAAATCCAAAATCCTAAAACCCTAAACCCTATTTAGAAAAATAATAATTTTAACCCTAAACATTAACCCACAAATATAACCCTAAACCTTGACCCATAAATATAACCCTAAACCCTAAACCTTAAATCCCAATCCCAAAACCCAAAACACTATTTACAAAAATAATAATTTTAACCCTAAACCTTAACCCACAAATATAACCCTAAACCCCAAATCCCTAAATCCCAAATCCCAAATCCGAAACCTCAAAACCCAAAACCCTATTTAGAAAAATAATAATTTTAACCCTAAATCTTAACCCACAAATATAGCCCTAAACCTTAAACCCCAAATCCCTAAATCCCAAACCTCAAAACCCTAAACTCTATTTAGAAAAATAATAATTTTAATAATATATTTTATTTTTAAGTAATAATTATTTAAAAAATAATATTTTTAATAATGTATTTTATCTGATTAAAAAATAATAATTAAATAATATTATTTAAACTTTACTGAATATAAGGATATTAAAATAATATACAGTGTTTTTTATTTCATTCTAATGATCAAATTAATCTTTTCCATTCCATTCCATTTCTATTTCGATTTCATTCCGTGAACCAAACACTACCTAAAATTTGACCAATAAAGGAATATCCAACATTTCAATTCTACCAACCAAACATGCCCTCAGTGAAAACCTTAGACTTGTCTTCCATCTTTCTCCCCCCCCCCCCCTCCCCCAAAAAAAAAAGAAGAAGAAAAAAAGGTTCTGGCAAGAAATGATGTAAAGCTTGAACGTTAAAAATGATATAGAAAACATCCACAACTTTCAAAGGTTGAAATTCAAAAAATAAAATAAAACTGAAACTAATTTTAAGATATGCTACATAGTGTCTGCTAGAAATAAAGATAAAGCCATAATTTTCTAGGTACATTTTCTAATGAGATAAACCAAAAGTCAGAGGTGTTGCAAGTAAAAAATATAGGGTTTATCATGTTCTATTTGCATAAAGGTCCCCCCCCCCCCCCAAACACCCCCCAATGAGCAGGAAAGGCTCTAAAGGTTTTTTTCCCCTTATCAAATGTGAGGCAACATTCATCACATGGGGAGCCTAGTGTTTCTAAGTCCAAAAGGTTGGAGTTATTAGCAGCACTAGAGTTAGAAAACTGTGTATTAAATTCAGAATTGACTTTTAAACTATTGTAACAGACTCCAAAAGACTGCAATTAGTGACATATGACATGAAACAATGCAATGAGTATAAATGAAGTATATCCAGCAAGATAGATTTACCTGTCCTTTGATAATACGCTTGCTCCTGCTTGTAAAAGTAATTCTGCCATTTCATATAACCCATCTGCGGAAGCAATGTGAAGTGGTGTTCTTTGATCATAATTTTTTGCATTTGGATTTATTTCATTAGCCAAAACCCTTTTAAGAAGGTCCGTGTTCTTTCTGGCTACAATACTGCAGAGAAAACCACCAGCATCATCCATAGTAAGTGAAGCCCCTGCCTTGGTAAGTGAAGAAGTTACTTCATCATGATTGTTCTTGATGGCTTCAAGCAAGGGAGTATTTCCAAACTTATCTAATAAAAAGAATCAAAATCTGTCACTGTTACCAGATATCTACAAGTACTTATTAGGAAATAGATGACAACATTCTACTATAGAGTTCACCTGCAATATTGACATCCACCCCTCGTTCAATGAGGAAAATAGTAATATCTTCATATCCTCGAGATGCGGCAATATGCTGGTAAGAAAGCAAATAATTCAAAAGTGAATGTCAGCCTAGACGTGCATACCTACCTAATAGTTGTGTATATCAGCTTCTTCAAGATGAAACATAATACAAGAACATTTAAGCTCGAGAAGCATAGCTATAGATGCAAATCTAATATTTATTTTGAAGTAGTATGCACTGATTTCCCCACACCAACAAATTACCTTTTCTTCTTGACGGAAAAAAAAAACAAATTACCTTTTCTTTGAGGGGGGAAAAAACCTATTGGCCCAAGCTCTCAGCCTCCAGAAGTGCACACTTAACTCTCCCGCTCTTTTTTTTAATAACTACTAATTTCAATAGCCCAGCTCATTTACATAAATTCAAGACACCAACTACCACATGCTGAGTTGTGTATACAGTAGACTTGACTAAGCTAACCTAGAGAATCCAGCAAAGACGTTGGATAATAACAGATGTCCTGAGATGATAGGACTGAAGGTTTTGAAGTAGTGCTTTTATGAAATTTGGAGATCCCATTGACAATTTGATTCTACAACACAAATCATGTAAAAGGATGATATAACTTGAAAAGAGGTACAGAAATTCAGACTTTAGCGTTGGATTTGCTAGCATAAGAAAGTCACTGTTAGGTTGTAAGCTACCAGAGCTCGATACAAACAAAGAGATAATCAAGTAAATTAGTAACCTCTGTTAGAAAAAGAAAGAGCGAAAGAAGAAAACTTCGTACCAAAGGTGATCGCCCATCATAATCTGTCATGTTTGGATCTGCACCAGCCCCAGTCAATAGTTTTACCCGATGAAGATCACCACTATGGGCAGCACAGTTAACCCTTGCAACCAACTCCAATTCTTGATTATTGATATGAATTGCAATATCTGATTCCAAAAGCTTCTTCCTGATATTGAAATCTTTTTCCTGATAGGTAGGACAGGTAATAAAAAGAAAATGTTTCATCATAACCAGAATGCATGGAATGATGTGGTTGATGGTTAGGTGGGTTTGGAGCCAAAAAGCAGAAAAAATGAGTACGTACAACATTGAAGTTGTTCAATATGATCTGCCCATCTAGATAGTATGTCTTCAAGATATCTGTAAAGGAATGTTTATCAAGCCGCAAGACTCTGCAGAGTTCACGAACAAGAACTGTGTAATTCTGAGGAGTGTTGCAAAGAAAAGAGACTTCGCCAATTGAACTGTATGCTTGAAGACGCTTGTGGAACTCTTCTTTCTCACTTCCTTCTGACTTTCCATCCTCAACCTGCAAATCTTATGAACCAATTAGCTTCACAAATGACAGGCATATAGCAATATCATGGAGCATACTTTACTCATAGCTAAATAAACGAACATATGCAGGTTAAATGTATGAGAATTATGGTTGAAGATGCCCAACGAGTACCAGTTCACCATGGCAGAGTATATAAAGTTGTTCTACCATCTGTCCCTCCTCTATGATCACTTCTCCCGGGAGGAAAAATTCTTCATGGACTCTGGTAGCCTGATAAAAACAATTAGAATAAATGAAACCTGTTTTCCCCGTAAAGAAGTTATGCTTCTAACATGTCACTTATGCTTCAGAAATCAAACAAAATATATGTTACCTTATAGCAATGCATAGAATCCACAAAACAAGCAGACAGAATGCTAAAACATCAAGACATTGCATATCATTGAAACCAATCTAAATTGCACCCTTCCAAGAAGCACTTAAAAGAAAATGTTACATCAGAATTAAAAGGGATTTTTTAATCAGTACCCTTAGCCTTTAGTGATCCATCTATTCAGTCCTAAAGTATCAATCTCATAAATACTACCTCTATGGCTTTCCTTTTTCACTAACAACATTTTCAAGTGCAAAACAAAGCAAAGATAACCCTGAATTAAGCTAAAAAAATTGTTAAGGTAGAAAAGAGGGTCATGATTATATGAAAATGGCAAATTGTCAAAATGACTGGACTCAGTAGATAAAATATTATCTCGTAGCATTTCTCATACAAATTAAGTGAATTAGAAATGCAATGAAGCTAATGTATCAGTCCTTAAATGCGAATATCAGCTTTTAGAGTACTAAAAGCTTGTAAAGTCAAATGAATACATGAAATTAAGCAAGTTTTCAAACTTTTACGTGGATTGGAACTCTTATCAGGGAAAAGATAAATTGATTCCACAACTATCTTCCAATCTGAAACCTGTGTTATGTAAGCAAAAGATGGCTTACAATTTGTTTAATGAATTCCAAAGAGCACCCCTTGAAGAGCAGAACTTCTTTAATATATGGCTCATATAAGTTTTGGGAAACCTGAAAAAAAAAAGGATAAAAATGTTACACAGAGAAATACATGTTACTAAAATTTGGTGCAGAAATGCCGTAAGGCACTGTCAAATATCAACACAGTTGAAAAAGAATTAGTCACAAGAGAATCTATAATTCACTCTATATGTTATGTTTGCTACTGTACCACAAATCTATAAAAAGTCAGCTCACAGTTTTTTCATTGATTTAATATATTCTCACACTGTTTCTTGGATCTCAGCTCACATTAGCCTGCCTTGTCCATGATTACCGCAATTGCAATGTCCTGTCATGGTCCTTCTAACTGTAGGGACAGGTTCCACGGCCACCACCTTTTATACAAGTTTAGCCACAAACTCTAAGCCTTTAGATTGAACTAGTTTTAATGGCTAAGATTATTCATCTCTCCCCAGGGACAAATATTAAGAGTGGAAGAGAGAAGTTAGGTAAGTGGGAATGTATAATACATGATTTTGTTAGCGGGGAGAGAGAAATAACTCAGCCATCAAAACTAGTTCAATGTAAAGGTTTAAAGTTTGTGGCTCACTTGTGTTAAAAATGGAGGTCATGGAACCTGTCCCTTAATGTATTTGCTAGTGACAGAGAAAATTTCAACTAGTTAGATGACCACGTTTCCATATAATTTAATTACAAAAGGTAGTTCCATCACATAAGTTTATATGACAGCTTTATGACTGCCTCCTTAAATAATGATTGAGATAGTGAACACTATTTTGAATAAATAAGAATTGAGCTTTTATTCTTGCCGACAATTGGCATTTAACTCTCAATAACCATTGGCCGTCTGAATAGTAGATTGGCCAACATAAGGCCGAACATGAGACAAAGTTGTAGGAGTATTTGTCATATGATTAGAAACCCCTGAGTCTACATACCAAAGTATAGTAGAATTTTTACCTTGAAATCCCATTGCAGATAATACCGAAATTAGCATCTGTTGCACCATTTCAGGAGTGCAGTAAGTTGCTGCAGGAGGTGGAAGATTAGGAGAAGCACTTGAGGAAGACACATGTGCTACAGTAGGTGCTACTGGAGGAACACCAACAGAAGTCTGAAATGCTTGGGTCTGACGATTCTGGGGACGAATACGACATTCTTTGATAATATGACCATTTTTCTTGCAATAAGAACACATTTTTTAGGACAATTGGCAGCAATATGCCCATATTCTTTGCAGCAGAAACATTGCATATTTTTAGAAGGCATAGATGATCCACGCCCTTGGACTGCGTAAGCCATAGTCGTCGTGGAATTGCCATAAGATTGTTCCAGAATAGCTTGAGTACTTAGACGTTGTTCTTCGCCAAGTAACTCACCAAAGCAAATATCTAGAGAAGGAACATGAGATCTGTTCAATAGAGAAGAGCGAACTGATTCATATTCCGGGCGTAATTTCATGAGAAATTGATCACGCTGACTAGTCCTGTGAAGATTTTGAATAGTTGATATAGCAATAACAGGAACATTTGTTGTAACTAAATCAGCATATTCATGCCAAAGAGTCAAAAATGTCGAGTAATAATCCTGGATGGAAAGACTACCATGTTGGAACATGGTAATCGCATGTTCCAGCTGAAAACGACGAGCATCATTATCTTGATGATAAACTTTCTTCAAATAATTCCACATGGAATGAGCAGAACGATGAGCCATCAAGTTGGTGACGATATGTGGTTCCACCGAACTAAGAAGCCAAGACATGATTCGAGCATCAAGCACAGCCCAAGAGGGAGAAGACACGACTTCCTTAGAGTTGACAATATCAGATGTTGTGTAACATCTGTGCCATCAATATGGCTCCAAAGGTCTTTTCCCTTGAGGAAAAGTTCAAACTGGAAAACCCAAGTAGAGTAATTTTTTCCCGTAAACTTAACACACACTGGTGCAGGGTCCATTGCAAGTATATAAAACCCAAGAAATATTCAAACAAATTAAAAAAAACAAGATAAGGACCTTAAACGGAGATTGTCGAAGAACATTTGTTTAGCAACAAACGCTAAAAAAATATCAATGAAGATTTCCTCAGAAATAGAAAACTGAATTTTTTTTCTCAAAGAAGCTCTGATACCATATCAGAAATAAGTCAAGAATGTTTATGAAAATGACCGAATGATTTGGTCTTATGATTTCTTTTTATTTATAGACTTTACAAAATACAACAAACCTACAAAATACATCAAAGCTGTCTATGAACAGCTGTGGACAGTTGTGGACAGCTGTTTATGGACAATTTGTGGGCAGCCATGGATTGCTGTCTATGGATAGCTATGGACAACTGTTTATGGACAATTATTTACAGCTAAAATAGACTATGGACAGCAGCTGTGTACAACTAAATGAATATGGATAACAAATTACAGCAAAACTGTTATGGACAGCTAAGCTGTCAATGGAACACAGCCAAGCTGTCAATGGAACACAGCCAAGCTGTTATGGACAGCTAAGCTGTCCATTGACAGAAGGAATATAAGGAGACAGAAATTGCAAACTGATAGTAAACTTTTCCTTGCAAGGCCTTATTCTGGCTGAACTCTAATTAATAGGGAAAATTCTGGAACTGAACTTCGTATAATGACCCTTAACCATTCATTTTTCATTATCCTATACTCATGTCATGAAATTTGATGGAGATTTTTGGACGGAAATTTTCCATCTAATTATTTCATTCTCTTATTATTGTGCTTTGTAGTACTGAACTGGAGTTCTATAGTTAGATGAAAGTAATGTGTGAATCTTCTAATATAAAATTCCTTTCAAATTATTCAAAATGGAGATTTAAAAAGTATGAAGTAACTTTTAGCAAAGTGAGGGAAAAAACAGAGTATAATTAGACATGTCAAACTCCATAGATATGTAACTATCATTGAAGCATAAATACATAATCCATACCTTGGTTCGAAGAAAGAATGGAATATCTTTAAGAACTGATGCCTCGGTATATTTGCGATCATACTGTAATCGTAAATGTCGTTTAATTTCAGCACTTATGTGTTTATCAAGATTGTTTCTATTCATATATTTGATAAGTTCGGTCATATTATCTCTGAACCTTTCTGTCCTTGATCCTTTTACTATCAATGCAGCGATGTTGCCAAGCAAATAAGCAGCAAGAATCATATCAAAAGAGACATAAAGCATGATGAATATCATTTCTCTGACATTAACAGCATGTATTTCTCCATAACCTGGGAAAAGAACAAATTTAGAAAATGAACCCAAAATAAGAGGAAAAGAAAAGAAGAAAGGACCACAAAAAAGATAAGTGCATCTAGATATAGGACATTGGAGTACAAGTATTTCCCCTATGTCGGTTACTAGTAAAGGAAACAGTAGTAATTTTTATGGCAAAAGTAGCTAGTAGTCCTTGATATTTTCTCCCATATCATGCAAGCTAATAACTAGACAAGTGAACTGATGCAAGATCAAGAACCAAAAATTCAACCCATAAAATGCACTAACATTTTTATTTATAAATCACGAGGTTCTTTTCAACCCTCTAGTAAAAGTCAGCTCCCTCTGCATTTTTATCACAGCCATTCATTTGCTAAGAATAGAGCAGAAAATTCTTTGAAATACAAAACAAAATCATGGATCAAAAAATTAATAAAATAGTTATAAAGTTTTCTATCAGGTTATGTCTTAACTTTAAGTTCAACTTTTGCATTTTGGACAGTTATCACAACAACTTATTCATTGTCCTTTTCCTTTTTGGCTCTTCTAAAGTTTGGTGAAATCTATAGGGTGAGGATTTCTAGTATGTTAAAAAGATGCAAAGTGGAAATTTCCACAACGCTGAAGCAACAAAAGTATATGCTACGAAAACCTAAGATCATTTAATGCACCAATACACTCTGCAGACAAATAATCCCTTGAAAAATGAGAATGCCCCAACTTATGCTCTCCCAGTGTGTGTAGCTTTGAAAATGTGCCACTACTTCCCCATCCAAAATCATACATGTTTACATCTTCGTGTGACAAAAACAGAAGGTTAATTTGATTTAAAATTTAAATCGCTATTTGTAGCCAACACCCTGATTGACTATATTTGGATCTCTTTTAACATCCAGACTTTCATCACATGCATGTACGGACATTCATACTGCTAGTCCTAATTTACTTGGTCTCACTACTTTACACTTGCTCTTTCCAAGAAAAAAAGATCAGCATCGGTTAATATAATTCATTTCACTTTGTAAAAGACCAGACTGAACAATGAAAAAAACATAAATTGAAAAGTTGCACTTTGAAATCTAGTAAAGGGATATATAATAGAAGCTTACCAACGGTTGCCATAGTAACAACTGCAAAATAGAGTGATGTTACATAACGCTTCCATAAATCAATTTCTCTAAAATGTGAATAGCTATAGTCACCCAACTTTAAACTTCCAATCCATGTGTATCCCTCTTTTGATTCAGGTAACGTGGTAGCAAGATAATAAAATACGCAGGCAGCTGCGTGCGTGCTGTAGAGTTCAACAACAAAGAGTTTTGTAATTCTTGTAAACAAATAGTTAAGTCGGATATCTTTCTCCAGCTTCTCAAAGAACTCCGTCACTCTTTGTGCTCGACTTAGTCTAATCCATAAAAGGTATCTTACTGGTTCTTTTCTCCCAGATGCCTGATGCCAACAGATTGATTCAAAGGCAATTATGCTATGAATGCAAACTCGAGAACTTAAGCAGTACAAAAAGAGGAAAAAAATATAAAGAAGAGTGAGAATGTAAGAGATGGAAACAATGTGATATCAGAACTCAGAAGAACCAAACTCTGGAATTATAAAAGTTTGATGCTCCTATAATTGTTGTAGGAACTCAAAAAACTACAATCTAATAAAGTCCAAAGGAAAAAAGAAAATGCTGAATTTGACTTATTTTTAAATCAATGGCATATGGCATAGGACTCAAACTTTTTCTGGACAAACTCATATGTAAACTGAAGTTGAACTGAATTTATCTTCTATTTTTATCTTTTTTGGGTCAAACTAAAAAAATGCGCTCAAGAAAAATACATTACACTTCGCTGATTGCACTTTTTGTTAAAAAGTTAAAACTCAAATATTCACACGATATCTTTCTTTTGAAAGAAATATCACAAATTATCCAAGATGAACAAAGGAGTCGTATCAAAAACTAGACCAGATAAAATAATTAAATACGTAGGGCTAAAAAAAAACCTCCAGATACATAATTTCGCTTTTAACACCTACTTTTTACATCATATAAAAAAAGTATACGTGTACTGCGTCTTTTAACATGAAAAAACATATCTTTTTAAAGTTGCATATACAAAACAACATACCTTGAAGATGGCATCCCAAGGCAGACAACCGAGTAAATCCACCAGGAATCGAGACTTCAAGTATCTGATATGAGCCGAAATTACAAATATTTATTAAAAATTGTAAATTGTAAGGCAGGGGTCAAATTTGATAGAGAAGTAGAAAAGGAAGAGATGAGAGACAGACCTAAGAGCAATAAGGTTGCGATCGTAGACCATGCGATGTGAGTGAAAGTCTCGGTAGGCGACGAAGAAGCAGACGACAATGTCGATGAGAAACGCAATCTGGCCGGCGATGTCGAGGATGAAGAGGTTCTCTGGAAGACCCCGAAAGAAACCAAACTCTAAAGGAGTGAAGAAGGACGAGTACACTGCCCATATCAGTATGAAATGCATCCACACCGTGTACCACCTGTGCTCCCATTTTTATTCAAATCAGTTCCATTTCAGCACTCTAGATTCAGAGTTTACCCGAATCATATTCATGTCCCAATTGACTTTTCTGAGCTCGAAATTAAAAGAGGAAAATAATAATGAAAATATAAAAAACATCGCGGACATATTAATCTGACTAACGATAAATCACCCAGCGCTAAACCTTCAACTATTTCGCGCCACATCTACTTGAGCAATTATTTATTAGTACTTAAAATACCTTTTAAAATTGGTAAATAAAAGCTTAATTTCAACATTTATTATTTACAAATATTATATATTGAAATTAAGTTTGACTAGACATTTTTAAGTCTCGGCATGCTGAATACATATATTTATCTTTATGTAACTAAGTATAAATTCAATTTTTTTTATGTTTAAAAATATTTAACACTTTTTTTTTTGAATTTATGAAAAGCATATTTAATTAAAGGTAAACTTATACGTTGAATTAGAATACATATTCAAAATAATACAATTTTTTTTAAGATAAATAACTTTCATTAATTCAAAATAAAAATAAGTAAATAATATTTAAATTAAAAAATAAAAAAATATATCAAATTATTAAAATAATAATAATAATATATCTGTATTTTAAGGAATAATTTTTTTAGAATTTTTTTATTTAATTCTTTTTATCTCTATTTAAACTTACTCTTTTAATTTATAATATGATAAATCTTTTGACAAAATTTGTTATATAATAACTTGAGTTTTTTAACTTTTTAGAAACTCTAAATAATCATTACTATAATAATAGATATTTAAGTTGTTATTTAAAGTTTATTCTAAAAATAAAAATAAACAATTTAAAATAAATTTTAAGTGAATGAGGATAAAACTTACTTAAAATTAAAAATCAATTTAAAAAAAAAACTTAAAATTAAAAACAATCAAGTTTTTTGCTTGCCATCGGTTGTCATGCTATTTGCATCAGTCCAACACGTGCAACGTTCGTTGAGACATATAATAATATATATAGATTTAATTATTGAAAAAAAACTTAACAAAACATTTATAGTATCATCATAAGTTAAATTTAAGTGAATAAGTTATTATATCATATTTAGATTTATATGGAATAAAAAATCACAAAATATATTTTATAATATTTATTCAAAATAAAAAATAAGTAACGATTAATCCATAGGAGATAAAATTCTCACGTAAAAAGTAACTTTCTCTTGTGTAAAAAATAAGAAATAAGAAAGAAAAAAAGGATTAAGATTTTTTAGAATAGAGGAAAGAGAGAAAAAAAGGTTGAAAATATTATAAATATTTAAATTATCTAATTTATATATTATATAGTTATTCATATGATTTTATTTTTAATTTTTTATATATTATAAAAATATTGAATTTTTTAACATGTAACGTATGTTTTTAATTTTATAAAAAAAATTCATACACTGGGTAAAAAAAATTAAAAACAAAACTTAATTTGTGAAGTAGCTATATATGCTATGTGATTATATAAATAAATTTTCAATATCAGTAATTAGATTAAAAAGGAAACCATTAAAAAACTTGCTAAATACATACAGATTTGAGGTTTCATAACATAAAATAAAATAAAACAAATTAATATATATAATTTAAGTATTGGCTACTGGAAAATAATATTTTTTGAATTATATTAGCAAATAATGTTGAGCACAGTACGTACTGACTGACTCCTGTGACGGGTCTCCGTGTGTGCACTTCACCGAGTTACGTAATAATTTATAGATGCGTGATTATTTTAATTTTATAATTAACTGATTTATATATTTTAATTATATAATTTTTAAATAATTTTTAAATAATTTTTATTAATTTTATAATTTATAAGATGATAAATTGAATAAAAAAAATTTAAATTTAAATTATATTTTTATTAATTTAAAAAACCAACTGTGTCTGTCACCTCCCTGGACCTACTTCCTTCTTAACTCTTTTTCACTCTCTTTTTATCTTTCTCTCACTCCCCCCTCTCTCTCTCTTAGTTATTTTATTAATAGAAAATAAAATTAAGAAAAAGACAAAATAAGAGAAAGAAAAAGGGAGTAAGACAAAAACATAAATTTTAAATTTTTAAATTTAATTAAACATATTTTTAAATTATAAGATTAATAAAACTTTCTTAAAAAATTAAATATCTAAATTATACAAATAAATTAATTATAAAATCTAAAAACTCAACACCCAACATTTATTATATTAAAACTTTTTATATGCACTTACATGTAACTTCAGGCAAACCCGAAATTTTTTAAGTACTGTTTATATTTTTGGTCTAATTGTATTAGATATATAAATTAAATACAAACTTAAAATCCAGCCTAAAACATTCGGATAGATTTGATTATATTTTTTAAAAATTTAAATTGATTTCTGTTAATATTTAAATTTAAATAATATAATAAATTATAAAATAATAATTGGATGAAACTTATACAGAGTTAGTAATAAAAATAATTAAAGTTATGATAGCTATCAGTAATATTATAATAGCCATCCAAAACGTGCAAGTACTGGATATGGGAATGTACGGAAAATTTATGAAGACTTACCAGCTATCTGGACGAATCACAAGACGGTCAAGAAACGAAGACACTGTGCTTGGATTCCTCACATTGTTGTTGTTTTTATTGTCCATGCCAGCTGATTCACTCATGCTGAGCAAGCTTGGGAAATGTTTCTTCCACCAATACCTCTTCTTGTTAGCTTCTCTGAGATTATCCAACTGATCTTCAAGTTCAAACACCTCTTCTTCAGACTCTTCATGATTCTCGTGATCTCTACTCCTTTCTCTGATCTCCATCTTAATTCTTCTCTCTTTTAATTTCTCGATCTATGTTGGTACTTTACTTACTTCGTCTCCAAATTAATGATGTTTATTTAATAAGCTCAGCTACACAGGTAAAATTGCAGCTTTAAATTGACAATATATTCCATTATTAATGGTGCGTGATATATAGGAATCATGAAACAGTAAATACTTTCTTTTTTTCTTTTGGTGATAAGAAGAATCCATTGAGTTTCTATTAATTAATATAATAAGTCAATAGTAAGATTCCCTTTAGCTCTAATTTTATGCTACAATTTTAAAGGGTTTTGATATGTTGGTATTTTTATATAATAATAAAAACTATATATTTGAATTTATATTATTAAATTAATATATTAATAATTTACTATTTAACAAAATATATACTAATGGTTTAATTTTGAAAAAAATCTTGATTTATAGAATAATAATTTTATTATTATTTTATGTTTTTTATTTTATTTTTTTAATACAAAAACATCTTATATTATCTTAACAATTATTATCAACCTCTATGTAATATCTTTTTATTTCTTTATCGACAAATAAACTTTAATCATTTATTACAGAACAATTTAAAATTGTATTTTATATTGAATTTGTAGTTAACGTACAACCAACTCATTTAAAGTATTCATCTCAACCCTTGATCATCACTATCATCAATTCATTCCTATGATCTCACTAACCACTTCATCATTTACTATCATCTTATATTAGATCAAATTTAAAATAAAAAGTAGTTTTGATCAAATACAATGTGACCAAAAATTAAGAGAGGTTAAGAAAACACGAGAATGAGTCGATGATAATCATTGTCATTAATATAGATGATGTTTTAAATAAGTTGGTTAAATAACTTTAGTTTAAATAAAAATTACATTTTTGAATTTAAATTTTTTTATTTACAGATCTAATTAAATAAAACAAGTTAAATTGTTAAATTTTTGTTAAATTAAGAAACTATTAATATGTTAATTTGATAGTATAGATTCAAATATGTACTATTTATTTAATAAGAATACCACTAACTATCAAACCCATTTTAAACCACATCAAATATCATTTTGAAAATTAAAAAAAAAAAACTTAAAATTTATAATAACAAAAAATTATTCCAATAGTCAAATGTCGAGCTTTATTGATAAACTTTTACTTTTATATATAACTAATTTTACAATTTTAGATATTTTATATGAAAAAAAATGTATTTTAATTTACCATTGAAAAAAAATTATTCATCTTTATACGAAAAAAGATAAAAATATAAATTCATCATATGATTTTTTTTGTGAACACTTACAGTTTTTTAGTATCTTTTTGATATTTTCTTACTGCATAACTTAATATTCTATATATAATATTTAAGATCACATATTTTATCAATGTTGTATCAATCTTAATTTAATTGAAAAATATTATTCTATATTTAAAACCAAAAAAAAAATTATAACATACACAAATTTAAATTTAATTATACTTCAATAATTTTTTTAATTATACTTACACACATTTTTAACTTTTATATTTTTTACACCTACTATCATATACTAATTGGTGTTTTTTGGAATTTTTTTTTGGCTTGTGAATGAGATTTAATTTAATGATGTTTAATATTAAAGGGATTGATTTAGATAATCGTAATTTAATTTAAATAGCTTTTCATTATATGATATTTAATGTGAAATGGTGTGTTTGATTTCTTTTAATAATGAAAATATATGAGTTTTTTTTTATAAAAATATTATTTTTATGGTAGAAGTTTTTAAAGTATTATTTTTACAATTTTCTTAATTTTTTTAATATAAAAACTAAGTAAATCGTGATGCATTTTATTTTGATAGGTAATCAAATTATTTGAACAATTTCAAAGTATTATAAATAACATGCCTAAAGTAAGTAGTAGCATATAATACAGATTAAAGTATATTTAAGAGACAACTAATCTAATTACAAAATAAATTCTTTATTGTTATTAAAGTATATATGACCCGGGAAAACTAAAATATTAAGATTCTACTAATTTGCAAATTTATTCTTAATTTTAATTTGCTAAGACATGTCCCTAACTTAATAATCTATGTATCATTTAAGCCTTGTATCTCTGCCAATAAATTTAATAAAAATAATAATGTAATATTCAATTTCAAGTAACTTATGTTATTTGTGGTTAATTTTAGCAATTCCATCACAGACGGTTTTAACAAAGAACATATTCTACCCTTCTCATGAATACCGACGAATTTAAGAGATGCAAAACTAACGATTATGACAACAATTTTTTTACTTCCAATCTCTAGAGGGAAAAAAAAAACAGAGAGAGATTCCAATTAAAGGGTAATTAGAATAATGCTTTAACCCGAGCAATTGACACCACTTTTAAGCAAATTAATAGGTATCGAGTCCGAGTGTGAACGTACATACAAAAAAAAAAAAAAAGAGGTGGAATTGTGGAGAAGTAAAATCAAATAAGAAATTATTTGTTATGACTTTTACGTTTTATTTTAATTATGTATTATGTTTATCATTTTTAATTAATAAATTTGAAAAAAATAAATATATGTATTAGCCAATTTCACTAGATGTATAAATATAAGAGAAGCTTATTGCAACTTAAGGGATTTTTTTTAAAAATAGTTTCTAATATAGTTTTTTTAAGTAATATATAACACACTGTTTATATTATTTGAATCTGTGTTCACTTGACTATACTTAGAGGATACGTTGTTATACTAAAACTAAAAAAACAATGGATATTGATCAGAACCTATCAATTAATATACAAGGGTTCTTTTGAAGGCAAAATATCATGTGAAATTTAAATTGTGTGCTTTTAAAAAAAATGAAATTTTTGTGGGCTTTACCTGTCCGCTACTCAAAAGAACAAAAACCCATTAAACTAAATGTTGAATTACCTCGAAAATTGGCGTTAATAATTCAACGATTGTAAAGCAATGAACAAACTTTAATGATTACATATATTTTTTTATTCCCCATAGAAAGTGTCGTTGAAAAACTACCACTCAACAGAATATGTTATAAACTTTTAACTATTTCTCATTTAAAAGACCAATTTTTCTCTCAAACTCACCTAAAAATGGGAGTGAAGAAAGTTACACTACACGAATACATAGTAATGTCAGCAGGTTAGGTATTTATGTTGCAAGTAAGATAACATCATGTTCATCCTTTGGATTGTTAGAAAATGGGAGTGAAGAAAACAATTTGGGTTGATTTTGAAAAGAAGATTATTCAAGTGAGAAGTTGGTAACACACAAATCACATGATAATTTATGTTATTTTTTTGTAAAATAATATGATAATATCAATTTTTATTAATATTAAATATTTAAATAAATTTGAATAATGAAAAGAAAAAAGAGAATAATGTTTTTACTTGGAATAAATAGGTATGGATAAATATATTTAAGAAAATAATATAATATTATTAATTATCTTAAGTTATAAAATCATATCACCTTAATAAATTATTTTTAATTACGAGTAAGCTGAATGTTTATAAGAAAAAATATATATGTTAATAATATTTAATTATAATAATAAACATATCTAAAATTTTACTTAATTAATTATATTATTATTAAATAATTAAGATATTAAATATCGATAATTTATTTTATTAAATATTAATCAAATATTGATATTTATATGATAACTTAATATTTATAAAATTAACTTACTAATTATTTATTAACTATTTTAAACCAACATAATATTTTTTTTATTTTTGCAAGCAGGTGCATAATTTTAATCGTAAGTTTGCCATTTTTTAATCGAATGATATTTTTGAAAAATAGATAGGTGATATAGAATTCTGTTTATCCAACCTTAATAAAACCATTTCGAAAGAGCCACGCGTGCAGATTACGTGCCAAATCTGTGAAATTTGACCCCGTCCCAATTTTCAATGTTTTCCAATCACACACACACACATACGCCCTCTTTTACTCTTCTTTTTCGGGACCTTTAATATCCTTTAGGGTTAGAGGTTCCTCTCTCCTCCACCTTGTTGCTACTTCCCATATCTCTAAATTCAGATTCACAAAATGATGCAACCTGGTACTGGTGTGGTTCCACAAGCGATGGGCCAACAGGCCCATTATTATCCTCCTCAGCAATCCCAACAACCGTACATGATGATGCCTCCGCAACCTCCGACTGCCCAAGCACCGCAGATGTGGGCAGCTCAGGCTCAGGTAGGTCCACCACCTCCTCAAGCTTCCCAGCAAATCCCTCAGTCTCAATCAGTTCCACCCACCAGCGCCGAAGAGGTTCGGACGCTCTGGATCGGTGACTTGCAGTATTGGATGGAGGAGAGCTATCTTTTCAATTGTTTTGCTCACACCGGAGAGGTATACTTCCTATTCAAACAATCTAGAAGCTTTTGGTTTTTCTTTTTCGCTTTCAGATATGTGCTTTGGTTTGTGACTGTTGGGAATAACATTCTTCTGCATGTTAAATTTTGAGGCCGTATGACGTGTTGGGGACAGCCAAAGCGGAAAAAATAAATCAAGCAAACAAGAAAGCAACAAATTAACGTGCTAGGGAAATTGTATAGTCCATACCTGAATTCCACTAATAATACAGATTTTTTTCTCAATAACCCAGTACACCGAATAATACTAGGTGCCCAAATCAACTCACAAACCCAATACACAGAATAATACTAGGGGCCACTTATAATGTACACTTGGCTTTGGATTATCCTAACTTTGGTTTATAAGTGTTTTCTTGTGTAAACTGTTGGCTTTTGCTGATGTTGAATTAAGAAGTTGGGGTTGATTAGAGTGTATTCTAATCAACATCATTTTAGTTAGCTTGAATTTCTCTTAATGTTGCATTCTCGAAGAATTATTCATTTTGAGTCAAACCGGTAAAATTAACTTTTATATCTGTTGTCTAAAATTAACGTATTATTCTTCTATAATTGTCCACTGCTTCTTTTATTGTCGTTGTGATTATGGGGTGTTAGTTAGTGAACTGTTTTTTAGTTTTGTGGTATTATTTACTAATAAAATCAGGTAAGGATTACAAGTGGTTGCTGCAGTGTCTTTTATTGTAAGCAGGCAGTGCATTTGACCGCATACATAAGTAAATAATTGTAGAATTAGAAAACATGATTTTGTGTGTTTATTACTTAATTGTTTGTGCTTCCAGCTTGTTAATGCAAAGGTCATAAGGAGTAAACAAACTGGACAGTCTGAAGGTTATGCATTTCTTGAGTTTGTAAATCACCCTGCTGCAGAAAGAATACTTCAAACTTATAATGGCACCCCAATGCCAAATGGTGCCAAAAATTTTAGATTAAACTGGGCATCTGCTGGTGAGAAGCGATCAGAAGATTCGACTGATCATACAATTTTTGTAGGAGATTTAGCTTCTGATGTTACAGATTACATGCTACAAGAGACTTTTAGGGCCCGTTATCCCTCAGTTAAGGGTGCAAAAGTGGTGATTGACAGGCTAACCGGGCGCACAAAGGGTTATGGTTTTGTTAGATTTGGAGATGAAAGTGAACAACTGCGCGCTACGACGGAGATGAATGGAGTCCTCTGTTCATCAAGACCCATGCGAATTGGTCTAGCCGCAAATAAGAATCCTGTTGGTCAGCAGTATTCAAAAGGTATGTTTTCTAATGGTGCATTCGCACATGGAAGCATTTGATTTGTTGCATGTGTTATATTTTTATGAAGGATAAAGTGCACCATTGGTTCCCAAACTTTAACTAAATTTATACGTAGGTTCCCAAATTTTTATAACGTACGATTTGGTATTCAAACTTTTAAAACTTCACACATATGTCCTAAATTTTTGATTCACAAATATGTAATTTAGAAGTTAAGCTAGGACCTATACGTAAAATTTTACAAGTTTGGGAACTAAATTGTAGTATCAAAAATTTAGGAACTTATGTGTGAAGTTTTAAAAATTTGGAGACCAAATTGTACGTTTTAAAAGCGTGGGGACCTAGTGTGAATTTACTTAAAGTTTGGGGGGCCATTGGTGCACTTAACCTTTTATAATTTTTTTTAGATTGTGTGCAAACCTTACTATATTATTCTATGAGTCAATAATGGTCTTGGGTTACTTGGCCTTTTTTTAATGTAGATTTTTATTTATCTCTGTCATTTTGATGTTGTATGTTGTGGTTTCTGGTCTTGTAAACATTATTGTTGAGCTTCTTCCTTTCAGCTATGCTCTTGAAGATATGGAGTAATTTCGTTGTCATTTCTTCCTGTACTTTTGTTAAAGAATGGGCAGGGTAAATTGTATAAAAATCCTGAAATTTTATAGAACTGCTGTTGTTACAAAGCAGGGTGTCGAGAGGCTATGTCGTAGGCCTGCTACTGATTTCAGCTGACATGCTATTACCTTTAGGGCGTGCCTTTGCTTTGGTCAGTTTCAAATTTATGTATGACCCTTTTTCCAGCTCATTTTATTGTTTGAGTTTTCTGTAAAGATGTATTTTGTTTTTTTTTTTGGTAGTAAAAGAGATTATTATTCAATCATTAATAACCATTACACAACCTCGGTCCATATTGTTGAAGACACCCACAATGCAACCCATCCTATCCTAAGTAACATAGTTTAGAAGGAAAGCATTCAAACCACCAGCCCAAAATACAACTCAAAGCACTAACTATCCAACAAGCACTTTCTTTGAAGTGCAAATAGAACCAATCAGTACACACATAAGCACCAAGCCAATAGACACCATCTCCTAAGAAACAACTATACTAACACAAAGAAACACAAGCAACTACATCCAACACCATAACAAACACACCTAACAGACTCAACAAACATAAAAGCAAAACAAGAACAGAACCTGAACAATTAAATTAACCACAAGCTAGTTCAAAGAGAGGTCTCTGAATTATAGATAGCACTCGAGCTCACATTCTTGCCCACACTACCAGCAATTGCACTTGTTCTCTCATTAGACACATCCTTCAATTCCCTACAAGTCCTCTTGTCACTACTAGCAACCACCAACTTACCACCCACACTGTCCAAGCCTTTGTCACAATTATCGAGCACCATTTCTTAGCTTGAACAAGGCCCTCCATAGCCAACCTCTGATGCACAACACGGGGATCACTCTTTCCAGCATGCACAGGAGCTGCAGTGCATGATTTTTGTGCAGTACCAAAACCAACATAGCCAGAACTGCCACCACCATTACAATCAGAAATAGCACCAAATCCACCTTTGATATGATCAGGAGTTCAAATCTAAAGATGTATTTCGTGTTGGTGAGTTAAAAGTTTGACAGTCCAAGTAGATAGCCTTTCACTGGTTTAACCTTTTCCTTTTAACTATTTCCAAGTACTTATATCCCATTTTTCCTTGTGCAAAACCCCCGTTCCTTTATTTTTTAGTTTTATTCTAATCAATTGTCGTATCAGCTTACTAGATGAATGCCCATTTGCCTCTTCTTTAGTATTAGAGGTTGCATTTTACTCATCATCATCTTTTCCTTTAAATTTTAGTCATAAGTATTTTCTCTTATTCCTATTTGGTTGTTTAATGTCTAAGTCTGATCATTTTTCTAGATTTCTGTTCGTGAGAAAGGACCTTTAAGTAGAGCAGGTCACAACTCATTGGAATTGCCAAAAAAAATGCACCTAGCAGGCTGGTTATTTATGTGATTGTCATCTTTTACTTTTCTAAAGTCTTATTTGTGTCTCGTTCAGGTCAATGGATTTGTGATTGAGACCACTTGAATATTTGATGGTTATGCTCATCTTATGTATAAACTAAAATGTGGAATATTTATTGTGATTGAAATAGTTGTCCTATTTTGTCACTTCTTGAATCCTTTCTCCCATCAGAAAACATCTTACTTACTGGAATAAGATATCATCTTGTATGTATTTAAAGCTTGTACGATTCTTCCATTCAGAAATTTGTTTTGTTTTAGGTACTGTCATAAGTGGTAATTCATTTCTGTATTATATATGCAGTGGGACCATGAAATGTTTCTGCATGCTGTTTATTGTGTGGAATTTGACTTTGAACTAGTGCCATTATTTATTTAGGAAAAATCAATATTTGCTTCTTATATTTGTTCAGACATTTAGCTGTGTATTCATTGTTTCTGTTGCCTTATTGTGTCCTTTCTTGTTCTTTCTATGACGATTGTCTGACCAAACCAAGTACCCAGTTGCTGTTGTTTATAGAACCCTTATCCTTGTTCATTTTCCTCTTTAAGTGGTGATTGGCTATTATTTGTATTTATTCAAGTATTAGGAATGGTTCTTATGCTTAGTTTTTTTATTTATCCTTTTCTTTTGCTAAGCTATAGACTATAGGTGTCAGGTGTTACTGAGTAACCATTTATGTGTCCTAAGTTTATTTTCAAGGTAAGTTTGCTGTATTGATGGCTGATGTTCATTGTACACCTAACATCATTCTTACCTACTTTCCAAAATGTATTTTCCACATGCAGCTTCGTACCAGAATTCACAAGGGGCTCAGAATGAGAACGATCCAAATAATACAACTGTGGGTACTTTGTGATGCTGATGCGGATTACTTCCTTCACATAGTTCTGACTCAAAAAAATTTGATTGCAGATATTTGTTGGTAATTTGGATTCAAATATCACAGATGACCATTTGAGGCAAATCTTCTGCCAATATGGTGAGCTGCTTCATGTGAAGATACCAGCAGGCAAGCGATGTGGGTTTGTTCAATTTGCTGACAGGTAATCCAAATCCATCTGCAATCTCTTCCCTGTGAGTCTGATGCTTGAGTAGATAGCTGATTTATTTTGTGGTTATGATAATCAGAGGCTGTGCTGAGGAAGCATTGCGTAATTTAAACGGAACCCAGCTGGGTGGGCAAAATATCCGACTTTCTTGGGGTCGCAGTCCAAACAAACAGGTACAGTGCTTCAGCACAACTACTAATTGTGTTGTTATTTGTCAACTAGATGCCACTCGACCTGATTGATGTGTCTTTGACACATTTTTCAGGGTCAGGCTGACGCAAACCAGCATGGTGGATATGGATATGCAGCTGGACAAGATAACTACGGCTATGCTCCAGTTACTCAAGATCCCAGCATGTACTATGGAGGATACCCTGGATATGCGAACTACCAGCAGCAGCCACAACAGCAGCAGCAACAACAGGTGGGATATAGCTGAGCCTGAGTGCTTCAGTAAAATGAGGATCTCAATGGCTATATATTTATGTTTTTGGTTTTGACTTTCCTGGTTATGATTGTAGGCTGTGATTTTATATTGCTACTTAACTTGTGAAGTTTTGGGATTGTGCATGCTGTTTTTAATACTTTTAGTTTGCTCGTCTACCTTTAATTTGTGTGTGGGTATTATGTGCAAATCTTTGGAGGCTGCTTGTCATGACATTCACAAGAAATTTGTGTATTGGGCTCTCTAAGTACGAGATAAACGGTACCTTTGAATTGTGGATGGTTAGTTACATACTGAAACCAGATAGGTTTATTAATTTCTTTGCCTCTGGTTTAGAGTGCACCGTGCTTGACTCTATCTACGATGTTTATTAATGAATTTCCATTTTTCCATTTTTATGGTTCATGCGTTACAACAGATCAGTGAATGGCTCAAAAAAATGTATAGTTAGGTTCTTGAAACGTTTTCCTCAAAAAATGTTAAAACAATTGAACCCAAAATGTTTCTCTATGGAATTTCTGCTTCTGTCTAAACGTGATCCAGACAATTTCTAGCGCTTGAAGATTTCACTCGGTCGGGATTCTTCAAGTTTAGGCAATTACCTCTTTGTCGGAACAGCCACCCAAAGTGAGTTTCAGCTTTTAGTTTCCTCAGCATCATATTTTTCATTTGAAACAAAATATTAGAGAAGATGAAACGTGGGAGAAGTTTAAAAAAGAAAAAGGAGACCATCGATGAAATAGTTCATCTCTTTTTCAAAAATACATGGCAGAGACAGAGGTCAGTAACGCTGGTTGCAATGGTTTGTCATGCATGTCTAGGAAGACAATTTGCTACTAAAATACTCGGGTCCCCTCCATTGCTTCATGCTCAATTATATTAGTCGAAAATAATGCTACCACATTAAAAATAGGAAAAAAGGGTTATAACATTCTTTTGATTAAGTTTTAGGTATTATTTAATTTATTTGTTTTTAATTGGTGTTATTTAGTTCTATTTAAAAAACAATTATTTAGTTCTTCTGATTATTAAAAAGTGGTGATCGAAGGAAATATTTGAGTATTATATTATTAAATTTGAGTTTAGGTTAATCATGTAAAAAAATTTACATTTTTAAGAGTCAAAAATAAAAATTTAAGTTTAATTAAAAGAGTAACAAGAAGAATAGAGAAGGATCTAAGATTATTGTGTTTAGAGAGAAACACATCAAATAATCAAAATACTTTTTAATTTATTTGTTAGATGATAAAAATATTAAAATGTTATTACCTAAGTAACATTTGTTCATTTATAACCTCTTTTTAATAATTAAATGATATATTTTACAATTAAAATATCAATCGATTTTAAAATCATAAACAAAAGAATAAAACGGTCGCAAATACTAAAGTGTTAGATATAAGATTTCTTCTTGTAAAAATATATAAATTAGTGTTCTGAAAATACTAAAAAAGATATCCAGTCTACCATCTTAGAACTTTTAAAGATATCCAGTGTACCATCTTAGAACTTTTAAAGCACCTCAAATCTCCAGAGCAAATAATCGAGTTGAGAATCCAAGAAGAAAATTGATGAGCCTCAAAACAAAAATGCTTCAGAATGATTTTTAAAATACAAAACTTTATATCCATGGGTTAATCCACAAGAATGATTTTAAGCTTTGTTATGCTATGGCTTTCTTGACTACATAGCATTAACTTCCTTTGTCCCTGTTGGTGTCACGAGTAGCATGGACTAGCGTGTTTTCTTTTATTTACCACATAACTTTTTCTTGAAAAACAAGAATTGATGATCTTGTATCAAAACTTGAAAACATGTCAGGTCAGTTTTCTCTGCCTAAAGAGTCTTAATACCTACAGTTCTGCTTGCCTTTTTAGCTGTGTTTCCTCATGTTTCGATGACAGAAATCATAATGAGTGGAATTAAAAGGTATCAACCTTAAGTCTATGAGATTATAATTTCTTTTTCTTCACCCAAAACTAATACATCCCACCATATCAAAAGCTTTATAACCGAAGAAATATTTCATTAAGCACTATTTACCAAAAGAACAAATCTGGTTTGTAGAACAAAACATAAACAATGAGAATTATAATTATTCTGTATAAGTTTTCTTATTTTGATACTGATGTATAATTGCATTATTAATGATACGATCAATAATATTTCTCTCAAAACTAAATATTCATATAGCAATTTATCTCTTATTTGGTTTTTAAATCAATTTTCACAATGTTAAAATTAAAAAAAGATTTTTTCAACAATAAAAGTTACCACCGATAAAATAAGTGTTAATGTAACGAGCAAATAAATCAAACCATAATTTTTATTATTCTTGATCTCAACCATTTTACGTGCAAGATCACTTATTCTAGACAAATTTGAAAATTTCATATTAAATTGCAAATCCATAATGCAATTTTCAAGTTTCAAGAGTTCGACTTTAAGAAAATCTTTGTCATAAAATTTGGCAAGATGAATCAATTTTTGCTTGTCAAAGCAAAAAATTGATCTTTTGGCAAGCAAGTCATACAAAGAATGAAATCATAAAATTTGGTAACCTTTATAAGAAAAGCGAATACACCTAAGATATTCAAATGATTTTTTTAAGACATCAATCAAAGTTAACTAAAGTTGGTGGGCAAACTAAATGTGAAATGCATACTTATTCTCCTCTAAAATGAGTGTCTTAAGACCATTCAACTCCCCTAGCATATTACTTGCCCCACCATAAGTTTGCCCCGTAATTGACATATGCTTAGTTTATTCGTAGAAAGAAAGGCATCAATTACTTTCTTTAAAGAGTAAGCAGTAGTGTCAACAATATTCTAAATACATACAAACCGTTCAATCACGCAACCTTTTTTGTCAACATAACGGACAATAATGGCCATTTCTTCATTTGAAGATAGATCTTGGGACTCACCCATAATGATAGAAAACAGCGAGTCATTAGTATCGGCAAAAATAGCCATGGTGATCTCAACTGAAATAGCAATAACAATGTCTCTTGGAATAGCAGGCGATATTAGTTTGTGATTTTGAAGAGCAGTTTTTAAAGCAACAGCTACTATGCCTTGAGCATAGTCAATTGACAATTTTAGCAGTTCAAGAAAATTCCCTTAGTTGTTTGAACTTTCATATTCATCACACCCACAGAATGATATCCCTTGTCTTAGAAAAAATCGAATGCAATCAATGGATACAACTAAACAAATTTGGTCATTTCGTGCTTGCTCTGTTTGTTTAGGAAAAAGTACATCAATGTTTTGATTTCGGTTCAATAGAGCTTCACAATTTTACCAAGCTTGATTGGGATATGTATTGAGCTTCCATGAACTTGCATAATCCCAAATTACTTGAGCATTTTTTTTCTTCCGTTTTTCAGGAAATCATTTTGTATGTCTAAGGTTATTGATTTTTTCCCTATTTCTTATTACGGGTTAAGACTATTAAGTTTTACCCCTTTCACTTGCTCTTAGACTTTAAGAAACTCTTCCTTTAGTTAACGCTTTTGACTATTATCTTCACCGGCCACCTAATACCAGCATCTCTTATTTCTTACGTGATGATTTTTTCTAAATTTTTAAGAGATAGTTATTGAATTAATGTTTTTGGTTAATGTTCATTGTTATATTTATATATTAAAAAGAAAAAAACTAACCGTTACTAAATTAGCTGTTAGAATTCTAATTATTCTCAACACTTCTCCTCAAAGTAGACAAACTCATCCCGCGACACGCAACTGTAAGCCCACCACTGTCCATCGATGAACTCTATTTGTGAGAAGTGAAAAACAATTGGTGGTGGGCTTACAGTTGTATGCCATGGGCGAGCTTGTCGATTTGATACCATGTGTTTCTTGAAAAATCATCTATAAATATAACAAAGTATTTATAACCATTAAATGACTCAATTGAAGCATGACCTCAAACATCAGAATTTATTAACTCAAAAGGTTTTTTGCTTTTACAATTGGATAAACTAAATGGTAACCTTGTGTGCTTTCCTAATTTGCAAATTTTACAACTACTACAATCTAGTTATTTGAAATAAAAAATACATTTCAAAATCTTATCGGAACGATGTTCAATTCTCTTAATCCAAAGAATGCCTAATTCTTCCTCATCCTCAATATTTAATTTGCATTTACTATCTATTGGTGTAGATGTTGGTTTACTCCCTAATTTACCAGTTTCTTTCAATAGGTCAAGTGTATATTTTATTTGTGAAATAAAGAGTCCCTTGGGTGAATGTGCTATTTCTATTCCTAGAAAATATTTTAATAAACCTAAGTCTTTGATATCAAAATTCTCCTTTAATTTTATTTTCACTTTTTTAATTTCTTCCAAATTATTTCCGGTAATTATTATATCATCTACATATACTAGAATTATGGTTGTGAATGTACCATAATTTTTGGAAAATAATGAGTGATCGACATTACTAATTTTAAAATCACAAGAAATTAAATAAGAGCTTAGTTTTCCATACCATGCTCGTGGAGATTGCTTTAGTCTGTAAATAGATTTTTTTAACCTACACACTAGACTAGAATTGTTTTCTTTTTTATAACCAGGTGGAAGCGTCATATATACCTCTTCTTCAAGTGTTCCTTGGAGAAAAGCATTCTTGACATCCATTTGATGTAAGGTCCAATTTTGGTTTACCGCTATGGAAAGTAAAATCCTAACGGTATTCATTTTGGCCACGGGTGCAAATGTTTCTTGATAATCTACACCATAGGTTTGAGTGTAACCTTTTGCCACTAATCGTGCTTTGTACCTTTCAATAGTACCATCACTATTAAACTTAATCTTATAGACCCATTTGCATCCTACGGGTTTCTTTCCTTCGGGTAGTTGTACGACTACCCATGTTTCATTTTTTTCAAGTGCTCGAAGTTCTTCTTCCATTGCTTTGCACCATACCAGTTGGCCTATTGCTTCCTCATAGTTATTTGGCTCATTTTCTTTGGAAATTGAGGTCAAATAAGTCCTATATTGTGGTGTAACATTTTCATAAGATAAATAATTTTGGATAGGATATTTTATCTCATATGTTACAAAATCCCGTAATCTAGTTGTAGGTTGTGGAGTCCGATTAGACTTTCTCAATGGTATTATTTCGGTAGTACCATCTTTCCCCTCACTTTGAGAAGTTTCTTCCTCTTCATTCTCATTGATTATTTCATTTTCATTTTCTACTACTATATTTCCTTCTTCAGAATAAAAAAATGGAAATGTAAATTCATTTGGTTTCTCTTGGTTATTAGTCTACTTTTCTAGTGTTTTGTAATATGACTCATTTTCTTGGAATGTCACATCTCTTGAAATGTAATGTTTTTTGTTAATCGGATCATAGCATTTATAACCTTTTTTTTAGATGAATACCCCAAGAAAGTAGCTTTGATTGATGTATAATCTAACTTGTGTTGTTTATTTTTGTGCACATAACATGTACATCCAAATACTCTTAAATGATAGATATTGAGTTTTTCTTGGTAGAGTATTTCTAGTGGGCTTTTGAAATTCAAATTGGCACTTGACAATCTATTAATTAAATATGTTGTGGTGAGAACAACATCCGATCAAAAAATTATTGGAACATTATTTTGAAACAAAAGTACTCTTGTTACTTCAAGTAAATGTCAATTTTTTCTTTCTGACACCATTTTGTTGGGGTGTGTAAATACAAGTTGTTTGATGTAAAATTCCTTTTTGCTTGAAAAAAATTGTAAAATTTTGATTTAAAAATTCCGTTCCATTATCACTTCTAAAAGTTTTAATCTTTGCATCATATTGATTTTCTACAAAATTATAAAATTCTTGAAATTGAGAAAATACTTCACTTTTATTTTTTAACAAGTGTAACCATGTGGTTCTTGAAAAATCATCTATAAATATAACAAAGTATTTATAACCATTAAATGACTCAATTGGAGCAGGGCCCCAAACATCAGAATGTATTAACTCAAAAGGTTTTTTGCTTTTACAATTGGATAAACTAAATGGTAACCTTGTGTGCTTTCCTAATTTGCAAATTTCACAACTATTACAATCTAGTTGTTTGAAATCAAAAATAAATTTTAAAATCTTATCGGAAGGATGTCCAATTCTCTTATGCCAAAGAGTGCCTAATTCTTCTTCTTTTTTAATATTGAAGTTGCATTTTTCTTCACTCAGAATATAAAACCCATTTTCTAGAAAACCTTCACCAATGATATTCTTCGTTATCAATTCCTGAAAAATCACATTTTTGGATGTAAATGTAATTTCACAATTTAAGTCTCGTGTGATTTTACTAATGGATAACAAGTTAGATGTACAATTATTCACATGCAAAACATTTGAAATTTTTCTTGAAAGAAGACTAATTGAACCATTTCCTAAATTTTTTTATTTTTTCACCATTTGCAACGATTACAAATTGTTTAGTCTCAATTTTTTGTAATTATTGAGTGAGTTTTTATTTCTAGTTATGTGATAAGTTGAACCTGAATCAAGAATCCATTTGGAATTTAAAGTATTTTGAGTAAGGTTTGTAATCATACCAGAGGTTTTTTTAGATTTTCCTTGAAACATCGCGGATAATTGTGTATACAACTACCTCATTTGATACATATGCACCTAACCTTTTATTTCTTTTTCAGCCTCGTTTATACTCATATCTTTTTTTTCATTTTGTGTAGAGTAACCCATTTTCTCTCCGATCTCTACCCGATTTTGTCGCCGATCTCCCCCTCTAACGAAGCCTCCACCTCGCCTTCCCTTTGGCTGAAGATGAGGGTTGAGACACCAGCATTCCTCGCGCTTGTGTCCTTCCTTCTTACAGTAATCACAACGAGTAAGTGTTTGGTCTCCCCGACTTTCTGGCCTAGGGTTAGATCTGGTGACGAAAGCCTTGGCTTTGGGGTTGCCAGGTAGTTGAGTACCCATCACTATTCTTCTTGTCTCTTTTCTTTCAACCATCCCTACAACCTCATCAACAGATGGCAGCTCACCCATGAGAAGAATTTGTGAGTGTACCCCATCATAGCTTGAATCGAGCTTGGCGAGGAAGGTGAAAATTCCATCCTACTCCTCTCTTCTTTTGATTTCAGCAAGATCGACTGTGAGAGGTCGGTACACTCTAATCTCATCCTTCTTTTTTTGGATTTGACTGAATATTTCGGTGAAATATTGATTTTGTTGTTGTAACTGTTGAAGTTCTTGCTGGAGTTGATAAATGAGGGAGTAGTTTTTCTTTTTTCCGAACATCGTCTCAGCTTTAACCCACATATCTAGAGTTGTATCTAGATATGTCATGAGATCATAGATATGGGGTTCCACGGTTGCTAGTAACCAACTTATGACTAAATTGTCATTTTTTCTCCATTCTGAAATTTCCTTTTTTTCTTCAACTTTTGGGTGTGTTGGATCTTCGACTTTTGGTTTTGATTTCTCACCAGTGACATGCTTAAATTTTTCTCTGCCGATAAGACCAAAAGTCACTTGACGTGCCCAAAGATGGTAATTTTTACCACTTAGCAGCACACTTGTAAGTCTCTCTATATGTTGTGACATTTTCTGGATTTCTTGAACTGATACAGTTTTTGTTTATGAGATTGATTTGGAGCAAGATCAAATCTACTCTGATACCATGATGATTTTCTCTAAATTTTTAAGAGATAGTTATTGAATTGATGTTTTGGCTTAATGTCCAACGTTATATTTATACATTAAAAGGAAAAAAATAGTCATTAGAATTGTAATTATTCTCAATAGAACACGAAATCAGAAATACTTACAACCTGATTACCTTTGTGAATTATGATTTCAATTTTTTTTAGCAAACTCCACTTTCTGTAGAGATGAGAAACTAATATCGATCATAGAAATATACCGACTCGTTTAGAAACAAAGTTGAGAAAAATATTCAAATGAATAACTTGATAGAAATCAAACAGAGCTACATTGAGAATTACATTACTATATAATAAATTCATTAGTTTATGCTTCTTTCCACTTGAGCAATTAGAGTGCACATTAAGGATCTCTTTAATCTATATCATACAAGAATTTAGCCTCATATGAAATGATAACTAACGTTTATGTTTCTTCTCTCAAATTATGAACAAATATTATTTTAACAATATTAAAATTACAAACAAGGATATCATTCAATTCAAAATCATATCACAGAATTTCACTGTTTATCTACTCTAAATAATTTGACGAAATTTGAAGCACAACAAGTTACATGTTACATTGGTGGACTCCGTCTACTAATACAAGATCAAGTATCCTTGCATCTAGTATGGATAGTTATTAATACCTACAACATGGCTCTTAAAGTGGAGATGCATGTGCGCAGGACAAATTCAAGTACAAAATCACAAGGTTCACCAAGACTATCAGTTGAAACAACTAGGCCAACATATAACAAAGGAAAAACAATTGAGGATGTCACATCAAAAACAAAGCAAACTCAATCAGAAGAAAATATTGTTCGTAATCCTCCACAGAACCCTTATGGATGTCTAGCATCAGAAAAAAATTTATAGATGTGAACAAGTGGGTCATTGTTCTAACTAATACCTAAAGAGAAGAGCAATCAACCTGGTGGAGCAAGACTATAACAATCGTGAGGAAGATATGTGTGATGTAATTATTGATAGCATAAGTAGCAAAAATATTATTTCTAAAGCTCTTGTGGAGGGATTTAAATTAAAAATTGAACAACTCTTATCGCCATATCGAATTAGGTGGATCAAAAAGGGAGAAGAAATAGAAGTAAATCGTATATGTCAAATTCTGTTTTCCATTAAAAAATCATATAAGGATGAAGTTGTATGCGATGTTGTTGATATGGATGCATGCCACATTTTGCTAGGGAGACCATTACAATACAACATAAATGCAACCCACAAAAGCAATAATAAAATTTATCTATTCCATTAGGGAGAAAAAAAGATTACATTGGCTCCTTTATTGGCAAAAGAAGATGTAAAAGCTTCTAAAGTGAAGGGAAATCATTCCTTGCAATGTCTCTAGCATCATTCTTTATAGAAGTGAAATAGAGTAAAGAGATATTTGCCTTGGTAGTCAAAGAAGAAGTTAAGTCAACTTCAATCATTCTTGCCCATATCCAAACAATCCTTGATGAATTTGAAGAAATTATGCCTGAATAATTGCCAACTAAGCTACCACTAATGAGAGGTATCCAACACCACATTGATCTCACTTTGGGAGCAAGCCTTCCCAACTTTCCTTATTAACTTCTAAGCTTATAAGAAAGTGAAATTATCCAACAAAAGGCTAAGGAGTTAATTAACATAGGGATGATTCAATAAAACATGAGTTCATGTGCAGTACCAACCTTACTAGTTCCAAAGAAGGATGAAGATTGACGTATGTGTGTGGACAATTGAGCTATCAACAAGATAACAATAAAATATAGGTTTCCTTACCACATCTTGATGACATGCTTGATATGCTTTCTAGAGCAGCGATATTCTCAAAAATTGACCTACATAACAGATATCACCAAATTCAAATTAGACCTAAGAATGAGTGAAAGACTGTGTTTCAAGACAAAAGAAGGACTATTCGAGTGGTTATTGATGCCTTTTGGATTATCAAATACACCTAACACATTCATGCGACTTATGAACCACTACCTATTAAGGTAATGCCTCAAAGTAATCTACTTACAAGCCATTACTTTCATCATAGTCTCTATAAAAAAGTGTTTGGATTCAGACCAACATTTTGATGAACTTAAATCACACGAGTTATTTGAACACGTACAACTGACACTTGAAAAGTTAGCATGATATCACAAGTGCAAATGTGTGTTATAGAACAGATTCAATAATGAGAAATTCTAACTAGATAATTTAACAAATATATTAGATAAATAAAAAATAATTAACAACCCTAGAATAATTATTTAAAGCACAATATCACAAATATTTTAAGCTTGTAAATTCATTAAACACAACCACAAATATTTGAAAAATTAACTCAATGAAAACCCTACTCAATGAAAATTAACCTATATGCATAATGTTTCTATATGTTTAATATGAAATCTAACATGCACATGAACATATATATACCTGAGATGTAATCGTTAGAGCTCAATAGTTTTTTCGGTTTGAAAATATTTTTAAAAGATACACCTAAAAACTAAAATAACATTTATATGTTTTGTTTACAAATATCGTTAACACTCACGTAAACCTTACACTATCATAAAGTATCAAACACCTCATTAACCAAAGTTCAAAAAGAGAGATTATTGTTAATTATTATTTTATCTTTTAGTTTTTTTTAATAGAAACACAAGATCAACTAACTCAACAAAGCTGTTAAAACTTCAATGCTTTGAAGAAATTTAAATATCTTTTAGTTCTAGTTTTTGAAACTACAATGCTTTGAAAATGTAAATAGTATTCATATCATTGTCACTACATTGGTGAGAATGAATTAAAAATATGTTGAAAAAGAATGAATTTGGAAAGGATCAGTATTATATGCTCGTTTTTCATAAACATTCAGATTTGAGAAACAAAAACAAACACAAGCACAAACAGAGGTATTACAATGATAGACCACTAACATGTTGTGTGGTATATACTTGCTTGGTGCATCCATTCATTACGAGTCATCCGATTCACGAAGGGTCAAAACTGTCTTCTCATTCTCTCTGCATTAAATTTTAAATTTTAATTTACACAAAATAAAAAGGATAGAGAAAGAACAATGGCCATGTAAAAGGTGATTGAGAAAAAGATATCCATTCACTTCCCAAAAATACTTAGGAACACCATTCAATTATTCAATATCAATTATCTAAACAATTTTGTATAATTTTTTAAATTTTATATAATAGTTTAAATTTATATTTATATTACTGGCATTGGTTCCCCACCGATATATAACATTACTCTTACGTATTAAAAGTAAAACAGAATCAATGCAGGAAGCAAAACACATGCATGTAAAAAGTTAATGTATACATTACTCGTCCAACAACACCTCTTCCCCACATCTACGCATGAAATTTGTAGCATTAAACTCATAAAAACAAAGTCAACAAAGTAACCTATAATATCTACAGCTCATCCTTATACTGTAATACATGTCTCATTAGTTATTATATATTGGCAATATAGATAAACAGTGAAACAGTATTGCAAACATGACTACTTGGAATTAATACGGTTATAAATAGAGCACCAATCCAACTGAATTGCAGAGAGAAATGCCCCTTCTCATGCTTTGTAGTAAATATAGCTTACCAATAAAATTCAACATTGATATAAATTCAACTTACCAATCAAATTCAACATTGGTATAAATTCAACTTACCAATAAAATTCAACATTGGTATAAATTCAACTTACCAATAAAATTCAACATTAATATAAATTCTTCCTTGAAAAAACAAATAGCCAATAAAAAGTAGAAAGATAAAATAATTTGATTAATGAATAATATACTTCATAAAAAATGAATAATACCTCGTTACATTCAACTCATTTTAAGTGAATTATAATTTAATACAATTTTTTTAAATTTTATGAGTTCAACTCAATTCATTTTTAAATAAATTTAATTAAGGACCTCTTGACTCATTTATCTTCTAAAAAGATAAAGGAAATAAAATATTTATAATTTTATTCAAAAACAAAATTTTTAATTTAAATATTACATTTTTAATATATTTTTGTAAAATAAAAAAAAAATCCTTTAATAACAATTTTTCATAATAAAATTATTATAATTATAAAAATGATATTAATAAAATCATTTTGTTAAATAAACTCATAAATTATTCATGATTTAAGTTAGCTAGCTAATTTAAACTCATTAGCTAAGTGTACTCTTTTTTAACTTACGGATTCATTGGATAAATATTAAATAAGTTGAGTTAAATTATTAATTTGATACCATGAAAAGCTTGTTTATTAACCATATTAATTCCTAATATCTAATTTACATTTTCAAATTTTATTAATTTTAAAATTAGTTACATTTGATAACCCATTTTCAATTTATATTTTATAAATTTTGAATTTTAATTCAGTTCTGAAATTAAATTTTTTTTTTACATTAAAAATTAATAATCAAACTATACTAAATCAAACTAAAACTTATTGAGAATTATTAAAAATCAAAAATTTAATGAAAACCTATCATAACTAAGTTTGATATTTAACTTTAAAGCATGAAAGTTAAAACTTACAAAAATTTAATGAAAACCTATCAAAACTAAGTTTGATATTGAAATTTAAAGCATGAAAGTGAAAACTTAAAAATTAAGAATTGATTATCAAACTTAAAATATCTAATTTTTAATTCCTACTAAAAAATAGAGATAGGTTATTAACCTTATTTTACATTTTTTTCCAAAAAAAAATTAAAATTAAAAAATTAAAATGACTATTAAACATAGAACAAATTAAATGATAACCCAGCTAAAGTACCAATTTCTTCATCTCAGACTCGATCGACTCTTTCACTGTTTTACTTTGGAGCTGCCTCCAATTTACCTTTACCCTTTTGTTTTCTGTTTGCTTTCCAATAAGCCAATCAGAATACTAACGCATAAATGATGTTTAAAATCCAAGGTCACAAATAATTTGTACTTTAATACAACGTTAAATGATTCCGAAATGGATCAGACAAATCAAAGTCCGTAAACAGGAAAGAGCAGTAAAAGTATAACTTACTCTGGAATAACATTTAACTGTATACTACATTAGCTATAATGCTGCACTAGGTAGGTGTAAAAAACATACATGTATACTGCAATTGTAATGCAAAAATACAAGCGATTTGAACAAGGGTATTACAGTAAAGATGTTACACATTTTCCTTAAATTCCTTTACATTTCTTATTTAAAAAAAGCAAAGCAAGAATCTATATTGACCATTAAAAGAAATGAGAACATGCATGTTAAAGTTCTCTTCCTCCTACAAAAACAGTCGTCCTCCATCATCGGACAGTTGCAATGAAGATTATCTTTCTCTACCAATCATCTAGCAGTCCATTAGCTGACATGATTGCACCATTACAGGATAAACTTATTTACAACTGCATCTTAAGGAGGATTGAGGAGGCCAGGAGTGCAACAAACATCACATCATTGCTGTAAAGACCTGGGAATGTTCAACACCGAAGTCAACTTAAAGATAAATGAAAGAACATTTCAAGAACCGGAAGGCCAAGGTAAGGAGGTGGAAATTGGAAGACACAATAAAAATGAACTTTGAACAAGTAGATATGCACTTGCTGGTTTAACCATTTCAAGAACGAGTTACTTGGCATCTTATAACAAGCTAATGGTTCAGCAGGGAACTTTATTATTTTGAATGAATTCAATTGAGTGAAAAATCAACAGTTATTATAATCCACATTAGATTTTATAAAGATAACAATTCAACTCAACTTCATATTTAGTTGTAGGAATCAAATTCTGCCCAACAAGGGCCGCAATTTCTTGTATATGTGAAATAACATAATTACCAACTTGACAACATGCAATGTACCCACGTAAAACTTAACTGAAATAAGCATATGAATTTAAAAGCTTCCTTGACAGAGGACTATATCATGGACGTAGAAAGCAGGTGCTAAGGTCAAATTCAAAGGTTATAATTACCATGTTGAGCTGATGTCGCTGCAGGAAGTGCGGGAATCCTGACTGCTGAAATTTCCAACAAGTTAATCATAAAAGGTTAGAAATACTACAGAACTAGTATCATCCATCATATTTATATAAGAGGTAACCGAATATTCAAGATTAAAAATAATAAGGGCTTGTTTGGATATACTTGTGTTAGGAGTAGTTTCCATATAAGTATTTTGGTGTTTGTTTTGAATGGTAATTTAGTAATTATTTTAGGATGATTCTCAAAATTATAAAAGCACTTCTAGAGAATGTGAAACACCCTAAAAGTTGTTTTCACCTATTTGAAAATACTTAATACAAATGAGAATTGTTTCCAAAAACAGGCCCAAAGATTTTTGTTGGAATATAAGATATTTAATATTTAGTTTCCTCGTGAGTTTAAGAGTATTTAAAGTCCTTGTTAGGATTAGTTTTTCAAGCCTTACTCCTGTTGTCTTTATAAGTATCAATGTACTTGCCTATTTACTAAAAGGAGAATAAGAATGACTTTATTTATAAAATTCTAATTTCCATGTTGTCCTATTTTATACTTCTACTATTTTCATTGCTGGTTGTAGCACACAAACATAGAAACGTAATGAGTTATACTTACTTTTATTACATGATGAAGTTGCTGCTTGAGATGTACTAGGCCAGGGAGCTGGAATATTATCATTCAGGTCACAGAGAAAGCTGATCCCCAAAGAACTATCAAATGTGGCATCAGATGGCAAGCTTGGCAAGAGACATCCAACCTCTGCTCGCCGAAAGTTAAAACAGCTATTAGTAGTGATATTATGAAAAACAATAAGCTACAACAATTAAAGAATTTTTTTTGGGGACCTATAATCCAAACTTTTTTTGTATATTAGCTATCAAGTGAGATCCTTGTAGGGTATGCACACCATGACCTAAAAAAAAATACAATCAAAGCATCATCCCTTAATATGCTGACACACTGACACTCAACTTGAATCACAAATGGGTTCCCCAGGTCTCCAAGCCACAAGAGAGATCACATATCTCATCTTTCCTAGGTCGCAACTCACATACTTATTGCTCTATCTAATATTTCTAGCATAATACACAACAGACTCATTTCCACCATTGGTCCCATGCTCTAGCTAATGTGTATGCATGTGTTGCATAACTCTTAACTATTACCTAAAGCATGACAAAAATATTTGTTGACGTGAAATAGTCAATTGAAGATAACTTCATAGAAGGTGCACGCATTACCTTCAGTTCCAACTGCCATGAGTAAGTGCCAAGCCAGATCATTTTGAGATAAACAAATTAACCAAAGGAACAATGTATTAGTAGCTTCTTTAAATTACAATAATTAAGAATCCCTCCATGTTCAACCAAATGGAGCTAAAAGATAGCACCTACCTTGAAGGGAAAAATCTTTGAGGCTTATATGACAGAGACTGTATACATCACTGGTAATGTTTGATTTTCTCAACTTCATTCCGAGTGATGCAGCACAATCCAAGGCTTGCAAGTTGGTTATAAAACTCTGCTTTTGCAAGTGGGACACATAGCTCTCCATTGCATTACAGCATGCTGTCCGGTTACTTATCCCATTCCTACAACCCTCTGAAACATGTCTCATGTCTGGAAAGACCAGAGGGCAAACTGGAATATAATACAGAAGAGAAATCCAATGAAAATACATTACAAAACTAATGAATGATCTACAGTGATTAAGACATCATTGTGGTAGCCGATACTCCAATTAAAATATTTGCATGATCTCTTAGAAAATAAAACATCATTGTGTAAAAAGCCAATGATTTTTCTGCATTAAACATAGAATAAATTTCAAGATAGATCATCAAAACTCACCTTTGTTGACTTTGCAATTGGATAGTCCCCGTAGGACTTCCTTGGAGCGAGATGAATCAAGTTTACTTGCAAGCCATCTATGCACAATACTTTTGCAATCTCTGAACTTGGTAGAATGTGCAGGTAAGACTTGAGGACCACCCATACTCAAAAGCTCAGAAGCACTCGACGAAATTCGAGTAGCAGCTTCTAAAATGGCATTCTCACAAATCTGATCACAGCATTCTTTAACAGGATTGATCTTCTCACAAGCAGCAAGCAACTTAGGAGTATCCACAGTGCTCTCAAATTCATCAACATCTTTGACTGGGCAAGATGCTTCAGTAAGATTTGAAGAATGGATTGAGCATATCTGCCTAAGACTGTTACTTGCACCCTGGCCGACCAAAATTTGTTCGATATCTGAAAAGCAATGTTTTGCTGTGGTCTCATTTAAAGCAAGAACATTGATTTCTTTACTGGATTGACCAATGAGAATTGCAAAAGTGGCTTCCAACTGTGGGCAACAAATTACATTAGCTAGAAACGGTGCAAAAACCGACCAACAATCAATGGATGTTGTAGTCATCAAACTCTGAGCAGCAGTAAAGTTTAACACACAGAGCCCTGCAGGGAGAGAATCGTCAAACACAAAAATATACTAGGACATTTCGTAAAAGCAGATCTGAACGAAGTGCTTAGAGGTCCGAACCTGATAGCTTTGGAGAAGTTGCATTAGTGAATGGTTCCAATGGAGACGGGGCAAGAAGAGGAAGGAAGGGCTGAGGAGCTCCACTAGGGGGTATCTGAGGGAAAAAAGAATCTTTTTGTTTATTCACCACTATTGGATACTTAACATGATCCGACAGGATGCAAAAGGATTGGAAATAACCTACACAAGAGTATGGATAACTAGGTGAGAATGTAATCATGAATCATCAAATTTGAAATGCTTATTGCTTCCAAGACTTCAATCAGAATCTAACTCCAGAGACAAGAAGCTACAAACATCATACAGAAGATAGGAAAGCCACTAATGGATTCCAGCATCATTATGCGTTCAGAACCCTTAGCATTGATTCTTCAATCCCAAAATAATAAAGTAAATACTGACACATAAAGCGAAAACAAATCCAAGGAATAGCAGCAAGAGTATAAATAAGATATTGATTTAGAAGTATGGATTTTATAACTCAGGAAAAATAAGAAAGCAAACATCTAATGCTTTATATTAAACACTGATTTAAGCGAACATAAAAACTAATAAGTGTGAGCAACATAACCAGCCTGCTGCTATTGGAATCACAAAATTCGTCATTTTTCATTTTGTCCTCTTGTTTAATTAGCAAATAACAAGAATTTGCACAGGAGCTTAATCCATTTAACATCGTTTCAAACACGTTATAAGCTTAGTAGGTGCTCCGATAAGCTGGGGTTTAATAAGAAACAATTAACTTCAATGCCAATAACAGGAACTTACCAGGACAAGCCTTTACTTACTCTTCAACAACAATTCATCCCAAAATCCCTGAAAAAGGTACAAACTTCAGAGAAGTTTAAACGTTCTGGGTAGCCAGCCACTGCCCTCCTTGTACAATTAAGTCGTAGAATTTTTTTCTTAATCAATTAAGTCATAGATTCAACTATACGCGAATCAGAAAATTCAATTGGCCCATAATACAGATTTATACCACTGATTCTCAAACTCAAATCTTAAATTGAAGAACTCACTACAGCTAAACTTTGTTGGGCACAAGATGCCAATGGCATAAAGTTTAAGGACCCTTCTCCATAAACCCAACATTAAAATATGTAGTATACCAAAACCTAGACACAGATAGTCCAAAACAAAATATTTTAAAAATTACCCAATAAGCAAAACTAGTAGACCATACAAAATTAAAAAAAAAAAAACCAGTAAAGTATGAAGAAGTAATAGTGAATACTTACAGAGGAACACCAGAAGCAGTTCTAGCCGGATGATATTAGGACTGAGCTTAAAAAACACCCTTCTTTCTCTCATGCCTTCGCTTGCACAACTTTCCAATAGTAAAATGGTGCACAAAAAAAAAGGAATTAACCAGGGAGATCTGAATACAAGTTAGGAAGTACCAGTATTAGAAGAGAGACAAGGGCGTTGTGGGTATCGGGTAATTCGAAAAAAGAAAGAAGACGATATGTAGAAAAATAGGGAGAGAAAAACAGCGTACAGAGAAGCCATGAATGAGCTTCGAAAATGTGTGGGGTCAGAAGCAGCAGTATTAGCTGTCCTGCTTGAGATAGAGCATAGACCCCACAAAAGCTTAGAAACAAAGAGCGTTCAGACTTCAGTGCATTAACGCCATCAGACACCTTTTTTTTCTCACATCACTCTCCTCCACTTTGTACTCCTCTCTCTCGCACTCATTCTCCAGAGTCACGCTTGGCACGCGTGTATTTCTGGAGCGTGTAAATTCCACGTGGCATATGGTTGTTCGCAATAATAAAGACTAATCTATTTGAACGGGATGTAGGTTGAGCTTCTAGGGAAAATTATGTAGTTTTTCCCAACAGGTCGCTGGTCTTTGGCTTATTTTTATTTACTGAGATTATTAGTATAGGTATTTTTATTATGAATAATTAAAATTAAAATTATTTGTAAAATTTAAATATTTTCTTTTTAAATAATCATAATTGATAAAAATATATGAAAAAAATAATTATTATAATATTAAAATTATATAGATAATTATATAAAAAATATATTTTTAATAATAAAACATATTATATTTAAAATAATTAGACTAAATTTTATTTACTCTTAATTTTATATATTTTTATTTTAATTATAAATATGTACTAAATAGTTCAAAATAAAAATTAATATCTAATATTTTAAATAATGTAATAAAATAAAGAATATTTTAATACTTATATTTTTAAAACTAAATATATTTTTAAATAAATGTTAAAAAATAAGAATCATGATTAAATTGCTACAAACTTATAATATATGGCTATTAGTTGAATATATTCAAGATTAATACAAAATAATTATGGTTATTAATATAACCATCTACATTCGTCTCTGTTTGTATTGTGATTAACTCAACGAAGAACACAAGACATCTCGAGATATCCACGTGAAACTTAGGGGTAGAACGTTGATGCTTAAGCTAGTTCTTGACTAGATAGAATGCCTACTGCCACATGTTTCTTTCATTCTTCTCAACTCTCAAATCCAATATCGACCTTTAAGTAGACTTTGGGAAGCAAGATGGTATCATCTAGGCTACTTAGTCTAGATAATATCAGATTACTCCCTAATAAGGTCTTAATGGTTAGGATTGTGGTTCGAAACCTGGGGAGAGCGAAATAAAAATGTGTCAGGCTATGACCACCCCACTGTGAATATAGATTGATGTGGAGCATCAACGCTAAAACACTGGATCCCACGTGGATATCCCGAGATCGTAGAACTCCGGCTCAAATAGCCTTCATCCATTCCTAAGCTTATTGTTTCATGTTGTAATTTTATTCTTTTTATGTGGTTGTAATTTTTAAAAATATATATTATGATTATCCAACTTTTAAAGTATAAAACTTTGATATTATGATCTATCAAATATATATTTTAATCTTCACTTTTAAGTCATACATTTCAAATATTTTTTTTCTAAATGATAAATTTAAAATTTTGAATATAAAATATAAAAAATTTCATCAAATATAAATAAAACATTAGTTTTAGTAAAAAAAAAACTAAAAAAACAAATTTTATTTATATTTATATTTGGAATGAAAATTTTAAATTTTGTGTTTTTAAATTTTTTTCATGCTTTTAATTTTTTAAAACTTTTGCATTTAAACAAAATTAGTAGTTTTAATTTTTTTATTTTAAGATGAAATTTGTATATACATTTAAAAAAGATTTGTAATTTATTTTTCAAAAAAATTCAAAATTATTTAGAGTAAATTAGAATTTTTAAAGAATTAAAAGATGTCAAATATATATTTTAAAAGATAAAACATTAAAGTATATATTTTGATGAATTATAAAATCTTAAATATATGTCTTAAATATTAAAAAAATAAAGTGTAAATTTAAAAAATTAAATAACTTATAAAAAGCTGGCTCCTTTGTTTCCTTGAAAGAACGTTTTACCATTTTATTTTTGCATGTTTACTAACAAGTTTAAAAGGATTTACGAGGGGGAAAAAACTTTATTTACTTAAAATATATGAAAAATATTTTCAAAATTTATATTAAAACTTTGTAAGAGATGCTATTTTTGTTATGACATAAGAGATGAGATTATAAATTATGAATATAAAGTAATGATAATTATAGATTCAAATTAAGTTTATTTAAATTTCCCTCTCAGGCTTTTGGGCTTTTGGTGATGTTTTAAAATTTAGGGGAAAGGATTTTGTTAGTAGTCAAATTTTTCTTTATTGACGTAAGAATCTTCAAACTAAAAAAATGAAAACTGTTAGTCTTTAAAGTTATTGAATATCATTCATAAGTTCCGTTTATTTGAATAATATCTTCAAATTATTAGTGTATATTACAATTATCTCAAAAATTAATAAATTTTAGTATATATTGGTCACACTTTATTCCATAAACGTCTAATTTAAAATAACTTATATTTAAAAATATAATAGATTGATGATGAAATTGTTAGATGTATTAATAGTTTGTAATCTTTTATGTTAATAATGGTATAATTTGAAGACCAACAAATCTTTTCATCTTAAAATTTAAATAAGAAATAAAAGCATTTAAAGTTATTTAATTATATCAGTTAAATCAGTTTATTTTATTTGTTATTTTTTAACAATTTAGTTATTTTTTAAACAATTATCAAAATATTATTTTTTTATCAATTTTGTAGTTATTATAATTTATTGTTAAAGACAATCTGTGAAAAAATTAATCATTTTTTATAAATTATCTTTAACAAAATAATTAAATTACTACAAATAATAAAAAAATAAATTATTTTATGGTATAATTAAAAAAATTGTGCTATCACACACTCTAATATTTATTGTTATTAGGAAGATATTATTTAATATTATTACCTTAGTTATTTAAGTCTTAAAAATTAAATGTATTATATTTTGAAACTTGGATTTTGATTATAAATGAATTTTGATTTCTTTTTGAAGTAGTATGTTTGTATATGTCCCACGTCATTTAAGAAATTAAGTGATGATGTGCTTATAAGGACTGAACACTTTCTAAATGACATGACACGTTTTGGGGGTTCTTTCTATAAGTAAAGTCGTGAGGTCCCGTTGAACTTACAGTTATAAACCAAAACAGATAATATTGTGCTATATGAAGTACGTCATGTCCCGTTGTAAGTAGATAGATTAAACGTCTTTTATTAATTGGTATTAAAATCATAACTCTATTAGGTCATGTGGGCTAGCGTTCTTACGAGAACGTAAGACTTCTTAAGTGGGGTGTATGATGTAGTGTGCCTACACATGTTGCACATTACTTAGGAAACTAAGTAGACATGTGTTTATAAGGGGTGAACAGTCTTTAATTGACATAACGCATTTTAGGTTTCTCACTAGAAACAAAACCGTAAAATCCTACTGAACTGTTAAGTCATTATCATGGGTCCGCTAAACTTGCAGTTATTGATCAAAATAGACAATTTTATCGTACGTGAAATAAGTTTCATTCGACTGTAAGTAGAAGAATTAACTGTCATATATCACTCTATCATTTATCTTCTTTCTCTTTTAAGTTATCAATTATTTTCTTCTAATTTCTTATTATTCAATATCTAACCATTTTTCACTCTTGCAAAATTCTCTCTATTCTCTTTTAGGATTTTTGTGATTTCTAACCGTCATGGCTCACCTCCACCACTCTTCCACCCCACATCCCTTCACCAGTTTGCTACTGTCTTCCAATTTAGGTACTACTCAATTTCCCTCCTTGTTGTTGCAAAGACCCACCGCTTACTCTCTTGTAGTCTTGTTGCAAGAACCCACCGCATTGCTTTAAGAGTTCACCCATTGCTCATCCTTTTTTAATTATGTTATTTTTTGTACTTAGCATTTTCTATAAAATCTTCTCTAAGAGTTTTCTCCTTTGCCCATTCTCCTCAGAGGAATGCAATAGGTTTTTATTAATTTTTAATTTATTTGGTTTTATTTTTTAACAAATTCGACATGGATTTAGATGAAGAGGATAAATAGGACTCGATTATGGTTAGAGTCCTTTTTTTTATAGTATGTGTATCCATTTGTGATTTTTTTAATTTACTTTTTTTTTTAATTTGTATGATTTTGGATAGCTTAGATAGTAGTGTGTTTTATTAAATTGGGCCGCTTTGATGGCAAGTGGTGATTTTTTGTGATATGAAGTTTACAATCCTCTTAGATCATATAAATATGTAATTTCATTTTAAGAGTGTCATGTTTGTCTTATGGTTCTTGTTTTAATGTATAGAACTTAATCTGAATTTAGGAAAGCAATATGCATACATTAATTATTACAAGTTTGTTCTAGTTTAGTATTGCAAGAATATGGTGTATTGTTCATTGTTTTAAATTATTTTACCGAAATATTAATAAAATTGTTTCTCTTTTAAAAAAAATATCTAAGTATTCCTACTATTTCTCTCTAGTTTTAAATCATCTTGTTATACATTACTTATAAAGCTTATTTACACTAAAAGCTAGGTTTGAGACACCTGCAAGGCAGGTTTTTAGACATCATTGTGAATTTTCATCGAGGTTAAATGTTCTAATAATAAATTGTATGAGTAAATTTATTTGTTTTACTTATAATATTTTGTTTTATATACAACTAATAATATTTAAATAAATAAAAAATTCTACATTTTATTTATTATTATTATGTGAATAAATTTAACAACTTTGGTGTCACATATCCTAATATGTGTTAATCTATAATTAGTGCATATTATACTATAAAAAATAATTTATTGATGCATAAATTGTTATATTTAGATTAAAAAAATACTTCTAATTACTTTGTGTCTTAAGAGCATACTATTAATGAGTTATGGAATTGTATAGATAAGATGTAAAAAGATTAAAATAATTAGAAAAGAAAAAAAACAAAAAAACAAAAAAAGGTAAAACAAGAAGTAAAAAAAAGTCAACTTAGAAAAAAGCAAAAGAAAAAAATAACAGATCTTACTATGTAAGAAATGATTCTATTGATGATGAATAAACGAATGTTAAAACCTATTTATACAAAAGAAAAACAAAATTATAATAATTAAAAATAAACACAATTATGGAAAGGTATGTTCTTGGATAGCTTATCCTTCCCCACCAAGCTGTTGGTGGCTGCTTCCAGTTGGTGTGTTGGTTGTCACCAGCTGAATTTCAAGTTCTTTAACATTCCCTCTCAAGTTGGAATATATGTTAATTATTCCTAACTTGTTAAGTAAGCTTGAGAACTGTGGAAAACTCAAGGATTTGGTAAATATATCTATTGGTTGCTCTAATGTAGAGCTATGATAAGTTTTGATCATTCCAGCTTGAATATTTTCTCTTATTAGATGGAAATCGATCTCTACGTGTTTGGTTCGCTCATGAAATACTGGATTTGATGCAATGTGAAGGGCTGCTTGATTGTCACAATATAACTTGGTTGGTTGGGAGTGTTTGATACCTAAATAATCCTAAATGTATCGTAACCAGGTTACTTCGTAACATGCTGCTGTCATAGAGCGGTATTCTGCTTCTGCACTTGATGGTGAGACCGTATTTTGTTTCTTAGTCTTCCAAGAAATTAGCGAGTTTCCAAGAAACATACAATATCCTGTGGTTGATTATCGTGTATCTGTGAATTTTGTCCAATCTGCATCACAGAAAGCATTTAGTTGTAATGAACTAGTTGCTGAGAAAAAGAGGCCTTACCCTGGTGTGTTCTTGACATATCGTAGCACTCGTTGAGTTGCTTCCAAATGTGGTTGACATGGTTTATTCATATATTGATTGAAAATGTGCACGACATATACTAAGTCGGGCCTTGTGATGGTTAAGTATATTAATCTCCCAACAAGTCTTTGATAGGATATGGGATTACTGATGAATTCCCCTTCGACCTTGCCGAGGGATAAATTTTGTTCCATAGGTGAATTGGCAGATTTGGCACCAAGATAACCCGTGTCTTCCAATATTTCAAGTATGTACTTACGTTGTGACAGAACAATTCCCTTCTTGGAACGTGAAACTTCTATGCCCAAAAAATACTTTAATTCACCGAGATCTTTAAGTTTGAATTGTCTCATGATTCTTAGTTTCTTCAATTTCTTGTACATTGTTTCCTGTTATGATTATATCATCTACATAGACAAGAAGAGTAGAGAAGGAATTATCACGGCTTCAGACGAACAGTGAGTGATCACCCAGGTTGTGAGATGGAGGACTGCCTTTGTTTATATGTGCAGTGTGTGCGCGAACCCCAGTCAATGTAGAACTTTAACACTCCCCCTCACATCGGTAAGGGTCTATCACTACTACAAAACTGGGTATATAAGTCGGGTTTTAACCGACTTTAAACTAATTTAAAGTCGGTTCGCTGAACCGACTTTACGTTTAAAGTCGGTTCATCCCGTGAACCGACTTTACGTTTAAAGTCGGTTCACGCGATGAACCGACTTTACGTTTAAAGTCGGTTCACGCGGTGAACCGACTTTAACTTTTTTTTTTTTTTTTTTAAATTTATTCATATTCAACCTGTATTCGAGCAGAAAAAAAATCAATATCAGTTTAACAAATATTTCAAATAATACAAATATTTGAAAAATAAAATATTAATTAATAACAGAAAAATTACCATGGTTTTGTTCTATTTTATTCAAGATCGTCATATTCTTCTCCTTATGTTATAATAGAAACCTACATATATAATACAACAATCTATACATATAAATAATAACACATAATAACAGGAAAAAAATATGAATAATAGGGGATCTAAAAGATTAGTTAGAGAGGAAGAAAACTCACTAAACGATGTTGGAAATGGTAGTCGTAGGTGGCCGAAAAATGAGAAAGAGTGGAGGAGAAATGGAGGAGAAGGTTTTCGATTTTTTAGAGTTCTGGAACGCTGAAAATAGTTTCTGTCTGGGAAGAAAGAAGAGAAAATATTTATCCACGTGTGTAGCGTCGGTTGACGTGTCGAACCGACGCTATGTTACGTGGATAGCGTCGGTTCCAGGTGTCAACCGACGCTATCCACGTAGGATAGCGTCGGTTCTAGGTGTCAACCGACGCTACGCTACGTGGATAGCGTCGGTTCACCACGTCAACCGACGCTATCCACGTAGCGTAGCGTCGGTTAACACCTAGAACCGACGCTACGCCCACGCATAGCGTCGGTTTGACACATCAACCGACGCTACGTCCTACGTGGATAGCGTCGGTTCGACATCGAACCGACTTTAAATTAATTTAAAGTCGGTTTTTAGAAAAAACCGACTTTACGTATCGACTTATATACCCAGTTTTGTAGTAGTGTATCCCCTTGAAACCGACAGAAATGTTGAGCTTATAGAGCCCAAGTGGCGGAATACATCACTCACTAGTGGCGAAACAACTGCACCGATCGGATAACCTTGCTCTGATACCATGTAAGAAATGATTTTATTGATGATGAATAAACGAATGTTTACAACCTATTTATACAAAAGAAAAGCAAAATTGTAATAATTAAAAATAAACATAATTATGGAGAAACATGTTCTTGAACAACCTATCCTTCCCCACCAAGCTGTTAGTGACTGCTTCTAACTGGTGTGTTGTTTGTCATCAGTTGGATCTCAAGTTCTTTAACATACTAATCTCTTCTTAAAACAATAGGAGTTGTAGGTATTAATTTTTAATATATTCAAACCGGAACTTTAGCTATAATAAATAACTACTAAATTTATTTATTAAAAATTCAACTACTAATCATGCATGGCATCCGAAAATTATAGCTTAATTTGTAATCACCAAAAATGCATTGGAATATATCAATCTTGATGATCTGCTTTTTGCCCACAAAGTGGATTCTGTTTTCACTATGCATAAAATTATTAGATAATTCATACCTCATACTTAAAAAACATATGTACATTCATTTGCAATTTTTATGTTAGCTTTGTAAAGAATGCTTGTTAGACATAACTCAAAAATGCAATTAGTTGGCTAAGTGTTCTTAATTTAGTCCTACAATGAGATATTTTCAATTCTTTTAAAAAATAAAGAATAAGTGGTTAGTTTAATAAGTTAGCCATAAAATGTATTATTTATATATTTTAAATTATATATTCAAATTAAAATATGTATCATTTTATCTATATAAAATATTAAGAAGTAAACTTTTTTTTAACAAAATAGTAAAAGCTAGAAATCAAAAATGATGTTTCTTGTTCCATATTAGATAAGTATGCATAAGGAAATAAATAAATAAGAAAAAGGTGCATTTGAGTTATTTTCTACTTAGTAAATTAGATATATTTAACAATTTATTTGAAATTGTCACACTTAAGTTATATTTTTTATTATATTTTATTATATTTGTAAATATTCTAATATTTTAAGTTAATTTTAATAATTTTAATCACTTTATTGTCACATTTTTTACTTTTTAATATATTTTCTTCTTCAAATATCTATTAACAATTACTAATAAAATTTAATTCAATCAAAATTAAGTTTTTTTTTAAGAGAAATTATTCAAAATTTTAAATTGATAAAAAATAACTAAAGTATTTAAAAAATATAAAAATAAAATGATTAAAATATATCAAATATTATTTTTAAAATAACTAATATATCTAATTTATAAAATTAATACGATAAAAATATCATATTATCCTATAAAAAAACACATAGAAGTTTGGGCCGTAAAATAGACATATATGATTCAAGTATGCTTTTCAAAGACTTAACTGAGCCACATCTTTCGGGTTTTGAATAACCAAAGAGCTGGAAAACTGATGATCAACGGATGTCACCCACGACCCAAATGACATTGCCCTTTATATTCTTAAACGAGAGATATTATTTATTGATATTAGTTTATATTTTATATTAATTAGATTTTTTTCATATTCTATTTTTTTTAAGAAAAATTTATAAAAATCTTAAATTTCATTAATTTTCAGTATCAAATCATCACATAATTCAGATGTACTGAATAATTTATTCTTAAATCACTTCTCTATATATCAAATTATCATTACATAATAATTAATGTATTAATTAATTATTGATTAAAATAAAATAAAAATATTTATAATTACATGACACATCAGTTATTATTATACAATAACTTATTTCATAAAAAACTTTTTGAATAACTTACATTTACCCCAACAATGTCATGAATTGAAATCATTATTTAGTGAAAAAAATTCAAAATTATAAAAAAAAAATCTTTAAAATATATAACAATAAAAGATAACATTTTTTAAATATTAAATGATATATAATTAGATGATATTCAACATAAACAAATCTAAATGGTTGTAATTTAATTTGAAAAACGTTCAATTATAATGCATTCAGAATAAAATGATATGCTAGATTTTTTTAATAATATTAACATATATGTATTTTATTTCATTCAATATCAATTTTTTTTTCACTTTCTCATTTTAATTTTTCAAAAATTTCTTTTATTTTTCTATTTTTTATAATCTTTTAGGTAAGGATAAATAATTATTTACACTATTTTAAGATATCTATATCTATATATATATATATATATATATATATAATCTTATCATAACTCTTTTTATACCATTTGGATAACTAAACTATTGCATTACATATATTGTATTGTTGAACATGTTTATTTTATTACTTTTAACTTGTATTTTTTAATATGTTATTTTAGATTTAGGATTAGAAAATTACTATAATTAAAATATAGTTAATACATCTATTTAGATAATTATATAAAAGAATACATCTATGCATAATAAACAATGAAAGGAAAATATTACAAAACAAAACAAAACCCAAAAAAAAAAATATGAACGAAAAATTGGTGAGAAGTTGTAAATTAAAGATTTTGGGTGGTGAAATTTGTAACCTCGTGAGTGGTTTGAAAGGAAAGCCGCTGATCAAACTGATGATCATGAGAACCGTCGATCAAATGAGCAAGAAGTTGTTCCCTTCGGCTTCAACTGCATGTCTCGTAATCTCCCACCCATCTGCTTCAACTCCTATTTTGTAATCTTCACGATGTTTACTTCTCTGTATTACAATTCATCATATTATAATAACATGACGAGGACAATGATGATTTTTAGTAATCAAGAATGAGATTTTTTATTTTTTATTTTTCAAAAAAATAAGACTATTGCTTCTACAAAATTAGAATGATAATCATTGTCATGAAGCTGCTGGTTCTTCGACCCTATAAGGAGTAATGTAATTGGGACATCGGTTATACTAATAATCATAATTATGTTGTATTAATTTTGGATATATTTTATTAAAAATTATCGATTATAAACGGGCAGTAAGTTTTTCACAATTTAATTACGTTTTTTTTTCACATTTATTCAAAAATATATTTAGTTTAAAAAATTAAATATTATATAATACTTAATTTACTAAATTATTTAAAATATTAAACATTAATTTTTATTTTTAACTATTTAGTATATGTTAATCAGTAAAATAAAATTTAATTTAATTGTTCAAAGTGTTATGTTTTTTATTATTATATATATATTTTTTTATATAATTATATATATGTAAAAAATATTAATATATATTCCGCATTAGTTAATAATATTTTTGATATTTCAATGAATATCGTCATCACCTACCTTATTAGTTATAGTTATTTTTGAATAAAAATAATCAAATCTTTATAAATAATTACAGTTTCATAATATTTAAATTTATAATAATACTATAATAACTATTTTTGTTATAATTATAAATATATATATATTATTTACTATATTTATATAATTAAGTGTTATTATTAAATAAAATTATTATTTGAATTAATAATAACACAAAATATCAATTATAATTTATTGTATAAAAAAGTGAAATTTAGGTTGTAAACATTTTGTAATGGAAGGATACGTAATCAGCTGGATTCTGCCGAATGAGGAACAAAGTAGAAGAAATTGAAATCATCCAATAGGTAGTAAGGATAATTAAATAATTTAATCAATTTGTTTTAATTGAAAAATTTTAGCTAATTTTTCGAATTTAGATTGAATTATATTGATAAATTTTATAATTAGATTAGATTTGTATTAAAAATATTCAGATCGTATTGACAGATTTTATAAAACTCTGTAACGATTGAAACCGAATTATTGTTAAATTATAAATAAATATGTATTTTTATTTTATAATATGTTATATTTAAATATTATACATATCATAATTATTTTATATTATTATTCGAGTTTAAAAATAAATATAAATATTTATAAAAAATTAATAATCATACAAACATATTTCTTGTTCTTTAGATTTTTTTAGTTATAACTATAAATAATAATATTTGTTACAAAAATATTAATTTAAAATTTAAATTTGTATATGTTATATTTTATATATTATAATGATTCATAAATAAATTTAAATAACAATCTAAATTTATATGATCCAAAAAGATATGATTGGTTCAGAATTATTATATCAGATCGAATTTAGATTAAAAAAAAATTAAATCCGTTTGGATAAGATTGAATTCAAATTAACCAAATACAAATAATTTCGATTTAATGCTCACTTCTAACTATATGTATATTTTTAATATTAAATAAATATTTTATTCATAATAATATATCATGTTTAATTTTTTCACAAATATTTACTATATCATTATATGTATTAATAATAATTAATAAAAATATGGATAAAAGTAACATAAATAAAGTGGTTACAAAGATATTTTTTTATGTATGTGATATTTACTAATCAATTATACACATAAAATTATAACAATAAAATATGTTATATAAAAATATTTCATATATTTAGATTTAATTTTTTATAATAAAATATCATTATTAAATATTATAAAAATAAAAATAGAAAAGAGGCGTGATGAGAAACTTCAAAGTAAAGCTATTAAGCTTTATCATTCATATAATTAAAGTTTCTCATATTTCATTTTAACTCTAAATTTTAATTTTATTTAATACATTATTATTACAAAACATACTTATTATTCTTTAATTTATAAAAACTGATAAAACAAACTCAGATGAAAAAATATTTATATTTATTAATTTTTTATTTTTTTATCAATATATATTTTAAATTTACTCTTAAACTTAAAATCATAAATAATATCTTATTTTTTATACTTTAATATGTTTTTTTTAGTTTTAGTTTTTAAAACTTATACAAATATTAATACTTATTAAATTATTATATTTTTATCTTTGATAATTTTTTACATGAATTATAATGTGTTATTTATATATTTCTTTTATAATATAAAATGAAAATCTTATCTATATTGAGAGAAGTTTACTATCATTCTTAACTTCTTATTAGATTTACACTTAAATATATTTTTTATTTTGTATAAAATAATTATACTTCAATCTTTTTAGAATATATTTTTTTACTTTACCATATAATGACACCATGTAAAAATTATGAGTAAAACTAGAAAAAAAAAGGTAGTACAAATACATTTCTATGCATTCATGTGGTATAAACTATCAAAACTATACTATATATATAATGTGCATCTTCTAACTTGCATCCACTTTCTAGCTACTATGTTGTTAATATTAATTGACCAATTTTTTTAAAATTATTTATAGTGATTGAGATTAACAAAAATAAAGTTAGATGTTTTTAAGATTATCACAATTTAAATTATATTTTATAATTTTTTTATTAATGATAATTTTATTTAATAATAATAACAATAAAATGTAATTAATTATAAAGTTTAAAAATCAATCATATATTTCTACTGTCATATTAACAATAAGGGAGCGCGTTTGTAGATGTTATTTATATTAGGTCATAATATTTTTTTGATCTCCGAGATTAAAAATAGTCTTACTTATTTCTATTGTTTTAGAAAAAAATTATCAATTAAGATTAGAGTATTTTATTTTAATAAATTTGTTATTAAAATATAATTTATAAAAAATTAGAATAATATTTTTTTAATTAATTGACCTAATTTTTAAAAATAAAATAACATTATTTATAATATAATAAATTAAATTAAATAATCTGCTCTAATAATTATTTCTCCTTTCCTTTTCCTCACTTTTTAAAAACTAAAAAATCCTAATTGCCTTATTATTCCTCTTATTGTTCCATTTCCATTAACCGGGAAGTACCCTTTAGCCATTTTCGTTGCCCTTTTTTCGAGGCCTTAAAAATAAATATAAGAGCCGAATTATTAACGCTCTAAATCATATAATTATTCTTACTTATATTATATTTTACGTAATGTATAAAAAATTTATTTTCCTTAAAAAAATAAAAAGAGTATAAAAATAAGAAAGATTTATACATATTATATAAAAAGAGTACAGATAAAAAAATATAATTAAAGTGTTGATATTCCTATTATCGAAATTAAAGATGAGAAATAATGTAAAAGTTCTTCAGATATATGAGATTTTTAATATCCAATTATTAACTTAATTAGTAGATACATTATTTTTCTTATAAACTCATTCATTCATGTATAAATGACTCAATTATTAAATAAATTTTACTTTTAAATTTTCTTAATATAAAAAAATATTTATTTATTTTCTCAAAATTTTAAAAATATATGTTCATTTATGTTATAAGAAAAATAAATAAATATATTTTTTAAGAGAGAGTTAAAAATAAAATTTTATTTACGAAGAGAATTATGTCAAGCAATTAAACATAAAGTATACTATAGTATTATCTTTTATCAATGTAAGATTTTCTTTTTCTCTAATATAATCACTTAAAGTGTAAGTTATTTGGAAAATAATTTATACGTTTAATATATTTTATTATATTATATATTTTTTTTATCAAAAATTTTCACAATGATCATGTCTACACTTTCTAGGATGCTTGTTAATTTTTTTCTTAGTCCATTAAGAGAGTCTATAAAAATTATGTGACATAAAATTTTAAAATACTAATACAACACCATTAGAGATGAAAATAGATCTTATTGGATTTGATTTACAAATCAAATAGATCAAATTTGATTAATGAATCAATAAATATTCATTACTCAAATTGTTTTTTTTCTTTCCTAAAATTAAAATATTATTTGATATGATGTATAACATATTTTACAATAAAAAATAAGATAACAATATATATCATACCTAGTCGAACATATCATTACTTTTTTTTATTTTAGAGTTTTTTTATTTATAATAAAGATACTTTAACCTTTATTTGACTTTTTTAATGTTAAAATTATATAAATTCCAAAAAACTCTATTACTTTTATAATAAATTTTTTTACATTCTTAACTTAATCACATTTAAAATTTAAAATTGAGCACATAATTTAAACATTTATTCAATAAAATCTACGAGATTTCTTTTATTTACGAATAAAAATAGAATTTGAGTTAATTACTCAAAAATTATAAAAGAAAAATATCGTTTATAATAAAAATTAAAAAAATAAATAGTTATGAATATGATGAGATTCAAATTTTATTTTAACAAATTTTAAGTAATAATAGATAACTTTCTGAAAATTATAAAATTTTAAAAATAATTATTCATAATGTAAATTTTTTCAAATAAATAGTTGTAAAAATTAGAAAAATATGTTAAAATTGTACAATTCTTTTAGTTATGAAACTATAGCTTAAAGATTTAGATTTTGACGGATTCACAAATCGATCAATTACGATCTGATTCAATCAATTGATTTTAGATGTGAATTATGATTCAATTTTGGCCTAATTTATAATGAATTATATGAGATAAATATTTGTAGAGCTATGATCTAGCGTAACTAAATTAGTTCAAATTATAACTAAAGAAAATATTTTATTTTAATTAGAAATAAATTGTGATTTTAAGTTAACATACTCCTATTAAATTTTATCTTGAAAAAAAATGTTTTTTTAATAGTATATTTATATTGCATTTAAAATACTTAAGTTTACTTCTTTAAAATGATACAATACGAGTAATATAATTTTTAAAATAAGGTTTCTAGATCCTTTTTATTATAGTATTGTAGATAATTTAATTTTTGAAAAGAGCACTAAAAGACATTTAATTATTTTTCGAAAATAACGTTTTAGTAATTTTGTTTGTACAAAGTTAAATGAATTCAAATATCTTATTTTAAAAGTAAATGAATTACAGTGAATTGTTTTTATTTTTTTAATTAAATTACTTATAGTTTAATTTAAAAATAAGATTTAATTATATTAAAAAAATTATTTTATATATGGAGTTTTATTTTTAACATTCATTCAAGAATATTACCTAAAATTGAACATATATATTTTCTATTAAGATGATTAAAAATAAAATCAATTAAATAACTATATTATTTTTATATCAAAAATAAAAATAATATAACTAAAATATGTATTTTTTAAAAATAACAGTGATGTATAGTATTGATTGGGATAAATATTGTTTTTTTTATAATCTTAAATGTGAAATAAGATTTACCTAATCTAATAAAGTAATTTTTAATTTAAAAAATTAGTTAAATTAACGAATATTTTAATTAAATTTTAAAAGAAAAATTTTTCTTAATTAAATTATGATTATATATATATATATATAAATATAAAAATATGTAATATTTTATTATATTATAAAAAGATAAAAAAATTATTTTTTATCAAATATATTTTTGACCAAAAATAAAATGAAAAAAAAATATTTTTTAAATAATAACGTTGAACTTAACAATACATTTCACCCTATTTTTTAATTGGATTCGTAGATATCATCTTCGATCAATAGTGGACAATTATAACGATATTTTCAATGAAGAAAAGAAGAATACAGAAACGATAATTAAAAAAAAAAAAAAAAGACACTATACGAGTATAAATTCAGTTCGCTCCACAGCGTTGCCGAAACTCGAGCCAATACTTTTTCTTCTCGCTGTAGATACTCTGTTTCACTCTCTCTCTCTCTATATGAAGGTTCTTTACCTGTAATGACTTCAAATCATCACCAAATAAAATGAACAATTCAAGAGGGCCCAATTTCTCGGCAAACCCACATCGCCGGAGGAACCGAAATTCATTTCGACAGGGACACGGGCTTCCCTCGACTCCACACATGCAGTGGAAAATAGAGGACAACAAAACTGCCTTTGTTGCCCGCGGAGGCGCTTCACTTTTTACAGGCAATAGAATTGTTGAGTTTTCGGCCAGAAAACTTGCCGCTGGCCTCTGGAAACTCTGGTTTAAGGAAATATCTGGTTGCGGTGGACCATATGACCATTTAAACCTTGGGGTGTGCTAAATTCTCACATACCCTTGTTAGATACCCATCGTATATACCATCATTTCTTAAAAAACTTCAGTTGTTTTAATTTGTTGAGATATTTGCAATAATCACAATATGTGTTTTATATTTAATTTTTAATTTTTATTATATTCAATTAACATTTTTGGTTCTTTATCATTTTCTTTAGAGGCAGTTGGGGAAAAATCTGAATCTTTGAGTTAACTCGCTTACGTTTCATCATTTTTTATTTTATTTTTAATTTGACTCTGTAGATTGGGCTTTATCTGTGGTTCCAATTGTAATGGAGTGTAACATTTACTCCTGATTGATTGTTTTCCAGGAAAGTTTATTTTTTAATTAATTTTTTTTCACTAGAAAAGGTTAAATCGTCAGTTGGTTGCTTTTGCTTTTGTTTTTGTTTTGGTGAGTTCGTATTTTGAAGTTGTTGAAGCAAGTTCGTGAGTGCCTTCACTGATATTATTAATCTTCTATCCAGATTCTGATTGTTTTCTTCTTCTTCTTCTTTTTTTGAATGTCATTTCATTAGTTTTTGAGTACTAGTATATCACAAATGTATTACATTCACAATCGCTCAAATTTAAGGTATATAGAGTTTTTTTTGGTTGCAAAAAGAGTTCATCGTTTTTGTTTTTTAATTTGTTTATTGATGGCAGCATGGAGTTGGACTTGGACACGTAAAGTGCATGTTTTCACATTATTGCAGTAGCAGAGATTGCAGTGGGGAAAGAAAGAGTCATTTACGGAGCCCACTTTACGTATCTAAACCAAAGAATTCAGTGATACATAAGGTACATCTCTATTCTTATTGGAAAAAGATCAGTCCTTTATTCTTGTTTGGGTATTATAATTTGAATATGTTGGTTTGTCCCAGTTTGGATTCGTACCTTAAGAGTTGATATAATCCCAAATCATTGAGCATTTTATCCTAAATGGTCTCTTATCACTGTTTTTGTCTTCTGATCTGGTTTGCTAGCTTGAATCTTCTCTGCCACATACCAAAGCTGTGTTGGAGAGAACAACAGAGTGGGACAATGAATGTTCAAAAGCTTCTGATGGTGTCTATTATGTTTGCAGCCATCTGAAGCTCCCTATGAATCAAAGAGTTACTGCTCGCCCCATTGTTTCAACTCTGCAAGCAGAACTACTACGAGAAAGATCTCAAGTTCACAGGCTTGAAGCTAAATGGCTATCCTATAAGAAGAAAACGAGACGCTTCTTAAGGAAGCTTGAGGATGAAAGAATTTTATTGAAGATAAGAGAACACAAGAAAATTAAAGCAGCCCGTTATAGGTTGAGGCACGAATTAGACAAGGAGAGGATAAGTTGTCATAGGATGGAAATTCTGAACACCAGTTTGATCAATCAATTAACTGAAGCCAAGTTATCAGCACAGAAGTTCATGAAAGAATTTGAGGAGGAAAAAAAAAGTAGAGCTCTTCTGGAAGAAGTTTGTGCTGAATTAGCTAAACAAATTAGAGAAGATAGGGCTGAAAATGAAAGATCACAGAGGAAATTCATGAAAATGAGGGAAGAATTGGAAGAAGAGAGGAAGATGTTGCAGATGGCAGAGGTTTGGCGTGAAGAGCGGGTTCAAATGAAGTTAATTGATGCAAAATTGGCTCTTGAGGAGAAATACTGTCAGATGAACAAACTAATAACCGAAGTCAAAGCTTTCTTAAAGTCAAGAAGTGCTACTTTAGATGTCATGGAATTAAGAAAAGCAAAGATGATCCTTAAGGCGGTAGAATCGATAAGCATACAAAACTTTGAGGAGTTTTCCTATATTGCATCAAAATCGAATGATATTTTCTCTATTCTAAGGGAGATCCAAGAATGGGAGAGAAATGAGAGAAAAATTAAACCCTCTATTGATCACAATAATGCTAGCAATGAATCTAGAATTCACACAAGAAGCTCTGAAATTACTAACAAGTACTCTGTTGAAAGGCATTCATATTGCCATAGTAGATACAACAATGGTGTTGAAGAAGATGCTGGAAGCTGTGGCACTTCTGATATTGGTTTTGGTGATTCACTGCGAAGGAGTAATGATGACATAAATGGAGTCCATCGGGGCAACAATGTTTGGAGAAATAGACGTGAATGGCATGAAGATGCAGGTCTGTATTCTCCTCCAAATATGGAAATCACTGAGGTGATCTCACCAGAGCAATTAAAACTGGTTCCTCCTAGTGAGGGAGATGTAAGGCTTTCAAATGGAACAATTTCAGGTGTGGTAACAACTTCCCCACATGGAAGATCATATGAAGATGAGCCGAGACGTTGTGGGAAATGGATTGCACCGCATTTGGAAAATCCACACATAATGCGTGAGATGAAAGGGTGCACCGAATGGCCACGATCCATCCAAAAGAAAAAGGCCAAGTTTTTTGCATCAAAAATTCAGAACCAGAAACCATAATTGGGTCATGTTCTGTCAGCCACAAACATAAGACTTGAATAAACCATGTTTCTCATAACTAAGCAAGAGATTCCTTAGCTTATCTTCAATCGTTTGCCAAAAGGTACACCAAGTCAGTTCCATATCAAAAGATAAGAACTTCTAGTAGAAAGTAGAAACTAAAAGATAGGATTACGAGCGGACAGATTAAATTGCTCTTGTTTTGAACCCAAATAGTTCATGTTCTGTGAAAATTTCAGTTCCAAAGTAATGTACTTTTTATGTGTATTTTGAAATTGTGTAGGTGATCATCTACAAATGTATTCATTTACCTTTCTTTTACTACGGTCATAAAGATCATAAATTTTCATAATGTACATTGATCAATTAATGAAAGATATTAAAAAGAAGAAGATTATTTACTTTTTATTCACACCGTAGAAATGCTAAGTTGATAGCGATGGTTTCCAAATCCAATTAATTGAATACCTTCCCTACTTTTACTTTAATGCATGCTCCCAATGCTTGAAGAAGGATCACTGCTTATATATACTGTTAATGCATGCTCCCAATGCTTTAATGTTCACAGAATTAATCAAAATGACTCAAATAGAAAAAAACCTATCTCATGATATTTAAATGTTTTGATGGTAATATTCATCTTTCTTATATTTGAAGTTATATATTCGAATTACAGTATCTTAAACTTTAAAATATGATATGGTTTATGAAATGTGGGGGATGGAATGGGATCCTTGTGCAGTTGTTATGACTGAGAGACACTTTGTTTGTTCACAACTTCACGTAAGGACCTATTATTAAGTGGGATTCTCGTAAAAACAATCATATAACCATCACATCCCCAACCAGATTAGATGTTGTGTCTATCTTTTTGTTTGCTCCTTGATAGGATCCCATGTTTCTTTAACTTCTTGTGTCTGTACTAACCTCCATCACTCTGTCTCATGCATGAACCCCACACGAAAGATGTACATGTCATTTTTTTTTTATTTTTTCCTCTTTTCCTTTTAGGTTGATGCCATAAATTTATTATTAGTACTAGTTAGTTCAGAAAGTTATGTATGTAAATATTCGTATGTTTAACATTTTTCTTCGTACAATAGTCAGTTAAATCCCCTGTTTATTAAAAGAATTGATTATCTCTTTTAGAAAAGATGCACATAAAAGAAATTACTTAAGTGTCCTTAAAATAATAATAGAGGAGAGATCTGTAAGTATAGGAGCTTATAGAAATATAAGAGACAAGGAGGACCCTCCCTTCTAGAGAAACTTTGTTTTCTATGCATCGTTGGACTATTTGCTTGAGGAGAGATTCCTTCTTTAAGAGTTCTTTTCGGTACCACAAATTTCAATTATTTTTTTAAAAATAATATGATATTATGTAACTTAATGGTTTGTTTTATAGTATCTAGTTCTAGAAAGACCAAATCTAATGTGTTTTGCATTATTGGATTTCTTCCTTATCTATACATATATAGCATTGAACTCAGCCACACACCTAAAAAGAAAGCATTTTAGTTATAGATATCTTATAGAAGAGCGATCGTAATTATTATATACTTATTTAAAAATAGCATTTAAATTTTATATTTATTTTTAATAGAATTTTAATTTTATTTTTTTTGAAAAAGTGATCATAAACAAACAAAATCATATTTGTAGTTTATTTAAAATTACAAAGCATACACATGACTATTTTTGTGAGGCATAGTTTCATTTTTTTACCTACCATTTCCTAAAATAAAATATGACCCTAAACCATTTTTGACTATTAAAAGCTTCAGCCTTATCAATCTTCACCCCCTTTCAATCATACATTGCCGTCACCTGTTTATTGTATTTCATCATCACAGCTTATAATAGAGACTTCATCCTAGTGCAAGCCAGACTTTAGCAAACTGCTTTTTTGGAATACAAGCAGTTCAATCAACCTCATGGACTATAAAAAACCTAGGAAGGCGTTTCATAAAATGCTTTGTGGCGAGCTTCAATTCTTAATCATTTTTCTTTGATTTTTTTTTTCTCTATTCTTTTTTGTTCAGTTTTTTATTCAGTTTTTAGATTGAGCTTTTGTGTTTATGCTTGTGTTCAATTTCTTTTTGTCTAGTTTGAATTGACTTTGTGCTTTTCTGATTTTTTTTTGACAGAGACATGCTAGTTGGCGGAGTAAAGGAGAGAGTATTTCAAATATGAGTAAAAGGGGATGGGTTTCGTCAATGAGATTTAATTTGTTTTTTTTTATCCACTCTTTGAATATGAGAAATATTTGTTTAACAAGAGTGGGAATTGTGAGATTTTTTTGTTGTTGTTGAAAATGTCTGTATGATACTTTTATATAAAAATGTATATCAGTACAAAAATTATATAGGAGTATGTTATGAATACATCATTTTTTTTGTAAGGTGTACATTAGTGATATTTAAAAAAAAAACTTTGATATTAAAAGAAGTTTTAAGATTTCATAAATATCATAAATACCTTTTAAACTTAACGAAATTAAATAGTAATTTTTATACATAAAAATGACAAAAATAATAAAAAATTAAAAAATAGTATAAAATTAAAAAATAATAAAAATAGAAGTACAAGACATTTCAAAATGTTTCTCGTAATAAATAATAATTAGTAAAAAAAAATATAAAAAATAAGATTAAAACTTAAGGAAAGAGATAGATTTATAGATTCATTGTTCTAAAAGTGAAGAAAATATTTCTAAGATATAGTTTATTATTGAATAAGTAATAAATAATGAGTATTAATATCACATATGCATTAGAAATGTATAACACATTATTACTTAACCAAAAAATCATTATTGATAAACTATCTAAAATTTCTTAAAAAGATAAAGAGGAATATTGGATACATACATTTAAGAGGAATCCAAATATTAATAAAAATACATTTTAGATAATAGATATATAGACTAATAAAATTAACACTCTTAGATAATAGAATAATAAATAAAAAATATATTTTATTAGGAATAATCAATGAAAACTTATGATATTAGAAATTAAAATTCACAACATATCCTAAGTGTGCTATTAACATTAATGATAAAAACTTAAACCAATTATTATTAAGTTTAGCTTATAAATTTTAAATGTGAGATTTAATGAAAGAAGAAAATTATTTTTTTCAATATACTATATAGTAAGATATTCATTAACGAATAGTCACAAAAGTTAACATATTTAGATGTTATAAAAAACTAACTTAGATGTTAAAGTTTTATCTATAATAGACTAATGTCTTTAAGGTTTACATTTATAGATTATGAAGAAGAAACTTCTAACAAAGAAAGAGATATTACATATCTAAAATAAGAAGTTAAAATAATGAAAACATTAGTCTATGATATAACATTAGGAAGAAAATGATATCATTATTATCCCAATAATGTTAAAAAATAAACTACATAATATAAAATCATATTTTGATAAAGCCTAATAGTTATACCATACACGTTAGAAGAAAGAATAAGAAGACTTAAAAATTAGATAATAATTAAATGTCAAGAAATATAAGAATATAAATACATAAGAGGAAATGATAAAATCTGTTATGATATAAGAGATTCTAGAATGCGAGTAAAATATGGATATAATATAAAATTTTACAAGCAAAAGTATAAGAAATATAAAAAATACAAGAAATTCAAAAGATATAAATTTAGAAATAAAACTTTCAAAAATATAAGAGAAGGTATAACAACGAACTTTATAGGAAAATATATTTTAGGAGAAAAATGTATAAACCACTAGAAAATAAAAATTATTGTCCATAAGGAAAAAAGAAATACAGATGATGAATCTGTAATGAGAAAATAGCCTTCAATATAAAAAAGAATTTAAAAAAGAATTTTCAAAGAAAACAAAAATCTTAGAATAAGCTTTTAAGATGAAATTAAAACTAATAGAAGAATCAGAAATAAATGATACTTATAATATTTATCTAATAGAAGAAATTAAGGAAGAAATTACTGACTCATAATATAAATACTTTTCATCAAAAGATGAATGATATATATAGTATTACAAATCCAAACGATACTTATATTAAGGTAGGATTGAAATTTAAGGGTTAGCTAAATTATGATTTACATGCATATGTATACATTAGCTAGCATGTGTGTAGAATAAATATGTATTCCTAGAAAAAATATGGAAACAAACACCAGAAGATTTAATTATAAGAATTGCTAATAATATTACAATAAATCTTAATAAAGTCTTAATAATGATATGAGTAGAGAAATTTCATATTCCTACCCTTTTATTAACAAAAAACATGAGTTGATTTATTAGTAAAAAATAATTTCTTAAACTTATATCAATTTTTTTACATAATATTTAGACAAAATAAGTCTAACAACACTAAATGGTGAAACCATTTATGTGTCAAAAGTAAGAAAATTTGACTGTCTCAAACTCAACTTTTGTAAAAAACATAAAAAGTAAAATTGTACTTAGATAGACACAAATAAATAACAAAAATCTTATTTAGAAAATATTTTATTAGATATAAAAGAGAAATAAAACTCTTCTATTAATGAAATTCAAGAAGATAAAACCTTAACATGTATAAGAAGATTATTAAAAACAGTAAGCTCAAAAAATCATTTAGATCCAAAAATAAACAAATCTAAAATGTTTGCTAACATTAAACTAAGAGATTTTAACAAAGTTATTAGAGTAAAACCTATTATTTATATTCCAAAAAACAGGATTAAGTTTGAAAAATAAATTCAAGAACTTTTGGAATTAAAAATCAGAATATCAAGTAATTTACTACACTCTAGTCAAGCCTTCTTAGTAAAAAAAAAAGCTTAAAAAGAAGAGAAAAAGATAATGATGATAAACTTCGAAACATTGAATAAAAAAACTATTAATGATGAATATTTTATTCTAAAAAAAGAAGAATTATTATTATTAATAAAAGGAAATAAACATTTCTCAAGTTTTGATTATAAAGGTAGATTTTGGAAAATAAGACTAGATGAGAAATCTTAAAAAATAGCTGCAAGTTTAGATAATAACAATTATTAATATTCTAAAAGAAAGTAGAAAATAAGGCATTGTATTTTCTGAGAAGAAAATAATAATTACTTAGCAAAAAAAATTAAGTATTTAGGATTAGAAATTGAAGATAGAAAACATAATACACAACCACATATATTAATAACATTAAATGATTTTTTAGTAAATTAAAAGATAAAAATTAATTACAAAGATTCTTAGGATGTTTGACATATGTTGAAGTATACATAAAAAAATTGCAAAAATGAGAAAACCTTTACAAACAAAATTAAAAAAGGATCATGTTTGGAAATTGACAAAACAAGATACTTTGTACATGGATAAGGTAAAAACACATGTAGAAAATTTAACAACTTTATATCATCCAAGTCCAAATGATAAAATAATAATTGAAACAATGTTTCACAAAAACATTTGAGAGGAATTTTAAAAATAAAAGTAGATGATAAAGATGAATATTTTTGTAGATATATATCAGGATCTTTCCATGGTCTAGAATTAAATTATTAAGCAATAAAAAATAATACCTAGTTGCTAACAAAATCATTAAGAAATTTACAATATATGTAATAAGTATTAGATTTATTGTTAGAATCGATAACAAAAAATTTGGCTATCAAGTTTTGTAGGGATAATATTGCAAGTGATTATAAACAAGAAAGATTAATCAGATGAAAACATTGGTTTAACCATGTATTATTACAACAACAACTATCATTACAAGCAAGTTAAAGAACTTAGGAAAGATAGTACGACCACTAGTACAATTCAGTGAAACATCCCTTAAGAATAGTTGGGTCGTTGAAGATGAAAAAAGACCAATAAAGGAATTTAAGTAAACCACAATGGTTGAGTCTCCACAACTTAGCCAAAAAATATACCAATGATCATATAGAAGATATACAATTTTATACCACAGAAAAAGAATTCAATGTAGGTTTAATTGAGAGCATATATCCATGAATTAATTTAAGTAAATTAAATTATTTTTCTAAAAATTTCAAGAAGGCTATCAAATTTTTTAGGAAAAAGATTAGAGTAGGTGACAAACCTGTTTATCTTAGATTTTTTAGTTTACTTATGGAATGTAATGAGGAAGATTGTGCTACTCTTTATCATTTTATCAAATTAGTGATTTCTAATACTAATAGAGAAGTTCCAAAACCAAATGCTTTTCTAGAAAAAGAATTCAATACTAAGAGGACACATGTTAGGTTAAATTTATCATAAACTCAAGAAAATTGATAATTCTTCTGAAGTCAAAGTTAATTATTCAACTAGTAAAATCATAATTACTTTTCATAGCAATATGACCCTCATTGAAAAAGATGGTGAGAAGATCAGTAAGTTTGAGGCAAGTTTTAACAGTAATAATCTAAAAACTAGTTAAGACCCAATAAATGTGTTTTGTTTTTATGCCAAGAAAACCATTAAGGATCATAAATGTATTTATTTCATTAGAGATCAAGAAGATGAAGATGTGTAATAATCTATTTCATCAAAAGAACTATGAGTAGAAATCGACAAAGAGAAATAAAGATATTGAACCCATGTCTTCATTTGGGTTCAAAAACTAAAAGCATAAAGTTAGGTTAATTATTAAAACATGGGTAAAACAATAACTTTTCACTATTGTAAACATGAAATCTTTGTCTTATAAAATGAACTCTTATTTTCATTAGTTCGACACAGCTTCAACAATAGCAATCCGTCCACCCTAAAAAACTATTCAGTTATGAATAAAATAAATGCATTTATTTTGTTTTCTAGTAAGTCTAATTCAGATACCATACTATGTACGGATGTAAAGGTTCACTATTAACAGGAAGATATTAAGATTTGAACAACTTAAAACATATCAGACGTAACAAAAGAAGACGAATAACAGAAAGACAGAATGTGGTGGATCCATTAAATTCAAATATAATAATTATAATTTTAAGTTAATTAAGGATCTTGAATAATTAAATATTTATTTATAATATTTATAAAATTAATAAATAAGAAAATGAAAACAAATTTTAAAAATTATCTTTAAATAATAATAAAAAAGTAACAACTAACATTTAAAACAGTTAGCGTTCTAAAACAAATAGCTTTAATTTGGTATCATAGTTATAGAAAGAAAAAAAATATCATTGGATGAAACACTAACGTAATTATGAAGATATACTAAATATCAAGTAGCATTAATGATATTTTTATTTTTATAAATAGTCATTTAGATTAAATTATATTATTTTCAAAATAAATACTTTTAATATATCCCTAAAAAAATATAATATTTTTATTTTAGATACCCCATCTCAATTATTTTAACTTTGGATACGAGACATTTCTAACTTTTTATATATTACCATGCGAGCTACATGTGATTTTTACCTCATTGACTTATATTAATCGGTCAATTTGTCTTTGTATAGTAACGTTTTAAAATAATAAGATTAAAATTTTAAAATAATAACAATAAAGTTAAATTATAAATTTTGCAAAAAATATATAACGAAGTCTAGTATTTTTCTCTTGTTTAGAAAGCTGATCTTCCATTAATACATCTATTGTGTCTTGTGTACTGTTGTTTGTTTTATATGTTAACGCATGCCAGTACCTTTTATGGATGGCTAAGATTAGGGTTGATCAAATAATTAAAAATATGAAAAATCTGATCTGATTTAGATTATATTGATAAATTTTATGGTCGGATCGAATTTAGTTTGATAAATTTTATAATTTGTAGTATCGATCTGTATCGAATTATTATTAAATTATAAATAAATATATTTTTATTTTATAATATGTTATATTTAAATATTATGCCCACCATACTTATATTAGATTATTATTTTAACTTAAAAGATAAATATAATATTTATAATAATTTAATAATTGTACATACATATTTCTTATTTTTTTGATTTTTTTAGTTGTGATTATAAATAATAATATTTGTTACAAAAATATAAATTTAAAATTTTAATTTATGTATGTTGTGTTTCATGTATGACAATAATTTGATTGACTCAGATTGATAATATCATTGAATTTGATTTAATTTAGATTTAATTTTTTTAAATCAATTCGGATCAGATCGGATTAAGATGGATCAAAAACAAATAATTTCAATTCGTTGTTCACCCCTAGATAAGATATCATTTATTACTAAGAAAAAAAAGTAGTGAAAGGATAATAATTATCATAAAAATATATTAATTTAAGTTGGGTATTATAGATTTATTAATTATAAAAATGTATATTAGAAACTTAAAAATTAAAAAATAACAAATGAGTACACATATACATATTTTTTAAATTTTTATATGTTGTTAAATTAATTAATATGTATTTAAATCTAGGAGTCTCTTTGCAAATCAGTTTATAATTTAAGAATTTAATTTATGGAAAAAAACGCCTTTTTAGAACCTTATCTTTGAAAAAAGTTAAAAAGATACATATAAACCATACATTTTGAAAGATAGGTACGAGTTCTTCTTCTTCGATAAGCAAAAGTATTAAAAGAAATTGTACAATTTTTTTTTTAAGAAAATCCTAAATTAAATAATATTATTTAAAACTAATAAATTGAATAATTTTTATACGCTAATCTCGTATATTTTTTTTATTAAATTTTTTTAATATATCATTTTATATTAAACATCATTCAATTAGGTATTTTTTTAAAAATAAACTACAATTATTTTAATTTATTCAATTTTAAAATTCATCAAATTAATTTAATTTTATATAAATGTTATTTTTATTGTTATAAATATTAAGAATTTAAGAATTATTGTTTTACAACATTATGAAATAATATATTACTTTTATAGAAACTAGTATTAAATCAATTATTATAAAAGTTAGAGGTTATGAAACAATTTAATTTATATAATATTATAATATATTAATAATATTATTCTGTTAATAAATTATTAATGGTATATTAGTTGTATGCAATTAATATACTTTATCAATCTAAAAAACACTTTTCCAAAAAACAGATTCTTATTTCTTGTATTTAAACATGTATTAGCATTCATTGTATTCTAAAATTGTAAATAATTTCCAATATATTCAATTTGGTATCAGAGCAGGAAAGAATTTTTTTTTTACCAGTTTCTGAGCAAGCAGCGCCGCCGCCAGTTTTTTATGCAGTGTCATTAACCTTCTCGCACTGTTCAGTTCTCGTTGCAGTTGTAGATCCGTCGTCCAGTCCGCACTGTCTAGTTCGCAACGTCTAGCCCGCGTCGTTCAGCCCGTGTTGACCAGCCCTGTGTCGTCTTGCCCTGCGCACCAGCTCGCACACCCTTGCGCACCGTCCAGCTCACGCACCCCTGCGCGCCGTCCAGCTCGCGCACCCCTGTGCACCATCCAACTTCTCCCTGCATTTTCTGTGAGTCCGCACACTGCGCTGTTCAGTTTTGAATTTTTTTTCCCTTTTTCAGTTTTAAGTTCTGCCCTAAACAACCCATCAGCCTAAGCCCAACAGCCCAAGCCCACCGCGGCCCAAAAAAAACCAAATTTTTTATTCCGCTGCACAATATTTTTTTTTATTATTTCAATGGAAGATTCAAGACAACATCAAGTTTCCAGAATTCATGAGGTTCCAAATTTTGAAGTTTCTGTTATGAGTTCAGAAATTGGTTCTTTCGGGGGAACTAAACTTAATGGTACAAATTTTCGAACATGAAAAAAGTTATGTCTATTTATCTTCGTGGGATGCATAAGATGGGACATGTATCTGGATCAATTTGGGCTCCTAGTCAAGATGATATAGAAGCCTATACTAGGTGGGAAGATGATGATGGTTTTGTCATGTCAATTCTATTTAGAGCCATCACTGATGATATATTACAAATGGTAGAGGAATGTGAAACTGCTGAGGCCATATGGAATACCTTAAGCGATCTTTATACAAATGAGTCTGACTTTATTCAAGTTAATGAACTCATGTGCAAAGTTGCTGGCATGCAGCAAAATAGGCAACCAATATCTCTTTTTTTTACCAAGCTGAAAAATGTATGGATTGAAATTGACCAGAAACGCCCGTGTAAAATTAAAAATCCAGAAGACCTTCTGTTGTACCAGAAGGAGAAGGAGCTTGAACGAGTACATGCCTTTTTAAGAGGCCTTGATACAAAACATAATAGTGCTAAAGGCAAACTGCTTCGAATGTCAGATCCTCCGAGCTTGACTACTGCCTTTACATACATCCGTAAAGACGAATCTCAGCAAGAGAGTCTTCATCAGGCACATGTTGAGGTATCAAGCCTAGCCATTCAAGCCAAATCAAAGGCACCCTTCCTCCAGCAGCAAAATTCAATTCCACTTCATCAGTAGGGACCTCCACCGGGTTTTACCAATTGCCCTCATTCTCCCTGCTCTTATTGCAATGAACATGGGCATCTTCGTGAGACTTGTTGGAAACTATATCCACACTTGAAACCAAAAGCAAACTACTATGCAGCAAAACGACAAAATAGGCATCGTTCTAAAGCAAAAGCAACTGCCATGCAAATTGTCCAAGAACCAGACTACTATGGATAGAATCATCCTATGGAATGTGGAGGTATCCCTACAACTTCAATAGCTGGTCGTGGTAAGATTGGTATAACCTTAAATGTTTCTCACTCTATTGGGTCTAATACTTGGATTATTGATTCTGGTGCATCTGATCATATGACTTATGATAAATCTTATTTTAATGAGTTATCTCCCCCACCAGTGTCTTATGTTACGAATGCTAATGGTGAGGCATTTCTTGTCTTAGGAAAGGGGTCAGTTCATATCACTCTATCTTTACAGATCCATAATGTTTTATATGTACCTGACTTATCTCATCACTTAATATCTGTCACACAGTTGAATATTGAGTCTAAATGCTTTGTAACCTTTTATCCTATGTATGTGATTTTTCAGGATCTTCTTACTAGGGAAATAATTGGTCGAGGGTATCTGAGAGGCATATTGTTCCATTTGGATCAGAACTACGGAGGGGAGAAACCAGGAGCACGGGCAAGCACTACATTGACTTCTAGTTCCGATAAGCTAAGTGAAATTTGGTTGTGGCATCGTTGCTTAGGGCATCCGTCTTTTAGTCTTATGAAAAAAACCATGCCCACTTTATTTATTGGTGTTAGTGAAACTGTTTTACATTGTGAGACTTGTGTTTTGGCCAAGAGCCATCGTGTTATTTATTCTCCTAGTATTTCTAATAAAAGTACTATTCCTTTTGAATTAATTCATTCTGATGTTTGGGGACCATCTAAAGAGCCCACTATATCGGGTATGAGATATTTTATTTCGTTTATCGATGACTGTACAAGGTTATCGTGGATTTCTCTTCTTAGAACAAAAGATGAAGTTTTTTAAAATTTTCAAAATTTTCATACCTTCGTTCAAACACAATATAATGGCATCATTCGGATCCTTCGTTCTGACAATGTGGGGAAATATGTTAATCATGTTTTTAAAAAAAAATCAAAACACATGGGATTATTCACCAAACTACTTGTCCGCAAACACCAGAACAAAATGGAGTGTCTGAAAGAAAAAATCATCATTTACTTGATATGGCTCGCGCACTCTTATTTAGTACTTATATGCCAAAATACCTTTGGGGTAATGCTGTACAAGCTTCTGCTCATCTCATCAATCGTCTCCCGTCTAGTGTCCTTAACGAAAAAATCTCATTCCAAATTCTCGCATCTTACGTCTCCTTATCATCCTTCCATAATCTTTCTACCCGTGCATTTGGTTGTGTTGCTTTTGTGCATGTTCCTAAAAATCAAAGGTCTAAATTAGATGCCCGTGCAATTAAATGTGTGTTTGTTGGTTATGGAAGTTATCAGAAAGGGTACAAGTGCTTCCATCCACCAACCAGAAAGTATTATGTTACTATGAATGTTACCTTCTTTGATGACATGAGTTATTTTTCCTTACCTGATACTACTCGTCAGGGGGAGAATACATATTTCAAAGAACTGTATCATGGTGAGGGGGAGGCATTAGGAGAATCACCAACTAATGTTTCAATGAGATCAGATGAGACTTCTAATTCATTGAATCGAGTCATTGCAGAAACAGACATTGAAGACACAACTACACCCTTAGGCATTACTCCTACCCTTGATCAACAAGTCCCTGGTACTGAAGGTCACTCATCTGAGGTATGTACACCTACTGATACTAATAACATCGAGTCTAATGTTGGATAGTATGTGTTACCAAATAGGTCTACTCGAGGTCAACCAGCCAAAAGGTATGTACCAAATATTCATGCAAAATCAAAATACCCAGTAGCCAATTACATGTCCACTAAAAGATTATCTAAGTCATATAAATCATTTGTGAATCAAATATTTGGTGTATCAGTACCTAACAAAGTGCAGGATGCGTTGGGAGATCCAATATGGAGGAAGGCAATGGCTGAAGAGATGGATGCGTTAAAGAAGAACGATACTTGGCAACTTGTGCCACCACCACAAGGAAAAAAGGCAGTTGGTTGTCGATGGGTATTTACTGCAAAACATAATGGTGATGGATCCGTAAATCGGTATAAATCTCGTCTTGTAACAAAAGGGTTTACTCAAACGTATGGTGTAGACTACGGTGAGACTTTTGCTCATGTTTCCAAAATGAACACGATTCGGGTTCTGCTCTCACTTGTTGCTAACCTAAACTGGCCACTTCGGTAGTTTGATGTCAAGAATGTGTTTCTTCATGGAGAATTAGATGATGAGGTGTACATGAGTCTTCCACCTGGGTATGTAGTTGATTCTCCTGGTAATTTTGTATGCAAATTGAGGAAGTCTTTGTATGGTCTCAAGCAATCCCCTCGAGCCTAGTTTGGAAGGTTTTCACAGTTCATGCAAAAAGTTGGTTACAGAGAGAGTAATTCAGACCCCACTCTATTTCTCAAACATCAATGAGGGAAGGTAACAACCCTAATCATTTATATTGATGATATGGTAATCACTGGTGATGATACTATTGAGATGGATAAATTACAAAGACAACTAGCCTCTGAATTTGAGATGAAGGACTTAGGTGAACTAAAGTACTTTTTAGGAATTGAGGTAGCCAGGGGAAGAGAAGGAATATATCTGTGTCAGAGGAAGTATATTATTGATATGCTAACAGAGATAGGTATGTTAGATTGCAAACCTATTGACACTCCTATTGAGCAAAACCATGGTTTAGTAGAGTATCCAGATCAGATACCAACTGATCGAGCTCGCTATCAGAGATTGGTTGGACGTTTGATTTACTTAGCTCATACTAGACCAGATGTTGCATATGCAGTAAGTGTGGTGAGTCAGTTCATGCATAATACAAGTGAGAACCATATGAATGCTGTTTTGAGAATTTTAAGGTATTTGAAATCGGCTCCAGGAAGGGGAGTAATGTTCTCTAAACAAAACAATCCTCTTGAAGTCTGTGGATTCACAGATGCAGATTGGGTAGGAAGTATTACAGATAGAAAGTTAACATCGGGTTATTTCACCTTTGTGGGAGGAAATTTGCTTACATGGAAAAGTAAGAAGCAGAAAGTGGTGGCACGATCTAGTGCTGAAGCCGAGTATAAAGATATGGCTCATGGGGTTTGCGAATTGCTGTGGATAAGAACTTTGTTATTGGATTTGGGTTTCGAACTCAAAAATACTATGCAGATGTATTGTGACAATCAGGCAACCATTGATATATCACAAAATCCAGTACAACATGATCGCACTAAGCATGTAGAGGTTGATCGTTACTTTATAAAAGAGAAGTTAGATGCCAAACTTATTAGTTTTCTTTTTGTTCTCACAGAAGAACAACTTGCAGATATGCTTACCAAAGGAGTTTCCAAGAAGGCATTATACGGTTCACTAAGCAAGTTGGGCATGATCGATATCTACACGCCAACTTGAGGGAGAGTGTTAATAAATCATTAATGGTATATTAGTTGTATGCAACTAATATACTTTATCAGCTATATATTAGTTGTATGAAACTGAAACTAATATACTTTTCCTAAAAAGTATTTCTCCAAAAAGCAGATTCTTATTTCCTGTATTTAAACATGTATTAATATTCATTGTATTAATATTCATTGTATTATAAGATTGTAAATACATTTTCAATATATTCAATTTATTCTACATTATTTATATTTATATTGTATCTCAAATTTAATATACATATTATTTTCTAATTTATAAAATGTACGATCCAAAAAGTAATAGAGTCGCCTGCTTGATTGTACACTTGTATTATGATTGAAAATAAGTTTTTTTTTTGTTTTTGTGTTTTTTTTTTTGGCATGAAATGGACCACATTAGGTACTCCTGCTGAAAGATGAAATACATTCTGGTGTGAATTCATTAACACCACCCGTATATATTCAGATAACTTATATAGGGATTATCGTCATAATAATTCTTTTTTTTCTCTCGCTAAAGTCATAATAATTCTAGTTGGATTATATATATATATTTCTTTACTTTCTTTTTTTAATGTCTCCTTCTACCAATAACCAAGTGGATACTCAATAATGTGGCACGTATGCTTTAAGGAAATCAACAGCCTATGGCGACTACACACAACAATACTGTATATATACATAATACATATAACATATTTTTTTTGGTATTATTTCTCTGCTTTAATTTATTTGTGAGTGGTGTTACGTTACAAAAATCTCAACTTGTAAAGCTGTCATGTTATCATAAACAACATCAACAACTACATATAGCTATAGCTTCGACACAACGTGGCCAGAAATGAAGAAAATACATTTGTGCATATAATTAAAATTTTGAGCCGGAAAGGGCAAAATGGGTATGGCACAGGAAGATGAAAGAGTCTGCAATGGAGAGTGTGTTGTTGGGATAATCGTTGTGGCTTTCTTGGTTTTGTTCCTTCCCTTGATCATCGATTCAGCTAAGCCTCCTGGTCTACCATTACTTCTGTTGCTCGTTCTTGCTTTGGTTCTCATTTGGGTTCGTCTCTCTATGGCTACTCGTGATCTTGATCATAATTGATCTTGTTAATTTAAAGTTATATATATATATATATGTATGTATTTATGATCAATCTGACATATTGACAATGCAGCGCTAGCTAGGTTGCTAGGAATCTCGTTCTAGAGAGTAGAGATCATTCCTGTGATATTTCTCAATAAATATATATCTATATATGGGATCTAGCTTGATTTGCATGTGGGTTTTGATCAAAAAGTTTGATCTGAACCTTGATCTTCGCAATATATTTTTTAGCAAAAGCTAGCTAGCTAGCTCTGTAAAACATGCAATATTTATCGGAGGCTTTTTTAAGAGCTTTAATTTAGATTACTTTTCGCATGCAAAAACTCCTAGCTATATACCTTTAGTATATACGACTTGTGAGATTAAATTCATAAAATGCTTGCTTGATATTGTGAAGATGTGTGCTATGGTTTGTTATCTTTTTTTATGTTTCTAGGCATTTTTGCTCTCATTTGCTCGATTGAGGAAGGATTTTTTAGTTCACATTCAAGACTACACTATCTATTTTTCACAATCAAACCTCCATTTTTTTTTTCCATAATTTGTTCACATTCAAGCCTACCAAGCCTGTCTTAATTCTAAGAGGATGTTGGGAGAGAATTCGAACTTTATTGGTTTCTAGGGCACCAAAATTGACCACCACATTGAGCATACACGTACGTAGTGTCCTCAAGCCTACACTATGTTAATTCTAAGCTCTTAATTTTAAGGGACAGTAAAGTTACTTATAAAAACCAAATATTTTAATAAATTAATATTATTACATAATTATTAAATAAAATTAGCATTCATCACTCCACATATTATTTTATTTATGCTCTCAACCCATTCAATATCTAAGTACAACCTATATATATGTATATAGATTTTATGTGAATACTTATAACAATCTAATAAATTTTAAGATGTTATATACTTTATTAATTTTTAGAATATTCTATTAATGTTATATTAAAAATATTAATAATTATTATTTTAGAATAAAATATTTTATTATTTTTTTAAAATAGAGTATTTTGAAGAGATAGTGATGTTGTTTTCAAAAGGAATTTGAACCTAGTCTTTTGTAGGGCATCACATATGACCACCACTTTGCTACGAGGTTTTGATCGAGTGAGGAAGGTTGGTTTGTGCATTCACTTAAGCTTTCTCGATGTTAAGTTATATTTGATATTGTAATTCATTTATACTACACTTGTATTACTTCCACTATTTCACTTGTACTATACTTTTACTATTTCACTTATACTACACTTACTATTTCACTTATACTACACTTGTACTACTTCTACTATTTCACTTGTACTACTTCTAATATTTCACTTGTACTACTTCTAATATTTCACTTGTATTACTTGTACTATTTCACTTGTACTACACTTCCACTATTTCACTTGTACTACACTTCCACTATTTCACTTGTACTACACTTACTATTTCACTTGTACTACACTTGTACTACTTCTACTATTTCACTTGTACTACTTCTAATATTTCACATGTACTACTCTTCCACTATTTCACTTGTACTACACTTTCACTATTCCACTTGTACTACACTTCCACTATTTCACTTGTACTACACTTTCACTATTTCACATGTACTACACTTCTACTATTTCACTTGTACTACACTTCCACTATTTCACTTGTACTACACTTACTATTTCACTTGTACTACTTCTACTATTTCACTTGTACTACTTCTAATATTTCACATGTACTACACTTCCACTATTTCACTTGTAATACACTTCTACTATTTCACTTGTATTACACTTCTACTATTTCACTTGTACTACACTTACCATTTCACTTGTACTACACTTACTATTTCACTTGTACTACACTTGTACTACTTCTAATATTTCACTTGTACTACACTTGTACTACTAATATTTCACTTGTACTACACTTGTACTACACTTGTACTACTAATATTTCACTTGTACTACACTTGTACTACTTCTAATATTTCACTTGTACTGCATCTCTTACAACCCTATAAATAGGGTTCTCTATGTACATTTTAAATCACATCAATACAACATTAAATCATTCCTTCTTCTTATCTCTTTATACTCTTCACATGGTATCAGAGTCTCTCATATACCTCTAGAATTTCTATCAAAATTTTGCCTCTCTTCATCACATCCAACCCGGTTCACTCCAACCCGGCTCACCCCAACCTGGCTCACCTCAACTCGGCTCACCTCAACTCAGCTCATTCTAACCCAGCTCACCTCAACCCGGTTCCAGGCTTGTTTTCAATTCCTTTTTTCATTTTTAAGGATATCTCCTTTATATTGTTTCTATATATTTGCTTTATATTTCCTCCATTATTTCGTTAAAATGGATCGAAATGATGTCCCAAAACCAATCTCTACCACCCTTGATGATACTAACTACCTAGCCTGGGCACAAGCAATGAAAATTTTCTTGAAAGGACGTAAGCTATGGTGTTTCATAACTGGTGATATCTCTATACCTATCCAAGAAACCACTGAAAACAACTCCTTATTTGCTGACCGCCTTGAAGACTAGGAGAGTAAAAATCATCAAATTATTACCTGGTTTCGTAACACCACCTTACCCTCCATCCATGGTGAATTTGGGTGTTTTGACACTGCTAAAAAAGTTTGGAAATTTCTTGAGGCTCGCTTCACTACAACAGATTTGGCCAACCAATATCAATTTCTAACAACTCTTCATACCAAACGCCAAAGGGTTGATTAAAACATTAACCAATTTCTCTCTGAAAATGCATACTATTTGGGTTCAACTCGCTCTCTATGAACCAACTTGGACGAACAAGATTGATGTTGAGATGTTTGCAACTTACCGTAATCACCAACATCTTTTTATTTTTCTCATGGCTCTCCATGATCGATTTGAACCTGTTCGGGCTTCCTTACTCCATCAGAGTCTTTTTCCATCCTTAGATACTGCTATGACCGAGCTTCGCTCTGAAGAAACTCGGATGGGGGTTTTCAAAGTTCATCATACAGATTTTGTTCTTACCACCCCATCTTATTGCCCTAAAGGAGGTTCTAAAGAGGGATTCAAACATCAAGGTTGCACCTACTGTCACAACCCCAATCATGAGCTTCTTACAATTCCCATTCAGGTATGTATATATTGTCACAAGAAGGGTCCAAGACACTTTCACACAGATTTATTTCGAAATCCCTCTCAGTATTCCTCACAGAATCCCTCTCAACATGCTTAAGGTAAAAATAGTAACTCATCTATCACTGTTGCTATTTCTGAGGATAATCATGACAAATTTACCTTCTCTACTCAAGAACTTGAAGGTATTCTTAAACATGTTCTCTCACAATCTAGTAATCCTCCTACTACTGCCTTGTCTCTCACATTAGGTAAATCTTTATGGTATTTTGATTTAGCTTGTTATAACCATATGACTCATGATACTCACATCTTCTCTCCCACATAATCTTCCATCTCCAAACCTTTAATTCAAATTTCCAATAGTTCACATATGCATGTTAATGCTGTAGGACAAGTTTCCACATCTTCTATATCACTTTCTGACACCTTTCATATTCCCAACCTTACTCTAAATCTTATCTTTGTTGGTCAATTATGTGAACTTGGTCTTACTATTACTTTTTCCTCTTCTAGTTGTCATGTGCAGGATCCACAAACAGGACATATCCTTGGGATAAACCGTAAGGTTGGACGATTATTTGAACTTATCAACCTTCATCTACCTAATTCTCCTCATACTTCTGTTGCTGCTTCTACTATTCCTATCGACCTATGGCATGCTCGTCTAGGCCATACGTCTGTAGGATGTCTTCGTCCCTTAGCATCTTTTGGTAAATTAGGACTTGTTTCTATTTTTGATAATGTAAATTGTTTGCCTTGTCAATTGAGAAAACAACCTGCTTTATGTTTTAATAAACGTGATTCTACTTCTGTCTCCCCTTTTGACTTAATTCATTTTGATGTTTGGGGTCCATCCTCACATCCTACTATAGGGAGATGTGTTTACTTTGTCATTTTTATTGATGATTATTTAAGATTCATATGGATTTTTCTCATGAAACATAGATCTAAATTACCCAAAATTTATTATGATTTTTCCCAAATGGTTAAAACCCAATTTTCTCAAAATATGTTGATAATGCTATAGAATGTAAAGAAATATTTTTTTTAAATTTTCTTCGACAAAATGAGACTCTTTCTCAATATTCTTGTCCTGGCACATTTCAACAAAATGAAAGAACTGAGCGAAAACACAGACATATTCTTAATATTGTTCGCACTCTCCTAATTTCTAGTTCTTGTCCTGAGCGTTTTTGGTGTGAAGCAACTCTTACGACTGTTTATACCATCAATCGTGTTCCCATGCCTATTATTCACAATCAATCCCTTTATGAGTGTCTCTATAGTACTTCTCTATCTTATGAACTGCTCAAAGTGTTTGGTTGTGCTTGTTTTGTTCTTCTTCACCCTTATAAACGCAATAAATTAGAACCTCGTGCTCGTCTTTATTGTTTCTTAGGGTATGGAATAGAACACAAAGGCTATCGTTGTTGGGACCCTATCTCTAAAAGATTGCACATATCTCATCATGTCATCTTTTGGGAACATAAAATGTTTTCCTCTATTTCCTCATTTCATATCTCATCTCCTACCTCACTCTCATTTTTAATGACCCAACTATTGATTTATTTCATCCTAACATTGCTCCGTTACCTTTACCATCGTCTACTACGGCTTCTCCTGATGTGTCTACTTCTTCTACTGATCCTACCATAACAACATCTTCTGAAGACTAACTACCTGATTGTCTAGAGTCATCACTTCGTCGTTCAACTCGTGTAAGTAGTCTTCCTTTTTATCTTCATGATTACCAATATTTCTCTATTATTTTGTCTCATCATGAACCCCAAAAGTATAGAGAAGCTAGTTCTAATCCTCATTGGCAGCAAGCTATGACAGATGAATTATAGGCATTAACAAAAGCACATACATGTGATCTTATTGATCTTCCATCTAATAAATCTCTGATTGGTTGTAAGTGGATTTTCAAAATCAAAACTCATTCAGATAGGTTTTTGGAACAATATAAAGCTCGTTTGGTTGCAAAGGGTTTTACACAGGAATATGGAATCGACTATGATGAAACTTTTGCACCTGTAGCTCGCCTCACCTATGTTCGAAGTATCATTGTTGTTGTTGCTGCCCGAAATTGGAACATGTTTCAAATAGATGTCAAAAATGTTTTTCTCAATGGAGACATAACCGATGAAGTTTATATGAAACCTCCTTCTGTATACACTCATTCACCTCATCAAGTATGTAGACTTCGTCATGCTCTCTATGGCCTCAAACAAGCTCCTTGGGCTTGGTTTGCCAAATTCAACTCTACACTTATTGACTTTGGCTTCACGTCCAGTTCTTATGACTCCAGTCTCTTTATTTGAAAGATTCTTATTGGTGTAACACTTCTACTCCTTTATGTAGATGATATGATCATAACAGAGAATGACTCTAATGGCATTATTGATCTCAAGCAATTTATGAGCCATCAATTTGAAATGAAAGACCTTGGTCGTCTCCACTACTTCTTGGGCCTAGAAATATCATCTGATTCTCAAGGATATTATCTCTTTCAAGCAAAGTACTCTTCCAATATTCTTAATCGGGCTAGCCTTATTGATTGCAAAATTGCATCAACACCTTTAGAAACCAATGTCAAACTTACTCCATTAGATGATACTATTCTCTCAAATGCCATATTATACAGACAACTAGTAGGCAGTCTTGTTTATCTCACAATCACTATCCTGACATTGCCTATGCTGTTCATCTAGTTAGTCAATTCATGTCTGCTCCACGGTCTACCCATTATACTGCGATTTTTCGCATTCTCCGCTACATCAAAGGCACCATGTTTCACGGTCTCCACTTATCCAACAAGTCTAATCTTCTTCTTTCTGCCTACTCTGATGCTGATTGGGTAGGTGACCCAACTGATCGTCGCTCATATTGTTTCTTTCTTGGAAACTCTCTCATATCTTGGCAAAGCAAGAAACAATCCCTCACTTCTCGATTCAGCACTGAAGCTGAATATCGTGCTCTTGTTGACACCACTCAAGAACTTCTTTAGCTCCGTTGGTTACTTGCTGATATGAGTGTTTTCCAATCAACTGCAACTATCTTATATTGTGACAATCAGAGTGCTATTCAGATTGCTCACAATAATGTATTTTATGAACGAACAAAATATATCGAGATTGATTGTCATTTTGTTCGTCAACATGTTCGTCAACATGTTCTTTAAGACATTGTTTGTCTCAAATCAATATCTTCCACAGATCAAACAGCTGACATCTTCACCAAATCTCATCTACGAGGCAGATTTCAAGAATTAGTTTCCAAACTCAAGTTGATTATTTCTCTTCCTCCTTGAGTTTGAGGGGGGATGTTAAGTTATATTTGATATTGTAATTCACTTATACTTCACTTGTACTACATTTACTATTTCATTTGTACTACACTTGTTACAACCCTATAAATAAGGTTCTCTATGTACATTCTAAATCACACCAATACAACATTAAATCATTCATTCTTATCTCTCTATACTCTTCACACTCGAACCAGTGTTAAATGAAAAAAAAATTATATGACTCATTTAATAAATATGTAGTTATAATGAAATGAAATTTTACATGAAAGTGCAACCATATAAAATTATGAATGAAAAAGTTATTCATTTTAACTATGAAGATAACTCAGGTAAAGGTAAAAGTTATTGCGATGATAATTTATAACATGAATAAGTGATGACTATGAATACTCACTCTAATCAGGTTTAAGGCTTTAGTCACTGAATCGTCTTTGTGAAAGCAAAATAATAATGTATCAATAGTGTAAGGGCTTGGTGCTGTTGAATGCTTTTATGTCAAAACTATGAGTGAACTTGTATATAGATTGTATTTCTCTTCTTCATATTGAATTAGGTTGAGATGGTCGGCGTGGATAACATCTATCGAATCACTTAAATATTATTGTTCCACCATAGTAACTTTTTATAAGATTTTGAAATTTATTTGTAATTTGTGTTATTTTGACAAAAGAAAAAAACATATTATTCTTTTTACATTAATAGATGAAAAAAAAACTTATAGAAAAAATATCATAAAACTTATAATCATAAATATATGTGAGTTATATATAACTTATATATTTTATTTTTAAAAAGTTTAGTTCAAATATTTTAAATTAAATATTTTTTTTTTAAGACCAAACGATATTTTTGTATGTTTCGAACACATGACTTAAAACAAACAAAAAAAATCTTATTATTAAGGCTAATCACAACATTTTCTAGTTAGATGATACTACTTTACACTCAAAATAAACAAGCTATGCTTGAATTAAACTTCAAGATGAAAGTATATGAACTTATTATCTTATGTCAGAATAAGTACATAAGATCTCATTTTTATGCCCACACATCTTCGCATGGTAGGAACATAGGGAAGTAAAAAAAGGAAATAGAGGAACGTGCCTCTCTTGCTTTTGGCATAGCATGCTCTGGTGGGAGGTTTTGCACAATAGATTATTAGCTTAAAATTTGTTTCTGCTGTTCAAGTTGAACACTAGTTAAATTTTATCAAATTTAATTTTGTTTAATATTATTGTAATATTATTTTTATTGTAATAAATTTTAAAAATATTATTTATGTAATTTTCCAAACATATATTGAAATCTCAATTTTATCAATTTTAAATGAAGTGTTTGTTTTTCTTTCAATTTTTGTAACATTAAGCAATTATTATTTTGTAACTTCTTATCAAGAGTCAAGAGATTCATTTTTGCTATAAGTAGTAAGTACATGGTTATTAAGTAGAATAGTCACTTAATAAAATTTCATTTTTTTAATAGGAAAATATAAACAGTAGATTCAATTATATTCACTTTATAAATAAATAAAAGATACAATTATCTAAACAATTCAAGTTTTTGCGGTTAAAGTACTTAGTTAGTATTTTTTTTTTGTGAAAGTTTAATTCACAAGGTTTACAAAAATGACTATTTAATCTATTAGTTTTAAAAAGTAATAATTTAATTCACATAGTTAAAATTTAAAATATTTTTTTTACTATTTTAAAAAGAAAGTTTTAATATGAATATTTACTAAAGCAATTTTTTAAAATAGATAAAAATGAATTTTTTTTATTCTTTATATTTATTGTCACTTTTTCAAAACCATTACCTTAAATTGTCATTAAAAAAACTATTGAATCTAAGTCATCCATTTTAAAAAGTTAATGAATCTATCCGATCAAGCACCGTACAATCAAATAAGATTATTATTATCAAATGAAAGAGATCAAATAATTTGTTTGACTAATAAGTCCTTTAAGCATATAATCCTATTGTTAAACAACTTCACAGCCACTAAGTTGTCTTTACTACTATGTGAGAGTTTGAGCCCCTTCATTTGCACACAGCATATAAAAGAGTATTACATTGTAAGAAAGATATACTAAATAGAGTTTGATATCGTTGACAATAATTGAGAATAACTTTTTTTTACCACAATGCAATAATATTTTTTAACCAAAAAAAAAAAAAAACTCCAAATAGTATTTGATACCATTGACCATAATCCCAAGCTTAATTCACAATATTTCTGATTTCTCCAACAGCAAGTTGACAATCACTTTCAAGGATAAAATGTTGAAAATTGTTTTCAAAAACCATTTTTGCACCTTTCCTCAAAGCAAGAAGTTCGGCAGTATTACAATCAAATGCAATCTCATCGGGCCCTTTCAGATACTTGTAAAAATCCTCTATTTTGGTAGGGTTAAAAAATTAAAAACAAAACAAAAAACAAACAAACAAACAAACTAGGACAAATCCAAACCCAAACGTTACTTTCTTATAGAATAGACGCTTGAATTTATGGTACATAGCTAGTGTTGTTTACAATATCAATAACCTAAAAGGAGATCCAAAATATACAAGGCTGCTGCTTGTTTAGTCTATGATGAATGTGTTCAAGTTTTTAGGCCTTCATAAGTTTGTGAAGGATAGAGTTCTCAAATTGCCACCGTAGTGTCTTCTAATGCCTAGGCCATAAGCTTTGAGTCCGTGAGTACGACACGGCATTACACTTCACAAAGAAACTTCCACAAATGAAAAGAAGGGAAGCTAAGAAATTTCTCGATAATAATTAATCATCAAGTCCTAGCAAATATACAAAACAAGAGCAAGACATCTCCAACTCCAAGAAAGATAAAGGCGAGGCTTCCTATCAATGAAGTAGGAATTTAAATTTCATCTCGAATATGTCAACACATAACGTTGCATGGTGATACTTCAGTATCGCCAGTGGATTTCGTTTGTGATAATTATATATTCTCACTCTGTAATCAAGGTTAAAGAGAAACCCCAACTTAAACAAGCAGATAGCTGGTAGATTCAAACATGAATACTAAACATTAAAACGAGAGACTGATCAATTCAGAAAGGTTATCATGACTTCAAAGAGAGAGATAGAGAGAGAATTTCAGAGAAGGAAAAAAAAGAAAAGAAAAAAAGAACATGTTAAGCTGATCTTTGTGCTGGTGTTTCCAGAAAAAAAAAACGAAAAGAATCTCCTCCCCAAGATAAAAAATCCTTGTTTTGGGAGCAGGACCATAGGCCTTTGATTCTTTAGCTTGTAGATGATGGAAAAGACTTCTAGAACATGAAAATTTGGATACTATTCCAGTGTTAACACAACTAATAGGCTAAAGATGTAGAAAGTCAGATTCAAGACTAATCATGTAACCAGTTTTCTGTTAGTGTGTTACTGACAAATCAATGCAACATCAGGTTTAAGATGCAGTAATTGAAACTGTGATGGCATATCCTAATACGTTCTGACAGTTAACAAACTATAGAACTCAGTTTTTTTTTAAATAACTACACTAAACAAGTATCTATAAATGGGACTCGAATCCATGCCTTCTACATGTCCAAATGAGTTTCACACCTTTTAGCTATAACTCGTTGGCACAGAACTCAGTTTCAAAGATGTTGATTTTAACCTGTGGTCCCAGCCAGCCGTTGCAGCAATTTTGCCATCAGGACTAATGCAGGTGCCTGATAGACCAGGCCAATCCAAATTTATTTCTTGCTTGACCATGCAAGTACCCTATCTCATGTTAGGAGAATCACAATTTCAATACAAACTCAATCAATTTCTAAACAACAGAATTAAACCTATTCTACTTCTTTGTGTGAATCTTTTAGGAAACAAATAAATAGAGTTCAAAAAATGAAAATATGCACAAAATCAACACAAGTAATTTACGTGAAAAAACCTTCCTGGTGTATGAAGGAAACAACCACAACAATCCTCTCCAAAACTTTCATTATCAAGAAATAATTGTACAACATTTTTTTCTAGGTAAAACTAGAGGCAAATAATCAACAACATCATCAAGAATACACTTCTTGGAAACTAACAATTATTTCAAGAAAAACGGAGAGATCTAACCCAATTTGTAGTCACTATTCACTGCTCAGAATTTCCCAAACCGGTGAGTTAAATCCAAATCCTACCATACATATTAAAGAGTCTTGAACCTGTATGCAAAATTTCAGCTTAATCGGACCACAAACGACTTTCCATCGGAACACTTGATGAAAGCTTACTGGAGAAGGAAAAGCTTAAAAACTGCTCTCAGTTTTTCTACTAGCTACTACTCTTCGTTTTACTCTCTAATTCTCTTAAGAATATACACTCAACAAAACTTAAATGGGTTTATTAATGAAGCAATAAAATGACACAATTTTCATTCTTACTCCATGGGCTTCACTTGTGCATTTTAAATTTCATTTCAAACATATAATTTATGTTAGAAATATTTAATGATTGTATTATATTATGTAATAAATGAATATACATGGTACCTTTATATAGGAATTACAAGTAAACTAGATATGTCTAAACTAATTAAATATAGACATCCCTAAAGTAAATAGATATACATTAGCAGATATATATACACATTAATATATTACTAGATATACATTAACATCACTCCTCAAACTCAAGGTGGATGTGAGATCAGCTTGAGGTTGTCAACCAAATTACGAGTGCGTCCTTTGGGAAGTGCCTTAGTGAAGATATCTGCCAGTTGATCGTTAGAGGAAACAGCGACAAACTTGAGAGCACCATGGACAATATGAGAGCGAATAAAGTGACAATCAATCTTGATGTGTTTAATCCGTTCATGGAAGACATCGTTGTGAGCAATATGAATGACACTCTGGTTATCACAATAAATGGGAGTAGCAGAGGGTGTGGACACACCTAAATCCTTAAGCAGCCACCGTAGCCAAAGAAGCTCAGATGTGGTATCAGCAATAGCACGATATTCTACTTCAGTATTGGAGCGGGCCACAGAGGTTTGTTTCTTACTTCGCCAAGAAATCAAAGAAGAACCAAGGAGAAAACAATAACTTATAATGGACCTGCGATAAGTGGGATCTCCTGCCCAATCAACATCAAAGAATGCACGAAGTACTAAAGGTGAATGAGCTGAGTAGAAAAGGTCATGGAAGATAGTGCCTTTCAAGTATCGTAGAATATGCAGAACATCAGTATAATGAGTTGATCGTGGAGCAGACAGATACTGGCTCACTTGATGAACATCATAAGAAATGTCTGGGCGCGTAACTATAAGATAAACTAGGCTGCCGACCAATCGTCTGTAAAGAGAGGGATTAGACAATGGTTGCCCTCCGATGGTGTGATATGCGCATTAAGTTCAACTGGAGTGTCAATAGTCTTGCTATCAGTGAGTCCAGCTTGAGATAAGAGGTCAGATGCATACTTAGCTTGAGTAATATAAAGACCATCTGTGGAACAAGTGATCTCAAGACCCAAGAAGTAGCTGAGATGTCCAAGGTCTTTCATCTCAAATTGCTGACTAAGAAAATCCTTGAGTTCTTGAATACCACTGAGGTCATCACCAGTTATAATCATATCATCGACATATAGGAGAAGCAAAATGGTGCCTTTATCATTGCGATGAAAAAATAGGGCAGAATCATAAGGACTGGCAGTGTAACCCAAGTGAAGGATGGTAGAGCTGAACTTGGTAAACCATGCTCGTGGAGCTTGTTTAAGGCCATAAAGTGCTCGTCTAAGGCGAAAAACCTTATTTGTTTCAACAGAAATACCAGGAGGAGGTTGCATATAGGCTTCTTCATGTAGATCCTCATTAAGGAATACATTTTTGACATCCAACTGAAAAAGGTCACATTTACTAGCAGTGGTAACAAATAAGAGGGTACGAACAAAGGAAATACGGACAACTGAAGCAAAATTCTCTTCATAATCAATCCTATACTCTTGTGTAAAACCTTTTACTACAAGACGAGCCTTGTAGTGATCGATGGACCTATCAGAGCGAGTCTTGATCTTATAGATCCACTTACTACCAACCACAGACTGATCAGGAGGGAGAGTAACCAGATCCCAAGTATGGTTTTTGGTTAATGCATCAATCTCTTCTTTCATTGCAATCTGCCAAAAAGGGTTAGTAGATGCCTCATGATAGGTGTGAGGCTCATAGAGTGTAGCAAGGGCAATGTAACAATGATAGTCAAGTAAATGTGTAAGAATGGATCTTACCCGGGTTGAGTGGTGAGGTGGAATGTCTTGTGGAGGATCTTGAGGTGGAGCAAGAGGAAGGGACCCATGTTTAAGGCGGGGTAGCTCGTTATCAACCTGTTCTTCTACAACCTGTCTAGGATAATCATCAAAAATATCTGAAGATTGAATAGTGAAGTCCATAGGTGGATTAGAAGTATCTTTAGAAGGAACATGAGACTCATTTGGAAATATTTCTAAAACATTGGAATTAGTTAGGGAAGAACGAAAGTGAAAAAGTTCAACAAATAAGCGGTGTTCCCAAAAAACAACATTTCGGGAAAGACGAAGACGATGTGAGACAGGATCATAGCATCGATACCCTTTTTGAGTTTCATGATAACCAAGAAAACAACAAAGTCTAGATCGAGGCTCAAGTTTGTTGTGTTCATGAGGCTGAAGAAGAACGAAACATGCATATCTGAATGAACAAAGGTAATGATAGTCAAGAGATTACCCAAAAAGGCGTTCATACGGAGTCTGATTATGAATGAAAACGCTTGGAATGCGATTAATGGCATGAACATCATGAAGAGAAACTTCACCCCAAAATGGGGCAGGAACTTTGGTAGAAAGAAGAAGAGCACGAACAATGTCAAGAATATGACGAAGTTTTCTTTCGGCTCGACCATTTTTTTGAGAGGTTCCTTGACAGGTTAGATGATGTACAGTGTCATAGGAGTGTAACAGAGCTTGAAAAGCATTTTGAGTATATTCAAGAGCATTATCAGATCAAAAAGTTTTGATATGTTTGGAGAATTGTGTTTCAACCATTTTTGCAAAGTTACTGTATATTGGTAAGATTTAAGAACGAGATTTCATTGCAAAGATCCAACTATAACGGGAATAATCATCAATAAAAAGAACAAAATATCGAGATCCACCAATACTAGTAACAGGAAAAGGTCTCCAAACATCAGAATGAATTAACTCAAAAATACTATTAGAGATAGATTTACTATTATTAAACGGTAAAGATGGTTGTTTTCCTAACTCACATGAAGTACAATCAAAATTGTCTTTGGACACAGAACCCAATAGACTTTTAGAAGCTAACTGTTGTACCCGAGTGGATGAGGCATGACCAAGACGAGAATGCCAAAGTGCGAGAGAAGGTAAGGAAGAAACTACATCAGTTGTAGCAGCAACAGGTGGAAGATGAAGATTGTTTACGGGAAATATATGCCCGACCCTAGGACCAGTCCCAAGCTCTTGCCCCGTCCTCGGATCCTGTATAATACACCCATAATAGTCAAAAACAAGGCGATATCCTAGTTCAGCTAATTGTCCCACCGAGCATAAATTATAGGATAGGTTAGGTACATGGAAAACCCCAGGAAGAGAGAGGGTAGAAGTCGAAACAAAACCTAGACTATTTCCATGAATGGTGGAACCATCAGCTATATGAATATTAAGAGGATGTGGTGCAGCATCAAATTTGGAGAATAAAGATGAGTGAGGTGTCATGTGATTACAACATGCAGAGTCAAAAGGCCAAGTTTGAGACTTACTGGGCAAAAATGAGAGAGTAGTGGAAAGAGATGCATTACCAGCCATTTGAACAGCCTGAGTTATGATCTTCTGTAGTTTAGTGGATGAGAGGTTGATAGTAGATCCAGAAGACTGAGACTCTACTGAACTAGAAGGCATCAACGAAGTAGGCTCAGTATTAGCAACAACAACAGTAGATTTGTTGCGACGGTAACAAGTCTCAATGGTGTGGCCATGATGATTGCAATAATTGCAGAACCTTTTATTGCTCTACCTACGACGATTGTAAAGGCCAGAGGAATCACCTGATTGTTGAGGCTGCTCAATGGTAGGAGCATGAGGAGTAATAGCCAAAACATTGAACTTATTCTGGGCTTGAAGGGTTTCAAGTCGAGCTTCTTCTCTAACCAACTCATTTACAGCAGTATCAAGAAAGGGAAGAGGACTACGATTAAGAAGCTGACCTCGGATGGGCTTAAAGTCCTTGTGGAGTGACATTAAGAACTTATAGAGACGAAATTCATCCCTAACTGTAGCATATTGCTGAGCATCTATTGAGCATGCCCAAACTGGATCACAAAGGTCAATTTGGTCCCAAAGAAAGCAAAACTGATCAAAGTAGTCATTGATAGATTGCCCTGGTTCTTATTGAAGTTGATGCAATTCAACTATTAGCTTATATTTCATGGATCCGTGAGTAATGGAGTACCTTTTGGCCAACATATCCCATACTGATTTGGCATCATCAAAGCTGCCCAACAGATTGGAGATGGAGGGAATGGAAGTATTCCGAATCCATGTGAGGATCATATGATTGTGACTATCCCATTCGGTCATGCGATGAATGAAAGTAGCATCTTCTTCACTTGCTTCTTTAACAGGAATGATAATTGCACCAGTACAATAATACTAGAGCATACGACTCTTAAGAAAACTGCGCATAGCTTGAGACCATGAAAAGTAATTCTTAGTCCCCTCCAATACAGTATTGATAGGACAAGAAACAAAAACATCCTTCTTATCCATTTGGAAATACAATATGCAAAAACGGACTGCAAAAACGAGATCTATGTGAAAAACTGGGTAGGGAGGACCTGTATTAGGAAAAGTCAACAGTCAATAGTCAACGGTCAGGACGATCAGGTCGGTCTCTGAAAGGGATGCTGACGTCAGCCCTAGCAAGTTACGGATGACATCACGAGTAGAGCACGGCGTGCTTGGTGCGTCAGATCCACACACAGTTGTTGTTGTCGGCGCGTGCAGGCGTGTGCAGAGGCTTACGACCATGATACGCCCACGGTTATGTAGATCGGGTCGCGGTGATCACAGTGGTATCTGCAAATAGGTCGTCGGGTTAATATTCACGGTGGTGGCTAGCTTCAGCGGCAACGCATGAAAGGATGTGCAGATTGGTTGAGTGGCGCGTGATGGAGCGTGCGGTGTCCGGTGGTTGTGATACTTCCACGGTTGTGTAGATCCGGTCGAGCCGATTACAGTGGTATATGTAGAAAAATTATCAAAACAAGATGCACGGTGGCGCGGTGATTGTAGTGGTTTGTGTGGTATGGAACTCCTTAACAACGATGACTGTAGTCCCGGAACCTAAAGACAACGGCTGAAAGACGTCGGAGGTTCAACGGTGAATGATTACAGTAGCTATTGTGACAACGGAAGCTATAAGGGTTAAATAACACCAGAAAAGACAAGACCGCTAGTAATACTAGAATAGTGGCTCTGATATCATGTTAGAAATATTCTATTTTATGATAAATGAATATACATGGTGCATTTATATAAGAATTACAAGTAAACTAGATATGTATAAACTAACTAAATATAGATATTCTTAAAGTAAATAGATATATATTAGTAGATATATATACAAATTAATATGTTACTAGATATACATTAACAATTTAAAAGATAAAGTATTAAATTATGCATTACAAAATTTAGAAATAAAATTCATTTTTTGATTTGCAGAAATAAGAGTAATTATAATTTTCTCTCTCTTCTTTTTACATTGAAGAACATTATATATCTTTATTATTTTTCGATCTCTATTATATTTTTATTTAAAAATTAAGAAAATATTTTATTAATTATTATAAATTTAACTTGATTTAATAAAAAATGATCGTACATTGTTGTAACTTAATTAATGGCACCAAAATTTCATTAATTATTAGGCAATTAAATTGAAAGTTAAATGAAAAGTGTGAGTTATGTGATGTTATTTAAAAAAATAACTAAAAAAATTTAACAACTTAATAATTTGCATCCAATATAAACAAAATTAATGATACTCCTTTAGATTACTATATCAACTTAATAATTTTTCCAATAGGAACACATATCAATCCCATTTGTTAAGTTTTCATTGGTTAATAGCTAATGGATATAATGATGCCTACATATGTCAATGAGGAAGCAAATTATTTATAATAAAAAAATGCTGTTATCATGATGAGTGTCAATATTCTATCGACAATTAAAACAAAATTTATGTGGATTGGTGCTGAATTAGTAATCAATTATATATGCTTCTTCATTTGTGATATTTAACATTACTTAAACTATAACGGACATCTGAATTGTGATTAAAGAGAAATGTTAAATATATATATATATATATATATATATATATATATATATATATATACATACTTACATTATCATATAACACACTATAATTACATTAGGTTTTCTCTTGCTGCACAGTCTCCATTCCATATTCTTGACTTCCGAGGAGTCGATCAGCAAGGCAATGACAATGGAAGCCGCAACCGGCGCTTCCGGTCAGAAACTTGGGAAGCAACCATCGGTCAATTGTCTTCAGTGAGTTGCGGTGCCGATGATGTTTCAATTAACAGGGATAGTTTCCGTCAAGCGGTGGTTAATACTCTTGAGAGACATAAGTACTCGTACAAGATTTATTGTGGTCTTACTGGGCTTTATGACTCTGGGCCTTCTGGTTATGACCTAAAGAAATATGTCCCGTCACAAATTTCACATAAATTTTAAATTTTTATTAATATTTTTAGTAAGAATGTAATAGAAATACAATTATAATAGAGATATATAGAATTTACCCACCACTTACTTGTGTTGTTGTCATTTCTATTTGTCCAATATTTATTTCCTTCTCTTAATAGTTCTATTAATGAGATGTTCTAATTGCATGTACGTACAATATATATATATAATCAAAAACTAATTTCCGCAAACGCGTTTATTAATTTATGATTTGGCCGTCTTCTTCATTCCAAATAGCACCAGCCAATAACTAGTATCTCTATTGCAGACATGTGTGGAGATCGATATTTTAACTTTCTATTTAAAAATTGATGTGTCGGTATCAATTTATTCTTCTTTTAAACTACTCCTTCCCATCTTCAAACTCATCTTTCAATACATCATAGGCTAGATAGGAGCTAGTTAGTAGTTTATTTACACCCTCTTGATCAGTTGGTTTCTTCTTGATACATGGATATACGAATAAACATTTAATTTATAATTTATAATTTAAATTTTGAATTGATATATTATAAGACATCATTCGTTATATTTTAAGCTATTTTATATATATTTTTATAAATTTAAAACTTAAAATCATAACTCTAAATAATAAAATTTAAAACCTAAATTCTAAAATATAAATATAAGTTAAAATAATACATGATTTCTGTACAATCGTATCATTTATAAAACTTTCAAATAATATGAAAAATGCTAACCATGCATACTGTTTTTATTTTTTTTAAATCCTAAATCCATATGCACCCTTTTCGAGTTAATTAATATGGGAAAAGAGATTAAGACTTGAAGCTAAACCACTGGCTTAAGTTACCAAACTTAATTTTACCACTCAAACTAAAAGGCTACCTGTGAAAAAGTATTAAGTTACAACAACTAGGTGTTTTTTTTTTTTAGTTTATTTAATAATGGGTTGAGATTCATGGGATTCAATGGTACTCTCTCTACATTTAAAGAATAAAATCAACCAAACTATAAAGTAATTTATCCTGCTTTAACTAGTTCACACTTCGATGAACATATAATATATGCCTATGGTAGAGTGTAATTCCAATATAATAAGTAATCAACTATTATCCAGAAATTTTTACATGTAATTGGTTCGTGGATAATGTTGATAACCTTTCTATTTATTATTTAATATGAATATATTTATTTTTATATAGAGAAACGTTTTAATATAAAAATTAATAAAGTACAATATTTGACTATATACTGGTCTAATATAATTTTTTTTAACTTATAATTAAGTTGAAAAGTAATTAATAATTAATTTACTTTTATAGCCACTAAGTCAAAGGTAAACCAAAATTGGTAACTGTCAAGTGGAGCATATCAAGCTTAGGAAAAGGATTTCATGAGATACATATAAACTGGGCTACATCTACTATATATATAGCATCTGCTTTAATTTATTTACATTACGCCAAGGCATAATCCTTCTAAATGTGAGTTTGTTCACATATAAAAGAGGAAACCTATTTGCTCTATGCCAAGTGGGAAAGCATAAAATTATCATATTTTAGAGTTTGTTCACATATAAAACAGTATATTGTACCGTGAAGCTTTCATTTTTAAACCATCACTATATTTAAATAAATATTCAAAAATATTTTATTTTTATACGTCTATTTAAAATAAAAAAGATCATGGGATTCCATCATTTATGCAATGAATTTTCATTGATATACCAATAAATCATGTCATGTTTATAAAAAAAAATTCATACGATGAATACTATTTTGGGTTTAAATAATTTATATTTTTAAATACATGTTCGATTTGATTACTTAAAGATTATTAAAAAAACACTGTTTAAGGTAGAAAAATAAAAAACAAACAAACCTGCTCAAAAGAAAATTAATATTGACGTGGAATTCGGGTAGTTCAACTGGTTACGAGTTAGGAATAAGAGGGAGGTAGGAAGAGTATTTTAAAAACAATAAAATTAGAAAGAAAAAAAAATAAAGATTAAAAAAAAACGTTCAAATAATGGATCATTTATTATGCAGAGCCGGTTAAGTGAAAAAGTCAATTTAGAAAAAACCAAAACAAGGCTCTCCTAATTAAAAATTAATCACTAAATATATATTAAACCTATAATGAGCTTTCCCATTTTCTTCTAATTGTCTCTATCGAACCCAGCTCTCCTACCAGGCCAACATAAAAACCATGTACCTTTTTCCCCATTCCTCTCTCTCTCTCTTAATTTCTTTCTCTCTTGAATCTAATTCTCATCTGAACAAATTAGGAAAATAAGAATTTGGGTAATGGAATCTGGAAAACAAGGAATATCAGAGACTTCATCAAGCGAAGAAAATGATCGATTGGAACAAGTCAAAAAGGAAAAGGGTACCAAACGTTGCTACGAATGCATATTTTGCAAGCGTGGGTTCACTAATGCTCAGGCTTTGGGAGGCCATATGAACATTCATAGGAAAGACAGAGCCAAAACAAAGCAAAACATTCTGGTTTCATCACCGGTCGATCATCAAATTGAGGAAACTATGGCTTATCGATTTGTTGCACCAGTTTCAACCCAACCCACTTGGTATTATCCAGTTCTTGAGCCACAGAGAGATTATTACACTTGTTATTTACAGCCTTATTCTTCTGGGTCTGGTACCGCTTACAGGACTCAGTCTACGACTACAAACCCAGAAATTTTGGGTAGAAATTTGAGCTTGAGTTTCAATTCTGCTCATTTAGAGGACAGTGATGTGAGGAGGTGTAATCTTGGAAATAGTGAGGACGTTGATTTGGAGCTTCGACTTGGTCATGGATGATTATTTATTAATTACAGTACTATTCCTTAATTATAGACTAATGATGCAGTAATCTCTATTATATATATGGAGGTATATATATCATATGTATGTTTTTGTTCAGATGTATATAGAAAGAAAGGGTACAATCTCACGGTACGTATGGGGATTTTAATTTCTTCCAATTAATATATATGTTTTTTCAGTCTATATATTTGATTGCATTCATAAAGGAAAGAAATCATAATAGAGATTAATGACAAACCTCATCATTACAACTTAAAAGAACTCATATTATTACAACTTAAAATTGTATATATTTTATATCTCTCCCCACTCTCTCTCTCATTGCACATCCACTATCATAATCATTACAACTTAAAAGAACTCATATTATTAGCATTTATTTTTTGTAAAAGTTTAATGACAAACCTAATCATAAGACAAACTCTAACTGATTAAGAATTCATAAAAAATGAATATCCAAATTAAGTTATTACATATCATACACATTTAGTTTGAGAATTCAAATGAAAGGGTTACAACGTATATGATGGTTCAAAAGTCCCCTATGATTCTACTATTCACCAATACATATTGGGAGGTTGGTACACGTGGCAATGGCCTATTGGAGATTTACAAGACGGAGGGATGTGCATGAAACCCTTGGTATGGACAAGGTACAACAAATTAAGTGGCATGTCAGGATCAAGGTTCGTAAAAAAAATTAATTCGAACGGTGTCTCTCGATCTAGGTAGGGGCTATAGCTGCGAGCTCTGGTGATGGTGTTGTCCTTTGGCTTGGAGTGCACTCTAGTGGTGGTGTTGTCTTTCGGGTTGGAGCGTGCTTTGGTGGTGGTATTATCCTTCGGGCTATTGATGGACCCTAAGGGCCAGGGTAAGCATCAGGTATCCAATTCCCTTGTATCAAACAATAACAATTTCAAAGATTTAGTTTAAATATGGACATAAAAGTAATACAATAATAAATAAAAAGAAAGCCACATTGAACTTTTTCGACAATCTTTTCTGTTTGAACATATGTAATTAATATATTAACTTTTATTTTCGTTGTTGAGACTCTCTACTATGTTTTTTTTTTTTTAAAAAAAAAAAAGACTCTTCTTCTTGTCTCAAGTCATAAGTTTGATGCACGTAAGTATCATTTGACATCTAAACATCCAATTCATTACGGTATAATAATACGTGGATAGAAAATCACCATATTTTTTAAATATCTCAACTCTATTTAAGTATACAAGTATTTGATGACGTTTTGCTTTTCTAATTTTTGACAGAAGTTTTTATTTCAAAACTTGAACATATTATACCTGGAGGCTCTGGTTTCATTTTTCGTCAAGACTCATGATATATGGGTTATCGTTCTTATGTTATTTGTGTTGTTGTGGTCTTTTTTTCTTCATATTATTTGCTAGTCTTCCATAAAAATAATATTTAGTACTAGTCATCTAAAAAGAAAAAATAAAAAAGAAATTGATTTAAAAATAAAAGCAGAGAATTTGATTTGCTCGGCTTAATACGAAAGCCTTTGTAAAGAGGTTGTTTGGGCTAAAGCTAAGAAAGAACGTGGGCTGTACGAATTTATCAACTTAATTTTGATTTATGCTTATAAAGCCCATAACTTAATCTAGTCGCCTTATCTTAAGTGTGAACGTGTGATATATTGTTTGTGTTTGAGTCGGAAAAGAGGTATTCGTTTCTGAAATCGGTGTATGTTAATAGAAATATAAAAATAAGCTTAAGTGCGAAGTAAGTTTTTAAACTTTGTTTAAATTTTTAAATTTTATTTTTTAAATTCTTTTTAACAATTCAATCTCTAAATTTTTTAATTATACACTCTATAAAAATTAAAAAAACTTGAGAATTAAATTATTAAAAAAAAAGTTTAAGAACCTAAATATAGATTTGAAAAAAATTTAAGAACTAAATATGTTCTTAAGCCATAAAAATATTGTACTTATACTAATTTAAGTTTTTAAAAAGGTTGATAATCAACATATTTTTAACATATTATCAGAATTATATACCCTATTTTCAAACTCTAAAAAATATAATTATTGAGTTGTAAATATTTGATCTTATAAGAATGTATATTTTAACTATTGATAGTTGAAATTATAGTTATTTATAAAAATTTGAATTTTTTTTTTCTAAAAATAATTGTAAATAATTATTGTAATAAAGAAACTATGATTAATTAAAACCAAACATATATTAATATTATATTTTATATATATATAATTACATAAAAAAAATATACTTTTAATATTAAAATAAAACATTTAATATATGTGTATATACTTTATTTGAAAACATGTATTAAATAACTAAATCATAAATATTAATATCAATATTTAAAATAATATAAGAAAATAAATATTATGTTGACATTTTAATTTTTTTTAAATTAAATATTTTTGAATTAATGGTAAAATAAAAAGCATCATTAAATTGTATAAAAAATACTACTCGATTATGACCAATAGGCAATAGTTAATACGCAATTTATACAAAAATAATATGAGATTATTATAATTATTTATAAAATTGTCTCAACTCGTTCCCACATTCATCCCTTATAAAATACATATAATCAATTAACATTGAAGATTTGAACAAATCGTAACTATTTCATCCAAAGAGATAACATACGTTAATTTGTTTGTCATTTCAAATTTCAAATGCATATTACAAAAGAATATTTTAAATATCACAAAACCTTAATTTATTGCAAATGATGTGGCTAAGTGGAGTATAATAAAGTGATACAAATTGTGAATAAAAATATAATTGATTATTTTTTAAATAACTTTATTTTTTAGAAAAAAATTAATTTTTTAATAAATTCTAATAAGATATTAAAATTGGAGTTCATTATTGAATAATAAGTGTTTAACTTATTTTGTGTACAGAACAATTCTTACGAGAAAGTAATAAGTGTATAAAAATATTTTATTTGAAAAATTCTACTGCTGTACAATTGAGATAACAAATTAACGTGCAAAATGCGACAGGATGTATTATTTTATTCCATTTTTAATATACAAGATCCCATCTCAATACAAGAGAAAGTATAAAGACAAAGTAGCGAGAGAAAATTTACTATAGAAAGTAACAGAGTGGGTGATGTTTTGTTCTTTGCATGAGAGCCTTATTATAATCTGATCTTTTATTTTTTTTATACCAATTTTCTTATCTCTTTACCCTTTATTTTCTCAAACACTACGGTGCAAAGATATTTCAAGGTGTGTTCTTGACTTTCTTCTTCCTATTTTAATAAACACTGTTTTCCTTGCTTTCTACTTCTCTTCCACATTCTAGTACTAATCCCTGTAAAAAGGGTAATGCATGGGTCGACAGTTATGTTCATCAAAAATCAATTCAGGTTACTAATATAGAAGATTGCATAACAATTCAGGTTACCATCATGCTTACCAAATGTTAGTCTAGAGTCAAGGGTAACCACAAAGCAACAGCAGCTCTTATCCTTTCAACCGTGCACTCTATTAGATTGTTAACAGTAGCCACAGATCCAAGAGAGAATTTTGATGTAGGAACCGAATCAACTAATATTTGAAAAGCAACCGTTAACAGAGAGCCACTAGATGCAGCCTCAAGAGTTGTTGATGTTCCATTATTGATCAACCCATGAGGACCATCAGGAAGGATGGCAAAACCTGATGGCAGGAGCGCAACATAATCGGGGTCTCCACCGCCTAATACCACATTCATAGCCAAAATATCAACTGGTGCATAAATGACATAAGAACCAGTGGAATCAGTACAGCTCTCTTGAAGTATCAACATGTTGCTCTGGCTCGAATTCACACTCTATATTAAGAATACATAACATAATTAGTATATCAATATAAGTTTAATTTTGATTTTGGCACTAGCACTACTAGGCTTACATTTACGCGAAGCAAAGAGACACAGTTCCCTAGATCACGACCATTAGCTATATGTGCCATTTCTTGAGCTAAACCACCATTTGAAAGTATATCCCACTGTAAAACATTGTAATGCATGTACATGATGTAAGCAAAAAATTGTACACTACCTTTTCTTTGAAACCTATAAACAAACAAATAGTGGGCAATTTGAAATAGCAAAGAGGAAGAACACAATTACCTCACTCCGGGTGTTCTCATCACGGAGGAAATCAAAAAGCCTCTTAGGAGGAACAGGAAGCCAAAAAGAAGTAGCAACACTTAGCACAATACCAAGAGGCCTTCCTGGATCATCCATACTCTTCCTTGCCATGACTCTAACATCATCAGAAGCAGTTGCTGGTAATGTTGTCCAAGCATGTGCTGTTGACGCACCAACTCCAGTACAAAAGCTCATTACCATTCTCTCTGCCAATTTCAACATGCTCTTCCTTCCTTCTGGGCTTGTTATCACTGTACTTACAGTTAAAAACGGAAATTAACAAACATATTTGTACGAAAACAAAAAACATTATTTTCATTTTCATGTTCAATAGAGAAGAAATTAATTAAAAGTACCACAAAGATCTCCTGGAATATAATTGGCCATGTAACTTGCAATACGTTCACATTGTCGATCAAGTGTAGCAACCCAACGTTTTGCACCAAATGCAAGATCAGAATTAACAAGTGATCTGTATATGGTATGAACAGCTCTATCATCCACTTGCACATGTTCAACCCATATAATCTGCAAATTTGTAACAAAAAATAAAATATAACATTTGAAAAATATATATATATTTCACTCATAATATTTCATTAATTAAATATATAAAAAATAGGTGATAGTAATTGCCTTAGAGTAACCATTTGGTAGTTCTTGGATTAAGCAACCAGAAGGCCTTCTTCTGCTTCTAGAAATTGAAGTTGGGCGTAAATTGTCCAAGGAAACATCAACCACAGCCCAAGTTCCATCAGGATGTCTTTTACAGTACCTCACGAAGTAATTTTCTCTAGTTGGAACCAGTGGTGATGGTAATTGAAATTCTGCTGCTATCTAAGGTAAATATAACAATAAATTAATTAAAGAAAATAAATCAAATATTCGATAGCCGAAAATAATATAAAATTAAATAAAAGTAATTTCTTTAAGTAAATAAACACACACCACTTGCAAGGCACCATTATAATTCCCAGCAACTCCAGTGGAAAGAACATCAATAGTCATCGCTCTTGAAACAATACCGCAAAATACCTTGGACCATTGATTCTGTACACATCCCAAATAAATAAATAAATAATTATTACGAAAATTTAATTAAATCAAGGTTTTAACAAATATAATTAAATATAAAGAAAATTTGTTAAAATTTACCATGTCCATGAGAATCTCAACAAGATTTGTATGATTCATGATGACAACAGCAGATTCTCTAGAAGCTTCAGATTTCAAGCCCAATAGTTTATGCCCAATACCCCTAGAGAAATTTTTCATGTATTCTTCTTCGTTTAGAATATCAGTGGAGTTGTTATTATTATTGTCCTCAGTTGGAACCCAAAGGGGTTTACCAGCATGAGCCATTCTGATAAGTTCCTCCATAGCAGCAACAGCTAGCTCAACAATCATTGGTTTATCTGCTTCCGTGGGTACTGAAACTGACCACAGAAGATTATCACTACCAGCTGCTCCATACATTTCAGCTACCAAATTATCAGATTGTCCCCCAAAATTACCAACTCCAAGATCAAGTGAACGAGAATACGAACTTAAAGGCTTCCCCACATATTTTGAATCAATCCCAGATAACCTATCAATCTGTATATATTATTCCAAGAAACAAATATAAAATAAAAATATATATATATAAGTAAAAAAAGCTTTCTTGAATAGAGGGGGAAAATAGTACTTCTTCTCGTAAACGGGCATTTTCAATCCTCAAATGGTGTTCGTCAAAAGACATTTCTCCAAGAGCAGCTGGCCCTCCACAGTTGGGACATGAGGCATTACTGAGAGCTTCTTTGTACCTATGAATCTCGGCTCGAAGCTTATCGTTCTCAGCCTTACGAATTGAATTTTCATGACGTTCATGTTGGGCCTGTACATATTTGAATAATATAATTCAGAATGCCCAAAAGAAAATACAAATTAAGACCCTGTATTTATTTATTATTATTATTAAAAAAAATTCCGTATAGCTTTGTCAGTAAATATATATACAACGAAAGCACATTTGTATATGAAGTTAATCTTAATATATATGTCAAAACCCAAATTCTATACAAGGTTGACTATGGTTATTTGATGCATTATAATATACCCTCATTTGGGTGCGCTTGTTTTGGAACCAAAACTTGACTTGCAAAGGCTCTAATCCTAACTCACGACTCAGCTCCTTCCTTTGCTTGGCGCCTGGGTGAGGACATTCCGTGAAGAACCTGCGAGATGACATCAAGTTCAAAAAACCCTAAAGATCAAAACCCAGAATGATTAGGTTCAAAATTATTGAAAGAAAAAAATTACTTCTACTTCACTACTAGTATGTACAAATGTATTTATATGACAAATCTTCTAATAGGTATCAATTAATTAAGTTTAAGTGCATGTTGCTTATCGTGAACCGTATTCTCTATTTTATCTCTGGTAATTTAAATGAAATTAAAAGAGAGAGAGAGCGTACGCTTCCATATCAGTGATTTGGCGCTCGGTATGGCGACGGTAACGTTTCTTCTTAGGGCGTTGATTCGGATCTTGGTCATCTCCAGATGGAGGGTCCATTTCGGTACCCGATTTAGTCTCAAAATCATCTTCTGGGAGCTTTCCAAAGTCAGTAAATTCGGGGCTCTTAAGGTTTATCATATCCAGCAAATGTTGATGCGTCTCGAACATATTTGGTCGAAACATTTTCAACAAGTCCTTAGGAATTATTATAGCTAGCAAGCTACAATTTGAGAATGAACTTAAAAACCTTGAATAACAATAATCAACGAGAAAAGAAAGTAATGATCTAACCTGAAACGATTATACACTAAAAGATAGTGTGACTATGGGGTGATAATTAGCCGGAACTATATTTTCTAGCAAGTACATTTTCAGTGTTCCAATAAACCCTAAAAGCCATTCATCCTCTTTGGAATTGAACAGGTTTTTTTTTTTTTTTAAGGGGTCGGGTTTGACGCTTATATAATTATGGTGTTGGTTTGTGATAGATTCCCTTGGAACTGTACTGTCAGAATAAAGCAAATTATATCATTACAAATATCGGAAGGACAGATCAGACTAATGTTGGTAATTTTAGTGTTTGTGATAGATTCCCTTTTGGCTCTGACGTGCCACAATGTTCAAAAAATAAATAAAAATTGAGTAGTAGTGCTGAAAGGTGTTTGACTCAAAATTCCTCTGATCAACACATTTAATTTACTTGAGAAGGAAAAGGGTTTAAGAAGAAAGGGGGTGATGAAGAAGATAAAGGAAGTAACAATTGAAGAGGATGGAGAAGAAAGAGTAGTAAATATAATTGAAGAGCTTATTGTGAAGGTGGAATTGCATTTATAGAGAAGGAGGTAATTAGGTTTAAATGCTATAAGACAGAAATATAAGTGAGAGAGAAAAGTCATTCTCATATGTTTTAAATGGGTGTTGGTGAAACAGCACTTTTAAATTTTAATTAGATATAATTATATTAGTTTTATTTATTATTTTAAAAAAATAAATATCAACGATTATATATTTATTGTAAATTTTATATTTATTTTTTATAATAATTTAATTCTATTGGTATTCGAAATGAATAAAGAAAATATTTTTCATTTTATTTTTTAATTTTTTCAATTATTTTAGATAAAAATATAAGACATAAATATAATTTTTAAAATAAAAATAAGACTTGTATATTTTTTCTGTATTTTTAATTAAATATATTTATATAAATTTTATTTTATTTATTAATAATATATTATTTTTAATCAATATGATATTTTTTATTATTATAATTTTATAGATATAATTATTATGATAAATCTTAAAATTAAAATGGACAACATTTTTCAAAATGCTATCTATTTTAATTGAAATATCAAGCTAAAAGTTTAGTTTTGATGGACCGGACATTCTTGACTATACGTACACGTGGAGTTTATTTTATTATTTTTATCCCTTCCCTTCGTCGGTAGTATGCAAACAATTTCTACTTCCTAATATGGTGAGGGCATTCCAGGTCCTATCTTTAAAATACGAGAAAAAGACTCTTATATTAGTTTACTTATTTTCAAATAATATTTAAATTTTATACTTATTTTTTTATAACAAATTTATTTTATTTAAAAAATATATAATCGCATAATAACAAATGTAACTTTTACAATTTAATTTTTTAATTTTTTTAATTATATTAAATAAATACTATTACAACTTAAATAAATTATAGTTAAAAAAATTAAGAAAAAAAATCATAAAAAATAGTTATTTATTATTCTACAATCACATTTTTATAAAAATATGAATAAAATTTTATTAAAAAAATACATAACATAAATGTATCTTTTAGAATAATACAAGATCTTTACTGTCAATGTTACTATATATATATATATATATATACTATAATTTTTAAATTAGTTGATATTAATCATATCAATAAAAAAAATTAGTATATTTAGTTTTATAATTATTAAAAATAAACACGATATTATAATTATTTTAAAAAATACACTTTTAAAAAAATATATTTTAAAAAATTTAATATTAAAATATATTTTTGCATATAATAATAAAACTTTTAATACATTTTTTTCTATATATTTTTAAAAAATTTAACAATAAAATAATATTTTAATAATATTAAATAATGTTCAGTTTATTAGATTTTAATATTAAATGAGTTAATTGATCAGAGTTTAAAATTTTTGAGGTTTTTTTAAAGTAAAAAATATATGATTTTAATATAACATGTGTTATTATTATTATTATTATTATTATTATTGTTGTTGTTTTTTTACGGTGTTATATTATTTTTTAAATAAATGCTTAAAATTAGAAAGTTATTGACACGTTTATATGCATTCATGTCTGATTCAATCACATTGTTCACATTTGTTCACATAAAGAAGGCTGTTACGTACCAGCAACCCAATTTCAAAACTTCTCCTATCTATCATCATATTATATATTTATTGGTGAATCGTGAATTTATTTTATTTCCTGCTTGAGAAATAATTACCAAACACACGTTCCAAGCTTTATATATTTTATGAAATATTTAATCAAACCCAAAATTTATATTTCAATCATATGATATTAAAAACTTCTTAGCAATATAAAATTAAAAATAAATAAAAAGTTACGTGATTGAATCATCAAATTCAAATATATTGGAATTGAAATATTTTTGACGTTTTAAGAACCAAAAAACTCACAATTTTAAGGTTTCAAACCTATTTCTCTATTGCCTCCATCACAATTTTAAGGTTTCAAACCTATGTCCCTGTTGTTTCCATCACCCCTGCGATGCCACACTCATCATTTCCCTTACCTTTACTCTATTTCTAAAATTCATTTTTAGTCTTCAATAAAACTTAGTATGTCTAACCTTCCTAAGCCATTTCAAATGTTGCTCACCTTCGCCTGGATTGGTTATTGGTATTTGATATTATCTAAGTAGCAGGTATACGTCCTAATAACATGAGATATCTTGCTCATGTGGTGAAGATAACACTCGTTTAGTATCAATTACATAGTGACTTAATCCTTAGAAACAATCAACTAAGACTTGAGGACTAAGACCTCAGGATCAAGACCTAACCTAAGTAAACAATCTGGTACGTCATCCTAACAAATTAGTTCACCTCTTTGCATACAAGTTCTCAAGCATCATGTATATGGTGCCTGAGAACAACGACCTAATCCTATATAAAATTACTTTTTGTATCGTACTCTACCAACTCACATAGAAAACTTACCAATGTAACATCGACACCTACCTAATAGATGTTATATATACCTTTCTAATTAGATAAATAGGTCTCTGGTTCACCATGATACTTATGAAAGAAGATTCCCTATAGGGTCTTTTTATTTTTAAAATGTGTTTTAGGTATATGAGAAATAATACATCTTTATATTACAACAGATATTTACATTACATCATCAATTAATTAACATCTTAAGTGGATTGCAAAGATATATACTATGGGAAGGAATCCACGACCTTTCAGTACAACCTCTCAGGATCGTTTCCTCTAAATAAGATAGGGGAATCTAGGTATTTGCATGAGGTGATTTACCCCTACTAGTTTGAAAAGACCATATCAAGATGTAGTAAGGCACAATTAGGTCCAGCTTCTAGGCCTATATTTTCAAACTACAAATCATGTAACTCACCCCACGTTCATGATTTCAATTAAGTCAGATAGCAAGCTAATTATCCTCCGAGGCTTTTCATACTTCGCTATTTATAAGTGATTTTTTTGTACTTCATATTTGTACACCCTAAGGGAGAGCTTGCCTTCTCTAGCCAATGCTAGAACCTCACAAAATACAAGTGTTAAAAAATAGCATAGTAAAGGAACAAAGTATATATAGCAAGTGAAGTTAAGAAGTGTAAAGCGATATGTATGATCTTATCTCTATGAGACCATCAGTTATCATCTACCTATTAGAGGCATATTCCTCCTTTAGGACTTACCTAACCTTGTCCTATTCAACGTCACATCCAAAATGACTAGAGGTCACTCATCAGCTCGAGTTGCTCGATAATGCTCTTGTCAATATGTTATTAGTGTTTAGCACTACAACATCCTTCAAGTATCAACACATGAACATCTTTATCAAACACATTATTAGGGTGTTTCAAGTGTCAACACGTGACCAATAAGAGCTTAGATGTATACCCTTAAGTTGACAAGGTCATTCACCTCTTTATTCACAAGGACTATGCAGTGTTCCGCTATGACAATGGGGAGGCGTCATAACCTTTGCCTAACGACCTGGTACTTGGAGAAGTTGAAAGGCTTACCTAATTTCTAAATATTCCCTTAATTCTCAAAATTAAGAGAATGGGGAAGTTAATGTATGATATTATCTAGGTAATAGGTACGCAATCCTAGCTACCTGAGATACCTCGCTCGTGTGGTAAAGGTAACACTAATTTAGTAGCAATTACATAACGAATTCATCCTTGAAAGCAATAAATCAAGACTTGAGGATAAAGACCTAAGGATCAAGACCAAATGATCAAGATCTGGCCTAAGTAAACAACCTAGTATGCCACCTTAACAATCTGGATCACCTATTTGCATAAAAGATCGCAGGCATCACGTATATGGTGGCTTGAGGATAGTGACCTAATCCTGTATAAAATTACTTTTTGTAATGTACTCTAGCAGCTCACATAAAGCACTTACTAATGTAATCTCGACACCTAACTAATATGTGCTATATATAACTCTCTAGTGAGATGAATAAAAGATTTGATCATTATTAACATTTCATACATTTCACTAAAATCTCTCTAAAAGCCCTAACACACTGGAATCTTTTCAAAAAGTTGGTGCTCAACCTTTCCTTGCCTGGCCATTCCTTCACATCAAGGTCTAACTTGCCTCCTCTTTAACCTTTTTCTAGTGGTTATTAGTGGTGTTGTCTTCAAGCTTATCGTCTTCGTCATGTTGAGGTTTTTTATTTCGATGCTAATGGTTGGTCAACGCTAATGGTCCTCTGCTCGGGCACTGTTTGTTCTATTTGGATGATGGTGGATTTCAATGTGTAATCTATTTAGCTTTTAATTTTAATATCATATTTTGTATTTAGTTTATTGTATGTTTGTCTACCACTAGTGTATAGGTATGTATTTTGTCTTACAATATTCGTATATAGCATTTGTTTTATAGGTGCTTGTAATTATTTGTGTTTGTTTTTAAATGGTTTTTACTTTGTGGTTATGTCGAATGCAAATATTTTCAAGAGATAATATTTTTTTTATCATTACGAGATTAACAATATTTCAATTAATACATTTAAATATTAAGATATAAATAATATAGAACTTATTTTGATGGCTCTAAAAAAATTTCTCTTATATTTTTAAGATGTATTATTAGTTATTAGTTTTAGATTTTAACTTATTATTATATTTAGCTAGATAAACTAAGATATTTTTAAAAAATTTATTTACTTCTTAAATGAGAGGCTGCGATTAGTCAAATCGATAAATATAACTAAGCAAAAACATTAATTCTTTGAATTTGTTTTATTTATTTATTTCTTTACGTCTATCTCTACATTTAGACAAACCTCACGGAAAAGATGCTTTTGCATTTTCCACATCCATTAAATTCCAATAATACCCACGACAAATTAAATGAATTTATAAATTATTCACCATATTAATTATATTATATTAAAAAATTATTGGAAATGATGACAAGCTAACAATAAAACTAATTATATGATAAAACAGAGAACACTAAAATCATATAAGTAATGGAAGCTAGTTATAAACATTAGGGTGAAGTTGGCTAGAGTTTATATAGTTTATAGAAGTAGTGTATATAATTATATGATTTTTAATTTAATAATATATGTTCTGTTGTTCTTATAAAATTTATAAATTTTAAAAAAATGTGATTATATTATATCTTTTGTTAGTGAAAGTAATTTTTTAATAAATTATTAAAATAAAATTTTAATTTTAATTTTATAAAATAAATAATACCTATTTGACCCACCAAAAAAAATTGAACGAATCTCAACACTTGTGTAAGCTAGACCCGCAAATCTTTCAACCTAATAGGTTTTCATCTTACATTCTGACCTTAAGATTAAAGATATCAGTTGAAATTAATGTATTTGATGAAAAGCTCATATGATCCACATTGAATGAATGAATCTTATTACACTCTCAGCTTTTCTTAAATTAATCAAAATTTTAAGGGCGCGTTATATTAAGAACATTAAATTTATTGACGGATTTTGGCCGGATTATTAATTATTATAAATATGAGATTATGAAATGGAATTAAAATTCATATATCCTATTTTATTTTTACATATGGCATATGTATTTAAATTTCTTATCCAGAAGGAATTCTGGTTATTAAGAATGAAATTTCCTTCAAATTGAAAATATAAACAACGAAAATAATAATAATATATATTGAGAAAATATTACACTTAAAAGTTATAACACTATAAATAATACTTAAATCATCTCTATCAATCCCTAATTAATCCCAATTCAAGTAGATCAATGCACTATATATTTGATGTAAGTTTGTAAGGAATTTATACAATTTTCTCAAATAGTTGCATTTGATTGAAAAATGAACATATAATTGATAAATCAACCCTTTTGACCTAAATGAGTTTTTTGTATTTATATATTCAAATAAATTGGTTTCAATTTTAAAAATATAAAAAAAATTATATCGAATCATTTAATGTTTTAAAGTTTACAAACTAACCTATATACTAATACACATGTGTATAAATATTTTTAATTTTATATATTTATAATATAATATTATATATGTTTATAATCGGCTAATATTAGATAAAATTTAATATCAATTTTATACCAATTAAAGATCTAAATTACTATTTGTTATCAAATTATCAATATTTTACTTATTTTTAATTGTTTTTTCTTTACTTAAAAATTGGTACATGATTATAGCTTAAATATTAGTGTATAAATTATTGATTAAATATTTTATCTTATTTATTAATTTAACATTAACATACAATTAAAATAATTTAAATTTACTTTTAATATAAGTAGTTCTAAGCCACAAATTATAATACATAAATAATTAGGTTTATCTAATACTTTTTAAATGATGTTTTATATGTAAGTTTTAATTCTTATTTTAATAAATTAATATATTAGTTTGATTAACATTTTAAATTAAAATCGGCTAAAACCGAACATCATTTACCCTTATTCAACTGTCCAATTTCATTAATCCAACCTAACCTAAAATACTGTATTCTAATAGAAAAGTATTGCCTTACAAAACCTAAAATTGGTCCAAAATAAACAAATAACAGTTGAAATTGTAAATATATTAATCGATCACTAGTTGAATTAACTCAAGCCAAACTTAATCATGAAGCTAGAAGTAGTACAACTTCTGAAAATGAAAGCATTAGTTAAATATTACTATATATATAATAAATATATTATAATTATAATTAACTTGATAATTATTCAATAATATAATAATATTTTATTATAATTATTAATAATATTATTTCAAATTCATATATGTATAGAATTTTCCTTAACCAAAGGATAATCAAACTTTATCAGTAGCATTATATATATCAAATAATATATTAGTTATTAATTATATGTAAAATTAAAAATATGAAATAATGAAGTGATTTTGAGATTACTAACTAAAAGATGATTAATTAAATTATAACATATAAATTGATACATGCACTAATTATGATAAAATATGAATTATACATTTGTTCGGAATCAATAATCCAGACCAATAACATAATATTATTACGAGGAGATAGAATAAGAAACTTAAAATGGCTAAACTTTGTCGTTTTCTTTTTTACCCATTTATTTTTGTATTTTTAAAGTATCATTAATTTAAACCAATATATCATTATTAGTTCAAGAGTACTAATGTAGAATTTCTCGTGAATGAATAGCTTCTAAAGTCATTTTGATTTATAAATTAATTATTTCATTCATTTTGTTTTTTATTGACTCATCCCAAATCATTTAGTTTTTAAAAATAACAAATTGGGGGAAAAAATTTCATATCATACATCACATGCTAAACTTGCAAAGGGTTAATTAGTAAATTTAGATAATAGCTTTCCGCATTTGGTTTTTTTATTAAAAAAATGTTGAATTAAATCAATGCTCCTTAATTTTTTTTCATATTATATATTTTGGTCTCCTATTAATTTTTTTTATAATTTAATACCTTTATATTTTAATTTATATACTTTAGTTCCCTTACTTTTAATTCTTTTAATTTAATCCGTTTATTTTTTAATTTTATTCAAAATTTGAAAAATTTGAAACCAACTTGAAATTGAAACTTTAAAAATATAAAAATAAAGGGGACTAAAATATAAAATTATAGGTAGTAAACTGTAAGAAAACTTAAAGAATTAAAGTGTAAAAATTAAAAAATAAATGAATTAAATTATAAAAAAAATAAAAAATTAGCCAAAGTGTATCATATTAAAAAATTTAGTGATTATTCTTTATAAAAAAATTTGCATATAAGATGGAATATTTATAAACATTATATTATAATTTTAAAGAATAAATGATTAATTGATTTCTAATCAATATTTTTTTTAAGGATTATGTTATAATTTAAAAATAAATAATACAAATAAATTAAATTTATTTATTTTTAATAATTAAATTATTTGAGATGAAATAAAACAATCCAATGAAAAAAAACTACTCCTCCACTTTTCGTGATGTTTTCAAAAGCATTTATTAACTATATTCTAAGAATATCCAATGAAAAAACACTACTCCTCCACTTTTCGTGATGTTTTCAAAAGCATTTATTAACTATATTCTAAGAATATCACTGAGCTAACGTAACCGAGCATGTAATAAGTTAATAGCCAATTAGCCATCCCGCCGCCTCCATGTCTCAAATTTCCATCAAAGCCCCCGCAGTACCATCACTATAGTCTACAGCCACATAATATTCAAAACCACACGCTAATACATACATCAATCTTTTATATAAACCAATCATTATTAATATAATTTAATTTCTCGGAATGATGGAAAACCAAACACCATTCTTAATTCCATTCTCATCTCCAGTACTACCGACCTCTTCTTTATCACTTAACATGATGAATTCTGATCATCTTCCATCATGATGTTTATTATATATATTAATAATGATGTAAACCAAATTAGTACGTAGATTAAATTATAATAAATCGGATGATGGATTCTTGGGACTCATGGCAAAAATGGAGGCTCCAGGTAGTAGTATTTAATGGTACAGCTGATTCGAGTATTCACTTAGATCAGAGATCTGAAACGATTACTGATGATCAAGAGAAACTAACTAGGAATTTTAAGAAAAAGGGATCCGATCATAAGAAAACAAGAAAGCCAAGATATGCTTTTCAAACGAGGAGTCAAGTTGATATATATACTTGATGATGGCTATAGATGGAGGAAATATGGCCAAAAGGCTGTTAATTAATAACAATAAGTTTCCAAGGTACATGCACATATACTCATCATTAATGCGTTTAATTAATTTCTTCATTATTATTTTTTTAATATTTGATTATTCCATGATAATATTTTTTTTTGTTAATTTATAAACAATTGATTAATTTCATAAGATAAAAGTGTCTTATTAATTCAAATATATATATATATATATATTAGAAATTGCTTGGTAAATTCAGAAACAGTATATCATGATCATTGATAGTGGTGGTGCAGCCTAATTATGGACATTAAGACTTTACAACCCGGCTCTCTATCAATTAACTAATACATTAATACTACATATATATTAATTAATTTAGTTTATAATAAGTAAATTGTTTATTAATCAAACCAGAAAAAAAAGGTTTAATTAATTCCGATCCATTATATACATGTTCAAGTTAATTAGCTTCAGAGTTTGATTTGGGATATATTAAATCAAATTAAATCTGTGTTAGTTCATAGACGTACGACGTCGTCTATATAATTTAGAAAGGATAATTTTGTGGGAGCTGAAACTACTTATAATCAATTGATATGATGAATAGGTTTGACTAAATTTATTAAGCAGTCTTATTCTACCAATATCGATCTCCTCTATTTCTTTATCATTGCATGGCAATAATTTTTAATTAATTAGTATAGAATGTAAATCTTGTTCTTAAGTGAGTCATATATGATATATATTTAATTTGTTGGCTTAGTTATGTAAAGCTTCAAGTACTAGATCACTGGTCTGCATATCATCATTATGTCTAGCCTAAAATAATTTTTTGTTTACTTTGCAACTTATCATCCAGATAAAAACTATATCTTGGCCAATATTATATATAACACCGGGATTTGTGTCGTTCATAATTAATTTTACATTATGGTCATCACCTTGAGCATATTATGTCTTATTGGGTTTACTTATGAGCATTACTTATATTTTGATATAATTCTAAACCATAATTAATAATATAATTTTTTTACATAAAATTAAAATAAATTAATTTTTTACACTAAATACGTATTAAAATGTGTGTTTTTTTCAACTTCATTAGATTTTAATTAAAAAATAAAAAACTTACCCTAAATTTAAACTTAAAGTATTTTACCTTTAAGAGAGTAACAAATCAAATAACAATTATTGTTAAACTATCACATAAATAAGTATAAAATATAAGTGTAATTTTTTAAAATAAATATAAAATTTGTATAATTATTTTTAATTATATATAATTATATAAATTTTATTTTATTTATTTATAATATTACATTATATTATTTAAAAAAAATTATTGCTGAAATTAATAATGATGACTTCTTAGCTTCTTTCATTTTCTATATGATAATAAATAGATATAATTTTCCTTAAAAAATTCATAAGTTTATTTTCAATAAATATTTTATTTTGAGATTTGATATTTTGACGGTAATTAAATAAAAATTATATACTTAAATTTATATTATCAAACTAGTATATTATTAATTTTATATTTAATAAAAGATATGATAATGATTCAATTTTTTTTAAAAAAATCTAATTTATAAAAAAGGTAATTTTATATTTATGAAAATATTTATTATTTTATGTATTGTCTCATAATTTTTTGTCCATTTTATTACGAAAATAATCCAATATACCATAACAATCATGTACACCTTCATTGTTTGTTACAAAATAATTCAATAATATAATTTTTATCGATACTAAATTTATGCAACTACCACTCATTTGAAGCACCATCTCTATTAATGACAAGAACTATCATTAACTCACTTTTCTAGTCTTCTTGACTTACTTATCCTCTTTCTATTATCTTGTATTTGATTAAAATCATTTTTACCTTAAATTTGATGGAATATAAGATGATTATAAATGATAAAAGAGTCAGTGAAATAAAAAAAATGGAATGATAATAGTGATGGTTAAGGATAAAGGTGGGTACTACAAATAAATTGGTAGTGACCTACTTACAAATTCAATTAAAAATAGAGTTTTTGATTGTTTAACAATAAATAGTGAAAATTTGTTGGTCGACAAATGAATAAAATGATATATGGGTAAGATGAAATGAAATTTGGAGGTTGACGATAATTAATAAAATAGTATGAGATATTTTCATATTGAAATGAATAAAAATAAAAAATATTTTCATTAAAACAAAATTATCATTCTATAAATTAGTTTTTTCTCACATTAGACCATTGTTGTACCTTTTGTTAAATGTGAGGACTATTAGTATCCTAGTTTAATAACATAGATATAATTGTATATTTTTTATTTAATAAAATATCACTAAAATAAGAAACTCTTGTATGTTATATTACAAGTTCAATTTTACATAAAAAAAAATTCTAACTTACAAAATCCCTTAATTGTCCCTTAAAAAAAAGCCGTAAGTTACATCATTTTCAACATACTAGTTAAAGACACATATTTTGCATGTATTATCTTATATTGATATAATATATTATAGCTAAACAAAAATTCTAACTACTAATCATATAAATACGTCATATTATATTAAAAAAGAAGCCTAATTTTATGATATATATCTCTAATTTTAATAATATATTACAAAAGTTTTATGAATTTTTTTAATAAATTTTTAATAATATATGTTTTACTTATAATAATTGTTTATGTTACTTATGATAAATAATCTTCTATAAAAAATATAAATAATTATAATCCCTCCATAATGATTCTCAATATTTTAGTTATTAATAATTTATTATTTAATTGATAAAAAATAAGATTTAAAATATTTTTTTATGTCACTTAAGATAAATAATTGCAGTAGAGCTTTGTATTAATATTTTAGTTACTAATACATAAAAAGTAAAAAAATTTAAATAAATTATATAATAATTAAAGATAATAATAACTATTACTTAATATATATGTGTAATTTTTAAAAAAAATTATAAAGTTTAATTTAAACTATTATATACTATATAAATATACATTGGTTAATAATTATTAAATTGTTTTAAAATAAATTTAATGGGTGAGATTAAACCAACCAAAATTTACTAATTTATAAAAATTTTACTTGGCATATTTGTCCAGTTACATCAAAATAATATATAAAATAAACCAATATATTTGTATTTCTACTAAATCATTATGTTATCTCACTGTTCACCGGTTAATTATTATAATTATTATTAATATTATCATAATTTATTTTTTAAATAATTACATTACTCATATATTCATAATTGAGGCTCATGCCCTAGACTTGGCAACGTGTTTATATGTCATTAAGCTATAAACTCATAGGCATATTTGAGTCGAATTTTTTTTAATATAGCACAACTCACACACTCGTAATTGGGGTTCGAACATCACATCTTTTAAGTGTTCATAACATCTAAACTTTTATCATATATTTTTAATAACATAATCATTTCTTCAAAATAACTTTTTAGAGCTGAATTTTTTGATTCATAACAAAATGTACACGGGATAAAACAAATTTGCTGTGTTTTATGAAATCTAAATATTATATTATACTAAAAATTAAAATTGGAATTTGTAATTTGTAATTGAGGGAATCCTATGAGCAACAGATTTTGTAACTTTAAAAATTAAATTTTAATAATTTTTAATTTAAAATACATTAAGCTTAACCCAAAAATATTTGCAAAATATGTTTTGTATATTTAATATATTTAATTGACTTTTTTCTTAAATATTAAATTATAAATATTTTTATCTCATAAAATATAATATTTAATAAAACATAAATTTATAATTTAAAGCATTAATTGGAGTTGAACTACTCCACCCTACACTAACAAATTTATATAGGAAAATAACCCACCTAAAAAATTATCCAATTTGTTTAACACAAAATCGAACATATTTCGTTATTAATCATGATTACTCGAATCTGGGGATTTTTACATCAATAACTTGTCCGTACAAGGAAAATTAATTAATTGGATAACTGGTAACTTTTATGCAGGTAATTGATTGGATAAAATGGAAGAAATTAATAGCAATATAAGCATGAAAGGGCAAAAAAATGATATATTTTTCAAATAAAATTAGGCACGCCTATGTTTAAATAATGTATCATAGTAATTCTACACGTGCATATTCTAGAAGGTGATCATAATAGATAATGAGTTTGTACATTTATGGAAAATTAGATACGTACGTGAGGCAAAAATATAAGTAATTATCACATGATGATAGTTCTCAATCCTCTAAAAAATTGATCGTTTTTTTTAATATTTAAAAAGAATTTATTTTTGTAAATCTATTTGTTGAAGCCTCAAATGTGCTTAATAGACTAGATTATAAAATATGCTTTTAAATAAGGTGGTAAATAAATTTAATTTTACCTTGTTATTTTTTGGATAAATATGTCGAAATATCTAAATGATAAGAGACACAAAATGAAGAAAACCATTTCGGTTACTTGATTATTCACATTGTGTTACCTTACACTTATGACTTATAAGTTACAATCAAGGTTTTAAATATTGAACATAGTAAAGATATTGAAATATAATTTTTATAGAAGTATCAAAGATATTATCATCTTTGATAAAAACTTTGAAAAAAATCATTAAAATTATGAAAATTCTATCAAAAGTGTGAAATCATTTTTTATATAATTTTATAAAACGTCAAAACAATCAATTACTTATATTTTAAACTAATTTTTTTAATACATGTATTTTTAAATATATAAAATATTAATATTAATAAATACGTTAATTAATTAATTAAAATATTGTATAATAAATTTTTTTTTGCTAAATATTATAAAATAAACAGTTAAAATATTTGAAATAATTAAGTAAAGTATATAATTGTAACTACTATAAATAAATAAATCTTGACCTTAAGAAAATAAATTTCATTAACTATTTGTTTTCAAAAGTGTTTATATATAAAAAAATGCTTAAAAAAAGAAAAGTTTTGAGTTTAATTCTTAATTATGAGTGCTCGAATAATATAATTATATCAAAAACAAAATTAATATTATAAATTAAAATAAAAAAACTTACAATGTCATTAATTATGTGGATAAATAATTAAAAATGAGAAATAATGTAAAATGTAATTGCATTAACTTAAATAATTTTTTGGAACATAAATAAAAAAAATTATTGCCTAATTAATATTCATCATTATAATTATATTTATCACAATTTCATCATTTTAATATCGATTAATTTAAAATTTTCCAAAGTTATATTATAATGAAAGAAAACAAATATGTGTAATTGTCCAGTAAAATTGATTATGATCTTTTATTAGCTTTGAAAGTAACATACTTTTTTAATTGGATGAAAAAAATCGAATATCCATATTTCCGTTAAAATATGTATAGAAATGAAGAAAAAATTGAATAGCATGATACATGGTACTAATCTCGTAAATATGTCTAAATATTGCTGAATTATTTAAAAAGAAATCTTACAAGTTTTGAAATTTCTTCATATTTTTGAAAATTTATCAAACTAGCTACTATTCGAATTTTGAAATTTTGAAAATGGGGTCATCATTTATTTATAAACATGTATGTCGATTTTTATTATTTTTTTGGAAATAAACGTGTTAAAATATTAATCTCTCTATTTTTCACGCTATAACTAATATAAATGTTAAAATGTACGAAATTTAATTTGTGTGCCTACACATTCGTCAGCATGTATATTGATGTGAAAAGGTGGACAGATGCAGGAAATAAAATTAAGCCATGTAATTTTATTACAGCTACTACCATACACTGAACTATACGAAATATTGGTAATATATTAATTACTAGCCCTCACTGCCCAAGGCCCAAGGCCCAAGGCCCAAACCTTGAAACCAGTTATATATACAAAGGTTAATGAGAATCGTGTCCACAGGTAACTCTACCAAACGAGAGTTTACGTAGTCAAGCTAATTGGATAGGGAATAACTGATTCTAGAGATAACTACCGGATATATCATCATCTTCCACCATTTTTTAAGCAAAATTGTTCTGAATTGTATGTATTGACATTTCTTTTTCTTTTTTCTATGACAACTTCTTACTAATCAATAAAACAAAAATTAGAGTGAAATACACCAATACCAGAATTAGCACATACCAACAAGTTATTTAACCTATTTTTTTGACAGATAACCTTAATATATTTAATTTTTTTTAATCTATTTCATATTTTGAAACATTTTAATTAACTAATTATAGTAAAGATTTATTATGTTTTAATACATATAAAAACTCTCAAATATAATTTTATTCTTAATTTTAATATAATAATTTTTAATTTTCTTATAAATTTATGAATTTAATCTAATTTATATTAAAAAATAAAATTAAATGATATATCTATGACCTCGGTTTTTAAATAACTAAGATCATAAGTAACAGTTTATAGTCTATTTTACTTAAATCTCGATTTTTATAATCGTAATCATAGACCTACTTATGATCACGATTAAAAAACGAAGTTATATGATGTTATTATAATAATGTATATTATATGCAAATATGCATAAATGTATCTACATAGAGATATGAGAGTAGGGTAGGTGAACTATATTAACTTTAAACTAATAAAATTTTATATATAATATTTAAAAATTATAAATAAGTTACATTTATAAAATAAAGGTGTATCCTATCTCAATTATAAATTTTAAGTTTTTAACAATCAATATCTCAAAAAAAAATTAAACATAATTTATTAAAATGATATACATATAATTACCTTATTCTATTTTTTTAATTAAAAAGAATTGATATATATTATTTTTTCATGTATATATAGTTCTACTTCTAGATATAAATTCTAAATATAAACGTATTTGCTTCTCTTATTTCAAAAGAGAAATAGGTCATTTATTAAAAGAGAGCACATTAAGCTCCTATACAAACAACAGCTTAAAAAGGAAGCTGAAAAAAAAAAACAAAAACAAACAAAATGTGAAAAAGAACTAAACTACGATTACTGTTGAATTTAAGAAATTGTGAGAAAGTAAGGTAAAACCCATATATATTTTTAATTTAACAACATACTATTTGTAACTAAGTTATGTAAAGCTCAAAAAAGAATAAGATAAAATTGCTATTGTTTCAAACGATATATTGAATTTGATAATATTTCCAGATATATCACCGTTATTTATAATGAATATTTATATTACTCATTGAAAATGATGTTAAAATCATGTAGATTATTAAGTTTAAAGTGGTTATTAGTCATTTATACTTTTTTGTCCTGTTGTTATTACATAAGTAACCATATAATTATAGAATGATAAAAAATTAAATTTTAATAAAACATATTATAAAATATTATTATTTAATATATATGATAAAATGTAATTATTTTATAAGAGTAAAACAAAGATTAAAAAAAATAACACAATAAAATATTAGTATTTTTATTGAATGATGAAATTAATAATTAAAATCATAATTACATCCTCTATTAATGAAATCATTTGTAGGTAGCATGGTAAATTAATTAAAAAAATTCTTAAAAATTGATTTCGTTCTTTTTCGAGAACATAAAGAGACTATGATAACCATGCTCAAAATTATAGAGTACTTAAAATTAGTAAATTTTTTTCCTTTTTTAAATTTATGGAATACCATGCCATATGTTGTTGCAAAATTTTATTTTGTATGAATGTAAGTTATTCATAATCTAGCCTAAAAAAAAATAGTGAAAAGATTTCTAAAATCATCACTTCTAGTATGACAATTATATATAAACCTCGAGTATTAAAGTTCGAAAATAGGCACCACGTTTACAATTAGTTGTTAATTATTCCAAACTATTCATGAATTTACAATTTTCATACAACTTATAATTGGTTTGTTGTAACAATAATTATTATTATTATTTTACTTTCATGAATCATAAACAACAAGATTAAACAATTGTGAAAGCAATTAAGCAAATAACCAAGGTCAAATTAATTATGTTCGCTGTGTTGTCCACCATTTTTATCGATCTCTATTTTCGATATCTGGTTTCTGTCTCTTCATTAATTTTTTGGCTTTACTCAGTTGTGGATCCACCCATTCTGTGGTGTGTCACCACATATTTGCAATTGAATAATAATCTCTGCATTTCCACCAAGGGTCTGATACTCTTTGGGGTTGTATTTAATTCCTGTGTTTGTGTTGCCTTTCTTTCTATATGATTTCCCTGTTCTCAAAATTTTGGAGGTTTTGATGTTTTTGAGTAATGCCTATCATATTATCAAGGCTTTGGCTACGAAGGTTGTCGTTCGTGAAGCCATTGGTTTCGAGCAATTTATTGGTGATGTAAAGGAAAGAGAGAGATCAACATCCATCACCGAAAAATCAGGTATATTTTTTATATTTTAAATATTTATTATTAATTTATGATTTAAATTAATAAAATTTAAATTAATCTAATAAAATAATACTATTAAAAATATAACAAGATTTGTTATAAATATTACCTAAATCATTGGGCGTCGTTGACTACTTCCATTATCTCCAAATGGATGAACTCTAAAATTACAAATAATTAGGTAAAATTGAGCTAATTAATTAGCTTACAAAAAAAAAGATTTATAAATTTTGATATTTTTACAAATGGAAGAGAGCTTTATTTATAACTCAAAATACAACACTCATCTTCATTCCTAACCAATATGGGACTTTTCCAATTTGTTCACTAAATAGCTATACAACAAATCTCCACCTTAATGACTTAGTGATTCTTAAATGATTTCTTCAATCACTAGATCAGCGACGCTAGTGTCAATTCAAATTTGCATAATTTTAATCAAGTCTAGACAATATTTGAACTTAATTGTCGTTATCACCTTGGTCATCATATCTGTGGGATTCTCTATAGTATTGATCTTCTGAACTAGTACTCCAACTTCTTCAATAATCTCTCGTACGAAATGATAACGAACGTCAATGTGCTTTGTACATGCATGGTAGACTTGGTTCTTTACTAAATGAATAGCACTCTGACTGTCACAAAACGCCTTAATATATTTTTGACCAACTCTCAAGTCTTCAAGCAAACCTCATAACCAAATAGCTTCCTTCATAGCCTCTCTAACTACCATATACTCTGTCTCTGTAATAGATAAAGCAACTATGGACTGGAAGGTAGACTTCCAACTGACTGGAATTCTAGCAAGAGTAAACACATAACCAGTAGTTGATCGATATTTATCTAAATCTCATGCATAGTCGGAATCACAATATCTAACTGCACATTGACCAACAGTATTATCCTGTTGAAATAATAAATCAACATATACAGTATTTAGAATAAACCGTAGTATCCATTTCATAGCCAACCAATGTCCTTAACCATCATCATGCATGTACTTGCTTATAGCACTAACTACATGTGAAATGTCAAGTCTTGTACGCACTATTGCATACATCAAGCTATCAACCGCATTTGCATACGGTACCTTTGCCATGTATTCTGATTCTGAATCATTTTTAGGAGATAATTGAGCAATAAGCTTGAAATGAGGAACAAGCCGAGTACTTACAGGTTTTGTCTGTTTATTCATACTAAAACGTTGTAATACCTTCTTCAAATATTAACTCTGGGTCAAACTAAGTTTTCCCTTCTATTTGTCTCTACTTATCTCTATGTTGAGAATCATCTTAGCTTCTCCTAGATCTTTCTTCTCGTACTCTTAATTTAGTTGAGCCTTCAATTTCTCAATTTCTACTTGCCTCTTCGATGCAATCAACATATCATCAACATAAAATAGGAGATAGATGAAAGACTGATCTTGTAGCTTGTTAAAATACATACAATGATAATATGTGCTTCTGGTGTACTTTTACTGCAACATAAATTGATCAAATCGTTTGTATCAATACCTCGGAGATTGCTTCAATCCATACAATGATTCGGTCAACTTACAAACCCAACTCTCTTTACCAACAACATTAAACCCTTATGGATGAGACATAGATTTTCTTTTCCAAGTCACAATGTAGAAACGTAGTTTTCACATCAAGTTGAACTATATTTCCTCTTCCGTCATTTCTTCAAATTATAACAACTAGTAACTATATTTCAATAGCAAACAAACAGAATACAAACAAATACCTAGATAGAAACCTTCGACTCTGATATCAATTGTTAGGAAAATCGGGTATATTTTTTTCCTATTCTAAGCAGTTGCTATTCACTTATGATTTAAATGAATAGAACTCAAACTAATCTGACAAAATAATACTATTTGAAATATAATACTAAAATAAACTAAAGTAAAAATATTAAAACAGAAAAAATAAAAACACCAAAAATATAACGAGGTTTTGGTATAAATGTTACCTAGGTTCTATGCGTCGTTGACTACTTCCACTATCTCCAAATGGATGAACTCCAAAATTACAACTAATTGAACAAAATTGAGCTAATCAATTACCCTTACGAAATAGAGAAAAATTTACAAATTTTGGGATGTTTACAAATGGTGGAGGAGAGCTTTATTTATAACCCAAAATACAACATTCATCTTCATTCTTAACCAACGTGAAACTTTTCCAATTTTCCCACTAAGAAGTTATGCAACAACCACATTTCTCATCATTGTTCTAATTTTACTAATCTTTTTCACATTAATCCAATTATAAAGCAATCTGTTAACATGGAATCAGAAGGGATACAAACTAAAATCAACTTCTCTAGCAATCATGACAGCTTGAAAAGGCTTCAAGACCAAAAGCGCACCATCAAATGTCCAAGGATATTGTTCGATAACAGAATGCTCATCAACAAATTCAAAAAGGGAAATATTTTTACTTTCAACCCTTACATTAATCTCAAAGTGACATTTCAAGAGCTTAAAAAGCACATTCATCATTGGTACCTAACCCAAGTACAATTAATTTCATTCCACTTGAGAAAAAAGTTAGATTCTAAATCCTAATTATTTTTTCTTTAAACTATAACCACTCATTTTTGAGTGTGCGAGTAGGATTTGGAATTGAACCTAGGATCTTTTAGCCATAGATACCACAATCTGACCAATTGGACCATCGAAGACGTAAATAAATTTTAATTATTTCATCCAAAGAGATAGCATACGTTAACCTTTTATGTCATTTCAAATTTCAATTGCATATTACAAAAGAATATTTTAAATATCACAAAACTTCAATATATTGCAAATGATGTTGCTAAATGGAGTACAATAAAGTGATGCAAAACATCAAGTTGATTATTTTTAAAATAACTTATTTTAAAAAAAAATTGATTTTTTAAAACTTTTAACATTGTATTAGAGTGGTTAAATGTTCATTCTTAAAATTTCTCATTGTTAAATAACAAATGTTCAACTTATTTTGTGCATATAACCATAATTATGAGAAAGTAATAAATGTATAAAAAGTATTTAACCATATTCCAAAGAAAAATTCTACTTCTGTATAATTAGATTACAAATTAACATACAAAATGTGACAGGATGTATTAGTTTAGTCCATTACAAGATCTCATCTCAATAATCTATTGATTGTGAAAGATTTTTAGATTATTTTAACAAAAAGATTTTTAGTTTGTTAGCTAGTCTTGTCTTTTTAATTATGACTTTGATGTATTTAGAAAACTAGACTTTATATATTTATGGTTCATATTTAAATGAAATTTTTAATTTTTATTATACAAAAAAAAAAAACTCATCTCAATACTCAATTCTTGAGATAAAGTAGTAGTAGTTGTAATGGAAAACCAAAGAATTATTTTACTCGAATTCAAATTCCAGTGCTGTCATAACAAGTGGTATGCAATCTGTGCTATACTTTGTTTAAATATTAGTACTTCTGTGTTGCTTAAGGTAAGGCTATGCAACTTATCGAGAAGTGCTAGCTCTATTCCGGCCAGGTGAATACATTTATACAGGTTTTAAAGCTTATTTTCTTTAACAATTAGAGCGAGCTAGCTAGTTAGCTTCTTCATTGGTGAGCATACAATTGAAACATACCATTATATTCAACTAAATTTCATTGTCGTTCTCATTTCACAAGAATTTCCCCATATACCTTTCTAAAGTATATTTGGAAAAATGAGGACAAAACAAAAGAGTTAAATTTGATCTCAAAGTTCCAACCAGTAGTGTTTCTTTTGAAACATATAATTTGGATAGAACTAGGAATCAATTGAGGCTCCACAGTTACGGGGTTGCATTAACATAGTTAACTACTCCGAAAACAAAAGGAACAGTAGAAAAGAAATAACAAAAGACTTGTACTAATGAACAAGGCATGTCCAATAGTTGACTATCATCATTTTTAGGAAAAGTCAATACCCGAACCCATTAACCTTGCATGGTGGTAATATGATTCCCTTAGCAAACACCGCAGTCCAGAGATATTTCAAGGTGCGTTCTTGACTTTCTTCTTCCTATTTTCATAAACAGTGCTTTCCTTGCTTTCTACTTCTCTTCCACAGTTCTAGTACTAATCCCTGCAAAATGGGTAATGCATGGGTCGACAGTTATGTTCATCCAAAATCAATTCAAGTTACTAATATAGAAGAATGCATAACAATTCAGGTTACATTCAAGTACTCAGGAAATGCATGCTTACCAAATGTTAGTCTAGAGTCAAGGGTAATCACAAAGCAACAGCAGCTCTTATCCTTTCAACCGTGCACTTAATTAGATTGTTAACAGTAGCCACAGATCCAAGAGAGAGTTTTGATGTAGGAACCGAATCAACCAATATTTGAAAAGCAACCGTTAACAGAGAGCCACTAGATGCAGCCTCAAGTATTGTTGATGCTCCATTATTGATCAACCCATGAGGACCATCAGGAAGGATGGCAAAACCTGATGGCAGGAGCGCAACATAATCGGGCTCTCCACCGCTTAATACCACATTCATAGCCAAAATGTCAACTGGTGCATATATGACATAAGAACCAGTAGAATCAGTACAGCTCTCTTGGAGTATCAACATGTTGCTCTGGCTCGAATTCACACTCTATATTAAGAATACATAACATAATTAGTATATCAATATAAGTTTAATTTTGATTTTGGCACTAGCACTACTAGGCTTACATTTACGCGAAGCAAAGAGACACAGTTCCCTGGATCACGACCATTAGCTATATGTGCCATTTCTTGAGCTAAACCACCATTGGAAAGTATATCCCACTGTAAAATATTATAATGCATGTACATGATGTAAGCAACAAATTGTACACTAGCTTTTCTTTGAAACCTATACACAAACAGATAGTGGGCAATTTGAAATAGCAAAGAGGAAGAACACAATTACCTCACTCCGGGAGTTCTCATCACGGAGGAAATCAAAAAGCCTCTTAGGAGGAACAGGAAGCCAAAAAGAAGTAGCAGCACTTAGCACAATACCAGGAGGCCTGCCTGGATCATCCATACTCTTCCTTGTCATGACTCTAACATCATCAGAAGCAGTTGCTGATAATGTTGTCCAAGCATGTGCTGTTGACGCACCAACTCCAGTACAGAAGCTCATTACCATTCTCTCTGCCAATTTCAACATGCTCTTCCTTCCTTCTGGGCTTGTTATCACTGTACTTACAGTTAAAACGAAAATTAACAAACATATTTGTACGAAAACAAAACACATTATTTTCATTTTCATGTTCAATAGAGAAGAAATTAATTAAAAGTACCACAGAGGTCTCCTGCTGGAATATAATTGGCCATGGAACTTGCAAGACGTTCACATTGTCGATCAAGTGTAGCAACCCAACGTTTTGCACCAAATGCAAGATCAGAATTAACAAGTGATCTGTATATGGTATGAACAGCTCTATCATCCACTTGCACATGTTCAACCCATATAACCTGCAAATTTGTAACAAAAAATAAACTATTAACATTTGAAAAATATATATATTTCACTCATAATATTTCATTAAAAATATAAAAAATAGGTGATAGTAATTGCCTTAGAGTAACCATTTGGTAGTTCTTGGATTAAGCAACCAGAAGGCCTTCTTCTGCTTCTAGAAATTGAAGTTGGGCGTAAATTGTCCAAGGAAACATCAACCACAGCCCAAGTTCCATCAGGATGTCTTTTACAGTACCTCACGAAGTAATTTTCTCTAGTTGGAACCAGTGGTGATGGTAATTGAAATTCTGCTGCTATCTAAGGTAAATATAACAATAAATTAATTAAAGAAAATAAATCAAATATTCGATAGCCGAAAATAATATAAAATTAAATAAAAGTAATTTCTTTAAGTAAATAAACACACACCACTTGCAAGGCACCATTATAATTCCCAGCAACTCCAGTGGAAAGAACATCAATAGTCATCGCTCTTGAAACAATACCGCAAAATACCTTGGACCATTGATTCTGTACACATCCCAAATAAATAAATAAATAATTATTACGAAAAATTAATTAAATCAAGGTTTTAACAAATATAATTAAATATAAAGAAAATTTGTTAAAATTTACCATGTCCATGAGAATCTCAACAAGATTTGTATGATTCATGATGACAACAGCAGATTCTCTAGAAGCTTCAGATTTCAAGCCCAATGGTTTATGCCCAATACCCCTAGAGAAATTTTTCATGTATTCTTCTTCGTTTAGAATATCAGTGGAGTTGTTATTATTATTGTCCTCAGTAGGAACCCAAAGGGGTTCACCAGCATGAGCCATTCTGATAAGTTCCTCCATAGCAGCAACAGCTAGCTCAACAATCATTGGTTTATCTGCTTCCGTGGGTACTGAAACTGACCTCAGAAGATTATCACTACCTGCTCCATACATTTCACCTACCAAATTACCAGATTGTCCCCCAAAATTACCAACTCCAAGATCAAGTGAACGAGAATACGAAGTTAAAGGTTTCCCCACATATTTTGAAGCAATCCCCGATAACCTATCAATCTGTATATATTATTCCAAGAAACAAATATAAAATAAATAATATATATATATATATTTATATAAGTAAAAAAAAAATCTTTCTTGAATGGAGAGGGAAAAAAATTGTACTTCTTCTCGTAAACGGGCATTTTCAATCCTCAAATGTTGTTCGTCAAAAGACATTTCTCCAAGAGCAGCTGGGCCTCCACAGTTGGGACATGAGGCATTACTGAGAGCTTCTTTGTACCTATGATTCTCGGCTCGAAGCTTATCGTTCTCAGCTTTAAGAATTGAATTTTCATGACGTTCATGCTGGGCCTGTACATATTTGAATAATTTAATTCAGAATGCCCAAAAGAAAATATAAATTAAGACCCTGTATTTATGTATTTATTATTATTATTATTTTCATATAGCTTTGTCAGTAAATATATATACAACGAAAGCACATTTGTATATGAAGTTAATCTTAATATATATGTCAAAACCCAAATTCTATACAAGGTTGATTATGGCTATTTGATGCATTATAATATACCTTCATTTGGGTGCGCTTGTTTTGGAACCAAAACTTGACTTGCAAAGGCTCTAATCCTAACTCACGACTCAGCTCCTTCCTTTGCTTGTCGTCTGGGTGAGGACATTCCTTGAAGAATCTGCGAGATGATATTAAGTTCAAAAAACCCTAAAGATCAAAACCCAGAAAATGAACTAGAAGACTCTCAAATTCAAGAATGATTCGGCTCAAAATTATTAAAAGAACAAATTACTTCTACGTCGCTACTAGTATGTACAAATGTATTTATATGAAAAATCTTCGAATAGGTATTAATTAAATTAAGTTTAAGTGCATGTTGCTTATCGTGAACCGTACTCTCTATTTTATCTCTGGTAATTTAAATGAAATTAAGAGAGAGAGAGAGAGTGCTTACGTTTCCATATCATTGATTTGGCGCTGGGTATGGCGATGGTAACGTTTCTTCTTAGGGCGTTGATTCGGATCTTGGTCATCTCCAGATGGAGGGTCCATTTCGGTACCCGATTTAGTCTCAAAATCATCTTCTGGGAGCTTTCCAAAGTCAGTAAAATCGGGGCTCTTATGGTTCGTCATATCCAGCAAATGTTGTTGCGTCTCGAACATATTTGGTTGAAACATTTTCAACAAATCCCTAGGAATTATTATAGCTAGCTAGTTAGCTAGCTTTGGATATATATAAAGTCTTTTCAGTCTGTCAATTAGAACATCAAAGAAGAAAATATAACTAGATAAAGTTGAAACTTCAAAGTCAATCACTAGTATAAGAACTCAATAACGTGTAAAATTTAAAACTTCGGTAAACAAAAAAAAAACAGTTGAAAAAGTAGGAATATACAATCAAGTTCAAAGGTCAAAGCTAGACTTTCTGTCTTCTTTTAATTTCATCGAAAATTAGAAAAAAGAAAAAAAAAACTCATCAAGTAAAAACTCTGAGCGCAATTAATGGCAAAACAAACATTTTATGGTAACTGATCTGGACTAGTCCATGTTCATGTAGTTGAAAATAAACAACATAAATTAAAAAATAAAAATAAAAAAAGCTGTAAAATGTGGAAAATGGAAATGTAAGCTACAATTTGAGAATTAACTTAAAAAACTTGATTAACACACGAAACCAAATAAAGACATGAAATGATGTAGAGAAATATAAAAAAACAATTAATAAATGTTAACCTATATATAATAATTTTATATATCAATAATCAACGAGCAAAGAGAAGTAATGATCTAACCTGAAACGATTATACACTGAAAGATAGTGTGACTATGAGGTGATAATTAGCCGGAACCATATTTTCCGGCAAGTACATTTTCAGTGTTCCAATAAACCCTAAAAGCCATTCATCGTCTTTGGAATTGAATAGAATTGAACAGGCTTTTTTAAAGGGGCCGGGTTTGACGCTTATAATTATGGGGTTGGTTTGTGATAGATTCCCATGGAACTGTACTGCCAGAATAAAGCAAGTGATATTATTACAAATATCGGAAGGACAGAGAAGACTAATGTTGCTAATTTTAGTCTTTGGGCGGAAAAAGTCCTCAACCTTTTGGCTCTTACGTGCCACAATATTCAAGAAGAAAAAAACTTAGTAGTGCTGAAAGTTGTTTGACTCAAAACTCCTCTGAACGCAGCTTATAACGCCCAGGAGGAAATAGTGGTCTTTGTCTATGGTCGGATCTTGTTTAATTTACAAGGGAATTGGGTGAGAGAGTTGGATTGAGAAGGTAAAGGGTTTAAGAAGAAAGGGGGGTGATGAAGAAGATAAAGGAAGGAACAATTGATGAAGAGGATGAAGAAGAAAGAGTAGTAAATGTAATTGAAGAGCTTATTGAGAAGGTGGAATTGCATTTATGGAGAGGGAGGGTAAGGTTTAAATGCTATGAAAGAGAAATATAAGTGAAAGAGAGAAAGGTCATTCTCATATGGTTTAAATTTCCTCCCAGGAGGCCAGGAGTATTGGTGAAACAGCACTTTTAAATTATATCATAATTTTTAATAGGATATAATTATATAATTTTTATTTTTATTATTTTTTAGAGATAAATATCATCCCTCATATATTTATTATAAAAATAATATTTAAATTATATATTTATTTTATATAATAATTTTATTTTATTGTTATTAAAAATTTGCAAAATAATTTTTTTAATTTCTTTAAATATTTTGTTAACTTTAATAAGTTATAATTTAAAAATTAGAAGAAAAAAATTAAATAAAAATATAAAGTAAAAAAAAGAACATAATAAAAATAATTATTTATTGATAATTTTTCATAAAATATAAATATAATATTTAAAATAATTATTATAATTATTTTTAATTAAATATAATTATATAAATTTATTTTAATTTATTAATAATATTAAATCATATTGTTTAAAAATTATATTTTATCCTTGAAATTAAGGATGACTTCTTAGCTTCCTTTTATTCACCCCTCATTTTCTATATGATATTAAATAGATATAATTTTCTTAAAATTATACCATAATAATCATATATATCTTTATCATTCTCTTTGTCCTGTTTTGACACTATCTCATTATTTTACCCACCAAATATTTTTCACTATTTGTTACAAAATAATTCAAAAATGTAATTTTTATCAAAATTAAATTTATGTAACTACCACTCGTTTGAGGCACCATCTCTATCAATAATTGTGATTATCATTAGCTCATTTTCTTCAATATTTTTGACTCATTTGTATTTTCTCTACTACCTTGTGTTCGATCAAAGTCATTTTCACCTTAACTTTGATAGAATATAAGGCGATAAAAAAAAAAGAGTTAATAAAATCAAAAGAAATAAGTTGATGGTAATGATGGTTAGGGACAAAAGTAGATACTACATATAAGTTAGTATTGACCTACCTATATATTCGGTAAAAAATATATAATTTTAGATTGTTTAGTAGGAAATAGTAAAAATTTATTGATCTAAATATATATTTTTTATTTAATAAAAATATTATTAAAATACCAAACTCTTATATTTTATATTACAAGTTTAATTTTACAATGAAAATTTCCACCTTACAAAATCCCTTAATTCTCTTAAAAAAAATCCTTAAGTTACATCATTTTTAGCAGGACACATATTTTGCATGTATTATTTGATATAATGTATTATAACTAAACAAAAAATTAACTACTAATCATATAAATATTTCATATTATATTAAAAAAAACCTAATTTTATAATGTATATTTCTAATTTTAATAACATATTACAAAAGTTTTATGAAATTTTTTTATACAATATTTAATAAAAAATTTGAGTTTGTATTATATTACTAATAATATTTGTTTGACTTATAATAATTGCTTATGTTACTTATAATAAATAATCTTCTATAAAAAATATCAATAACTATAATCCCCCAATAATAATCCTCAATATTTTACTTACTAATAATTTATTATTTAATTGATAAAAAATAATACTTAAAATAATTTATTATGTCACTTAAGATAAATAACCTTATACAAAAGATGATAAATAATTGTAATATAACTACGTGTTAATATTTTAGTTACCAATATAAAATAAATAAATTATATAATAGTTAAGGATAATAGTAATTATTTTAATATTTATATGTTTAATTTAAAAAAAATTATAAAGCATAATTTAAACTATTATATACATTATAAATATACATGGGTTAATAATTATTAAATTATTTTTAAAATAAATTTAATGGGTGAGATTAAACCAACCAAATTTACTGATAAATTTTTTACTTTGCATATTTGTCCAGTTATATCAAATTAATATATAAAATAAGCCAATATATTTGTATTTCTACTAAATCATTATGTTAGCTCACTGTTCACCATTTAATTATTATAATTATTATTAATATTCTCACAATTTATTTTATTTTTAATTTATTTTTTAAATAATTACACTACTCATAATTGATGTTTAAATCCTACACCTTCAACATTACTAAATATGGTTATATGCCATTAAGTTATAAACTCATGGGGATATTTGTATCAAAACTTTTTTTTTAATAATAATATAATTCACGTACTAGTAATTATGATTAGAACATTAGATATTTAACATGTTTAATTAAGTCACAAACTCGTCAATATATTTGACTTTAAGCTTTAACATGATCGTTTCTTCGAGATAACTTTTTAGGGCTGATTTTTTGGATTCACAAAGAGACATGATTCATGAATGTCCATGGGATAAAACAAGCTAGAGGTGCTTTATCCAAAATAGAAATCTAAATATTATATTATACTAAAAATTAAAATTGGCACGTATAATTGAGGGAATCCCGTGAACAATATATACTAGTTCATAATTTTAAAATTTGAATTTTAATATTTTTTAATTTAAAATACATTAAGTGTTAACCCAAAAAATATTTACAAAATATGTTTTATATATTTAATATATTTAGTTAATTTTCTTCTTAAATATTAAATTATAAATATTTTTTTCTCATAAAATACATGCTTAATAAAATATAAATTTATAATTTAAAATATTGGAATCAAATTACTCCGCCCTAAACCAAAAAATTTATACAGGAAATAACCGACCCAAAAAATTATCCAATTTTTTTACACAAAATCGAACATATTTCGTTATTAACCACGATTACTTGAATATTTAGATAATGGATTTGTACATTTATGGAAAATTAACGTGATGCAAAAATATAAGTAATTATCACATGTTGATATTTCTCAATCCTTTAAAATAAATTATTTTTCCGACCAAGTGCGCTTATGATTGTAATATCGTTTTTTTTCTTCTAAATATTTAAAAGGAATTTATTTTTGTAAATCTATTTGTTGCAGCCTCAAATGCGCTTAATAGATTAGATTATAAAAGATGTTTTTAATAACGTGGCAAATAAATTTAACTTTAACTTCATTCTTCATTAATTTTTGGCTAAATATGTCGAAATATCTAATGTTTAAAAAACCGAATTAAGATTTTATCAAGTGAATATAAGTATCTAAAAATATTAGAAGTTGTAAAGATAAAACAGAACAAGTGAGAAGAGACACAAGATGAGGAAAACCATTTCTGTTACTTATTATTTACATTGTGTTACCTTAAGCTTAAGACTTATAAGTTACAATTAAGGTTTGAAATATTAATCTTGGTAAAGATATTGATATATAATTTTTACAAAAATATTAAAGATATCATCATTATCGACAAAAAATTTGAAAAAAAAAATCATAAAAACTATGAAATTTCTATCAAAAATATGATTTTTTTTTTGTATAACTTTATAAAACATTAAAACAATCAATTACTTATATTTTAAACTAATTTTTTATTTAATGCATGTATCTTTAAATATATAAATATTTATATTAATAAATATGTTGATTAATTAATTAAAATATTATATAATAAAATATATATTATTTTTTTCTAAATATCGTAGAATAAGTAGTTAAAATATTTAAAATAATTAAATAGACAATCTAATTATAATTATTATAAATAAATAAATCTCGATATTATAAAAATAAATTTCTTTAACTATGTTTTCAAAAATACTTATATATATAGCAAATATGCTAAAAAAAAGAAAGAGAATATATTGTCTGTTATAAAGTGAAAAAATTAAATTGAAATGATTAATCGTAAAGAATAAGAAAAAACAAGAAAAATAAATCAAGAATTGATATTTTTGATATTTTGTTCGATATTTTAACGATATTTTTACAACAATATCAAGTATTTTAAACAAAAATATATATATTTACTGATAATTTATGATAATTTAACCAAAAGAAATAAACAACACATTTTAATATCGAGATATATAAAAAAACAATATTGTCATTTTTATACCTTACGTTACAACCATATATGAGTCTACCGAGTTTAGAGCCTAGCTAGCTTATCAAGTGGCATAATAACCCAACAAACTATCATTATTGTATCTAACAATATTCTATTTTTTTTATTACATATGAGTTTGTGGTTTCAATAACATTTAGTTTAATTAATCGTATAAAAAGTTTTAAATTCAATTCCTAATTATGAATGTTACAATATTATGGTTATATTAAAAAAATATTTTATATAATAAACTAAAATAAAAAAACCTAAAATATCATTAATTATGTGGATAAATAAATAAAAATGAGAAATAATGTAAAAGTTACTTGCATACTTAAATATTTTTTTGGATCATAAATAAGAAAAAATTATTGATTAATTAATATACATCATTATAATCATATTTTTATAACAATTTCATCATTTTAATCATATTTTTATAACAATTTCATCATTTTAATATCGATTAATCTAAAACAAATATGTGTAATTGTAAATTACAGTTGATTATGATCTTTTTTATTAGCTTTGAAAGTAACATACATTTTTAATTGAATGAAAAAAATTAAATATCCATATTTCCGTTAATATATATATATATATATAGAAATGAAAGAAAAAGGGCATAATATTCATGTTCTTTAATCTCGATCTTGAATGATTTCATCATTCGATGTGCTCAATAGAGTTAAGAGAGAAAGAGGCGCAAAATTTAGATATTATGGTACATGGTGCTCATCTCTCAAATATGTTTAAATATTCTTGAATTATTTTAAAAAGAATCTTACAAGTTTTAAAATTTCTTTATAGTTTTGAAAATTTATCAAACTAGCTACTATCCAAATTTTGAAATTTTGAAAATAAGTCATCATTTATTTATAATTATGTATGTCGATTTTTATTATTTATTTGGAAATAAATGTATAAAATATTAATCACTCTATTTTTCACACTATAACTAACATAAATGTTAAAATGTGTGAAATTTAATTTGTGTGCCTACACATTCGTCAGCATGTATATTGATGTGAATAGGTGCACAGACGCAGTAAATAAATCAAGCTATGTAATTTTATTACAGCTACTACTATACACTGAACTATACGAAATATTGGTAATATATTAATTACTAGCTAGCCCCCACTGCCTAAGGCCCAAACCTTGAATCCAGCTATATATGTATATACAAGGTTAATCAGAATCGTATCCCCCCTGGAAACTCTATGAGCGCGCGAGTAGATAAAGTGTTGTATTGTAATTTTAATTATTTTAACTTTATAAATTTTGGTTAATTTTTTTTAAAATTAATACATTTTAATCATTTTTAGTATTAAATTTTTAGATACTTAACTCTTTTAGATTTCGTTTTTAAAAATGATTAAAATAGATTAATTTAAAATAATATGAATAATATATCTAATTTAATAAAATAAAGTAAATTATTTTGCAATTTTTTTCTTTATATTTAAATTCAGGTTTGGCGTTTTCCGCAAATGCTCCGCACAGAAAAAGCATGCACGTTGAATTCATTATTCATGTATAGGTTCATGTACGGCCCAGTCTCATTCTGATAACAGGAAACAGGTAAATTATATACCACATAACAAACTTAAATTTAACAATCGGATTCACTTTATCTCGAGTATCGATTCGATCAAATATGTTCTCCGCTTCTCGCGCACATATATTATATGTAAATATGCATAAACGGATCTACATAGAGATGCGAGGAGGATATCTAATTATAGAATGAGCCACTTCAAATTATATATTTGTACTTTTTTGTCACGTTGTTATTACAAAATTAACAATATAATTATAGTACGATACAAAGTCAAATTTTAGTAAAATGTATAATAAAATATCATTATTTTATTTATATATATATATATATATATATATATATGATTAAAATATAATTATTAAAAGTGTGAGTAAAATAAAAATAAAAATAAAAATAAAAAAACTAATTATCGTTAAATGAGTAAATTAATAATTAAAATAATAATTTTTTCGATTAATAAAATCATACGTAAACTATGTTATCGATTTAATTTTTAAAAATACTCATAAATTGATTTCGTTATTTCTCTTTCACTTCTTTTAAAGTAACAAAAAATACACAAATAATCTAAAAAAGATTAAACAATTGTGAAGGTTGTTGTTGGTGAAGGCTAGGGATGAGCATCGGTTTGAAACCGTAAATTTTATGTCAATCTGAATCTGATCCGATCTGAAGCAAATTATAAATTATTCAATCCGAATCCGATCCACTGTACATACCAATCCGAACAAATCCAAAACCACCAATTTTAAGTCAATCTGAATAAGATCCGATCCGATCCGAAAAATATTTAAACCAAAAATTATTCAATCCGAAATCAATCCATTGTACATGTCAATACGAACAAATCTGAATTTGCTAATTTTAAATCAATCCGAATCCGATCCAATTCGAAAATTATTAAATCTGAAATTTTAATTTAAATCTATTAAAAAAATTGCATAAATAAAAAAATTATGAAATATCAATCCGATTGTAACCGCTATAAATGTCAATCCGAACAAATCCAAATCTTATTTAATTTCAACATATAAAATGAAAAATTACATATAATAAAAAAAATCTAAAATAAAAATATTTTTCATACAAATTAAAAAAGTAAGTGACAACATGATTAAAAATAATTCAACAAAAATAATCAAAAAGAAAAAATTAAACATTAATTACATAATTTAACTCCAAATATACATAGTAATAATTTAACTCCAAAAAAATAAATAGCAGTTACATAAATTAACTTCACTCTACAAACATTAATAACAACAACTCTTTTTGATAATCATTAAGGTTTAAGTCACCAATACCATCAAGAATATCTGCACAATAAAAAATTAAAAAGTTAAAAATATACATAAATAATGAGCTAATAAACATAATAATATATATTTGATAACAAATAAATATATATATATTTGAAATATATATTTGAAAGTTTTATGAAATATACTTGATTCTAGATATTCAATTTCATCAAGTGACTCTTGGATATTAATGATTGGAGATGAATGAAACCAATTTTGAGTGCAAATCAAAGATTGTACAGTTTTAGAAGATAAGGAACTCCTGTATGGACTAATTGTATGACCACCAGTAGAGAATGCAGATTCAGATGCTACGGTAGATACCGGTATGGCCAATACATCTCGAGCTATCAAAGACAAAATCTTAAATCTTGAGAAATGAACATTCCACCAACTTAAAATATCAAATTTCTCATCATCCATATCAACCAATGTTTCTTGTAAGTATTTTTCCACTTCAGATTTTTTTTCCATAGTATGAACTTCTTTTAAATGCTTTCTCTTATGAGAAGCATAAAGTTGGAATGCATCTGCTTCTAAACCAAAACCTTATGTACTCATTTCTAAAGGTTGAGAAGATTATTCTATGTTTGAGAGAAAATACGCTTTATGATACTCCTTATACATATCTTCTAAAGTTTTTTTTACCCTTTTAGAACTCATTGAAGCCTCAATCTCATCCCCATTACACAATTCTAGCAAACTTAAATGTAAAGAACACTCTTTATGCCTAGGATCAAGTAAAACAGACACAAATAACATCATATTCATTTTAGATATTCCTCCCCAATATTTGTCAAACTTTACCTTCATATCACTAGCCATCTTCATCATAATAAAATCCTTGCATTTACCCCACATATAAAGTTGATCATGAATAAAACAAATACGATCCAAGAAGAAATTAGAAGTCACATATAAAAATCCAGAAAACATTAATATAGCTTCATAAAAAACTTTCAAAAATTGGACAAAATGTCTAGCATTATCCCAATCCATTATAGTCGGAGCTTGTTTAATTTTACCTCGACAAAACTCTTGATAGTATCCCAAAGGAGTGATCTCTAACCTTTCAAATGCTTTTTGAAAATAAGTTGCAGAATCCAACATCAAATAAGTTGAATTCCACCTTGTCGTAACATCTAACCAAACGAGTTTTTGAGTAGAGAGTTTTTCCATTTCAGCAGCACTCTTAAATTTTTATAGTCTAATTGGTGATCCTCTCACGTATCTTACAACGACATGAATCCTATTTATTGATATGTTATACTCTTTCAAACCCTACTCAACAATTAAATTCAGAATATGTGCACCACATCGCATGTGCAAATGTTTTAATTCGAAAATTACATTACCCCAACCATTAACGCATTTTTTCAAACAAGTAAGTGCAGTATCATTAGAACTTGCATTATCAACTGTAATACATAATATCTTATCAATGTCCCAATCTAACAAACATGTTTCAATCGCTCTACCAAGTGTATCACTTTTTTGATTTGGAACTTGACAAAAGTTCAAGATTCTCTTTTGTAAATTCCAACCATTATCAACAAAATGAGCAATTAAACACATATAACATAAATTCTGACAAGATGTCCATGTATCAGTGGTAACACATATTCTTTTACTAGTTCTATTCAACAATTCTTTTAATTTTACTCTTTCAGTAACGTACAAATTTAAGTAATCTCTTGCAATAGTCCACCGAGAACGGATTTTAAACAAAGGTTGTAACTCTTCAATAAACTCCTTAAATCCTTCACCTTCTACGATAATAAATGGAAATTCATCTTTTATTATCATCCTTACCAATTTTTCTCTACATCTTTCAGCATTAAAACTATGAGGTACAAGACTTCCTTCCTTATGGAAAACTAAAGTTTTTTGTTTCTTAAGAACTCTACCGGGAAACTAATCACATCCAATGGAAATATGTGCAAGCAAATTTGAGGTGCCAGATTTTCTTGACACATACTTATATTGTTTCTTACAATATTTGCATATAGCTTTGCGATATTGCCCTACCCCTTCTATAGTAAAATGAGCCCATGCTTCACTACTAGATCTAGAGGAAACTTTTTTACATTCTTCTTTAGAAGCAATGCGTAGGTCAGGAATTAGAGTACTTACAGAATCTTCTTCTTGAGTTGGTTGTGTTGCACTTTATCTTTATTTACTTCTTCAATAACATAAAGTGTATCATTATCTTTATCTAAAACCATCTGTATAGTTGTAGAAAAAAATATTAGACATTTGCAATAAATAATTGTAAAAATGTGCACATAGACGTGGGGTGATGTTGGACATGTTTAATTTCATGTGATTTAAAATATGTATTGAACATTTATATATAATATAACTAAAATTTTAATAATACGAATGAAATGTTCAATTAACATACACAATTTATAAAACAATGTTTTATGATATTGATTTTTATAATTATGTAAATAACCATGATGTACTACAATGCTGAAATTTGTTCCACCAAGCCACGATATATCTCAATATTTTAAAAGTAGTTTAAAAATTGTTATAGCTCAATTAAAGCATAAAAATAGCATTTTTGGGGGAAAACATCATTTTGGGGAAAAACTTTGAAAAAACTGCCTTTAATAGTTTGGTGTGCCTAGATATCGAAAAGTTATATGGAATCATAAAAAAATTCGTCCAAAACAGACCTCACAACACAAAGTTATGACCGTTCAAAGTTTTCTTATAATGTCATCAAAAAATATAACCTTTTTGTTAAGGATGATGAAGAACAACGAACAGCGAGCAGCAGCAGCGAGCGAGCAGAGAAGCACAAGCACAAGCACCAGCGAAGCAGAGAAGCACAAGCGGTTACGAATTAGAGAAGCAGAAGCAGCTGCGAAACAGAGAAGCGAAAGCAGCTACGAAACAGAGAAGCAAAAATAGAGAAGCAGAAGCAGCTGCAAAGTAGAGAAGCAGAAGCAGCTACGAAGCAAAAAAAAATAGAGAAGTAACTGCGAAGTAGAGAAGCAGCTACGAAGCAACAGCAGAGAAGCAGCTACGAAGCAACAGCAGAGAAGCACTTAACAATGGAGGCAGGTAGTCTGGGAGAGAGATGGAGGCAGCAGAAAAATATATTAGGTTTTTGATTAAGATTTAGAATTTTAGATATACGGCAGCTCTTTAGGTTAAGTTAAATAATTATATATATATATATATATATAGATATATATATATATATTTAAATAATATATTAAATATATTGGATCAGATCGGATTATACGAATTTAAATATTTCTAATCTAAATCCAAGCGGATTAATAAAATCCAATCCGAATCTGATCCGACTTCGGATAGAAACCACTTAATTTTATCGGATTTTTCGGATTGATCGGATTGATCGGATATTTTGCTCACCCCTAAGTGAAGCCATTGGTTTGGAGCAATCTATTGGAGCTTACTAATTGGTACTTTAGGTTTCACTTTTATTTTCTGTGTAATCTTTATTTTGTTGTATGTACTTTGGGGTCTTTTCTGTTAAGTGAACATTGTTAGCCTCCTGTTTGGGTTTGTCTTGTGTTCATGATCTGTTTCTTGGTGTGTCTAGTGGGTGTGTGTGTGTTTCTGTTCTTTTACTATTGGTGTTGAATGGTTTTAAATTTTAATGCTAATTTAGTTAAGTTTCTATTATGGATTACTTGTATTTTTCTTAGTTCCTTGTATCTGCTTTTTAGTGTAGGCCAGGAAGGGTGAAATTGGTTTATTGTTCTGTTATGCTTAAGCTCTTTTAATGAAATTTCTATTCTGTTTTTTAATAAGATACTATCACCCCACATTTGGTTGGAGGGAATGGAATGGAATCAGAATTGATTCCGTCCATTTTGCGTGTTTGGTTGAACGGAATGGAGAGCGGAATGGAATCTGATTACTAAAAGAGAAGGAATCACAATTCCTTCTCCCACCTTTGGTAATCATTATTCCATTCCCATCTAAACTTTTTTTTTCCAATTCTACCCTCACCTAAAATATAACCTTAAATTTAAATCCCAAATTCTTAAACCCAAAATTCCAAAACCCTAAACCCTAAACACAAAATTTCAAAACCCTAAATCCAAAATTCTCAAACCCAAAATTCCGAAACCCAAAACCCTAAATCCAAAATTTCAAAACCCTAAATCCAAATCTTAAAATCCTAAAACCTTAAACCCTAAACCTCAAATCCCTAAACCCTAAACCCTAAAACCCTAAACCTTAAAACATAAATCCCAAATCCCTAAAACATAAATCCAAAATCCCTAAACCCTAAACCCTAAATCCCAAATTCCAAATCCTAAAAACCTAAATCCTAAACCCCAAATCCCAAATCCCTAAACCCTAAACCCTAAACCCTAAACCCTAAACCCTAAAACCCTAAAACCCTAAAACCCTAAACCTTAAAACATAAATCCCAAAACCCAAAACCCTAAAACATAAATCCCAAAACCCTAAACCCTAAACCCCAAATCCCTAAACCCTAAACCCTAAACCTAAAACCCTAAAACCCTAAACCCCAAATTTCCAAATCTCTAAACCCTAAACCCTAAACCTTAAAACATAAATCCCAAAACCCAAAACCCTAAAACATAAATCCCAAAACCCTAAACCCCAAATTTCAAATCCTAAAACCATAAACCCTAAACCTTAAACCTTAAAACCCTAAAACCCTAAACCCTAAATCCAAAATTCTAAAACCCTAAACTATTTTTAGAAAAATAAGAATTTTAACCCTAAACCTTAACCTACAAATATAACCCAAATCCTAAATCCCTAAACCCTAAATCACACATCCCAACCCTCAAAACCCTAAACCCTATTTAGAAAAATAATAATTTTAATAATATATTTATTTTTAATTAAGTAATACTTATTTAGAAAAATAATGATTTAAATAATATATTTTGTCTGACGAAAAAATAGTAATTAAATGACATTATTTGAACTTTACAGCATGTAAGGGTATTAAGGTCATTTACAGCTTTTTTCATTCCATTCCAGTGGCAAACAAAACACTATAATCCTGATTCTGAGCTTGATTCCAGTAGTCAAACCAAACAAAATTATTTCCTTTCCATTCCATTCCATTCCGATTCCGATTCCGATTCCGATTCCATTCCACGAACCAAACGCCACCTCAGTCTTTATCACACAGCCTGTAATTAATGTGATTTGAGTTTGTTTATTTTTATTGCTAGTGAGTTGTGCTGTCAATTTCAAACTAAATAACATGAATATGGCACAATGAAGAAGTATTTAATAGAGAATTATTACTAATTCTTGCATATACATTTATAGTTTTTATTAATCTTGACTATTATAAAAAAAATTATGATACAAAAAGTTAAAAAACAATATTGGTAATGATAATATAACCACAATTTTGTTATTATAAAATTAAAAAAAATGAAATATTTATTTTATTTTCAACATTAATTATAAATTCATTAATATTAGATAAGTATTTTATTAATGATTTATTTTTATAATAATAATAATTTAAATCAAAATTGTGAGTGATCTGCTGTTGAAAAGGGAAAAATTGTAGGTCAGATTCGCATTCATAAAGTTTGGGGAGTACTGTACTCAACGCGGACTCGTACGCACCTAATTCGCGCAGCATTTTTTTGGGCTTTCTGAAATCAAACCTCAGGCGGCACCGTCAAAATCTGTAAAAATTTTGGGATGTCAAAATTTTGATTTTGACACCGACCGGACACCCTTTTTTTTTTTTTTTTTTCCTTATGAAAAGTTTTGGATCACTTGTCTCATATATTCTTGAGAGAGTTCATTACATACGATGTTTCTAGTACAACAATTGTTCGAAAAAATGGATACTAGTTTTTAACGAATAATTATTTATTATTATAATGTATTACATACAAAATGATACGGGTATCTATATCTTTTTTTTTAAAATACACAAAATATTATATTTATTAGAAATATATTAAAAGTTTTTTCTTTTAAAAAATTATACAATTTAATAAAAGATTTATTATAAAATTACAAATTTAATTAAATTTGACCATTTTTAACTAATATAAAAACAATAATGAATAATTTTTTTATTTTTAAAAAATAGTAAATTTATTATTTTATCATTGTCAATTTTCACATATATTCTATTTCATATTTTTTAAACATTTTTCTTAAAAAAGATCACTGAAATACTACTCACTAATAATATACCTCTATATTATTTTAATACTAATCTATACCTTTACAAAAAAATTAATTTATCGTATAAAAATTTTCCCTTTATTTTTTTTTTGGCTTCACGCTAGTGGTGGATTGTTAATTTAATTGTATTAGTAACTAATTTTGGGGGAAAAAAAGTCAGTAGCTAAGTTGGAGATTTAATTTTTAAGTTGATTAATATATTATTTTGTAAAAAGGTTTGGTTGTAAGAGAAATTTTTTAATAATAAAATTAAAAATTATATACACAAAATATACAAGGTAATAATATTATCATAATTTAAATTGTAATAACTACAATTATTTTTTATTAATAACAAATTTATTCATTTATAATTAATTATAATATCAAATAATCATTTCATTGATGCTACAGGGATATCAATAAAAGTAATTGTAACAATATCATTACCCAATATGTTATATTAAAATTATAATGATAATATAAACTTATAAAATGCTTTAAAGCATAAAATCCATCCTATTATAAAATAGTATTAATTAATATCATGTTTGATATCAGTTTTTATTTATGATTTATAGTTTTTAATTAAATAATAATTTTATAATTTTCTTGTAAAAATAATTATCAATATTTTTTTGTAATCAAAATAATCATTAATATATTTAATAATAATTTATATTTAGTGATTTTCAATAAAAAAAATCAAAAATCACTGCAGATGTAAAATTCCAATTTTTTTTTAATAATTGTTTAAATTTTTTTTAAGTTTTAATCATTTCCTTCCAATAATTATATGTATAAAAATCATGAGATTTAGTTCACTCCCTAAAAAATATTTGATAAATATGAAAAAATCAATAATAAAAAATCTCATCAAGAAATATTTTTTATATGATTTATTTTGATAATAATTTCTTAAAAATATGAATATTAAAATCAAAAATCGATATCAAATGTAAGTAATTAAAAAAAATACTTGAATAAAAATCGAAAATGAAACAAATTCTAAATTTTATAACAACCAATCATGAAAACAGTTTATTTGGTACTAATAAATGAATATATGAGAAGATTTAATAAAATAAGTGAATGAGTGAGATATTTTTACTTAAATAAACTGAACAGTAAGAGCAATTAATAAAATAAAGGAAAAAAAGATTGAATAAGATGGAGTGAGATAATTATATTTTATTTGATTTTTTGTTCATTTAAAAAAAAGATTTTTGCTTTAATATTTTTATAAATAATTACTGGACTGATATGTTTGATTTTAGTTGGTTTTAAAAAAGATGATAAATTCATATACATGGAATACAAAATGTTGTCCAAAATCTAGGGCAGCCCTCAAAGCCTTCGCCCCTGCTCATGATACCACATAATTGGTCATACATTCATTAGTACACCTAAACTGAGATACATAAATTATTCATCTAATTTTTATATAACAAAGTTATTTATTGTTTTATTTTTAACACCACTTAAAAACATATATTATTTATATATATATATATATATATATATATTGTGTTTTTTAACCTATGAAATAATATAATTTTTACCTTATACAAAAAATATATACACCTTATGAAAAAAATTAAAAATAAAACTATATTTGTAAAATCTATTATACTATATAATTAAAACTAAATTCATTTTTAATTTAATAGTGTTAATAATAATAATCTAATTATTAGCGAATAATTAATTTTTTGAGTCAAACTCTTTTTATTATTAAGCTTTTTATTTTTTCTTGGTTTCAAATGTGTTCTTACTACCAGTTTTTGGACCGCATGGTTGTTAATTCAAATCGAGATATTATTATTATTATTTAAAAAAAATTATATTTTAAAATAAAATGTAAGTTTTTAAATATAAATTTTTAATTATTTTAATATAATAAGGTAAAAATTGATGCTAAAAAATTGTATAAAGTGATTTCCATGAATATTTTTAAAATAAATGGTTAATTAGTTTATTAAATTAGTAAAAATTAAATATACAATAATAATGAGTTTATATACGATAGAATCAAATACGATATAACATGTGTGATTTGACTCAATATGGATAAATTTGTATAATTTTATTTAATAAATAAGTCAAACATAACAAGATAATACAAATAAACTTATTTAATTAATATATTTATTATTATTTAAAATTTTAATTGAAATTAATTTGATATATACTATTTAATTGAATTCAATAAATATTTTCATAAATATTTTTGGTTAAAAATAATGTATATTAGTTGACTATTATTTAATTAATAATAGATATGATATTATTTTGACACAAAAATGATTAGTTCATTTCAAATATAATCAACTTTTAAATAAATTGATCGAAATCTATTCATTCATAAATAGATATCCATAAAATGCATAAATTGTTATACTTAATATGATTAAAAAAATTATCTAAGTATAATAATATAAATTCAATACATAAAAAATAATAAAATAACTATTCATAAAAAATATATTTATTTAAGAGTATTTTGATAGTTATTTATGTAAAAAAATAATAAAAATTAAAAATATACAAGATAATTACTTTATCATAACTTTTCTTACTATTAATTTTTTCTTTTAAAAATAATATAAATGTAATTTAATTTGGTGTACAAAACGAACCACCCAATAATTTAATGTTTATTGTTATAGCCGCTTTTATATATAAAAGATACCTAATGAGTAAATAACTTTTTAAATATCAAATTATGGTTATTTCTGTAAAAGTATCACTAAATTTTAAAATGTTATAAAACTATTATCAAATTTAAATTGTTATTACATAAGAATTTTAATCTGTGATATTTACGTAACAACAATTAAAATTTGAGGATGCTTTTTTTAGAATTTAAAATTCAATTGTACTTTTGAAAGCCATAATTTAATGGTAAAATTATATATATTTCAGATAAATGATGATGTATTGATTTAAAGTAACGATAATATAGATAAAAAGAAAAAAAAGGGTTATTTTTAAATCTTTTATTCTATCAATTAACTCTATATTTATAATATGCTATTAATTTGAATCATTTTAATAACCAATCAATAATCTCTCATGAATCAACATAATTCTCGCACCATTTAAAGTGCCAAGCCTTAAAGAATTGCAAGGTGGCAACTTTTTGTTTGGTATGAGTTATCTTTTACAATAATTCAAGTAATGTCTCAATGATATATGGTGCACGTGTTTTTTATCACTTCAAAATATAAATCTTATGAACACAAATTGACTTATGTTCACATGTAATTTAAATAACCCAAAAAGGAAATAGAAAAAAGAATTTTTGGATGCCAAAATCGTGAATCAAAGTTTATATTATTAGTAGAAAATCATTAAATATATTTTTTAAGCTACAATTTTATTACTTTTATGAAAGTTTAGTATCTTTAAAAATATTATTATTTATTACTAATAAATAAAAATTAAGTAAATTTTTTTATTTATCAAATAATAGGAGATTATATCACAATACAACTAATATAACCACCATTTATGAATATCATAAGACATAAAATCCTTAATTAAAACCATAAATTACAAACACAACTTAATTGAGACCATAAGATGCTCTGCCCCCCTTACTAAGTTACATTTCAATATTTTACTCATGAGATTTCTTATATTTTATAGAAATAACGATAAAAAGTAATTAAAAAAATCCTAATTTTTATGTTAATTCAATTCTTTCGATATTAAAATGATGTAAGTGGTAAGACTCACTCAAAATTTGAACATTAATCCAAATATACCACCTAACCACCTCAAATCTTGCTTTATCTATTATTCGATCTAAACTGTTATCATTTTTTAAAACTTTTTATCAATACCAAAAGTACATCCAAGTTATATGTATTTAAGATTACCACTTAACTTGAAGTATCTATTAATATTTAAATTTTCAATTTTATTTTAAAGCAAAAATAAAAAAAAGGATAAGTCCCAACTTTAAAGTGTCATAAGATCTTTAATAATATTTTCACCTAGGATCTATTTAGAAGTAAAGATATATATAAAGTAGATTCTTCTCTTATTTAATATCTCATTTTTATTTTTAATTAATATATAATATAATATTATTTCATCACATTTAAATTCTAGTCATAATAGACCTAATTTTATATATTTGTTTTATCATTTTTCTTATTATAAATTATTATTATTATTATTTTGTTTTATATTATTATTTATCTCATTTACGTTCATTATATACAAATAAGATATTTTAATTAATATTATTTAATAATCATCTCATTTCATTAAAAATTAACTTAGATATAGAGTTTTAAAAATTAATAATTTTTTTAATAATTCTAATATTTATAATTATATTAATTCTTTTATTACTAATAAATAAACCGTATTATCTTACTGTTATTACGACGCCTCTCCAAAATTAAAATGTCAGATCCGTGCTGCTCGTATTTTCATTTTGATCCTAGCTCCCCCGTGGGCCACAAGGGATTTTGATAGGAGGGGAAAAAGAAAGAAAGAAGTTGTTTGTTGTTATGTAAACTTGCTATCATAATCAGACAAAAAAAAAAAAACTAAAATAAACATGGCGATCCTATATTGAAATAAACTTTCGATCGAAAGGCTCCATGGCGATCCTATATATGACTTTTATGGATTCATTAGAGGACTTTTACGAAGGTTTAGTACTTTAGTCATAGAGTTAGTCTGTTAGGTCCTAATCATGCATGTTGACCAAAGAAGATAAAGTCAAAATAATATCATATCAATAATAATCAAGAAATCTTGAATAATTTATCTTAACTACTACGTAGACAAAAGATTTGTCAAATAAAGGAAACTGTTTCAATTCTATTTTAGATTAATAACATGCCTGTATCGTACGTCACTTAGTTTCCAAATTAAGTGATGCCATGTATCTTTTTTCTTGCTTTTTTTTCTTTTTCTTTTTCTTTTTTTCTTTTTCAAACCAATATTCTTTACCAAATTATACTTACAATCTATCTTACCTATATCATTTTATAATATATATCAAATTGATATGTATATATTTGGAAATATAAATATATTATAGGATTATTTAATAACAAAATCAATTAAATTATGTTATATATATATATATATATATATTAAATTGGGATAGAAAAGCTGGTTATATGTATATAGAGTTATTTGCACACATAAATGAAAAAAATTTAATTAGATATGTATAGGTCATACACTCGAAGATAGGGACCTATTATTTATTTATTTTATTATTATTAAATTTAGGGATAATACTTGTTTGATAGTTTAAAAAAATAATACTTACTGATATATATAATATTATTTTAAAAAAATGAATACTTAAATCATGACATAATAATAATATTTTGAAATTTTCTAGTTAAAAGGTGAATATAAATTTATGTGTTCTAATTAAAATACGTAGTTATATCTTAAATCTAAATAAAACTTACTAATTCATATAAAAGTTAATTATCTAATTTCTAAATACAAAATACTTATTATCTAATAAGAAAGAATTAAACTTGTAAAATTTTAATAAACTTAAATATTATAAACACAATAGACATGTACTTATAAAAATTAAGTAAAAAATATCCCCTCAGAGTATTATATCATTGATACTATTGTAATTGTTTTGTAAGATCTGTTGAGTCATCCATTTCTAGAGATGTATATGAAAAAAAAAATTGGCATTTCTTCTTTCTATTACCTTCCCTTTTGTTCTCTTCCTTCCTCCTCTTTCTCTCCCTCCCTATCCAACTCTCACGGACCTCAAGATTTTTTGTGTGGGTTGAGAACTCACTAAAAATGTGTGAAAAAATATAAAAGAAAATGGGTTATCTAATTAATAAAATGCTATTCTCTTAAAACTTTCTAAACTATACAACTAAGGATATTTTGATAATTTTTTTACTCAACTACAATGGTGAGAACTCACTAGAGAATATAAGAAAATATAGATGGTCAAATTATTAAAATGCTCATTCTTTTAGAAACTTTCTAAGTAAGGGTATTTTGAAAATTTTCTCTCAATTACTCAAAAAATTTAAAATATGTAAGAAAACTTAAAAAAATACTTTGGAACGTTTTATATTATCCATAAATCAAATTTATAAATTCAAAATATTTATTTTACTAATTGAAGAAAAAGACTTAAAATTTTAATAAATTTAAAACAAAGCAAAAAAAAAATCTTTAAAATAAATTATTATATGGGATTTGTGCTCTTTTTAATTATTTGTATAATCTAAAACTCTAATTAGATTAATTAATTTAATATGATAAATATTTTTTCTTGAAATAAGATTTTTTTTTTTTTGAGCTTTTATGTAATATTTAAATTATTTTATAACGCCTATTATAAGTTTACTTTTTCTCTAGACAATAATTAAGTTATTTTTAATTTACTTTAGTTATTTTGTTAGAAATATAACTAAAATATCAATAGAGTTATAAAAACCAAACTTAAAAAAAATGGTTAATGATTTTTATTTTACAAATTATTAAATCATTTTAATATCTTCTCCAAGTTACCTTTTTCAATAAGCTTATAAAACACAATTTGTTAAAAAATTACATCAAGTTATGAAGATTTAAAAAATAATATATAGAAAGGATGAATACAATGATGATAGCATGTCAAGCATGTGTGCGTCACTTTTCATGATGAAAAGAAAAAAAGAAGATAATAATATTAAAATAATTTTTTACATTATCTTATTTAAATTATTAAAATTTAAAAATTCAATTTCTTTTTCTTTGAATCTTATGGATTTCGACAATTGATATATACTAATATGATAAATTATTAATATATTTGAATTATAGATCCTCATAAAAAAATATCTATAAATGTGTGCGGATTAATAGTAATAGTGTATGATTTCAAAATAATAATAGTAATAATAATAATAATAATTTGAAGTTGTAGCGATTCTTAGATATACATGTAACCACCGGTGTAAATTAATATATATATATATATATATATATATATATATATATAGATTGTTTGATATTATAATTTATCTTAATTAATTGAAGATATTATGCAAAGTTGCCTAATATATTAATTTATAGCTAAATATCATGATGTCAGTATTATTGCCAAATATTGACTTTTGTTAACATCTTATAACTAAATTAATAAATAATTAATAAATACTTTGGTGAAGATTAATTTAATTGGTATAATATGCTTTCATTTCAGTTAAAGAGTGGCTTATATTTCTCCAAATTTCTCTCTGTTTTTTTCGTTCTCCTTTTTTATTTTTGCTTTTTTTGTATTATCTTTATTTTGAGTTTTTTTATTAGATAGAGAGTCTTTTCTTTAATAACTCTCTCTAATATCTTTCTTATTTTTCTTGTTCAAAAATACTGTTATTTATAATCTTAAAATTTTATAAAACAATTTGTGTAGATTCTTGAATCTATAAAATTTTATCAAGGTATATATATTTATATATTTTGTCCGGATATAAATATTTATTGATATATGTTGTGTCATAACTCATAAGAATCATTTTTATAAAATAATTTCAAGTTTTTTACAAAAGCATCGTCAAATGGATAATATGATTTCATATTTTTGAAAATTTATCTTCAATTAATATGCCTAAACGTTAAAATGAAGAATAATATAGAAGAAAAATGAATGCTCAAAAATATTATATCATAGATTTGTTGAGTGACTTTCTGATAACTAGATTTAATTTTTAATTTTGAAAAATAAAAAAATAGTTTTTTTTTATATTTTTTAATCATTAATGAAATTTATCATTATTTTTATTAAAAAAAATATTCTTTGGTGGATTACTAGAGTAAAGTGCATATATCCAAAAATGTTCGTGTTATAGCTGTTTATTAAAAGAGTAACTGTTTTAGTTTCAAATAAGGTTAAACAAGCACTCAGGTACTTATTAAGAAAAAAATTTCTTATTTGTTATAAATTTTACCTCTATTATACACAATTTAATTAATTTTCAGTAAACAATTTCCTTTTTTTGGTTTATCATTTTGTTATCTTATGGATAATACCAATTAATTATTATTATTTTTTTACTTTAAGATACAAATTATTATTTTATGAAAAAAACAATTTGACTTTTAGTTGCAAATTAAGTTAATTGGGAGCTAATACCTAATTTTACAGCTTGCTGCTCGTACACGTACGAAGTGTCATTTAGTCGTTGCCAAATAGCGTGCTTGTAGTCTGATACCTAGTTTGAATAGGCACTTTGTTGTTTTCACTCTTAACTTCATAATTAGAATATTGGTGATCATGAGTTCATGATAGCCTTGCAATCCATTATTGACATTTGCTAAAATGTTGTTGATCTTCTTTGTGATACGCGTTTAAGATTATTTATGATTTACATCGGAAAATTATAATAACAACAAGATAAAAAAAAATTTATATTTAAAAAACTAATAATTACTTAAAACTTAGACTTTAATTAGTACCTTTTTTCCTAAATGATAAACTTTGATAACGAATTAATTATCTTTGCGTTTCTGTTATATTAATATATCGGTGATCCAGTCTAAGAAAGAAAGAGCAGACATGAGAGCTAAAATAAAAATAAGGATCATTTCCCATCTTTTTATTTTTTAAATAAATGCTTAATATAGGCATAGACAAAAATATGGATATCATGAAATTAAGAAGAATCTAACTTTATAGAGATACAGAATATATGATTAATATATATGAATGTTTGAAAAAAAAATACGAAAATTATATCAATTATAACTATTTTAATTTTTTTTAACTAATGAAACAAAAAAATAAAGATTAATTAAATTGATTGATTGATTTAATATATATATATATATATATATATATATATATATATATATATATATATATATATATATATATATATATATGACTCATAAAACATAATATACATATAATGCTTGGATATAATGATTAAAATTAATTTTTTAATTTCATGATATATACAAAAATTATATTGAAATTAAAGGAAAATATGAATAATTTTAATACAAAATTTAAAAATGAGAATTAAATAAACTAAAAATAAAAAATAATGGAAAGATAATTGATAAATATTCATGTAACTAAGTACGTGCAAATAACTAATTACCCTTAAGTAAATATCATCTTATATATAATACAAAAAAAATAAAGTCATGTATATTTAATTTAATAAAAATTAAATTTTAAAAAAATCTTATTTTGTGATATATTTATATCGATATTTTTTAGATAATTTTAAATTATTAATCAAAATTTTAAAAATAACTTTTTTAAAACGAGAATTTCTTTGTTAAATATTATGAAACATATTTTAAAAACAACATTTTACAATCTACCTCTACTTTATAGAAATTTTGATAAAAATGTGGAATAGAGGGGATTGAATTCTACAGACTTAAAAGTGAATTTAATTACATAAAACAAATAAAATTATGGTTCAAACAATTTGGAAGATACAAAATATAATGTGTTTCACATCTTATTCTAATGCAATATTCGCTGTCTGTATGTGACTCCGGGCGCAATAGTTATTCGCATTGTACCCCAAAGTTTATATTTTGGTTCCCCTGGCCTGGAAGCATAATCTAATAGTAATTAAATGCACTCAAATAAATATTGTTGTATCTTTTTATTGAGAGAAGTCTATACTTAAACGGCCTTACTTGAATTGCAGTACTATTTTATTTATTTATTTATTTAAAAGCAGGCTTTCTAACGTAGGTGTCCACTTTTCATAATAAACGACCATCTTCCATCATTATTATTTCAGTCAAAATCATTACTGCGTCTCTTAGCTGCTTTACTTTACTCCTTATTTTTATTTTAATGTATCCCCTTTTATTTATAATTTTTTTATTACATGATTTGTTCATTAATTAAACAAGTTTTTTTTTTTTTTTTGAAAAAACATCAAACATCTGTGAATCATGCAAATAATGAATTTATCGAAATAAACTTTTTTATGTTCAAATGACAAATATTTGGAAATTACTTAGTAGCTTGTTTTATCAAATAATTCAAAAAATATTTTCTGTGTTAATAACAAAAAACTAATTTTTAAAATAATTAATATGTTTTGTAATAATTTTTAAGTTATAACTTTTAAAAATTATATGAATTTAAAAACAAAAAATTAAAAACATTTAATATACATTTTCACCTTTTTTTTTATTTAAAAAACACGTTTAAGAAAAGCGAAGGCTAATTATATATTCATGTTATATTAAGTTGCTTTTTGTTTCGATAATATGTTTTATTATGTTGCTTTTTAGGTACTTTTTGACTTTATTTTTTTACATAAAAAAGAATGCATATATATATATATATTGTTTTAATGGAATTCGATTTCGCCATTTAAGAAAAATATATTTTGAAGATTTCTTTTTAATTTTAGTTAAGAAATATATATACATATGTTTTTAACGAAATTTGGTCCTATGATTTTAAAGTCATATATTTAATGTACAATATCATCTAGATTATACATAAGTAAACACCCTTTGAATATTTATTTTTATGGTATTGTGATGTTATTCATTTTAATTTCTTATAATGAATAGTTATATTATCATAATTTAAATTATTATTATTATAAAAATAATTTATTAATAATTTTATTCAATATTAATAAAATTCAATCATAATCAATATTTTATATATTCTTATTAAAATATTAATTTAATGATTTCAGTTATTCTGTTATATCATATTTTATCCATTAAAAAATTGATTAAATAGGTTTAATTCATAACAAAAATGATAAAATATCATAATTAATTATCAACGTATTAATACAACATATATATATATATATATTAATTTTACTTATATTTAATATTTTTTTAAATATATTATATAATATTTTTAAAATTTTAAATTCATTAATAAATACTTAAAATTAATAAAAAGTCATATATTTAATGGAAAATATCATCTAGATTATACATAAGTAAATACACTTTGGATATTTATTTTATGGTATCGTGATATAATTCATTTTAATTTTTTTAGTGAATAGTTATATTATCAAATTATTATTGTTATAAAAATAATTTATTAATAATTTTATTCAATATTAATAACATTTAAATATAAAAATATTTTATATATTCTTATTAAAATATTAATTTAATGATTTCAGTTATTATAGTCTATCATATTTTATCCACTAAAAAAGTTGATTAAATAGGTTTAATCGATAACAAAATCGATAAAATATCATAATTATAATTAATTATCAACATATTAATATGGTATATATATATATATTTTATTAATTTTAAATATTATTTAATATTATATTTAATATTTTTAAAAAATATATTATTTAATATTTTAAAATTTTCTAATTAATTAATAAATGCTTAAAATTATGGTAAAAAGTTATTAGAGAAAATATGATATGTATGATTTTAAATGGAAATATTTTACACTAAAAACAATTTCTTACAATAATTTTGTAAAACATAATGAAAAATATGTTTTATGCTCTTTGGAGCAGTTTTTTTTTTTAATAATGGCCAAAGAGCTTTTCATTTTTTAAAATCGTAGAAAAGTATTCTTTTAGTAATGGTTTGAAAAATTAATTTTAAGTTAAGTAACCAAATAAACAATGACTTTGGCTAAACAATGACGTTGTTTTTTTTTTTTTTTTAATATTTTAAGTTTTCTAATTCATCTATAAATACTTTGATCCAATGGCGGATGTATGATTTACATTTAAGAAGAACACCGTATATAAAATAAAAAATAGAATTAATTAATTTTAAATTATTACTTATTTTAAATAAAAACATATTGTATATACTTCATTTTAATAAAAATATATTAAATTATTAATTTTATTGAATTAAGTGTTAAAAGCTTAAAATTTAAAATACAAGAACAAATTTTTATTTTATACATTAATTTATTTATAATTTTTTAAATATTATAATTAAAAATTTATTTATTAAAAATTAAGGTGAGACGTGACTTTACATCTGCCCTTACTTTAGTCCTTAATAATTTAATTGATTTAGCCTATCAACTTCTAAAATTAAAGAAACAAAGATCACATGTACAGGTGGCAATTTAAATCCAAACTCAATTAATTGAATTGAATATTAATTAAATTAAATTTAAATCAAATTTAAAATCAAGTTGAGTTAGATACAATCTGTAAATCAAAATAAGATTCAAAAAAGAAGTTATAATAGGTTACAACTTACACTAAAAATCAAAAACTTAAAATTAGATAAATTCATTTCTTCTCGTATTATATTATAATTCTTAGAAATAATATCTTTTATTTAAAAATAAAACATAATGTCATTGTTTGAAAATTCATATGAGTTATAAATAAATAAAAACTTATTCGTTTTGTTATGTTAATATTAGTAAACTCAAACACAACAAAAATTTAATAAATGAAAGAAATAATGTCAAAACAACAAATAAATTATGATTTATATTAATAATTATAATATAATATTTATAATTTGTAAAGTAAATCTGTATTCTCCAATAAAGAGTTAATTATTATATAGTTAAAACAAAAGTATTATACTATACATGATAAATATGTATTATGTTTTTTAATTTTTAGTTAGTTAATTTATTTATTGTTTTAATTTTTATTTATTAACTTACAAGCATGTTTTAATTTAAGTCAAAGAAGCAATAAGAATATGAATCGAGATAACACATCTAATGCAATGGAAAACACAATAAATAAAGAGATAAATAACTATTAACATTCTTTCAAATTCAAAGAAGTAAGATATGATATCAAAAATATCATGAACATGGACATATTTTGAGATTTTTATTTTATTTTTACTTATAGTAATATTCTTTGAGAGAAATGCAATTATCAATTCGGATTAATTTAAATTAATTTGGATTAATTTATGTTTGATATAATTTTAGATTCGTTTATTTAATTTAAATTGAGATAGAGTTTAATCAATTTATACTAATCAAATTTAAGTAACTCCTAGAAATCACATATAATTAATTCAGTCCGATAACAATATCCCTCCACCTATCCTAATTGAAAATGAAAGGAAAAAAAGAAGAGAAAGTATTTGAATTTCGCTCTGTAGGCTGTAAAAATTAATTAATTAATTAATGTCTGAATAAATTCTATTTTTCAATGAAAAGATGAAAAAAGAAGAAGAAACAGTAGCCTTGATATGGGGAGAATCACGATATAAGGGCATCAATTGTTCGGCATCAACGTAGTGACTCACGGCGGAGCCAAGATTTAACTTATAGGCGTCTAGCTAGGCGCACATATATAGTTAAAATCTACTGCATGCCCCTATTTAATTTATAGGACCATAGAATTAAAAAGTTAAAATTCTAAATAAATTAAAATGCTACTTATTTTAATATTTATGCTTGTTAAATTATATTAATGTTAATTTAAAATATTATTTAATTTAATATTTTAAATAAATTAAAATATTAATATTAAAATAACGTGAATTTGATTTCATTAGCATCAAGCGTGTAATATTGAAAAATGTGTTTTTGAGACATCTAGAGATAAGGTGTACAAAAAAGGCATCAAAGGTATATTTATATAATAATTAAAAACTAAATAATATTAATTAATTTTTAATTATCTATTAATCTCTTTCCTTTACATGGTGATAAAAGTTCATAATGTTATTTTTTTTTCAAGGAAAAAATGTTCCTTACATTAATAAAAGAAAAAAGAAAAATATTTCTTACTTGAATTAATTTTTTTCCAATTCTCATTTATACATATAATAATGTATATTATTTAATCAAATTATATTTATGTCACTAATCCCATTCATTTCTCATATATAGTTAGTACTCTACCATTTGAGTTAATTTTTATTTACATAATTATTGGATTCATAATAATTTTTTTAAAATTATAATCGAAGCTTATGATTCGTACAACCTTGAAACTTACACCTTGTATTATTAAAAAAAACGTCTTTGATACTTAAAATAATCTTTGACAATATTAATATTATATGTATGAATAAATGAGCGTTAAATATTTATTTAAAATAAAAAAAATGTAATTATATATTAAATAATCTAATTTTTTTGATATATAATACTCAATTGTTATTGATTATCGATTAACACGATGTTATGATATAAAATATAAAAAAATTAAAAGTTACATGAATATAATTATAATAATAATAATTAAAATTATACATACTTATCATATACTTATTCTAAAATTATAAATTTAATGATGTATTTTATATTTAAATTTATATAGTAAGAAATGAAATCTGGCATAAAAAAGTGTAAAGTGTTTCAACAACACAAAATAATACATAATTTATTTTTATTTTTATAAATTTCTGTATATATATAACAATAATAATTTTATTAAAATAAAACGATCAAATATCTTATTTTTTTTATATGTTATGTCAAAAATTCTTAATTTATAATATTAATAGGATAAATATATCGAGGCAAGTGATGGTGGCCCCCCGCCACCCTCCATCCCTGCTATTGACTACCATATATACAACGTGTCTACATTCAAGATCATCCCTCATCCCTCGTCAAGAGACTAGTAACGTTTTGCTTTATTTATTTTTTAAATTACCTTAAATAATAATATATTCTAGAATATTTAATTAGAATGAGTTTTTAATAACAGAAGTAAATGAAGTAGATATAATTAAATGTATTATTTTTATTTTTAAATAAAAAACGAAATAAATAATTTATTATAATATCTCAATCGTGTTTTCTTTCATTTCATTGAAAAGAAACGTTTTTCATTTTCTTTTATTTTATTTCGATGATGTCGATATATATATAGTTATTGATTTGGATGTATATCTATGTTTTCTTAGCATACTATAATATATATTTAGTTTCATGATCAACAATTAACACGGAAAGATGACAATGGCTCTACACTTTTTCATGATTACAAATTAAACAAAGTGATTGACAACTATTTAAAGTATACTCGTGTACTCCTGGTAGCTATAGGTGGCTAATTATATAGCAATAGAGAAATATGGAAAATATGATTGACCTGAGATTCAATATATATATATATATGGTTGTAGGTGATCTTGCCCAGTTGGCTACCAGAATTCATGGAAAATATTTTGTTTACGTAGAATTTTCATAGAAAATTATAAAATAAAATTAAAATTAAAAAATTTTAAATTTATAATAATTAAAATAACATTGAACATTAAATTTTATATAATTAAATGGTGTTTAATATTAAATGTATTTATATAATTGTAGTTTAATTTAAATAATAATTAATAAGATTAAGTTTAATGTGAAATAATTCGTAAGATTTTTTTTAATAGTAAAAATATATGAGATGAATATGAAATAATATTATTTTTATGATTAAAAATTTTAAATATATTTTTTTTTCTTTTTTCAAAACTTGTAATTTTGTTAAAATAAATAAACTTGGATTTGTTATTATTAACTAAAGTATAATATTGTGAGCTCCATCTACCAAAGTTATAATATATTCTTTTTATTTATTCTTTTGAGATCAATTGGATATTTTATTTGTAAAATGTATCATTTAATTATTTTTATTATGAAAAGTGGAGTCCTATAAGAACAAATATTACTTAATTATTAATATTTTAATATTTTTATCATTTGAGCATATTTTTTTATTTATTAGAGGAATGTTTTGGTTAGTTTATGTGTTTTTCTTAAAACACAACAAACTCAACCCTTCCTTTATTTTTGTTTTTTTAATTAAATTTAAATTCATTTTTAATTTTTAAAAAATACACACTTTATCACATAATTCACTTAAACTCAAATTTAATAATAAAATATTTTAGTTTATCTTTCATAATCACTTATTTAATAATTAAAAGATTTAAATGATAATATTTTAACAATCAATATGATTCAATGATATCACTTAAAAATAAATGAATTAAGTGAAACTTAAAACTTATTAAAAAGACTATTTTTTTTACCCTTTTTACTCTAACATGAATTAAAAATATAAAACATCAATATATAAAACTAAACCTCAAAGTAAGAAATGAAGTCCTAAAATGTAAAATTCAAACCCTATCGAACTAAATCCACTTATATAAATGAATTACAGTTTCACCTTTATTGGAGATCTCATACAGTACACACATATATATGCTGTACCGACTTGCTATTTTGTTGGAATGCTCATCTCTTTAAAGGTTAGCCTTACACTTTTTTTTAATGCTGTTTATTATCCTAATGAATTTCAGATGCTTTAACAATAAATAAATCACCATCGGACAGAATCAATTATGTTTATAAACCCATAAAATTAATTTAATTAATAGTTATTACATCAGCTTAAATATATAAATGTAAGCATTAATACATTTAGAGTATCCACGTTCTTATTTGAATACTATTTTTTATTATATTTTTAATTAAAATACATCAAATTAAATTATTAGTATTTATTTTTGTCAATTTTAACAATAATTAATACATTTAAGATACTCATTTTCTTCGAGATTATGATTACATTTGATCAAAATATGTACAATAACTTAAATAATGTTATTTGATTATCTTAATTGAAAATAAAGATAAAAAAATAATACTAAAACAATAACAACGAAACTCTAAAAATACTAATCCCTAAATATATGTGTGTAAAATTTTAAGCCATAGCTTTTAAATAAATTAAAATAGACACATATCAATATACATAATTTAAATAGTAGAGCAATTAACTTAGGCCCAGCATTTAAGTAGAGTGATGTACATCGATGCTAAGATGAATAGATAGGTTATTGTCCGAATAAAAGCGAAATAATCGATATATTATAGAAGCCATCACTTTCCTTCAACCCTTTTCTTTTACAATAAATTTAGCAAGTAATGTTCTTAAAGCTCGACAATATCAAAATGGGCCAATTTGGATGGAAAGTTGAAAGATAATAAGTGCTTCCATATAAATTTTACACCATACTTGTTTCATTAACATGTTTCATTAAATAAAATTGAAAGCTTCACCAACAACTTTCTTTATTTCCATGACAAAAAGCTCTGCTAAAATCAACAACTCTATTATTTCTGATATCAATTAATAAAGCTAGTGAAATAAATGCATTATATTTTTAGTACCCTACTCAATATTAAAGAAGCATCTAAAATCCTTTTGGCTTGAAGAAATTATAAATTATTTATTCTTTGTACATTTTTTCTAATGTAATATTCTAAATGTTTTATTAGTACATATTCTTGAAATATGTTACTTTATAAGTCAACCTAGAAATTCACATCAGATATGAATTTTGTTTAAGTACGAGACGGTTTGGTATCAGATATAAGGGTAAGAGTCCAAAATGTGTTTCAGGCCCATTTCTCTGGTAGGAGAACAACTACTACTGAGTCCACTCTATTGGTTGTTCATTCATAGGTCCAAACATACTGTCAAAGTTATTATTTCACTATTTACTATCTAAAAGATAAAAATATTTTTATATATTATAATTATATCAAAATTACAATTAATATAATATATATATTTATATAAGTACGATTATATTTACCAATAATATTGATGCACATCAATTAAGATAAATAATTTTTTCCAAAAGATAAAAGGAGATTAATGCCTATTATGTTCCTTACTTATATCAATTTCTTTGTTTCGTTATATATGACACTAGTATACGAATAATACGTCAACAAAAATGGTTAAAAATGTTATAATTGATTAAAAATAATATTAGATTTGTTAGTCAAAATAGGAGGTGCCTAATTTAGAAGAAAATTCATGTAAGGTAACTTACCATATTTTTAAAAATAGAGGTGCCTAACCTTGTTTGAATAAAGAATAGGAAAATTAGGTAGCCTAATTTTGTTGAATGAAGAAATGTTTGGCATATAAAATGAGAACTTGAAGGCTATAAATATGGCTTCATTTCTTCATTGTTAATCATCCCAAAAATAGAGAAAAACTTGTATAAGAGGTTCTTGAGTGAGAGAATTTTGTGGGAAAATTCTCTTGGGCTTGTAGTTGCTCTTGTCTTTTGGGTGTGTGAGAAAATTACTGAGAGTGTGGTTGTAACAATTTTCCACATAATGAATTTTTCTCTGGTTATCTTTTGACAACGAAAGTGGTTTTTCTCTAATTTGGAGTTTCCACTATAATTCTTGTGTTGTGTATTATCTATTTCTCTGTTATTTGATATTCTGTTAAGGAAGATCTTGGGAGGGGGAATTTGTTATTATACCATTTTATCCAAATTTCCTAACAACTGGTATCAGAGCCAATTTCAAAGAAAGAAGGAGAAATGTCAGGAGTCAAGATTGACATTGAGAAATTTGATGGGAGAATCAATTTTGGCTTGTGGCAAGTACAAGTCAAAGATTTGTTGATCCAATATGGGTTACACAAGGCGTTAAAGGGGAAACCAGCCCTTGTTACTGGTATTGAGTCCAGTAAAACCAATATAAGTGATGAAGATTGGGAAGATCTTGATATAAGAGCTGCAAGTGCAATTCGGTTTTGTTTGGCCAAAAATATTCTTGCAAATGTGCATGGAATATCTATGGCCAAAGAACTCTGGGAAAAACTTGAAGAATTGTATCAGGAAAAAGACGTTTCAAATCGAGTGTATTTGAAATAGCAGTTTCATACTTTGTGTATGAATGAAGGAACTATTATGTCTGACCATCTCAGTGTTCTCAATGGTATTGTCTCTAAACTGGAAACCATTGGAGTTAAACTTGATGATGAAGATATAACTTTAAGGCTCATCTGGTCTCTTTCATCTTCTTATGATCACATGAAACCTATCTTGATTCATGGAAAGGAGAAAATAATTTTTTCAGAAGTTACTAGCAAGTTGTTTTCTGAAGAAAAAAGGCTGAGTGGTGGAAGAAATGTTTCGCCTGAAAACTCAACATTGGTAGCTGACAACCGAAAGAAAAACAATTTCATGAAAAAGAAGATAGTGTGCTGGAGGTGTGGACAATCTAGGTACCTCAAAAGAAATTGTCCAAAGGGTGGAGCTGATTCGGCAAGAAGCTCAAATACCGATGATGACGCTAATAGTATGTCTGTTTTCAAAGACTATAGTGATGCTCTTTGAAAAGAGCGTATACATCCTCATGGCATGCCGCTAGTCTCTAAATATTGCCATGAAAAAGGGTGTGTTACTGGTAGCGGGTCCACAAGTTTGCACACAGGCATTGACTTGGTATAGATGCAAGGTGTGTGGTGGAAAGGATGTCGATGGCTGATGAACTCTCGTGAAAACCAAGTGTGAGAGTTGCACCATAAATTTCAGCAAGTTTTTTTTTCGACATGAGCCGATGTGAAATTCTTAGAATTGGTGATTAATTCTAAGTGAGTGTACTATTTATGGTGGAGTATGATAATTCTCGGTGTAGAGAATTATGACTGTTGGAATAGACAGTGTTGTAGTGGTAACCATGTTTATTTTTAATCAAGGTGGAGATTGTTATGATTGATTAAAAATGATATTAGGTTTGTTAGTCAAAATAGAAGGTGCCTAATTTAGAAGAAAATTCATGGAAGATGGCTTACCATATTATCAAAGATGGAGGTGCCTAACCTTGTTTGAATAAAGAATAGGAAAATTAGGTAGCCTAATTTTGTTGAATGAATAAATGTTTGGCATATGAAATGAGAACTTGAAGGCTATAAATATGGCTTCATTTCTTCATTGTTAATCATCCCAAAAATAGAGAAAAACTTGTATGAGAAGTTCTTGAGTGAGAGAATTTTGTGGGAAAATTCTCTTGGGCTGGTAGTTGTTCTTGTTTTTTGGGGTGTGTGAGAAAATTACTGAGAGTGTGGTTGTAACAATTTTCCACATAGTGAATTTTTCTCTGGTTGTCTTTTGACAACGAAAGTAGTTTTTCTCTAATTTGAAGTTTGCACTATAATTCTTATGTTGTGTATTATCTATTTATCTGTTATTTGATATTCTGTTAAGGAAGATCTTGAGAGGGAGAATTTGTGATTATACTATTTTATTCAAATTTTCTAACAAAAAATGTGAGTATTTTGTTAATATGTTTACTAATTCTTGTTAATACTCTAAAAATGAGATAGGTGATTTGAAGTTTTGAATCCTCCTTATATAATCATCATTTTCTTATGATTATTATTACGTGTGATTTAGATATGGAAGGTGATCTGGATGATTATTCTTATGTGTGATTTAGGTATGGAAGGTGATCTGGACTCTGGCTTGCATCACAGAAGTAAAATACTATGGCCTTGGATATTTATAGGTAATTTTTATTACGCATCATGTATGGTGTTAAAATTAAATGAGAAGTTTAAATATGAGATGTTAAATTAATTGTGTAGTCACTGCTAGGTCAATGATATTATTATATAATATCATGTGAATTAAATACTAATAATTTCATTAAAGATATCAACTATGACATATTAATTTTATAACACACGATTAAAGTTTTGAGTATTAATAATATTTGATTGGTATAATTGAAAACTTAATAGAATTAGGATTATTGTTTAAGTAGTGTAATCAAAATAATAAATATTAAAATAAATTTTATAAAATTAGAAATAATTTATTTTTATTTTTAAATGAAATAAAATAATTAAAAATAATATATAATTAAGATAGAGAATTATAACGTAATATTAAGGATGTGTGATAAAACAAAGATTCCTACTGTACTTGAAATACTTTACGTTTCATTCTTTATTAATGTGAAACATGACCTAAAGACTTTCATGTCTTCTCTCCATATAATGCTTTCCCTGTTTCTTGTCACATATATATATATATATATATATTGTTCCTTAACATGGGAAAACGGTTTTAATTTTTTTGAAACGTTTATCGGTTTATCACTATTTCTATTAATGTCGTACTATTTATTATTTGAAGGATTGAAGTTGAATGAAACAAACAATCTAGACTCTCTTGAACTCATAGTGCTAGAGTTGATAAAAGAAAAACTCAACTCTGATTTGAATTTGGATCATTAACTTGTCATAAGTAAAATGAATATTAACTGCTACTTTTGGTTCAGTTCCGATCATAATTAGCCGTACCACACCAACCTGCACGACTAAACACTCAAACCCTCACTTTGTTTATAATACAATCTAAAACCTTTATGATCCTAAAACTTGATAAATGATCAATATAAATTATTAACTAGTTTTTCTTCACTTCACATTTCTCTTGCTTTCCCAACCTAGCTTCCAGTTCTCTGCATAATTATACATTTCTAGATACAGCTGTTTTCGGATTTTTAGGACCCCATTGTTTACTTTTCTGATATATCCCAATGTAAGAAAGTAGCTGCAGGGTCTTTGACTCTTTGTCAAGTTTTGCTACAAATTTCTACAATTATTATGAATTTTGCACTGACTTATTAATGATTTTCTTCTTTTCTTGAGACACTAACTTCACAATTTGATATCCTTTCATTCATAGAACATTCTTTAGCCGCTCCATGTTGATGTGTTTAGCTTTTGGCTTTGTGGATCGAGACGAAGAAGACTTGGGGGAGGAAGTAGACTTGGATTTTTTCCTCCTATGTTTCTTGGGAACATTGAGAAGATCATTAGGACGAAAATCTTTGAACATGTCACTAGATATTGCCTGTGCTTCTGTGCATTGTTTGAAGTCTGTCATGTGCATGATATCAAAAAAGGGAAAAAGTGAAGAAAGAAAATCATATCACTGAAACTCCAAGATAGAAACATTGGAATCAAGAACTGTAAGAACAAGTAGTCGAAGTAAATCATCTTAGACAAAATGAAGATGGTCAATCCTATGTATTCAGCCACCCACTTTATCAACCATGAAACATTCCATATAAGTTCTTTCTACTTGTGTGTCACTTTTATAAGGCAGATTTAAGGGTATTCATCAATCACCTTCTCCATATCTGGTGTATTATCACTCTGTCCCAAATATCAAAAATAATATTAACATGCCCGAAATTTGACTAATTATTAATTATATCCAAATCACTTAATGTAGCTAATAATATTTTATTTTTGCAAGTATCATAAAGTAAAATACGATATTAAATTTAATAAAATAATACTTTAATATTCAAAAAGTAATTATTAAGGTGTTTCATTTTTACTGAGAGAGACCTAAGATCAACACCACGTACAAGATTAATGCTATCCATAAATTTGAATACAAATAAGTCAAAAAAAATATTTCATTAAAAAGAGCAATTATTCTATTTATAAATCTTAGAAATATATCAATTAATTTATGGCATTTTTCTCACCATATGACTGTTATAATGTCCTAATCACAACACCCTTTTTAAATGGCTTTGTCATCTTCTAAGGAAAGGCTATCATACCTAAATGATCTTAGCTTCTAAGCATTTTGAGAGAGATAAGAATAGGAACCATTTAAATGAAGGAGAAACTAATGCAGATTTAACCCAAACGAAAGGGGAAACAGAAAAAAAAAGGTTCAGTATTTAGTTAATTTTTAGCAAGGACCATTGAGAGTCGCTTTTCTCAAGTTGAAGAGTTACTAGATTCCACTTGTTTGGGAAGTGAGCCTCGTTACAAAACATTCAAACTCTTCCCACCGAGCTAGGCAAAGAATCTACGTTTTCGCTACAAACTATTAAACCCGTGAAAAAAGACCCTGTTTACCCTTGTCTGACTAGAGGATACTAGCACATGATAGTGAATATAGTTTATCATTACTTAACAATCAGAAGCCAAAGCTAGCCAAATCATGCTTCTTTAAGGCATTCTTGTATGTAAAAAGGATAATATATATCCGGTACCATTAAAGAAAGTATATTTTAGTTTAATGCTTGTCAAGTGAGATAACATAAATTTAAAGAGATAATAAAAATTCATTTTTACTATACATCAAAAATCTATTAATTTTACGAAATGAACTTCTAATTTTTTTTTTATAAATATAGTGGAATTGTTTTTACTTACATAATTTATAAAGATTTATAATATATTTTCATTAAAAATAACATATTTTAACAAAATTTCATCCTAGGTGCATCCTATTAAAAATAAGCAGTAACATTGACAAATTAGTTAAATAAAACATACCATGAGAGGACCATGTGGAAAGAGCCATCGGATTAGAATCTCTTGGTTCACCATCAGATGGAGCTTTGAATTCGTTCATCTGACATAACCAACCCCATCAAATAAAACATATATTGAGAAAATTACAAGTTATGTATGGCATTTTTACAAATACATGGTAGCCAAGATAACTGAAAGAAAGCAAAAACTCGGAATAATCATTTGTCAAAGACATACCCAACTAGGGGCAGATCCAGATGGATCATCCCATCCAATATGAGCTACATGTTTAACATCAGTGGGATGCCCAATTTCCATTTCTCGCTCCTTCACAACTAGCAAAAAAGAACCATTTGCTATCTTAGCTAAGAATCATCAAAGAAGTGAAATTTTAAAAATCAACTCATATAATAATCACAAAGCAAAGATATATGGTAGCTTTACCAAAGATTTTTGAGATGTATTTGAAGCTCTTACAGATCCCTTTGATCTTGGTTGCCATTGTTGAAACTACAGCAAGCCCAATAAAACAGCTCCTGAATTATTGTTAACAGCGGAGAAGCAAATACCAAAAAGAACGAAAGAAAATGGTTCTTTTAGTACCTGCTAGAAAGTAGATTCATCATTTAGAACAACTTTCAAATTATTTTGGGTTTCTTTAAACTAATTTTGAAATCATAAAGGGGTTGGAGTTTCAAACAAGGCTCAATGCATGTGATTTCGTAACCTTTATGTTTCTTTTCATATTTACCTCCGATTGAAGATTGGCATCTATTCATGAAATAAATTAATAAGATATAACAGTTAATGGAAAAGATACGAGGGATATCTTGTTCCTACTAACAGAGTAAAATCTAAATTCTCATTCTCATAGAGATTTCAAAAACCCCAAAATTAAAAAAACAGGGGATAGAAATGCAAAGAAATTTATAATACCTTTAACGGGTAATAATAATTATATGAGGTTGAAGTAGAAATACGAAAAGAAAAAAAGCAACTTCTGGGTCTCCACTTTTGCCTATCAGCATTGGTAAGTTCCATTCTTAATCATCTTTTTATAACAAGCCTCTCTATCAAGAGTGCTTAACAAAACCAGAAGCATACGAAAGCCAAATAACCAAAGACGTATATTAAATATAGAAAAAAAAAGGACAGGAAAAGCAAAATAAAAAAATGGTGTAATTAATTGGTTGTCTTAAAATCAGTGTTCATTTATTGAAAAATATAGAAAGAGAAATGAAAGACAGAGGGGAGCTTAATAAGAACGAAAGACAAGGTGGACAACAAAAACAAAGTTATATTGTGGGAGTGCTTTGTTTGCATAGGTTAGAGACTTAGAGGTGGACTTGTTGATGTTGTTTTGTTGTCGTCTTTGTTCCTTTTGTGGGCACTTTTTTGGTGAACGAGTAAAATTCGAGCGTCTCATAGACTCGTACAAACAAAAAGAGCAAAACTGGAGCGTCTTTGTTTCTTTGTTTTCGCCTTAATTATGAAAACCCTTTCATAAAAACGAAAAGAGTTTGAACTTCAAATCACAAAGCTGAAATAATCAAGAAAACAAGGCCACTGATTATGCCTTACAAAAATACTTTTATTTAGGTAATCTCGTTTATGAATTTTTTTTTAAAATTTAAAAATGTTTTCTTTATATATTTTACAAATTATCTACTTGGTATTGGCTCGGTTGACTAATTATTACATAAGGATAAAATTTTATCTCACCATTAAATCTCTCATCATCAATTATATATCACAAATTTAATAATTCTTAATATTTTAATAAAACTTAATTAATGATAATAAATTTATCCATAATTTTCATGCTACAATAATGCTATATACAATGAAGGCATAATTGTTGGTTGCCTACAACACTCTAGATTGGAAAAAAAGGTTTTTTAAGTCAATTTCTTCTTATACATGAACACTTGAGTCAACTTGATTTTAAGTGGTGTAATGGAAATTTATTAATTTTTCAAAATAAACATTTTACTTCACTTGTTTTTAAGTTATATATTAAAAGTTACTTAACCTTTTAAAAAATATATCATTAGTCAATTAATCTTTTCAAATAAATGCTTTAGTCTATTTGGTGTTTTTAAAAAATAGGTTTATTTTTAGGCTTTGTTTGGGTTGTGGATGAGGGAAAGAAAATTAGAGGAGAAAAAAAAGGAGGGAAAGAAAACTAAATAATTTTCATGCATGCGTTTGGTTTTACTCAAGAATTTAAGAGAAAAATGAACGCATCTAATATTTTATTGTCTTTAAGAATCATATGATGTTAGAAAGAAAAACAATCTATTGTTGTTATGTTGTAAACGTTTTTTAAATAACTTATATATTGAAGATTATATTTTACCTTTATTTAATTTAATATTTTAATAAAAATAAAATATTCCTGAAATAAATTAAAAAAATTAATATTTATCTTTTTTTCTTTCCTATGTAAAATTTGACTTCCAAAGATACCCTTAATAATCTATTTAAAAGTAAAATCATTAAGCAAGAATTTTGAAAAAGTTAAGTGACTTATCTCTTATGAATTCAAATGATTGTTAAAAAAAAAAAAGAGACTCCTAATCTATTAGCATTATTCCACACAGATTGTTATATTTTAATTATAAATTTTATGATCCAGCTGTTTAAGTTGTTTTGATTCTGATTTTGACTTCTTATATATATATATATATATTAAAAGCCTCCAAAATTCATATTGTACCATCAGAAATTCTAGAAAATGCATGCTAGACTCTTTAATTCTGTTAATATAACTTCTATAGAAAAAAAAAAATGGTTTATTTGAAGACTTTTTTTTGGCTAACCTAGCATCTTTTTTATTATTTTTATTTTAAAATGATCTCATATGTATAAAAAATATATAAATATTGTATTCATCTTAGAATAAGATTGATGAGAATGAGGCATGATAGATTATTTTCCAATATTTTTTTTATATACCTTTGGAGCATTTCATTTGGATAATTGTATTTTTTTCTAAATAAATTAATGGTAAGGAGATTCAGCTCACATACAAATTGGACTTGTTCTTTTAACAACTGCAAGTAAAGGGAAGGATTAATTATACAACTTATTATATCCTCTCATAATTTACATTTGTTTGTATTTTTCTTAAAATTAAGTTTATAATAATTTTTTAAAGTGCACATATTATATGTTTTTATATGAAACAAGCAATTTGTTTTTCTACCAATGAAAGCATTTTTATTATTTTTTTTATGTTAGTTTAAATGGTGATTTAACGATAAACTTTGCTTATTTTTTACTAAAATTATAAATTTTAACTACATTAAAATATCATTTGATCAAATATTGAAAGCATTTTAGTAATATTTTTTCCTATTGATCCTAAAGATCTTTTAAATAACTTAAAATCAGAAACAAATGTACACTTAATAGCTTTTGTTATTTGGCCTTTTCTTTTTCTTCTCAAAATAAGTCGTTTTTGTTATTTTTTTTTCGCTTTAAAAGTCAAATAAGTAGTTTTTGTTATTTGGTTGCATAATTATTTGATCTGATATGGTAAGAGTCAATCATTATCACGTTTTCAAACTATTTCATTTCTGTTTATGATTTATATATTATTTTTTAATTTATGATTTATATATTATTTTTTAAAATTGTTTTTGGATATGGTTTATATTATTTAATTTAAAGCGTATCGTTTTGCAATCTAGGCTGAGATTTCAGCACCTTCTTGGAAATATATACCAAAATGCTTCGGTGTTTTTTTTTTTTTTTTGATGCAGCTGCGTGTAATATGTGGAATTGATGGAAGCACGTTTCTGCAGTTTGTTGCCTAAAATGCTGACATAATTACAATTCATGTTAAAATAAATACTTTTAATCTATTAAATATATTAAAATTGATCACTTATATCACTAATTTTCATAAATAATTGAATTATATATATATATATATAATAAATTCAAAAAGTATAAGACTAAAATGATTATTTATAAATAATAAAGGAAATAATGTGATATATTTTCAAAAATTATCATACATCTAATACTCAAGCAATAATTATGAAATTAAATAATTGCTAAAATTTTGCTTGTCTTTTACAAATCTGCTAATCGTCTGTGAATATGTATTTAAGATCTTATTAATTATTACATTTTTTTGATAAATTTATTAATTTTTACATGGTAATTAACTACATTTAATGACACTGCGTCATTAAATATTCGAAAAAGAAGAAGAAGAAGATAAGCATCATACTAGCTGGAAAAAGTTGATGAATCACATAAATGAGCAAAATTAAATAATGAAAGTCAATGCAGAATTAACCCAATTCTATTTAGATAGGAATGGAGATTTTTCAACCAAAAATAATATAAGCACAAATTTGCAGAAAATTTCAATGACTTTAATACATGCTAGCTAGCCAGCTGACTCTTGATTAATCCTAATTAAATGGTAATGAAAATTTTAATTAGTGGTCTATTTTTAATAATGTAATTTTGCTAATTTTGCTTTAATTCATATAGTCCAACCATAGATCATTTAATTTTTTTTTTTAAATTCCTCATCTTACTAAGCACTTAACAGGCTTTAAGTCTTTTAAAATTGTGGTTAGAAAAAAATTGCAAACCCACTTCTCTGATGTTGGTCCAGTCTAGCTTAGTAAACAAGTAGGTAAAAAGTTCATATTTTTAACTATTTTTATCTAAGTGTTTATTGTGTTTCAATAGTAACACACCTAAAAAAAATTACAATCTTTGTTTGTTCAAACAAAATGTTAAGATAAATTACATTAATATTAACTCATTTCATTAAGATATTAATTTGTAAACACGTAGATAAAAAAATTATATTTTATGTAATAAGAACTAATATTTTTAACTATATTTTATTCACGTGTTTGTTACCTATCAATAATACATATAACAACAAATAAAAAAAAAGTTACAATTTTTGTTCCTTCAAAAGAGATTGAGATAAGGACCTTAACATTAACCCATCTTATTGTGAGAGAGGATCCTATCTAGGTCAATTCAATTAAGACATGTTCTCTTCATAAGAGGTGAAGCATTATAATCTACACAAATGCTACATCATATATGACAGACTTTTCTATCAAATTAAGGCTATTTTATTATAAATGTTTTTATTTATTTATGTATTTGCTCCATGCATATTTTAATTTTCTTTTTTTTTTCTTTTTTATGTGCTAATTCATCTAAATCCCAATTGGTCTCATGTCGTAACTGATCCAGATATCTAAAGATGTCACAAGGTTGCATTTATTTGAAGAAAAAACAAGACTACACAATAGGTAGCAAAAAGCCATTAAATCTGAAGTTGTAAACAAATCCAACAAAAGACTTTTACCATGATATGGTAAACCTTGCTCTCTAATTCAAAGTGATCTAAACAAAATCACAATCCTTCGGTATAAGCCACACCAGTAGACTTCAGCCAAGACCCACCTTGAATGAGCTCAGATACTGTAAATTTTTTGGCTTCAGCTGGATTAGTAATAACATGATAACCAGGCCACTTTACTCGCTTGCTAACACCAGCACCTGCTCCTTTATTTGCATATTCTCCATAATACAAAGTTTTCAAAGCAAAATCTCCACTCCACACAGACCATCCAGCTGGGTCGATATGGTCACCAATGTTAGATTGCATAACAACAGTTCTTGAGTACTCCTTCCATGGCCTACCCAAATATGTTCTGATTGTGCCCTTAACGGGCTCTAAGTCAGAACTTGCAATTATGTCACATTTTTGGATTGAAGTACCTGTGTTCTGATTGGGGTCTTCTCTGCCTTGGGCTGTGACCATATTGTTTTGTTTATTCATGGGCTTTCTTGCTATTAACTTGCAGTTTTGAAGCACGACTGCTGCATTACCAAATATGAAATCCACAGTGCCTGTGATTGAAGAGTCTCTGTAGAATTGTCTGAGGGAGTGAGCATAGAGTGTGTCTTGGTAAGCATCAATACGACATCGGTTTAGCACAGATTTATCTGCCCCAACACGCAGTGCGACTGCTTGGTGCTTTTGTGGCCCAGCTGTGTTTTGGAAGCATATGTCTTGGGCCATAAATCCATCACCAACGGCAGCTGTATTTGCATATTATATTCATTCAATGATTTAATATGCAACTGCAACCTATTACTCCTGAATAATAAATATTGCCTACAAAAGAGGTCGGATTGCTTCTAGAAAAAAAGTTGCTTTTGATAAGCATATTTATTTTTAGTTTATTATTTTTCAATGACTTTTAATCCAATAGCGATTTCTTTACATTTATATTTTTAATAAATTAACTAAAAAAAATATGAAGTGATTAAATAATTTTTTAAAACAAACCTCTTTAATTAGATGAAGTGATTAAATAATTTTCACCTACAACATAGAGTTGTATGCTATTTTGACAGTAGTAATGTTTGGGTAGAAAAAGGATCAGGCGTTGTGGAATCTGACTGCAAGGAAGCTATGTTACTTAGATTTGGTGTCGAGCGTTTTGCAAATTTTAAAATTTTAAGATGTATATATGTATCTAATTTTTAGGCATGACATACTTGGACACGGAAAATTAGAATAATAAATATAGGTAACATAAATAATATAATATTTTTTTATAAAAAATAATAAAATATTATCTAAATAATAATGTTTTGCAACTACAGGTAATTTATTTAACAGAAAAATGAAGAAAATAAGTAAATAGAAAAATAATTTGTTTTAGATTTAAGAGCATTATAGGTATTGCTGTTGGTTTGTTTGAAATATTAAATGTAATGAATAAATGTGATGCAAGCAAAATAGTGGGCTCTTATATAAAAAGAAGAAGAAACAAGCAAGTGGCTAGTTTATAAAAAATGTGGGTCTATTTCTTCCAGCTTCTAGCCGTCAGCTTTTCTTCTTCTTTCTTTTTCTTTCTCCTCTTGATGCAGCCAAGTCTGATTGCATAAAGGCATCTCCGACACATATCTTGTATCGTTGTCGGTGTCATGTCGACGCTGATACGGTAGAGCAAAGTGCCGACTCGAGGTAACATAGCAAGGGAGTTGTTGAAGATTGTGTATATCAACTGATACTATTATCTTAGATAGGATTAGGAAAGTGGCGATTAAAAATAGTTTATTTATTTTTGGTTCAATTTTGTTCTAAAATTTGTATGATCACGAAGTTTGCTGCTAAATTTACTGAAGAAATGGTTTGGCCAAGGGTAGCTTCTTGTTGTATTCAAAATGATGTAACCAAAATTTGATTAGTGTTCGGCTCTTATCTTCTAATAGGTCTAAGGTATTATAGTGTTCTGTTTTCTATATGTTTGTGCTTTGATGAATTTCACACGTGTCAATACATTCTAAATTAAAAAAGAAAATGATCTTACCAACAGTAGCAGAATTGAAAGTGGATCCATCATCAACGTTCAAGCTACCAGTAATAACAGTGTTATGCATCCCATCACCAAGCAGCATCAAATTCTTTTTCTTCTTTCCAATCTCAACTTTTTCCTTATATATACCCTTTTTCACATGAATAACATAACGGGTCTTACTATTACTTGGTGCTGCTTCTACAGCTTCTTTTACAGTCTTATACTTTCCACTTCCATCCTTTGCCACCACAACATCGACTTTAATCTCTTTCACCGAACCTTTCAAAAGCCTTCGGTCGCTTCTAGAAACCCATGTTGGAAAATCTCCATTCAAAAATTCTAACACTCTGTTTTTTGATGGAGAAATTGCTACAACCAAAGCTAAGGAAGTTCTAGCTCTTGAAATTAAGTCCTTGAGATTAGGCTCCATTATTGTCTTGATTACTGAGCCTTCAAGCCCATCAAAACATGTTACATGGTTAGTAAGGACACTACTAAGCCAAGCATGAGCATCTTCATGTGAATGTACTGAACCCATTTCAAGTGATGTTATGGATTGCTTAACTCTGTCTAAAGACAAGTCCATTAGCTCTATACAGTCAATTAAAGCTGCTTCATCTTTAGGATTGTTGATTAGATGGTTGATATTTTTGGTGATTTCAAGGGCTTTTTCTATGTGGGTTGTGGTTTGTTTTAGGAAATTGTTGAGTAGTACAGCTTTGTTCCTTGGTTTGGTACTTGTGTTGGAAGCTACTTCCAAAACCAAGGTTAAGCATGATTTTTTGTCTTGGGCTTGATCACAAATGTTGGTTGGTAAGGAAGGAATAGAAGAGTTGGATTGAATAAAATGAACAGAGAATAGTGCAGTTGAGCCCACGATGGCAGCAATTGAGAGAATTAGATACACAATTTTGCCCGAAAAAGGTTTCTTTGGGGCTTCTAATAATGGCTGATGGATTGCCATTTTTGTTACTGAGTTTTGTATTGTGATCTTCTCACTAAGATTATATTCCTCTTAAATAGACTACAAAAAATATCTTATTTGCAAACAGCCGTTAACGAGGTAAATTCTATGTGTCCATATAAAATTGAAGAGATTTGACTCAAATTAAAAGAAGAAAAATAATAATTTTATTTACATTTTAATCATATATTTATTAAGTAAATAACATAAATTCCAAAAGTATCCTAGTTTCATTACTTTTATATAAATTGAGGTAATATAAATTTATTATTTAAAAAAAATGACTTCTACGATTTAATATATATGAATTTAAATTATAATAAGAAACAGAGTTTGAGTTTATTAGAAAAAAATACCCCTTTTATCTAAACTAATATTATTTGGAACCCTCCACCTAGTGTAATGATAATTTAAAATTGAACTTTTGATCATTACTCATAATCAATACGATAAGTCCAAGTTAATGTGAATCTGTAATTAGGACAACAAATTTGCCATAAACCAGGCTTTTAAAGTGTTCTAAAAAGAAATGATGTCCTCCTACCCATTTTAAAATTGAAATGATGCATTCATACCCATTTAAAATTTATTAATTTTAGTAATTCCTTTTGATGATGTTGGGATAAGATAAGGATACGTCATTTGTTTGAAATAGAATTAAATAACATAAATAAATAATAATAATAATAAAATATTCAACATAATTAGTTTAATATAAAGGAAAAAAAATGGTGAAATAGTGGTAATTATTAGGCCATATTTTATGCCTGATGTGATAATGTAAGATAGATATTCAATTATGAATCTAATTAATTGAAGGATATTGTGAATATATAATTTTATTAATTATATTTAATTAAAATTATTAAGTAATCAAACACGTAATTGTGTATAAATAATATAAAGTAAAAATAAAGACAAATATAACACACTATATTTTATGTGAAAATAATTTAGATCACAACAATAATTTAAAAAAATATTAATATATCGAATTACCTAACTATCTACTATAAAAAAACAATTCAATTACAAAATTAGATTTTAAATTACTCTTCATAGATAAAATCCCTAACGTAATCTACTTACAATTATTTTCTTTTTAACACTCTCTATAAGGTAGTTGCATGGATCTGAACCAACGTTTTGATCTTTCAAGTGACAGGAATATTTGAATTTGTTTAACTAGCACTTGAAAAGTTAATACAAATAACATAAGTGTAAAATGTGTCATAAAGCAAATTCAACAATGAAAAAACCCTAACTTAAAGATTTAAGCGGTAAATTAGATAAATTAAATTATCTAACAAATCCTAAAACAAAAATTAAAATCATAATATTATAAAAATTAATAGGCATATAAATCAAACATAACCATATAATATGTTTAAAGGATTAAATCAAGAATAAGACTAAAAAAATATTATTTTACTTATAAAATATTTGAGTAAAAAGTACAAAATAATCAAATGAATAAAATAGGTGTGAATTTTTTGAAACAAAGAACATTAGGCTATTTATGGAAGAGCATTGAAACCTAATATTAGGTCAAAAAGTAATGACCCTTTTATCCATAAAAGATTTTATAGAACAATAATAAATGCGAACAATATGATAATCCAAAAATTTGGTTAGAGTAAGTAAAAAGATCTTAATTTAGAAACTTATATGTTTGATTGATCTAAATTAAGCTCGATCTATTAAACTCATAAGTTGATTTATAAGAACTCTTTTCTATCGAAAAGAGTTTCGATGGATCCAACAATGATTAATAAAAACCTGAAATCATGTATATTGAACAAAATTGATCCACTTCGATTTATTTCTAACCCAAAAATAACTAAATTGTATTCAATCGATCTAAGTCTTTGATCAATCGACCTAAGACTCATCGATCTATTTGCATATATACCATGTTTTTCTATATAGGTAAATCTAATTCTAATGTATTAAGAAATAAATAAATTTAATTTAATTGAAATTTTTAAATACTTAAAATATGTTAAATATATATTTTAAAAATTAGGAGAATAAAGTGTATTTTTTGATGAATTATAAAATTTTAAGTGTATTTTAAAAGATAGAGAAAAGTATAATTAATATAAATCTAACCTATAATTAGTAACTTTTTTTTTTTTTTTTTTTTACGGTCAGCACCTAATGGTTACATCTGAAAATCAAAAGAAAAGAAACAAACGTAAGAAATTCTGTGCTGTGTACTCTAATTTTCAATTGAGAGTTGCTGTGTACTCTCATTCTAGAAAAGTAAGAAAATGATCTCTCATTTTAAGGAGACTTTTTATGCGCATAACCATCATGATTGTTGCTGAAAAAAAATCCAAAAGAATTATGTTACCAAACATGTGTGGAAACTAGAAATTCTAAGCAATAATATAGCAAATTCGCATTCAACAATGGATAACCACTACAATAGTGGTGTCATTGTCTTTATAGTAATAAAAATTATAATTTAAATTTTTTATGCTTTTACTTTAACTCTTAACCAAATACAAAATGAAGTATTCCATTAATAATAAAAAAAAGTTTATTTATTATACATCATTTAAAAATATATTAAAATGTTTTTATTTATTTTTTTACATATTTGTATTATTATTTATTATGTTTTTCACATTTTTTCCCATTTAAAAGTCAAAAGCTTATTTGTAATTTTTCTTCCTTTTTAATTTTTCAATTTTATATTTTTTTATTCTACTGTTTAATTAAATATATTATTATTATTACTATTATTTAATTCAATTATTATTATTATTTTCGTTATGTTTTTTGTAAATTAAACGTAGCCTAATATACAATGAATCTAAATCTAAGTTGAAAAAAACACAAAAGTAATTTAAAGAGCACACGATTTCTATAAGATAAATTCTCGGCTTCTTTGTTTTCTTTTTAATTTATTTTTATTTAAATACGTTAAATATGCACAAAACCCTTCATTTAACTTTAATTTTAAGAAAGGTTAAAATATTATGCATGTCATACCAATGGTTTCAACTTTTTATATAATTTATTACAATTTATTAATTTATATTTATAAAATAGAAAAAAAATCGATTATTCAAATCTCTAACTGTTACTAAAGAGTTAATACTGATGATCTTATCCCTTCATTTATATATATATAAGTTTTTTTAATTGGTTTCATTTATATCTTACATGTTCTAATTTTGATACATTTTAAACTTATATTGAACACATAATTTCAAATTTATTTTATAATATAAAATATAAAATAAAAGTTCATATTATAAAATAAACATTTAGGTTTGTGACCTATCGATAAAACTTATTATTCCTCATTTTTAGATTACATGTTTGAAATACAATAATTATCATTAAATTAAAAAATAACATACATTAAAAATATTATGTAATGTCTATGAGTGTTGATAATATTGGTGAATAAAATATTTAAATGTAATTATTTTCTAAATGAGTCTTTTAAGAACACTTTTCAAGCTAAATAAACTATCGAGCTCCAAACAAACACATCTCAGGTATATCTATATTCTTATGCATGTTAGATTTTATATTAGATACATAAGAACATTTTGTCTTAGGTTACTCAATCAATCAAGACATTTCTAGATCGATCAATATGAGTAGATTGATTGAGAATCAATCTACCTTGTTTTAAAAGTTATTGATTTATTTTTTAGTTGAGTTAGATCGATTGATGACTAAATCGATTCTTACTAGATCAATTAAGAATTGATCTACCTATCTTTAGATTTATTTTTAATATCTTAGATTGATCGAGGATTGGTTAGATTGATCAACCATTTTGACTTGACTGATCGAGTTCGACCTAGATCGATCAATTAACCAGAGTCTCAACTTTAACATAATTGTTTATTCAAATCAAATATTCCAATTATCATTTTGTCCATATTATTTAGTGCTCTATGAATTGTTTAATGGATAGACTTATAATTAGACTTTAATCTAGCATTAGGATTTTAATATTTTCTATTTAAACATGTCTCTTGATTTCTTCAATCATGGTAGCATCAATCTTTTTATCTTAAGTTCTATCTTTCAAATTACTTTGTAAAAATAAGATTATAATTCGTTAGGTTTTTTTCTTTAATTAGTTTGCCAAACATTAATGGTTGTGGTTGATTGGTTAATAAACTTAATTAATTTATAATATTTTGATTAAATGTTTATATGACTTCTTCTTTGTTTTGTTCTTAAATTATTAGATCAAATAATTATGTGTGTAATATCATAATTATTTGGTTTGATTATATATCTTTAAAGAAACTATTTGATTAAACTTGTTCTTAATTTACTTATTTTAGGGTTATTAGATGATATAATATTAAGTTATATGCTATTGAATTTTTTAGTTATTTATTTATTATTGAATCTACTCAAAAACACATTTCAAACTTGTGTTACTATACTAACTTTTCAGGTACTAATTGAAAAGATTTTATTACTAATGTGACTCAAGTTACGAGAACATTGGTCTAGATTTGAATACTTTTCTTATCAAGATTATAAAGAAAATCAACAACTTGTAAGTATATTATCTTGGATGATAGTTTAAGTATTCATCTTGTAATTAGAACTTATTTTCATAGCTTATAGTTAGTGGTCTAACAAATTGATGATTTTTCTTTTAAGTTATTGGTATGGCCTAGATTATTTTTACTTAAAAATATCGCGTAAATCTTTATTTATTACCATTTTATTTTATTTACGTCTGGCCATTTATGAAATTTTAATTTGGTATAATTTAATTGATTATCTATTCATCCCCTTATATTTAATTAGATTTTTAGCTAAAAACTTTCAATTGGTATCAAGACGAGTCACAAGATATACTTAGTGTGTGCCTAAGATCTTGTTATGGGTCATTTGAGACAGGGTTCGTCTACAACCCGTGTTTCGTCTACAACTCATGCTTCTTTCTTTGATGGATCAAACTATCTATATTGGAAGGCTCGTATAAGAGCCTTTTATGGTCTATAAGTGAGAATGTCATGAACTATGTTATTTATGGTTAGGAATCACCTACTATTACCAAAAATAATGTAGTCACTATTATACCTAGGAAACATTAGATCACTAAAGATAAAACTAGTAATAATTGGAATCATAAAAGTATTAATTCCATCGTTAGTTAGTGCTATGTTTGATGATGAGGTTCGTCATATCTCTAATGTTGATACTGCTAAGGATGCTTAGGATATTTTAGAGGTTACCCATAAGGACATAACACAAGTTAAACAAATTAAATTTTACATGCTTATTCATGAATTTGAAAGCCATACTATGAAAGAAGATGAAACATTATTTGAATTATATGTTAAACTATGTGATATGGCTAACACTTCTATCAATCTTGAGAAAAAAATGATGATTTTAGAATAGTTACAAAGATTCTTTACTCATTACCAGATCGCTTTCAACAATAACATCCATACAAATATCACTACTATTGCCGAAAGCAAAAAATGTAAACGCCATCAAAATAGAAGAACTCATTGGCTCACTTCAAACCCTTAAGATGAGTTTTCAAATATCTCCAAAGAATAAAGGCATCACTTTCAGAACACAGGAAGATCTTGTACCCTAAAGCATTTGACCATGTCATTCCTTACTGATTAACAATGCAGCACCCTAACACTTGCTGTTACTAGCCCTATGGATAGATATCTGAAGTTTATCTCCTCATTCTTCCTTTAACTAACTCTCTTATCATCTTTGTAAAAAGAGGTACCAAAAATAAACAAAATGAAGAGATAAGAAAATAGGAAGAGTTGACTATCCTATGTAAATAGACAATGAGAGTGCTAATAGCCAGCCAGGCATACTGTCAAGCTTAAAGATAAGTGCTCAGCCACAGAGCTTCACTGCACTATGAAGTAAAAGAATTAACTTTTCAGACCCTAATACAAAGATCAAAATCTGGCATATGGGATAAGAGTGACAATTAATCTAGGCCAACATAAACACAAAGTATTAGGAACATCAAACATTAGAATTTTAAAACATACAGTACTTGAATTTTAACTAATAATCAACCCTCTATCCATCAATATCAAGCTACATATCTTTCATCTGAAATTCAAGGGAAAATATTAAAAACATCAAGTAATCCATTATCACTAATCAACAATATCACCTTTTTAACTGAAGAGTTGAAATCACAACAATGCCGAATTCAGCTCCAGCTTGAAGGCCAGTACGCATGAACACCATAACCAGTCTTCCAATTATCCAAGTAGATGACTTTCTTAACCGCCCAAAACGAAATCATTAGCGCAAAAAACATAACCACCCGTTGAACCGTCACATTTCTAACCTTAACAAGAATTCCAGTCACAAAAGCCAACATCAACCCTACAATCGTATACAAAAACCCAACAGCAAACCCTTCAGCTCCTAGCTGCATACCCGAACCCTGATAGAAAAATACTAACTTAGACGGATCATTCCGGTCAACCATAAACATGGGCATCTTCCGAATAATGTTATGCATCGCTCCCGAGACACTAAAGAAGTATACAAACACAGCACCAGCCATCCAAACATTTCTGTTGTGAAGCAATGTCTTCCCACTCAAAATCTTCTTCACAACGAATGGTATCCAAACCAGAAACGCTACTATAACAAATGTCAATTGCTTTCTAGAAAGCAATGGAGGCCGATGAATAGGACCCACCACGAGGTGGGTTTTGGATTCGAGGAAACCAGCCATGGATTCAGCCAATCTCGAGAAATCTCCTTGGTCCATTTGACCAGACTCCTTGAGGGTTTGATGGGGAGCTATAAGTCTGATGTGGGGAAGAGCATTGACACCAAAAAGTTGAAAAGTTGATTGAGATTCTTTGAATTCAATGTCGCAGAAGAAGAGCTTGCCATGGGAAGGTGAAGATGGGTCCTTGTTGTTAGTGATGAAAGACGATGCGACAATGGAGAACTCGTCGTGAAGTTCTTTGAGGTGGAGTTCTTGCTTGTCGCGTAGTTGGGCGGCATCGAAAAAGATCGCAATCCAATACGGTCTTGGGGTATTGACGGAGGTGAGGAAATGAGAGACGGAATGATCATCGAGGTGGATCACACCCGATCCAGATCTGGATTGAAGAGACAGGAGCTCCGAGACATAGTCTGAGTCGGAATCAGAGTCGGAATCAGAAACTACGACATTGATGGCGGTGAAGAAAATTAGAGTGGTGAAGAGGAAGAGCTGGGTTAGTATTGAAAATTGCGACATTTTTGGGTTTGGGCAAAGCAAAGCAAAGCATGGACCATCGAAGGAAAGAAAGGGTTGGGTTTACGATTGAAGTAAGTGGTAAGGTAATGCACTAATCGAAAGCTGAAGAAGTTGACTGTTGACCCTTTTTCAATCGAACGGTGAAGGACTGACCTCTTTGACAAGTCACAACCTTCGATAATAGTGGAGAGTAGGAAACGATAAAAACGACATGTCGTATTTTTTCCAAGGAAACGACTCCAATATTACACTACCGCCATGGAAGGGAATAGAATATATTAAGATTAGATATTTAAATTTTAGTAGTCAATAATTAAAAAATTATTTATTTGTAAAAATTTAATCATTTTTTTAAAATAACTCGATATAAAAAATAAATGATTATTGAAATATGTAACTATGTTTAACCAAAATTGATATATATTAATATTATTATTTTGTATATATATATAATTACATAAAAAATATAATTTTAATAATAAAACACACTATTTTATATAATTCGATTAAATTTTATTTATTTTTATATTATATTTTTTATTTTATTTAAAAACATGTAATAAATAATTAAAAAATATAAATATTTTAAATAATAAATAAAGTAAATATTAAATTAACATTTAATTTTTTAAAATTAAATATATTTTTGAATAAAATTTAAACAATAAAAAATACGAATAAAATACTAACTATTCATAATCGATATTTATTAACTAAATATATTTAAAATTAATACAAAATAATTATAATTATTAGTATAATTTAATTAAAAAATCTCCTGTTAAAATTTACTTGCCAATTGCCGATCTATGATTTCAAAAAGAACATTTTTAGCAGCAGTTGTAGTTATCTGTCCATTTAGGCATTTACATTAAAAGTATAACTTTGTAACGTGAAAAGGAGAAATTATTGACGGAGTAACGGATGATATGTCATTCCCATGAATAAAATGTAAGGAGAGTAAAATATATTATTTGCAGAGTATAATCTAATGTTTCCTTATACTAGTAGTATTATAATTTTATTTTTAATATATATTTTTCTTAAATATTTTAGCTAGTATCTTAATAATATTTCTATTTAAAAAATATACTAATTTATTATTTAATTTAGAATTTTTCACATATGTGTAACAATCGTGCGATATTTAAAAAATATTTTTAAATTATCAATTAATTTATTAAATTTATACTCTATGTGGAGTGAAGTACGTAAGTAGATGAGTACTCTTGATAGATTCACTTATTTGAATGTGGAAGTATGGTCGCTTCCTATGAAAATTTTGGGCAAAATTTACTAGAGCATTCACTATACTAGGATACACGTGCATGGTCGTAAAACACGGGTTTTTCGAACTATATCTTGGAAAGGTTGTGTGTGTGATGTTGTTAGGGATAGAGTTCAAAACTACGAGTTACTCTAATATATTCTAAAGCATCAACACTATGCAAAGGTTCAAATCGATAGACACCTTTTGTTTATGCACAATCTTATACTTTTAATTGATCGGTTGCTCGATGAAACTATTTTTATTTAAAATTCAAGTGGGAGATTGTTGGAAATGAATTTAAATAAAAAATAATTTTTTATTATTTTATGATCATTATTTCATAAATTATGTAACTGTCATTTTCATAATTATGTGGTCGTTAATTTTATGACCGTTATTCTTATAAATGTGACCGTTAATTTTATGACCGTTATTCTTATAATTATGTGTTCGTTATTTTCATAATTATATGACCGTTACACATATTTTTTCCACTATAAAAATGGGCAATAACCCTCAATTTAGAATATAACTTAACAACTCAAAAACAATTCTACGGTTTTCGTAGCAAAATCAAGAAAAGAAAATTCAAAATTGTTTTTCTCATATTTCCGAGCAACATAAATATTTAAGAGATGTATTATTCCGGACTTCATCAGTGCAATGAAGATTCGAGACAGAAAAAAGATTCTGGGTTGTTTTATCCTGGGGACGACGAGGTTGTGTTTGTTTGCACAAATTTGGGTAGAGCCGCGAAACGTCTTAAAGAGAACGACCTAGTCCGCGACTCAACCCAAGCAATTCATTTTAGGTTATCGGTAATATTGTTCTTACATAGTTTTTCACATATTTGTTCCAACAATTTTAAGACGATTTCTATCTCACATGTCTACTGAAATGTTAACTCTTGATTTCAACAAACTATTTTGTTTTGAGGAACTACACTTTAAAAAAATGGAGACAAAAAAAATATTATTTTTCTTAGCCATGTAAAATGTCGCTTTTGTTCTTATTATTGAAAAAACCAACACTGCCTAATTCTCATACTGAAGCTACAATAAAAGATTTAAACACTTGGATAGAAAATAATTTTTTATGCAAATTTTTTATTCTTAATGGATTAGCTAAATGACTTGTATGATTATTATAATTTTGATAAATCTACTAAGGAAATTTGGAATGCACTTCAAAAGAAGTACGACACTGAGGAAACTGGAACTAAGAAGTATGTTGTGAGTAGATATATGAAGTACCAAATAATTGATGACAAATATGTGGAAGCTCAATCACACGAACTGCAGAAAATAGCACACGAAATAACTTCTGAAGGTATGACTTTAGATGAATAATTTCAAGTAGCTGTTATTATAGATAAATTACCTCATGCTTAGAAAGATTTTAAGAATACACTTAGACATAAAACTAAGGAATTTTCTTTAGAAAGTCTTATAACCCGTTTAAGAATAAAAGAAAAAGCCCAAAATAAGACCAAAGAGATGAAGTACTCGTTGTCTCAAACAACACTATCAATAAGAAACCCTCATCTGCAATTTTGAAACGTAAAGGTAGAAATATGAAAACTTAGAATCGCAATAATAACCAAAACTACAACCACCAAAATAGAAACAAAAACTATCCTCTCTAGAATGGACCTTAACCCCTTAAGGAATAACACATTCATATGTTATAGTTGTAACAGACCTGACCACTTGGCCAGGAACTACCGGAACATGAATCGTCATGCCACGCAGGCGAACCTTACCAAAGATCAACTTATTGCTATGATATCTAAAATCAATTTTATTGGTGGATCTAAGGGGTGTTGGGTGGACACTGGTACTTCTCGCCATGTTCGTTATAATCGAGACATGTTCAAGTCCTACTCTGAGTCTGAGGATAAGAAAGTGTTATTAGGCGACTCCCACTCCACTAAAGTTGTTGGTACTGGTGAGGTGGAATTGAAGTTTACCTTTAGAAAGATTATCATCTTGAAAGATGTCTTGCATACTCCAGAGATGAGAAAGAACTTAGTTTCAGGATATCTTCTTTACAAAACTGGGTTTACTCAAACTATAGGGGCTGATTTATATACAATTACTAAAAATAATATTTTTCGTTAGGAAAAGGTACGCCACTAATGACATGTTTAAATTGAATGTTGAGTTCTTTTAATATTTGGCATGCTAGACTTTGTCATGTTAATAAACGCATAATCAAGAACATGAGTAACTTAGAACTAATTCTTAAACTATCTTTCAATGATTTTGGAAAAATGTGACTTTTATAGTCAAGCTAAAATAACAAAAATTTCACATAAGTCAATAGTTAGAAAATCTGAACTTTTAGAATTAATACATTATGACATATGTGAACTTGATGGAAATTTAACAAGAAATGGGAAACATTATTTTATAACTTTTATAGATGACTATTAAGATTACACTTATGTATATCTAATGAAAAATAAAAATGAAGCATTTGACATTTTTAAAATATTTATGACTGAGATTAAGAATCAACTTAACAGAAAACTAAAAAGGTTTCGAAGTGATAGAGGCATTGAATATGATTCAAATATCTTCAATGATTTTTATAAAACTCATGGAATCATTTATGAAAAAAACTGTATCTTATTCTCCTGAAATGAATGGCAAAGCTGAAAGAAAAAAATAGAACTTTTATTGAGTCAGTTATTACAATTTTATTAAACTCTGGTGCTTCTTCCCATTGATGGGAGGAATTTTTATTAATTGTTTGCTATGTGCTAAATAAAGTGCCTAAATCTACAAATAAAATTTCACCTTATGAAATTTTGAAAAATAAGAAAACTAATTTAACTTATTTTAAAACTTAAGGTTGTTTAGCCTATGTTAGGATCCCTGATCCTAAAAGAAATAAACTTGCTAGTAGAGCATATGAGTGTGTATTCATAGGATACACTGTGAATAGTAAAACTTATAAATTCTATGACTTAAAAGATCATGTAGTTATAGAATCAAATGATGATGACTTCTATGAACATAGGTTTCCCTTTAAATTTAAAAATAGTGGGGGCTCGTCTTCTAGTAGTTTACCCATAACTAGAACTATTGAACAAAATGAAGAATTAAACACTGAAATTAGAAGAAGTAAACGAGCTCGAACCTTAAGGATTTTGGGTCAGATTTTATGCTTATACCTTAGAGAAAGATCCACAAACTCGTAAAGAATCATTCTCTTCTTTAGATGCAAACTTATGGGAAGAAATCATAAATGATGAAATGGACTCTTATGAGTATAATAAAACTTGGCATTTAGTTTACTTACCTCACGGTTGTAAAATCATAGGATGTAAATGGATACAAAAGAAGAAATTAAAACTCGATGGTACTATTGAAAAGTACAAAGCTCGTATTGTAGTTAAATGGTATAGGCAAAGGGAAAATGTAGATTTATTTGATACTTTTTCACTAGTCACACGAATAACTTTCATACGTGTACTTTTTCCTCTTGCTGCTATCCATGATTTAGTAGTACATCAAATGGATGTTAAAACTGCTTTCTTAAATGGTGATTTAGAAGAAGAAATTTATATGGATCAACCTGAAAGTTTTGTTATCTCAGGTCAAGAAAATAAAGTTTGTAAATTAGATAAATCTCTATATGGTCTAAAATAAGCACCTAAGCAATGGCATGAGAAATTTGATAATATAGTTAACCCACATGAATTCAAAATGAATGAAAGTGACAAATGCATTTATTATAAATTAGAAGATAACATTTGCATTATTATATGTTTATATGTGGATGACATGCTTATTTTTGGATCAAATATTCATGTTGTGAATAATGTGAAAGCTTTATTAAGTGTTAACTTTGATATGAAAGATCTCAGAGAAGCGAGTGTAATCCTTGGTATAAAGATTACTAGGTCTGAAAAGGGAATTTCTTTAGATCAATCTCATTACATTGAGAAGATCTTAAAGAAATATAATTACTTTAACTGTAAACCTGCATGTACTCCGTATGATCCTAGTGTAAAGTAGTTCAAGAACATCGAAGACGATGTTAGACAAACTGAGTATGCGAGCATCATTGGTAGCTTACGTTATGCTACTGATTGCACTAGACCAGACATAACTTATGTTGTGTGACTACTATGTAGGTTTACTAGTAGACCTAGTATAGAGCATTGGAATGCTATTGAAAGGGTTATGAGATACCTTAAGAAAACTATATACCTTGGATTACATTATAAAAAGTTTCCCGCTGTTCTAGAAGGATACAACGATGCAGATTGGAACATTTTATTAGAAGACTCCAAATCAACTAGCAGCTATATATTTAACATAGCTGGTGGAGTTTTTTCTTAGAAGTCTAAGTAATAGACAATATTGACTCAATTTACGATGAAGTTTGAAATGATAGCACTAGCTACAGTTAGTAAAGAATCAGGCTAGTTAAGAAGTCTATTAGCTGAGATCTCTTTATGGAAAAGATCGACACCATCTGTCCTGATCCACTGTGATAGTACTGCGGCTATTGCAAAGATTTAGAACCATTATTACAATGGCAAGAGACGACAGATACACAATACTGTTAGAGAATTTTCTCTCTACAGGAGCTGTAAGAATGGATCATATATGTACTGATGAAAATTTGGCTAATTTTTTTACGAAAGGATTAACAAGAGAGAAGGTTTTCAAAAACCTCGAAAGGAATGTGACTAATGCTCTTAGAATGAAGAGTCACTCATGATGGTAAGCCAACTTATAGACTGGAGATCCCAAGAAATAAGTTCAATGGGTAATAACAAGTCATGAAGTGATATGAGATGAATCATGCTATTATGAAGTCACATTCTATATTGTTAGAAGCATGAAGTCTTGAAACGACAAAAAGGATGAGTTAATTATTAAACTCTTAATGAGTTCTATACTCTATGTGGAGTGGAGTACGTAGCTACAAGAGTATTCTTGATAAACTCACTTATGTGAATGTGGAAGTATGGTCGCTTTCTATGAAAATTTTGGGCAAAATTTACTAGAGCATTCACTATATTGGGATACACGTGCATGGTCGTAAAACACGGGCTTTTCGAACTACACATTGGAAAGGTTGTGTGTGATGTTGTTAGAGATAGAGTTCAAAACTACGAGTTACTCTAGTATATTCTAAAGCATCAACACTATGCAAAGGTTCAAGTCGATAGACACCTTTTGTTTATGCACAATCTTATACTTTTAATTGATCGGTTGCTTGATGAAACTATTTTTATTTAAAATTCAAGTGGGGGATTGTTGGAAATGAATTTAAATAAAAAATAATTTTTTATTATTTTATGACCGTTATTTTATAAATTATGTAACTGTCATTTTCATAATTATGTGGTCGTTAATTTTATGACCGTTATTCTTATAAATGTGACCGTTAATTTTATGACCGTTATTCTTATAATTATGTGTTCATTATTTTCATAATTATATGACTGTTACACATATTTTTTCCACTATAAAAAGGGGCAATAGCCCTCAGTTTAGAATATAACTTAACAACTCAAAAACAATTCTACGATTTTCATAGCAAAATCAAGAAAAGAAAATTCAAAATTGTTTTTCTCATATTTCCGAGCAACATAAATATTTAAGAGATGTATTATTCCGGACTTTATCAGTGGAATGAAGATTCGAGAAAGAAAAAAGATTTTGGGTTGTTTTATTCTGCGGACGACGAGATTGTGTTTGCTTGCACAAATTTGGGTAAAGCCGCGAAACGTATTAAAGAGAACGACTAGTCCGCGACTCAACCCAAGCAATTCATTTTAGGTTATCGATAATATTGTTCTTACATAGTTTTTCACATATTTGTTACAACAATTTTATAAAAAAAATTACTAAATGACATTTTATACACTCACACACGATATTTTCGACTTAATTATTTTGAGGTAATATCAATTCAGAAGGAACAAGAAAAGTTTGGCTGTGTAATTCTATTGTATCTAATGCACAAGGAATTAAAAATACACGCTGCAATAAGCTTTCACTTAAACGCTGTTATTAGACGTTTATAAGTTGCTTGATCAGGTTTAAGGCTCAACTTCAACATCTCGTCATGAATTTTCATAGCCGCTCGAAGTTCATTATTGGAGCAAAGCCCACGAATCATAATCACAAAGCTTGCAGAGTCAAGTTTTTCATGCTTCCTCATGTTATCAAACACCCTGCCTGCCTCTTCCATTCTCCTAGCTGCAAAAAGGCCCTTGAGAAGCACATTATAAGTTGATGTGTCCAAACTGACATTCAAGTTTTCCATCTTATCATGCAATCCGATTGCCAAATCTGTGTGTTTTCTAGAGCAATAATGCTCAACCAAGGAGCAACAGCAAAATGAGTCCGGTATGATTCCTTTCTCAAGAACCATATTTAACATATCCTCTGCCTCTCTCCACCTTCTCTTTCGACATAAAGCTGATATAAATCCAGACAATTCTGACGGACAAGGATTATAGCCATTTCTTATAATGTCCACTAACAAGTCAAACACTTCCTCAGATTGCTCTTGCTTGAAAAGAACATTAGCAAATGCGTTAAAACTACTAGCAACCAATTTCATACCCTTTTTACAAATCAGATGGTATATCCAAATTGCTTTATCTATTCTCCCTTCTGCAGACATTGTCCTTAGAACAAGTCCATAAGTAGCATCTTTTAATTTAATTTTCTCATCGCAAGCTTTATTCAAGTACATCTCTGCTGCATATGTTTTTCCCAAATCACAAAGCTTTTGAATGAAAGAATCATAATCAGAAGTACTTAGAGTAACAAGTTTCTTCCGAGTCATAGTATTCGCAATCCTTGCAAGTGCTTCCGAATTTTCATACTTACATGCTCCATCAAGAATAGAGCTATGAGCAGCAAAACCTGGATGGAAATTTTTGCTATCCATTTCGTTTAAGCAATTAAAAGCAGCATCAAATTTCCCAACTTCGCTATAACCATCAATAATAAGACTATATATGGCGGGACTATAAATACCCAATTCAAGAATTCTGCAAATCCTCTCAAATTTTCCACTTCTCGCAAAAATCTGAGCAACCAATGCCCATGTAAACCTATTTGGTAAAAGCCCAGAACGAACCACAGCACAATAGAAGCATAAAGCCAACCTAATCTTATTCTCTCGTTGCAGAGCATCAAGCAGTCCATTGCAGATATGAATCGATGGGATATACCCCAGACCTCTCATTCTCCCATAAACCTCCAATCCTTGTGTACACAAACATTTCCTCGAATAGGTTTCGAGAATAAAGCTCAAGGTACTGAATTTAGAATCGTTACCTTCACATTCTTGAGTGATAGACTCTACGAGCACTAATGGAGGGTGGGTCTGGACCAGATAATCCAAAAGGGGTTTCACGGACCGGGAAAGACCCGATGTAACAGATGTTTGAATAATATGGCAGTGGGATTTGAGGTCTGGTTCAAACCCTAGATTTGTTTTTGCCCAATTGAAAAAATTCAAAGAGATTTGGGGATTGTTTTGTGTTCTACGCAAGATTCTGAGAAAGAGAGACGATGTTAATTTGGAGGAGAGATTGAGATTTCGAAGGAGCGGTACCCACTCTAGTCTCTGTAAGAGGATAGATGAGACTTCGGTAACAAGCTGGTTTTCCTGAACTTGGGTTCTCCAGTCGACGGAAGCTTTGCAATTTGATAACAATACCTTAGAAAACTGACGAGTTTTGTGTTGAAGCATCAGGTCATTCAACTTCAACGAGATGATTTAACACCGTAGACAGAAAGAGCTGTGTACTTTCCGCCGGAAAGACGACGAAGTGGCAATTTCGGTATTATCACGTATATATCGCAATTATATTAAAATTATAATTGCGGTAATAATTTTTTACGTAATACAGTCAATTTTACTATCACATTATTTATTATTTATCACAAAATTATTATGGATAGAATTTTTTTCCTCTATACCCTTCTCCTTCAACTTTTTCCACGTAAGTTCTAGTGAAATAATATTATATATTTAAAAATATCACAAAATAATTTTACATTATCTTATTTAATATAATTTTTTTAAATTTAATTATATTATTTAATCAAATTATATCATATTTTTTAATAATTATCACAATATTTATATTTTTCTTTATTTTCTCGAATAAAATCAATATAACATAATTGTATCATATTTTTTAATAATTATCCCCCATGGTTGAATTAAAATGTTCAAATAAAAAAGTTCTAATAAATAATAAACTATATAACATAATTAAAGAAATATTAAATTGACAAAATCATATGAAAATGAATTACTCATTAAAAATTTGTTTTCAATGACTAATTTATTAGTCTACTTGTTTTATAGCATGTATTTAAATTTACTCAATAATTGTCTTGAAATATTTTAATAATATAGGATTAACTACCTAAAAAGCTGAAGATTAGATACTTATATAAAAATCTATATTTTTAAAAATTATTTTTGTTCACAATGAGAATTAAATCATTAACTTTAAATTTGGACATCTCATAATAAAATAAAAAATAAACCTTAATATCAATACAGTACAATAATATGGGCAAATTTAAAAACAATTCTTAAAAATATCATTAAATGTCTTTTTTTTTAATATTGGGTCCTTGCTGATTGATGTTTTTTATGAACTTTTTTTATATACTTTCTTTCCTTTTTTATTGAAATGTGATAATTAAATTTTTAAAAATATATTTTTTATTTAAAATAAAATTTATTTTTTAAAATGACACATACTAATAAAAGAAGTGAAAGAGTGTATGAAAAGGGGGATCAAAGGAAAGTTTTTATTTTCCCAGCTACCCATTTGAAGTAATTTTTTAGTGAATATAATGAAATAAAAAAAATAAATGTATCAAATGAAAACTTTTACAAAATTTGATGACTAAACGAACAACAAAGCAAATTTTTTAGAATAAAATTCCCATTCTAAGTATGGAATGAAGTTTCAATCATTTAATATATGGGGCTTCTAAGGAAGATATGGAAAGAACTTTTAATAGTTTGAATTTTTTATTATGTCATTGGAAATTGTATTTAGTAATATTTACTAAATAAATAAGAATAATTTTTGATATAAATATTTAAGAGTTTTAATCTATACTTGTTCAAAAATTATTACTATCTATATATGTGTGTAATAAATAATAATTAAAATAAATATATTATATATAAAGTATAGACGAAATAAATATCAATATAATATTTAAAATCATCCAGTTTTTAAAATTATAGTTATATGATGTTAAAATTATTATGGTTTGTAAAAAAAAAACTAAGTAACATCATATAACTATAATTTCCCATCGTTTTATTTCCCTCCCATCCCTTGGTCGTACTATAAATATAACTAGAGTTTCCATCTCTCATGAAATACTTCACTCTAAATTTAAATTTTTGATACGTAAGAACACAAATTAAGATGTAATTTGGTAAATTAAAATAAATGGTTAAATAATTAATCCTTATTATATTTGTACGAAATCTCTATTCTTTTTTACACTAGATTACCTTGTTGTTTTTTATGTAATTATTTTTAAATCTTAATTGTTTGTTTATATGCTATGATTTAAAATTATTAATAAAAAATAAAAAATATAATTGTAATAATCCTTTATATTAAGTCATTGATGTCATCCATTTTTTTAGATTAAAAATGGTATCATATACTCTCAATGTTTAGAAAAAAAATATCAATTCGGAACAAAAACATATTATCTTAACAATTTTTTATTAAAATATTAAAATAATATAATTTTTTTAATTGATTATTTTTTTAAAATTAACTAAATAACATAATTTATAATCCAAGTAATGAATATAATATCTATAACAATTTTCTCTAATAAAAATAACATTTTAACATTTAGATTAAGAATATATAGTTTAAATTTGATAATTATAAACAAAAACAAGTAGATCGTATTTATATTTCTTGGAATATATTTAGTCACTTATCATTTGGTTTTAAAAATAAGGGAGTCCTTTTGTTTATGATTTTAGAATAAATTGATTCATTTATTTGTAAAATGTATTATTTAATCATTTATTATTATAAATAATAAGTTATAGATGAACAAATGTTACTTAAACACTAATATTTTTATCATTTCAAATTTTATTTATTTATTTATTAAAGATGTATTTTGATTATTTTATACATTTTTTTTTCAAATACAACAAGCTCAACATTCTCTATATTTCCGTTGCTCTTTCAATTAAATTTAAAATTTTATTTTTAATCATTAAAAAATACATATTAGTCTCCAAATAATTAACTTAAATTCGAATTTAATAATAAAATATTTAAGTTTATACTTAGCATTTTTAATAATTAAAAGAATTAAATGATATTTTTAAAAAATCAATAAAACTATATACCACTTAAAAATAAATAAATTAAATGATATTTTTACCTAAAAATAAATGACTCACCACCGGTCACCGATGAATCTTTACATGCATTAACGAGATTTATACCTTTCAAAGATGAAATACGAATTCCAAAGCTTAAGCTCATATTCAACTCAAGATGAATTCGAAAATAGTATAATTGATGGGTTTGAATCATTTCATTAATTCTTCAACATTTTCACACCAGTGGCTCCATTACATTCAGGTTCAAGTACACGATTGTGTATCATGGTTCATTGACACTAAAGTAAGCCTAGTCACAAACCCAACCAACCTTCCCTTTTATTTACTATCAAAATCCTCAGCTGCCCCCGAACGAACAATGGTGTAGAAAAAATATGGGAGTTCAATGGCTATTTAAGCATTTATAATAAATAGTAAAGATCAAGCCAATGTATGTAATGGTCATAAAATATCTTGTTAAAGTCCCACATCAATTGGGGATCGCGCCCACGTTGTGCATATAAATAAGGGCAATATTCCATCTCATAATCTGTGTTTTGAGATGGAATTAGGCCTAAATTTAACCTGATATCAGAGCAAAATTACTCGGTCGGTGCAGTTGTTTTGCCACTAGTGAGTTATGCATTCCGCCACTTGGGTTTCATAAGCTCAACATCTCCGTCCGTCTCAAGGGAACAAACTCTTGTCGATATGAGGGGGAGTGTTAAAGTCATACAAGGCCAAAATTTAACATATCTAGAACATAAAATATAAAGAGCACAAATAATGAGATATATAGGAAGTCAAAGGTTGTTGAATGGTTTGAGGCCTTTTGCTAGTTGTCTTCTCAGATCATCTTCATATGACATATGAAAGAGCAGAAAAACGAAACAAATTGTGAACAAAAATAAATTCTCTGACAGCTGTGGGATTTGAACCCACGCCCTTTCGGACCAGAGCCTAAATCTGGCGCCTTAGACCACTCGGCCAAACTGTCAATTGAATGTTTGTTTTGTTATCTAAAGGAATTTAAATAGTCATTTGTTAAAAATACGCGCACATATTCGACTTTTTAAATATGAAAATGCTGTTGAGATAGTCATTAATAAATTATTAATATATTTAAAAATATTTATTTCAATGTAATAAATTTTGTTTACTCTAATATCATTTAGTTATATCATAATTTTTTTATTTTTATTAATTTTTAATTATTTAAATTTTACTAAACTTTTCACAGTAAAATCCTATTATAATATCTTTTATATTTTTTTATATTCACAAAATTGTAATTTTTAAATAGATAAATATTAATATTAATATTTTTATTTGATTTTTTATGATTAAGTTATTTATATATTTTTAATTTTAATTTTAAAAAAACATGTACATAAAAATATTGATCATACAAAAATATATATTTTTTATATTATACGAAAAATAATGTACATGAGTTTAAAAATAAATTTTTATTTATAAATGAGTGTGTAATTGAAAAAAAATTAATTTTTAATCCTAAATTAAACAAAAAATATAAAATACAAAGACACAAAATAAGTGCTAGTGTCATACATTTTTTCTAATATGACCCCAAAAATGAAAGTTAATTTTAAATTCTATTAAATACATATATATTTTATGATTTATTATGTCATTTAAAATTGTGCGTTAAATTAAATCAATATAAAATTTAAAAAATTCAAACCAAAATATACTCAAATGATTTAAGGTTAAATTTTGAGCTTCTATCTAATTCGAAAATTTTGGCATGAAAATCAAATGCACCTGCATTTTTATCTACATGTATAATTATACATCTAGGAGACTATTTAATTTCTCATGATTATAAATTTTTTTTTTTGAAAAATAATATATCTAATATTGAAACAGATTTAAACAATTTTTAAGGTGAATTATTATATAATTTATCTTTTTTATTGGAAAAGGAAAAGTCAAAAGGCCTATTCCTACTTGCGGCCTGGGGTTTGGATATCGATTTAGGGCTTCGACTTTGTTCAATTAGAGAAATTTCAGAAAATTCTTGCCCAGGACGGTCATAACAATGGTGTGCGAAAAATGTCAGTGTATCTGGTCTTTCTAAACGATACTGGGTTCATCCAATTTCAACGTAGTTTGTGGTTTTTTTCAGTTATAATTATCAGAATTTTCACAACTAATTACAGTTTTACTCCTTTTGGTTGTGGGTCTGGCGTTTGATGTGCAGGTCAGAAGAAGCTGTCGAAGGTGATAGTACCAGACAAATGGAAAGAAGGGGCTAGCAACACCAACGAAAGTGGTGGTCGCATGATCAACGAAAACAAACTCCTCTCCAAGAAGAACAGGTTTTCCTTATTCTTTTTCTTATTTTAAATCATTTTTTGAACCTTTCAATTTCTGTCGCTCTCTTTGTGATTTATAAGTTTCAAGTACTGCATATGTTTGTACTTGAGTATATAAAAATTGTTTCACTTTCACAGGATTTTTTCATGGTCAGTAGTCCCCAATGTAGCTTATTGTTAAAGATTAAATCATGTTTAGAGAATACTTAATGCTATAGGGTTTTTAGGGAGAATGTTCAGATTCTTTAATAATGAGAGGGGTTGGGTGTATATAGGTATATAACATTACAAGTGTCACATTTACATTCGTGGACGCTCTGTGGGAGGGATAGCAGAGCAGGTCTGGTGACAAGAGCTGTCAAGTGGATACATGACCCATAGTGATGTATTAATTACGATCCGCTTGGATGGTTTGCTTCCTTCAAGTCATCTGGATTTAAGGACTGATTGGGATAACTTCTTCTAACTCTATTTGATCAAGCCACTCGTCACAAGTCGTGTATACTTGGTCCATATAATTTAGTTTCCCTAATTGAGTTCAAGTACCTGAAGAAAACATGACACACATAACTCGTTAAATCATACCATGGGTTAAGGTTGTTTAGGTCGTTTTCCATACCATGTGGACCAATCTCATGTTTTTGTATACTCCAGCCTGTTTATTCGAGCCAACATGTGGAAATTGGACTACATTCAGGTCGTCACCATAACTTTGCTATGATAGGGTAACTAGCTCACTTAGGTCATTACCTTATCATGTGGACAATACCAAACAACTCATATTCGAACAAAATCTTATAAGTTATTTTATTTGAATGACGAACATACGAGTTTGGTTTGGAGCTTGATTGTTTTGTGCCGATGTCTTCTTCATTTGACGTGTTAGTTGATCTAGGTTATCACAGATATCATGTTTTATTTATTAAACTATAGAGGATTCTCATGGATTTAACTCCTGCTGATGAGGATACTGCAACTATTTTATATTTGTACTACAATTGTACTGAAATTGCTGCTATTATTGAGGTTATGCATCATTTAAACAATCTATTCTATACCAAGTTTGTATCGGTCCTGCCTGTTGATCGTGTCAGTTACCCAAAAGAGGTATATCTTTATGAGTTTTGTTGTGTAATGGAAATATTGGTTTGCAGGTGGACTCCTTATGGAAATACCAAGTGCATGATTTGCAAACAGCAAGTACACCAAGATGCCAAATATTGTCACACCTGCGCTTACACAAAAGGTGAGATCTGTTCACCTTGCTCATACTGATTATGTCTTTTACTCCCCACTTTGTAATTCCTGGTTTGAGTCAAGAAAATCTGATGCACATAATGTTTGACAGGAGTTTGTGCAATGTGCGGTAAACAAGTACTTGACACTAAGTTATATAAACAAAGCAACGTATAACACAGATTTGTGTTAACATTCTCTTTTAGTCATGAAGACTACTACAACAGACATTTGATACTTCTCTTGTAGCAGGAATTTATTCTGGTTTGTAATTCAGTTCAGTTATAGATGTTGACTCCTGGATATGGCATGTAGAAACACACTTGATGTATATTTCATAACTAATTTCGACCAAATCTAATTATGTCACTGACTTCTTATCCAATGTACATGTAGCTTTAGAATCTTAATGCAAGTTATATAAATTGATCGGGCATTTTCTTTTTGCTGTTGCAAACTTCAACTTATGTTAGATTTTTCCTCTGCATGCATGTTTATTGGTGATCCCTTAATTTGTTAGAAAGTCATGATCTATAGTACGTATGGCATTAGTTAAATTTTTTTTTCTCTCCCTTTGTTGGGGCATCCACGTAGCTGTAAATATGTTTCCTTTTCCCCTTACCATCTCATAAAGTTGTAGAAAAGGGGAAAAAAATCTTATTTGAAGAGTAGCCTAACAAATAACAAATTTTCTTTTCCCTAAATCTTGAACACGAGACTCTTGGATGTGGTAAAACCTCTTTAATTTGAGGAGTTGGGGCTGTATTGGTTATAAAGTAGTGCTTAGCATTGTACGTAGTTTCATATTTTACTTGATTTTAAATAAGACAGCTTCCACGAATTGGGTTGGTATGTTAACATGCATTAGTGATTAATGGAGTAGTTACCGTTTGGATATTGGAAGATAACACTTAGCTACTGTTATTCGACAGCCAGAATTCATCATCATTCGAGCTGTGTCTCTCGTCTAATGTATTAAAGAACAGGATAGCAATAATGATTTAATAGTGATCCAACGAGCTGTGGGTTAATGTCATGAAATAAATTTGGGTATGTGTTAGAGTCTTGGATTTGGGTCTTCCTTATGGATGTGTGAGTATTATAGTTCTTAAAAAAAATAGTGTTTCATTCAGAAACACTGTGCAGTTGGTGATTCACTTTGAATAAAGATCAAAGATTTGCTTTTAGCTTTTGTTGGAGAAATCTTACGTCTCTGCACTTTTCAATTGTTTTAGCAGTTTGTTTATAGAATATCGTTAGAAAGGTGCTATTCAATTCCCTTTCTGCTTCCATTACCGATTAAACATGGACCATAAATCTAACAGTTAAGATTTAATATCAATCTTATCTCTCCATTCCCATATAAATCTCAAGAGTGAGATATGAGTATATATATACATATAGGATAAGATCAATAACTATAATAAATTATCTAATTATATATCTATTTTATTTGTTGTTAAGTGGTTAATATTTCACTCGTAAGAGCTGTTATTCTCTTTTATTTGAAGATTTTGTAGGATTCATTAAAGACTAAACATTTGATACAACCATCTTATACAGATCTGAATTCCAGTTTCTTTAAATATATTTTCTGATAGGATAAAAAAGGAAATGATAAGATGAAGTTATGGATAAGTGAAGCTTATGCGTTCCATATTCGTAGGAAGTAGTATACTATTGGTCTATTACTATAGCTTTGTTGATAAGGTTGCCAAATAACCCAATTTAAACGGAAATATGATATTACGTAAATGGATATATTTGTATATTCACGGCCTAATTTATTATATTAACTTTATAAAAATAATAAATTAAGAATAAAATATTTTAATAATTTTTTAAAAAGACTATCACATAAAAATAAAATATAATATGAAATTATTTTAAAAAAATTAATAATAATAAATTTTAAAGAAAAAATTATTTTAATATATATTTTAAATTTTTAATAAAAATTAATTTTTTTTATAAAATATTAAAATAAAATAGTGATAATTAACACATTAAAAAATAAATATTTTATGAATTATTTTTTATATTAATTGTAACTTTATCATTTATTGTGTAGTTATTTGAGGAAAAAGTAAAAAAATAATAATAAAAATCATGTTATCATTTTCATAATAATATTATTATTTTAATAATATAATATTTTTTAAAATAATATAATAATATTTTATTAATAAAAATTAGATAAAATTATCACTTTAAATTTTTTATTCTCAATTCTCTTCCCTCATTTTCTGGTTTAATTTCAATACTACTTTTCTACTATAAAATTGAAAATATTTATATTTTTCCATTATATTTAAGAAAATAAATTATAATATACTATCATATTAATTGTAGTTCTAAATTATTTTATAATAAATGATATATTATACTCTATTTTTTTTTCCAGAGAGAATAGAAGTAATTTACAAAAAATAAATCTTTGAAAAAAAAGAAAATAATGTATTTGATTTTTTTAAATATTTTTAATTTTATAACTAAAAAAACGTAAAAATGAAATAACTTTAAAATTACAATTTTATTTTATTAAATATATTTTATTATTTTATCAAATTTTATTAACAAAATAATATTGTATTGTTTAAAAAATTATTAATATATCCCTTCTTTAATAAAAACAATTTATATATTTTTTATTAAAATAAAGTGATTAAAATATCTTAATAATACAAATAAAATATTTTTTTAAATCTATTTAAAAAGTTCACAACAATTATTTTGAAAAAAAATAGACAATAAATTAAGAAAATTGATATTTCTAAAAAAATAATAAATTTAATTTTTTAAATTTAATATTCAATATTTTTAAAATAAAAACTTGGCAAATTAATTCATTATCACCTTACTATTGGTTTTAAAATTAAATTCAGTATCTTCAACTATAACATTGATTCATTTTCTTCACCCAAAAAATTATTATTATTATTATTATTTTCCATTTTAATTAAATAAAATTTAACAAATATAAAACAAATTATTAATAATTTCTTTTACCTTGGCTCATATATATTATTATATTATTTATATATAATACATATATATTATTATTGTTATTTATTCACTACATACCATTAATTATATTTAAAAAAAACTTATAAATATTATATTTTATAGAAAACAGTCTTATTTTATCATTCTTTTTTATTATATGAAAAATAGATATTTACAAATATTTTTCTTTATCAAGTTTTAATCATGTATATTATATTTTATAAAAAACTCTTTATTTTTAGTAAATTTAATATTTTCACTTTATCAAGTTAATAAATAATTGTAATAATGTATATTATATTTTATAAAAAACTCTTATAGCAAATTTAATATTTTCACTATCTCAAGTTAATAAAAAATTATAATCAAGTATATTATATTTTATAAAAAGACTACTTTATGGTTCTTTTTTAATATGAAGAAAAAGAATAATATTGTAAAATATTTAGTAAATTTAATGTTTTCCCTGTCTCAAATTAATAAATAACTGTAATCATATTACATATTCTGTTAATTTTAATTTCATTTGATTTTTATTTTAGATTAATAAACGCCCTGAACGACCAAGGATAGAAGTAAAAGAAAAACGAGAGAAATAAAATAAAATAAAATAAAATAAAAACAATAATTATAATAATATTAAAAGAATTAAAATATCCTTTGCATGACTTTTTACCAAAAAAATTAAAAATTCATATACTTTCAAAATACCACTCAAATACTTAAATAAAGTAATAAATGATTAATAATTACTAATAAAACGTCCTATTCTATTTTTAGATTTGTTGCTTGTATAATAAGCACATAATATAAAAAATAAATCATTAATCAATTTTCCGTCCATCCTAACATAATTGATCTTGATTCTGGTTGAGAATGATTTTTCAAACAACTCAAAGGTCAATGGTATAATGCTTCCTGGGTGGGTAAGCTCTAACCAATGATAATTGTTTTATTCCCCCTATTTTTAGCATACGATTACGGATTATCTAATAGCCAAATTTGCAAGTTCCAAAAACGAAACCATAATAACAAAAGAAAGAATATCACAAAGCAAAAAAAGTTCAACGAAAAGATAAGTGAAGATACTGAGAAATATAGAGACAACTGAAAAGAAACATTATTCAACAGATTCATAGTCTTAACATGAGTTTTAAAAAGCAAAACATGGTTTTGTAAAAACCAGACTTGAGGAATTCATAATCAAGGGGTGAAGTAGGTTCAGAAACCACCACGGAGACGGAGGACAAGGTGGAGGGTAGACTCCTTCTGAATGTTGTAATCCGCAAGAGTCCTTCCATCCTCCAACTGCTTACCAGCAAAGATCAACCTCTGCTGGTCTGGTGGGATACCCTCCTTATCCTGAATTTTGGCCTTCACATTGTCAATTGTGTCCGAGCTCTCCACCTCCAAGGTGATTGTCTTTCCAGTCAAGGTCTTCACAAATATCTGCATACCACCCCTTAGACGCAACACAAGGTGGAGGGTGGACTCCTTCTGGATGTTGTAATCAGCCAAGGTCCTACCATCCTCAAGCTGCTTCCCAGCAAAAATCAACCTCTGCTGGTCAGGTGGAATACCTTCCTTGTCCTGAATCTTGGCCTTAACATTATCAATAGTATCAGAACTTTCCACCTCCAGAGTAATGGTCTTTCCAGTCAAGGTCTTAACGAAAATCTGCATACCACCACGGAGACGAAGCACCAAGTGAAGGGTTGATTCCTTCTGAATATTGTAATCAGCAAGGGTACGACCGTCTTCAAGCTGCTTCCCAGCGAAGATCAGCCTCTGCTGGTCTGGTGGGATGCCCTCCTTGTCCTGGATCTTGGCCTTGACATTGTCAATGGTGTCGGAACTCTCAACTTCAAGAGTAATGGTTTTTCCGGTGAGGGTTTTAACGAAGATTTGCATACCACCACGAAGTCGGAGGACAAGGTGAAGAGTGGATTCCTTTTGGATGTTGTAGTCGGCTAAAGTTCGACCGTCCTCGAGTTGCTTACCAGCGAAGATAAGCCTTTGTTGGTCCGGAGGAATTCCCTCCTTATCCTGGATCTTGGCCTTAACATTATCGATGGTGTCAGAACTCTCAACCTCGAGAGTTATGGTCTTTCCAGTGAGGGTTTTCACGAAGATTTGCATCTGTTACAAACAAATATAAAATTAGATTCAACTATCAACTGAAATTCCAAAAAAAAAACAAATGCAACTGCGATCTCTTAAATATAATTATTTTATTTTATTTTTCATTACTTTTATAGTTATTAAAAATGTATAAAATTTACATCTTGAAAAAAAAAAACAAAATGAAAACATTAATTAATTATTTTAATAATCACCTTTCTTTTTTGTAAAAGACTAATTAAATAAAATATATATATATTTAAGAAATTTCTTAAACAAAATCTAAAGCGATTTTTAAAAAGTAAAGATGCGTATAAATTTTTTAAATTAATTATTTTAATTTACTTAATCATATAAAGTTGACCATTATTTTACTTTTAATTTTTAATTAAAAAATATTTATTTATTATCAAAAATATATATTATTCACGTAATACTTATTTTTCTAAAAAATCAACTATGTTTTAGTTATTTATTTAATAATAAATTTACTTATAATTTTTATGTTTAATTATAATTAATTAAAATAATTTATTTTGGTATAATGTTAAAAAATATTTATTTATTTATGTTATAAAAAACTAAAACGTTATGCATAAATATCAATAACCTATTTTTTAACAAAAATCAACTGTGCTTCATTTATTTTTTTAATAATAAATTAGGGTATATTTTAAAGATAAATAATCTTTTTAACAGTAAGGTACACTACTAGCTATTTTCCAAAAAGAAAATTAATAATGATAATAATAACAGAATTTGAGTCTTAGAACGAACAGCAGAGAAGTTCATTAATCAACAGGAACTAGTTCCTTATTTTTATTCTGGAAAAACTTGGACAGAACTATAAGAATTCCAAACACAATCTTCTTAAAAAGACATTCAAGAACAAACAAATAAAAAGTGAAAAAACAAAGTTTCACGCCATAATTTTTTTTAATTGAAAAATGTTTTAATTTACAAAATATTGAATAAAAAATCTAGATAATAAGCTGTAATTCAACCAGAACTTATAGAGTTCAAATTTTAAAAATAACTTTATTTAAAATTATATTTTATTCATTCATAAAATATAAAAATAATTTAATTAATAAAATAAAAATATATCAAATTATTATACATTAAAAAATTAATTTTATTATAAAATTAAAACACTCCATTCTTAATCTCATTAAAAAGATGTTTTTTTTATATATAATGATAAATTAATTTTATTATAAAATTAAAACACTCGATTCTTAATCTCATTAAAAAGATGTTTTTTTTATATAATGATAGATTACATGATAAATGAGTTTCCTTTAATAAATTAAATATATTAATCATATTTCTTAAATTTAATAAATTTTAATTATATTACTGTTAAATTTTCAATACTTCAATTATTTATTATTAATTTTATTTTTAGTATTTTTAAAAAAATTAAATTTAATTAAAATGAATTTTAATAAGAGATATTTAAAGATATAAATATCTCAAAAATTAAATAAATTAAAATGACAAAAACTTATTAAAATGTATCAGTTCAAAATTAAATTATTAATACATATTCAATCTGTAACTAACAGTATATGTAATTTTTTTTAATGATTTATCTTTCAATTTTATCAAAAATAAAGAAATATTTATACGTCAAATAAAAATTAATAAATTATTTTAAATCAGGACTAATATCTGTTAGCCCGTCGAATAGCTACTGTTCAGAAATGAATCTAATGTTCTCATCCATAAACATGTTGGAAAAAAAAAAATCTGCCAGATATCTGATATTTGATAAGAGTATATACAAACTGACCGCCCAATAAAAATAAACGCTTCTAACAAGACTCGATTAGGGATCTAAATATCATCAAAAATAATAATCATGCAGATCCGTCGAAAGACAAAGCGTGTTGGCAAAATAAAATTAAAGCATAAATCGGAAAATCAAACAAATATATAAAAGCATTATAAACACTAAATAAATCGAAATGGCAACCTCCGAAACCTAATTTCATATAAAAAGAATCAAGAAAACCAAAAATGAATAAAAAAATTAAGAGTGCTTGCTCTCTGTATCATCCAGCGTAACATGAGGAGGAAAAAAAAAACAGAAGATTGTGAGAAAGATTTGATACCTTGAGAGATTTTGAAGAGAATTACTCTATATTCACAACCTAATCGATCTTAAATTGGTATGAAATAAAAGGGGATTAGGGGTCCAATTTATAACAAAAAGATTGCCGACCTGCTCACGGCAAAGAAAAGGCGGTGACTAAAAGGCCGAATAATCAGGAGACACGTGTAAGGCATTCTCACACAACGATTACACGACAAGGTTTGGTATAACCTCTGGTTGTCGTTTTCCTTATATTATTAGTAATCTTTGTTTATCGAGGCCGATGATCAATTCTGCTCAATTTTCAAACTTGTCGGCTTGAGGTATATGCGTTACCTTATTTGACTTTTTCAACAGACCGTAGCCCATCAAGACTTCAAAATAAGATTCAAACACCTGAAACTTAGATTGGGCTTTATTGTCAGAGCCCACAGGTGAGTTTTATTTGCAAAGCTCACACAAAATCTGAAAGCATGAGGGTTTGATGCTATGCCATCAAATTTTGTGCAAGAATTATACATAAAGTTATCATGAATTACCTCAATCATGATAGTCATGTTAAAAAAAAGTCCTCACCTACTTCTATATCTCATATTGGCTTTATTTCGAACCGTTGGATCGATGAAACAACATAAAAATTGAGAAAAAGTGAAAATGGAGCACCTGCATGCATAAATATTGATACCTGAATAATTAGCACATGAGTGACTTTTGCAAGTACAAGGTATAAATAAAAGCAAAATTGATGAGATATATCAACTCAGAGAGAAATTATTATTTTAAATATAATTATAAAAAATATAATAATATATCATGTTAATCAAAATAATTTGAGTTAGTTTTAACCCCTCTATTCTTGTTTGGATAGTGATTTAAATCTTATTTATTTATTTAAACTAAGGTTATTCCTTACAATTCAAATCGATTAAATTATACGAATTTTAACTTATTAAAATATACGAGGTGAATATAAGATATATTATTTTTAATTTTTTGAAAAATTAAAACTTTATATATTTATTTGTTGTTTTTAAAGTAAGAAAAAATACATAAAATAGTAATATTAAAATTTATAATAATAAAAATATTATCTTAATAATATTGAATGTGATTTAATCGAACGATTTTTAATAATAAATAAATTTAAAATTTAATTCGAATAATATTTAATGTAAAATAATAAATTAATTTTTTTTAATAATGAAATATATCAACCTAACATAAATAAGATTAGTTTTATAGTTTTAATTTTAAAGAGTTTATTTTATTTATTAATTTTTTCCCCTAAAATATAAGAAGAAAGGTAGAGAACCAAGAGGAAGAAGACAGATCACTGATGTCTGGACCGTGTATATTTTGCTTAAAGTTAGAAATTCAGATATATTGCTCTTATGTTATCCGTTTTGTCATCTCACTGCCAAATTCTAAAACCAAAATATTTGAAAAACTAAAAAAAGAAAAAATGCTTTCTTCTTCTTTGAGCTTCAGCCTTCCAAACTTACGTTCCACATTCTCGTATTTTATTGCTGAGTATAATCGCAAACCTCTTGTCTCCTGTTATATCTCTCCCCAAAGCAAAGTCGAAACTTCCCCCGAACCAGATTCCGGACCACAGCCTCGGAAGCACAAAGGAAGTCCTCAGCTAAACCGATGGTCAAGGGCTCGAACCATTCGATCCGGTCGAAAGCTGGACCGTCCAGATTATCTTGCCCATGTTGCCCAACTCAACCGTCCAACTCAACCCATAGAAATCATCGCACCAAAGACCAGCACCGTAATGGAGAGCGATGGTGATGACGACGTCGATCGGACGGTGGGGAAGTCAATATACATGGTCTCCGACGGAACTGGATGGACGGTAGAACACTCCGTTACCGCAGCATTAGGGCAGTTCGAACACTGCTTGGTTGATCGTGGTTGTCCCGTTAATACTCACCTATTTTCCGGGGTAAGTTCATTCAATTTTCTTGTCTGGTTTTCAAAATTTTAAATTCTATATGTACAAAACTTAGAAAAAGTAAGAATCTTTCAGATTGATGATGCAGAGAGGTTAATGGAGATAATGAAGCAAGCAGCTAAAGAAGATGCAATGGTAGTTTATACATTAGCCGATTCTTCAATGGCGGAATCAGCTAAAAAAGCTTGTAAGCTATGGGGGATACCATCAACTGACATATTGGGTCCAATTACAGAGGCAATTGCTTCACATTTGGATGTTTCACCATCTGGGCTTCCTCGTGGAGCTCCAGGAAGGAATTTTCCGCTCTCGGATGAATATTTTAGGAGAATTGAAGCCATTGAGTTCACAATTAAGCAAGACGATGGGGCATTGCCGCAGAATTTGCATAAAGCTGATATTGTGCTTGCTGGGGTATCTCGAACTGGGAAGACTCCATTGTCTATTTATTTAGCACAGAAAGGATATAAAGTTGCAAATGTGCCAATTGTAATGGGGATTGAATTGCCAAAGACTCTTTTTGAGATTGATCCTGAAAAGGTCATTGGATTGACTATAAATCCTCTAGTGTTGCAAACAATTAGAAGGACAAGAGCTAAGAGTCTGGGATTTGGTGAAGGAGTGAGGAATAATTACTCTGAGATGGATTATGTTAGAGAAGAGCTTGAATTTACAGGCAGGATTTTTGCACAGAACCCTGGTTGGTCAGTTATTGGTAAGAATTTGGACAGTTTACTTGAGAGCTACTTTGTCTCAGTTTCATGTGATTATATGATATTGTTTGTATTTTTTCCTTCCATTATATCATTTTGATATTGTAAAAGCTCTTGAAAATGTGAAGGCAATGTTAGGACAAACGATTTGAGGAAATAAAGATGTTTGCTTTGATGGCTTGCAGAAGTGACTGGGAAAGCAATTGAAGAAACTGCAGCTATTGTATTAAAGTTTTATCATGACCGTAAGAACAAGTGTTCGATGCCAAGAATATCTAAACGTTACTGAAGATGGCAACTTGTTGGTTTCAAGTATGCTAGACATTAACTATGGATGTCAGATTGAAACACATGTTGTGACACCCTAAAGAATAGGTGATCATTATTAGCCTAGCAGTTACCATTGTTAATGGTAGTCATATACACAGATTATACTGTTGAATATACTATTGTATGCACTTAGCCACATTATTGCCATTTATGCTACGCCTGTGTCGTCCTTTTTGCATACGAAGAGTTCAATATGTTGCACTTAAGGGTCTGTTGCTTCTGCTAAGATCCATTCCAATTAAAAGTCATTTTAGAAAGAAGAAGAAAAAAACTCTTTCAAGAAGAAGCGGTACTTATGTCATGAAGGACAAAATATGCTTTTTAGCCCCAAAAGTACATTTGAAAAAAAATTGTTTGGCTTAAAAGCGTTGATTTGTTGAATCAGAAGCTTTTTTATAGGGTTCCAGAAGCAAAAACAAACATATACTCCTATGAAGTTATGAATATGTAGATGTATTTTTGGAAGTTAAGGATATAGATTTTTCTTAAAAAAGAAATTGAGTGATCTATTGATACATGTTGAGTGGGAATTTCTTTATTGCCTCTGCTTATACATTCCTTTGTCATCGTTCATTGTATCGTTTTATTTTTTCTTTCTTTTTCTTTAATAACTGAAGCTGAATACTGTTAAAACTTTGTAGTCTTTTGCTTTTTATTTCGTTGTCTGTTGTATCTTCTCCATGTAGAACTAGAAAGCCTCCTTAAATCATAAGTGTAATTCCTATAATGCAATGCAATCTTGTGGTATTTCGTTGGGATGGAATAGAATCATGTAAACTGTTAAACAATGTCTTAGTACAAGGCTTATTCTTTTTTGCTTTTTCTTTCTTTCTTTCTTTCTTTGATCTTAGATGAGCCTAACATGACGAAGAAGAGGGGATATTTAAAGGCCATCAGTACAAAGATGTATGGAGAAAGGTTCAAACTGTAGATCTAAAAGTTAATCCATATACCACCTAACTACCTCAACTAGATTGCGCCTTTGCATCCCAAGACTTCACTGCGTCTATGATCATATCCCAGTCTTGGGCTTCACTCGCTCTAACACTCCTTTGGCTGGTTAGAACAACTCTACAAAGCTTATTGTTGGATTTGTAATATAAATACTGTTTAGATTTGTAATATTATAAAAATTATTTATCTTCTTACGAAGAATTCTCATATTCTGAGTGTTCATATTCCAATTTAGTTATTTCTTCTTCAGTTTTTTTCAATAGATAAATATCATATATATCTTATTCTATACTATTCTAATTTAATCTTAAAATCTTTTTTTAATATTTTTGTTTTATATGGAAATTTCTTTTTAAGTTATTTCTTATGTTGAAGGGAGATTCATTGATATAATGTCATTCTTCATTGATTATCCAACACTTGCATTTCTTTTTTTTTAAGGGGCAATAATTATTGTTTTCAAGAAGTTTATACATTCTTATTCTAAAATATCTTTTATATATGATTCCTTATTAAATATTTTTTTATATTTTTTAAAATCTTATTTCTTGAATTTATATCTTTTAAATGTCTTTTACTTTTATATTTTTGTTTGTAAGATTTTGTATTACATTCATATTTTTTTGATATTTTAAAATCTCTTGTGTGATAGTAAATTTTATTATTTTTTCTTATTTATTTATATTCTTTTATGTATTTCATTAAACAATGATCGTAGTTTTTTCTTTATCTTTAGATTTTTCTTTTTATATTCATAGATATCAAAACATTTAATCTTCTAGGTGGTTCTTTTAATCATTCGAAGAGATCAAGATTATGACTTATAATTTGATTGTTTTTGGATATGTTATTTATATTTATTTTTAATTCTGTAAAATCCTCGTATATATTTTGTTGTAATTTTTTTATCTCGTTTATAAGTTCTTTTGGCTATATTTTGTTAAGACTTAATGTTTAATTCTGAGTTATATATATTTATTCTACTAAAATTGTCAAAGCTTTCATTATTATTATTTATTTATTTGATATTTTTATTATGCTTTCATTAAATTCTAATTCTATATCTTATAATTTGTCTTTTTTAACATTTTGTTACTATTTTCTTCTAGTATTATATTATGTACTAGGGGTGTCTATAAACCGGACCAGATCGGACCAAACCGTAAAACCGAATCGAACAATTTTATAAATCAAACGGTCCGGTCCGGTTTGTATTAATTTTAAATCGTTAAAATCGGATCGGACCGATTTAATAATATATTAAAATTTTCACATTATTATTCATTAAATGTATAAAAAAAATTGAACTAAACCGGACCGAATCGTTTTATAATCAAACGGTCCGGTCCGGTCCGGTTTTTATTACTTAAAACTGTTTCAAACGGTCCGATTCGAGTAATATAAACAGTCTGATTTGGTTTAAGTTTTTTAAACAAAACCGGGCCAAACCGGACCGTTGGACACCCCTATTATGTACTAATATTTTCATTTCAAGAACTTCTTTTTTTAGTTTTGTAACTTCTTTCTTCTTAGTATTACATTATTTACTAATGCTTTCATTATATGAACTTCATTTTTGAGTTATGTAATTTCTTTTTCTTTGTTAGAAATTTCTCTTTCATAATATATAAAAGTAAATATTGGTATATTATTCTTGATATCATAGATTTTTTTAATATTTAAGTGGTTAGTATTTGTTCAAGTTACTTAAAAAATTTATCTATTTTTATAAATTTATTTTGTCTATATATTGAATTGTTATAACTATTTGTTAATGAATACCGTATTATGTAGTATATTAAAAATTGATGATTTAATTCTTTCGTTAAATCTCGTCTTTTAAATTTTGGTTTAAATTCCTTTTTATTTATTATGTTATTATCTAACAATGTTAGTTTTATTGGTGTATCATTTAATTCTCTAAAATGAGTTTTTATGAATATTTGTATTCCTCTTAAATAAATATATTTAATTTTTTCTTTATTCTTTTGAAGAATTTTTAATAGGTTATTCATTATTATTTTTTTTGTCAATTAATGTGATATTATAAATTTCTTTTATACCTGTGATATTGTTCCTCATTTATTTATTATTTATTTTATAATAAATTATATCTTTTGTTAGAAATATTTCTTTTAGATTTGAAAATGGTGAATTTTTAAATCATCATCTTTTTTAAGATTTAATCTTATTTTTTGAATTTAATCAAAAAAAAAATTACTAATTAATATTTCTTTTTTACAAATTATATCTTTAAAATGATGTATTTTATTTCTACTTATAATATTTTTTTGATTTCTTATTATTTATATCATTTTTTATATATAATTATTATTTACATTCTTAATTTTAACTTTGGTTTGTAAGATATTTATGATATTATTAAATTTTAGTTTTTGTTAAATTTTAAAAATATTTATGATATAATTAAAACTTTGAAAATATTTGTTACATTACTTCAAAATTTAGAAGTATATATTATCCCCTATTACAATTATAATTTATGGGTAAAAAGTAATGGGTTTTTACTAGACGGTACGGGCCTAATTCCATTCCGTCGATCATTTTATTCCATCTACAAATTGTCCTAGTTTCTTATATCAATCTGACTTGGATTCCAAACTTTATAATTTTCTGATTATTATTATTGTATTCATATATATGTGGGGGTGAAAAAAAAAACTTGAACAGAGTGCTACCATTACATTGGCTTCAAATCTTAAAGTAATGGAAATATAAGAATTGATTCTTCTTGTTATTATTGAATTACTAATGCTATACTGAAATACAATAGTCACCTGATCTCGAATATATTTAAACAAAACAATCTCTACTCCCCATTTCAAGCAAGGTCTGATTAATTGATTTAATTATATAGATTCGCGTTTCATTTGACTTTCTTGATTATGGAGTTCAGTGCTAGATGTTGATGCTTAAACTGATACCTATGTCTGGAAACCACAAAAGAATTATAATGTCGCAGCTTTATCTATTATCTATTATCACAAAACAACTTAGATTCAGTTCTATTTGTTGAACTTTCACGTAAATTATTATATTTTTCATTTTTTATCTCTTTAATTTTAATTTAAAATTTATTGATAAACTGATAAATAATAAATAATTAACCATAATTTTTTTGAGTTAATTATGAGTTAGATGAAGTTATTCCAAATTTGTTATCTTTAACAAAAATACATATACAAATTAGTTATTTTTATAAAAATATCATAAAAATTCTTCTTTTTTAAATGTAATGAACTTATATTTTTACACTTGTTTTCAAATGCAGTAAGTATTGATTTTCACAGTAAATAACTACTTTATGAGAACCATGAATTTAATTATGTGCTGTGCAATTCAGATTGCACTCTGTAATCTTTATTTTACTTTAAATGAAAAAAAAAAGTGAATATTTTATGAAGCTAAAAATTTCTAGTGCGCGTGCAATACATATGTTTTTTTTAAATTGTTCTAGCGATGATTTCATGGTTGTTCTGTTGTTCATTCCTCTGTCCACTCACATGGAAGCCATATATACATTTCATATATTTGACAAAAGAGCTACTGTTTAGCTCGAATTTGTCAACAGAACAAGCGAAACAGAGAGTATGAGTAGATAAGGAAAAAGTAACCGTATAGAAAGAAACAAAGCAAAAGTGAACTTTCTGATCTTCCACTAAACTTTGTAAAGCCACCATAACCATATGTTACAAAAGAACTCCCCATCATGTGTTATGATCAATCTCATCCATTTATTTACATAAACAAGTAGATTCCCTCTCTTTGTCATAATGAAATACACCCTTCATTACTTTAATATTTTGTAAAAGCCGTTAATCTTGGCTTTCTCAATCCATTTTTTTTACACCCTCAAAACTTATATTATTTATCTGAACAGAAGAAGCTACTGTATCTAAAAAGAGTTCATCTAATCACTGCTGCAGCAAATCAAAACCAATTTCATCATTATTATACCTCATTGAAAGGGTTAAATATATCAGCAATATTGTTCCCATGCTTGACCTGTCACCAAAAACGATGATACTTTAAGTTGAATTCAAATGGGAAAAAAATCATCTTCTAGTTCCTGCATAAAGGTTGCAATTGATCAAAAGTTTGTTTGGACTTACAAAGTGGCAAAAAAGAAAAGAACCCTCTTGGGGTCAATACCCCATGAAGGAGGAGATCTTCTATAGCTGTTTCTCCGAGCATAGCATCTTCCATCAGTGTTTGTGATTATGTTGCCGGCTGTGATGGTGATTTGATGATGAACTTGTGGTGGACTGCCTAAATTTTGAGTGGTGCCTACCGCCACCACCAATGGTTTTTCAGGCGTGCTAGACCCTACAATAATAGCTACACATAAATAGTTCTATCCATTACTCGACCCCATGTTGCATTTGCGTACATAAATTATGCTGTTACCATACATATGAATTTCATAATTTTCAATTATCTCGGTACCATATGGCCCCACATAGAATACCAACCAAAAAGAAACCTAGTCTCTAATCTTTACCTGCACCAAACTAATGCAAAACCAATCTCTACATTTAATTAGTTGACCTAGATTTCTAGTTGAATTTCACTATCACAACTGCAGCTTTGCTAACAACTTTGGTTTGTTACATGGTCGTTGGTCACTTGGTCCCAACAAAATGATAGACCTACCAAATATTAACCTAACAAGTTTAAAGTACATCAGACTATGCCTAATGAAAATTCTACCATATTAGAATTTAGAGAAGTGTACAATGATGACTATAGCTAGGAAGATTCTAATAATGAAATCACTGTGATGATGCTTTAACATACATGATTCAAACTTTAAAGTGGAATACACATGGGTTTTTTGTCAAAGTTTAGCTGTAATTAGTATCAACTGCTCATATCTTATCTATAATCTCCACAAAACTTAATTGGGAGAACAAAGACAAAACTACGACTTTTTTATCTCAGGCGCAACTAGACGGTTTCTAACTGATTAAAAACTACCATCACCTAGAACAAACAAATAAACAAATAAATGAGCTGCATAAATAATCATGTTTGAAGTATTTATTTATAACTAAACATGTTCAATTATATAAAAATGGTTAACCCAAACTTTTGCAAACCTCTTGGGGAAGGTCCAGCTAGAGAAAAATCCTTCTCTGGTGCAACAATAGAAGCGATCTTCTTTTCTGGCAAGCGGTGAGACCCTTTTCGCGATAGAGTCCTCTGCATCTTTTTTAAACATAAAAATTGTCAAATTCAATGAAAAATAACAGAGTTAGGAAATAGCTATAAAAACATAAATGGATTAAATTGCTTATTTACTTGTTTTATTTCATTAAAGATTAGAAATTGACAATATACACAAGGTGATAATGCTTGAAAAACACCTTCTATTATAGTGGAAGCAAAGGTTAATGGGGGTATTTCCGTCCATTAATGATGAGAGATTGACAATACACCAGGTGTAATAAATTCATATGTTGAGATTCTTGTGAAAGATATTCGATTATAGATTTATAGTGGCAGTAAGCAAAGTTAATAATGTACTTGGGGTTAAAATTTGGTATGAGTGAAGGTGAAAAACAACGTTATCAAAAATTTAAGTTACTGAAAGAAAAAAAAAAACTTAAACTACGGAAAAAAAAAGAATCATATTTTTATACATTTATTATCCTTAATAAATCTAGATTTTAGGAATCATACGTGTACAATACTTAACACTTAACACTTAAATTTAATTTAGAATAACGTGTGAAAACAGTAAAAGTTTACTCTGTTTCATGATTTTCTTTATTAATTAAAAAAATGTCAACTTAAGAAAGTGAAATAGTACGAAGAATGCAGAAAATGACAACAGTAAAAAAAACCATGGTTGTAAAAAACAAACATAACTAATGATAATTATCCAGAAATAAAAAGAAAAAGAAAATTGAATTAATAATATGTGCCATATTCCCCTAACAGCCTAAAAGGGGAGAAGGAAAAAAAGCTTACTGTGATTCTTGAATTTGCAGTGCCATCTTTATCATTGCCATTAGAGAAGCTATCCATATCGATAACAAAACTATCTGCAGATTTATCAGTTGAAACAGAGAATTTCTCTGCACCCATTATTTCTTGCAATCCATAAACCTCTAGAGCAGCATCTGATTCCTAAAAGAGTATTTGAAATTCAAATAGAAAGATAAGAGAGTTGTTTTTAATGAATCAAACTGAGAGACAGTTGTTTATTTTTGTTTGTTTTCTGGGAAAACGTGTGTGGGTGAATTAGTGTGAGTACGACCAACATAACTAACCGAAATGTACAAGAAAATTCAAAAATTCCAATGGAACAGTTAAAAATTTAGAAAATTTTGAAAATAAAAATAAAAAAAAATCCCAGAAAACCGATGCTTACTGGCTTAGGATTTTCCTTCATTCCTGACAATTTCCAAGCCAAACAAAAGAATGAAGGAAACGAAAAAGAGAGATGATGGGGATTTATTAACAACTTCAGAAATTGCGTAGCGATTGGGCAAAGCAATATCTATCCAATCCCTGATTGTCATAAAATTAAAAAGAAAACCCCTAATGAGTAAAAAAATATGAAGAATTAACATAAATAAACAAATCTCAGGAAACGTAAGGACCAAACCTGCAGATAAGACGTTTTTTCAACACCCAATTATAAGTAATTTCTTTTGGGGCCTTACTTATATGTGAACACCTAGAAACCGAAAGGTGTTTATCCTCCTCATTCTTATGCTTCCTCTTTAAATTCAAAAGTGGATGCTCAAATCGTCAATTGACCCTTGAATACAGAAAATATAAATATAAATGATAAAAAGGAAAATTCTAATTAAAAGAAAAGACAAGAAATATGGGATTTTGAAACAAAAATTACAAGAGGGTATTAACTGGTAACAGCTATATATGCGTTAATTTGTCTTAATGGAGAAATGAATTCCTGAAAGCAGCAGAACAGAGGAAGAGGGAGTGGGGATAGCAAAAAAGTAGAAAAAAATCAGGAAGTGTTGGTTAGATTATATAGCTCAATTAGAAATGGAATTGAGTAATGTGATCATACGTGCGTGTTTTAAAGAAGAAAAAAAACAGTAGCAAATGAAATTTCTTGGGCTTTTCTCTGTAAATTTAGCATGAGTGAGTTTTCTAGTTATATTTATTCCAATATTTACATTAAAAAAAAGTTTTAAACTCCATATTTCATATATATAATATAAAAAATTGCCAATTAGATTATATAGCTCAATTCTCATGTCTCACAATTATTGCATCACTAAGTGCGCTACGGATACGAAAGATAGATTAGGATTATTTAAGTGTTTTTTTGTTTGATTTTAATTGCTTTTAAATTTTAATATTTTAATTATTTTATTAAAAATATATAGTTTAAATTTGATAAATAAAAATAAAAATAAATAGAATATCATAGCTAAAAGTGATTTAAAACTAAAAACAATTATACATATTTGTCACTCATTCCAACACATAGGGTGACATAGCAAAATTTGAACAAAGATGTGAAGTCAATATAAGGCTCAACGTAATTTACATCCCACCTTGTCACTCTTGTCGACTCATGATTGTATGTTTAATAGTTTTATTTTTTTTTAAATTACAATTTAAAGGTTAAAAATACAAGTATTTTGAGTAGAAGTAGTCATATAAAACGTAGTACATATTAGACGGCTAAATTTCACTCTCTATAAAATCAAACAAATAATTATTTTATTTTAAAATATAATATAATATGTATATTAATTTGTAAATATTACATATATATATATCACCGTTTACTATTTCAGTATTTTGAAGGAAATATATCAAAGTGGTGTTGACCCTTATTAATGGGTTTTGAGGGGATTTAGCATATTACAAAATTGTTAAGATATGTTTATTATATAATCCAATAATTTTAAAGTCGGGTCATTAAATGATAAAAAAGAAGTTAAAAAGTTAGATTTTTCATTAAATAAAATGTGTGTAATATGTATTATTTTTAGATTATAATCAAACCATACATGTGTCTCTTACCATTTGTGTAACTCTTGAAATTAGTTTTTTAATTAATAAAAAACTAAAACTGAAAATTAAAGAAGATAAATAGATAATTATAAAAGTAAATGTACATGATGGGTTTGGTTGGAAACATTTGATATGATAATACGATACAAATAAAAAATTTAGTTATAATTTGTCAATAATTTTTTATATTTTTAAATATATTATTATTTTTTACTATTATTAATAAACAACAAAAAAAATCAAATATTAATTTTTCATATATCATCTAACATTATATCCCAATACAATTAATACCAAAACATATCATAAATAACACGAAAAGAATGTGACTAACATGACATGATTGTCATCTCTAATAATAGGTCTTCTACTTGTTAAGTGATATATGTCTCATATTTTTTAAAAAATTAATTATAATAGTGTCATATTTTTTAAAAAATTAAGTGATATATCCCATTTTTTTAAAACTTCTAATATTTTATTTAAAAATCTTAATGGCTCTTCACATGAAAAAAAAAACGATGCAATAAAATTAATTAGAACATAAAATAAGAAAAAATTGTTGGACATGGACGTAATAATCGAGGGGGCTTAGTGAAAATAAAATTTAATTAAAAAAGAGTAATTTCATAAAAAAAAAAGTTTAACCTAGTTTCTTTCACTTCAGTTATAATATTAGAGTCATACCATAATAAAAGAAAGAGATAAGTAAAGCAAAACTAGAGCTATATACAATGGATCACTAGTTGGTAAAACACTTTCTTATTTCAATTTGTAATATATATACTATTATTATCGTGGTAGTTCAAATAAGAGTAAAGATAATTCTTTCTTTATCATACAATAATTATGAAAAAAAGGTAGTAAGGTTCCATTTATTTTGACAAAAGAATATAAAAATTTACTTTTAAATGGGATATTAGAAGTTTAATAACTATTAAAAATAACACTATAAATTTGAAAATTTTAAAATTATCAAAAAGAGATCATGTGTTAATATGTATCATTTTAATAAGGATGACATCATCTTGATGAAAAAAATCTCACTAAAAATTGAATGAATAACTCACAATATAAATGAAAATTCATAACGGAGGAACTGATTCGCAGTGAATCCAGAAGAGTTGAGACGATGACTCTATTTTTCAAATAAATAAATATGATTTTGGGGATTCTTTAAGCATAAATTAAAAAAAACAATATTGTATTTGTTAAAATGATACATGTTAGTTTGCATGATAAAAAATTTATTTTTAATAATTATTTAACTTCTAATATCATATTCAAAGATTAGTTAACTTTTGTATTCTTTGTAAAAATTAGTATATCATTTTTATCCATAAATATGGGTGAAGATTGGGGTAAATAATGTATTCTCTAGTCAAGTATCAATTGTTTACTACTCAACTAGATAAGCTGTGAGAGATCACAAAGTTCAAAGAAAATAATATTTGGTTTAGTTTACAGGACGCCAAATATTTTTTTCTATTTATAAAATACGTGTTGCCTTGTACTTATGCTTAAAATACATCTACAAATACACAAATTGAACGAAATTTTTTGAAAGCATCGCATTGGTGGCCCTGGTCACATCTGGCCACCACATAGGTCCGACCATGGTGTTGTGCAAAAAGAATTTAACTTTCTTGATTTTTTAAAATGTAAAATGTTTAGATAAAGGTGTATCTTCTCTTGTTTGTAACTATAAATAGCAATTTTAAGTAAAAAAAAAAATCTTACTTATAATATATTATATATTTTTTATTAATATTAATTATTCATCTCGTTTCTATTTTTTACTCATTTTTTTTATATATAAAAATAGAGAGTTAAGATTATTCTGTTTAACAGCGTATTTATACCCCTAATATATACCACGTAAGATTCTCTCCACAGTGACCATAGAAACCAACTTTGCGAAACATGAGTTCATCCACAGTAATATGAAAACTGTCTTCTCCAGTATAATTGTATGAGTTTGCTGCATGTATATCAAACTTATAACCAATCCCTCAATTTTTGTTGGTACATACTAATTTCACGTTTGTCAAAATTTTTTTTTTACTGTTTGTCAATTAACTTTGTAATGCAATGATTCACGAAATAGACACGTACGTAAGAGATATAGGAAAAGACATTATTCAATTTTATAATTGTAGGAGTGTGTAATCGTTATTTAAAAATAATTGTTTGTCATATATGTATATAATTTTATTTCTTGTTGGTGCTTAAGATGTATTTAGTCTTTCGTTTCTAGTTAGCATTCATTATATCATTACGTGACGAGTTTTAATTACGTGAACACGAGGTTACGTGGATATAGTCTTTAGTTTCTAGGTAGCATTCATTATATTATGACGTACGTGTAGAGTTTTTATTACTTGAACATGAGGTTTTGCTACTAATCTGCAAGACGTCTATTCATTAAAGGATCAAAGGTAGAGTTTTCCTCATTTAGTTGAGCTATATATATATAAAAAGTAATGTTATGATATAAATTTCATGTAAAATTAATACGTGAGATTATTATTATATATAAATAAAATTATTTAATTTTAAAAGAAACAAAAATAAAATGGGAATGAATACTGCGGAAAATAAATTCTTTGCCCAAAAAATTAATATTTTTGAAATATATATATATATAAGGACAAAGCATATCATCTTTACACTAGTCATTTCCAATAAAATACTGATCAAGGAACATGAAAGCCACATGATGCATGGCCAGGTAGGTGCGGCGCATGTCATGGAAGCTGCGCGCATCCTGTACAGTTGTAATAAGAAACCTGCACTTTTATGCGCTTTACTTAATCATAAATATTTATTTAGGTAATTATGTTGGAACAATTGTTTTTTAAATTTATGTACCTATTTTGTTATTGTTATTGTACATAGATAATCTATTATTTATGATTTTAGAATTTTATTTTATAAAATGTGACTCAATGAAAATTAGATAGGATATTATGAAAATATTTGTATATATTTTTAATTTTTAAGATCTACAAAATTTCATAAGGATATAAATATATTGTTGGATATGAAGATTAATTAATGTATCTCTTCAAACCGTAATGTATTATAAGAAACACTTTTGCGAAAGATTTTAAGTTTTTTAGAAACTATAGCAAATGAGTATCATTACTTTATTTTAAAAAAAATATGTCATTGTATTACTTAATGTGACTAAACATTAAAACAAAAAATAATATAGAGTAAACATAGTAGATTCAAAATTATTTTTTCAGTGGTTAAGTGTCTTGATGATTGTTATTGGTTTTAGTTTTAATAAGATGCTTTGATGCATCTAAAAAATAGAGCTAGTCTTTATGGTATGTTTTTTAATCATTAATGAAATTCTATGCTACTGTTTTTTTTTATTTTCCAAGAACATTTAGACCTGTTCTATATCATATTATAATTAGTATGAGTATAGATGTAATTATAAATTTATATTATATTAGTATTCTTAATTATAGATATGAATGTTAAGATTTATAACTAAATAAGTAATATTTATGATGTGACATATGTTAAAATAAATTTCAAAATAAAAAAAATTATTTTTAAAGAAAATTTGAACATGTATACTCACGTGATTAGTATGAATAAAAACGTAACCGAATAAATTAATCACTAAAGATTTTTGACATTACCGGTACTCTTTTATTTTATTATTTGGTGTCTGATTACAATTTGTAAGCATTCATGCCTTATCCAAAACGATGAGAAATTTTATTTTTAAATAATAAATATAACAAAGCAAAACATATATAAAAAAATAAAAAAAATCTCACACCAATCCACCTCCCTCACAAATTCAAGAAAAATAATTATTTTTATTATTCCAAATAATTTTCCAAAACAAAATTTGAAAGATTTATACACTAATTTAAGTGTCTACTTTGAATAAAATAAATACTCATAGATAAACAACAAAAATAGTATTCTTAAATCTACAATCACAAAAATAACATTATTTATATAAAATTTATATATTTTTAATTGAAATTTAGTTAATATAATTTAAATTCGTTTAATATTTAATGTTTTTTAATTAAACTTCATCATTATTAGTATATTATTTTTATTTTTATATATTTTAAGGTGTTATTTTTTTAAGTTTCCTTCCTTTTTAAGTAAGTTTACTTTATATTTAATCGTACTGTTTTACCATTGGCTAACAGTTATAAAATTTGACAATTAAGTATAAAAATCGGGCGGGCGGGGAGGAATGAAATTCTTGTTTTCTCAGGAAGTTTACTTGTATAAGAGCATAGTCCAAATAACATGTTTAATTAAAATAATAAGGTAAAGAAGAAAGTTTGTTATTATAAGGACAATCTTCATATATATATATATATATTATACAAGTAACTCATATAGCACAATATCTAATTCATCCCCCCCTCTCTCTTTTTTTTGGTATAAAATACCTAATTATCTTGTGTCGTAGTGAAACCCGATTATAGCATAATCACCCTTCAAGAATTGCCATGTATACAAAATAATGAGAGGTACACTTTCCAAAACTATTATTATACATTATATACTTAATTGTAAAGTATTATATACAAGTAATGTCTTTTATACAACTTGACAAAACATGCAACGAAAATTCTCATAATTTAAACGATTGAAATCCCGATAAAGATTGTGGTATTTTAAAAAAAAAAACCTTAACTTTTTTACTATTTTGATAAAAACCAAAGATCAATATAATGTAACTTTATGTCATTTGTAATTACTATTAAATCTATAAAATTACATTCTTTATAAACTGATGATCTCATATTTTCATTTATGTATATACTAACCTTTTTTATTGGTGACACAATTCTTCTTTGCACATTAAATTTCATTATTTAATACTTAAAAAAAGTTTTTGTTACAACATAAACACATGTTTTGTCCATCATATTATTTTATAAAATAAATAATATTATTTTTGAAGTTTAAAATGAATAAGTGAATAAGTGTACTGGTATAAGTTGGAATATTTTGTATTTTCATATATTATATATTCATATTCATATTTAATAAACTATAGTAATAAAAAAAACATAGTCAAATTTCTTTATTTTTTATAAAAATATTAATTAAGTTATGTATTTATTTTTGTGATGTAATAGATGGATAATTTTTTTTATTTGAATAAGTTTTAACTAAAATAATGGAAGAAAAAGTTAAAAAAAATAACACTAAATATATAAAATTAAATAAATTTAATTAATAATATCACATAATTTAATATAAAATTTGAAAAAAGTTATCTTATTTCGTCTTAAAATTTTCAAATTCACAATCAATAGTGTAAATTTAGTTATTTTAACGTACATACGGTGAATTCTCAAGTTTTAGAGAAAGGGGTCAAGGAACAGGTGGAAGATATCGTGGAAGATAGAGTAGGGACAGTGGCAGAAGCTAGATAATATTATTTTCAATTATTTTGAAATAATGATTATTTTTAAAAATAAAAATAAAAACATGATAATATATACTATTGAAACAGAAACTAAATTTCTTTACTTTTGTCATCTTTAACTAAATTTCTGGACGATTATTTTTTACTTTTGTCATCTTTAACTAAATTAATTAATCTTGTCCGATTAAGAACATTTATAAAGAGACTATTTTTTTCAATGGGTAAATCATGCATATCAGTAAATTCAATAAATTATCGAGTAAAGACAAAACTAAACTCATATTTCAAACATTAATCAGTAAAAAAGACTCAAAAGACAGGATGATTGTCAATGTACGCTAGGTAGGGACTATAACATTAGCCAATTCCAAGTGGATACTCTTACGTCTACCTCCGAACAATTATCCTGCCCCAACAAGAAGACAACGCCACTCCAAGCCTTCCAAAAATGTCATAAACCCCATGCTCACCAAAGACAAATTATCATCAAAGTCAGGGCTTGAACAAAACAACAAACCAATATTGAAAGCTAATCGTGTGAACGCTCCAAGGGTAATAAACGTACTGTTGGAAATCAAGATTTGTGCATAAAGCACCAAAGGTAATTTCAGAAGTAATAATAGGAGTATCGTAAAAAAATAAAAATAAAAACAAAAACAAAGATGCATGCATTAAAAGTCTCCAAATGGGAGCCACACAATGGGCACACATCTTCTCCTTCCTGCTGCCGACATCGTTAATTGACTGCTTATTTTGTTTCAACTGCTTCATGCAAGCATCTTCATAAAACAAATTAATTGTACATTCAACTTCCAAATAATTAATTATCAACACAATAATGTCAAAAATGATCAGAATGTATCGATCGATAAATTCATTTCCCTAATTTGGCATTTCCTGCTATTGAAATTGATACATTGGGGAACACAATCATAGGTGGTCCACCACCCACAAAATTCGAAACTACGTGCCAGGGAAAAATTGACGATAAATGTTTTTTTTCTTCTTTCCTAATCTAATATTCCCCTACTTTCTAGCTATTGCTGTTGTTTTATTGAGAAAATATTTATAAGCAGAAAATATTTGTGGCATGTGACTAACTGAATATATATCTATATAATTGTATAAAATAAAAAGCGCAACTTTAATTTTTTGAAAAAAAATTGTGGCTTGCATGAAAAGAGATGGATGAATTAATGCATGTGGTTGTGAGCCTCGCTTGCAAGATCTCTATCATCTATAATATAAAAAAAAGTTAGATACGTTTCGATTTTCGTCGACCTCTTTGTTTCTTTATATTGATTCATATAGGAACAAAACTGAAATGGAAACTGGTATTTTTATAGATAGATATAAGGTTGGCATCATCATTCTTTTAATATTTCTCAACGGGAGCTAGCTATAAGGCAAATTCATGATAAGTTTATATAGATAGATAAAAACCTTAAAATTTATAATTATAAAAATAAATTTCGTTATATTTATTTTATATATATTTTTAATATTAAAAAAATTTAATATATAGTTTTATTTTAAACTACAATTTAAATTAAACGGTGTAATATATGAAAATTTTGTTTTTTTTTTAAATGAAAAGTTGCAGAACTCGGAGGAGTATACTTGTTGCAACAAAAAAAAAGGGGGTCTTTTGGTTGAGACGAGTCACGTCGGTCTCAACAAGCCTTTATTAATTTATATAAAAAATCCGTGCAATTCATTTTTTTGGTTTTTGAGTCTACAATCATGAAGTACGTTGTTTAAAAGGCACAGAAACATTGGACTAGGTTGAAAAAAAAATCAAGTACGGGTATTGGGATGCATTTATTAATTTGGAAAGTAGATAGAATCAATAATAAGCGAATTTATGGAGCAGCTTATACGGAAAAAGGAAAAATTAAAGATAATGTAAAATGAGTAATAATAGCATATTTAAAATAGTAGAAAAAGAATAGTAAAACATATCATAAACATTCTTTTTTAAATACACATTTATGAAAACCTACAATAAAATAAAGGAAAAATTATTATAAAACATTTGAGGTTTAATTTTAAAACTATAAGAACATTATTCAAGTTTGAAAAATAAATTATTACATCTCATATATTATTCTTTTATTACAATATCATCTCTTATGTTTCAAAAATTATATTAATTTTATTACAAATAATCCCTTTAAAAGTTAAACAAAAAATAGTAATATAATTGTTATTTTTCAAATCTATAGAATATCTTTGCTATTTCAAAAATTTGGAGAAAAGCATTTTTAATTGATCCTAAAATAATAATAAAAAATTATATTAAATTTAAACATTTTATTAAATAAAAAATTATGCGTAATTGTAAGATTGCGAACAAGTCATTAATTTGCAGCCGAAACTATTAATCTTATGCATATGGCCCCAAAATATCACTTGTTCGGATGACTTGTCTGATCCAGTTGGTTCGTTAATTACGTACTGGATTAATTAATATGCGAGTAATTCTAATTACACACCCCACTTTCTCTCCATACATCTCACATAAATTACTTTTTTTTATGACAAAAGTATCCCGGTGTAAATTCACCATCCAATTAACTATACAACACACAAGCATCACTCTTCTTCTACGTACATTCATTGGAGCAACCTCCATGATAGAAACTGTGTCTTCTTCTTCAACATTCATTAATCATTGGCAGCAACATCTCAAACACATCCTCCAAAAAAACAAGCCTAACAAGACTCACTACACTCCAAATAAGCAGTCTCATTACAATAGAGAATTGTTATCATTCACCTTGGATCCAATTAGGAATGCTAAATCAATCAAATGGTTACAAATTAAGGAACAAAATCAGAAAAAAAATTCCAAATCCTCACAGTTCAACCGTAAAACTTAGCAAAAAGATTAATACCTAATTAAAAAAAAAAAGGGATCAATCATCGAAACCCATCAACTATCATTTTCAAAACACATCAAAAATTAAAGAACATGAGAAAAAACAAACAAAACATCACCATTCATATTCCATAATTAACGCACATTGCTAAATAAAAGTTAAGAATATTTGTAAATTTTTTACGATATATAAGTAACATGACTCATTTAATTTTAAAAAGAATTTAAATTATATGTTACTAATTATAAATAATATATTATTATTTTTGTTAATTAATATGAGATATACATTAATATTTTTTTCAAAAAGTAGGTCATTTGATCTAATATTTTGTATTTTTAATTTATTTTTATTATATTTTTTTATTTACATTTGTATAACATTAAAAGTTTAAGTAAAATTCTCTAGCTAAAAATATTATATCAGATCTTACTACATCTAAAATAAAATATGAAAAACAATCGTTCAAAAACACACCCTTCACTACCATCATTATATGCGCAGTCCCATAAGCAGTTGAGCTCCCTATCCTACTTCAACCTCCATACTTAAGTCACTTTTAATTCTATTTAGATTGCTTATATTTATTTTTATTTTTGTAAAAGATGTTTTTTTTTGGAATGTAATATAATGATGGTAATACCGGTAATTAAATCTTAAAAAATTAAATTCAAAAAAAGCAAATTGTATGCACATTACATTATTATTTTTTAATCAATATAAAATATAACTATCATTATTATTTTTTAATCAATATAAAATATAACTATTACATCAAGCCCTCCACACATGGTCATATTAGAGATGGTTAGATTCCATCAAATCCTATTTTATATTTTATTTAATGTATGGTTTAAAGTTACCTCCCTTTCATTCTACCCTACTTCAATTTGTTACCAATATTTTTATGATTATTACAAATAATTATGTATTATTTTTAATTATTTTTGTATTTTTATTTATCTTATTTAAATTTATTTAAAATAAATAAGATATTTTAATGTATAACAACTCAATATTATCTAATGATCAAAATATAAATAAAATATATTATTAAAATTAATAAATTATAATATGGATTAATAAGAATCACATACAAATTTCCTAATCAATCTTACTTTCAAAGGACCCACGAGTAAAGAAAAAATAGTATAGAACAGAGAAAGACAATAACCATACAATAAGTTTTTTGCTCATGGACCAAATTTACTATCCCACGTTGTGATGACATTACATATACCATTGTGTATGCTATTTTACATGATAGATATTTAAAAAAACAAAAGGTGAGGTCACGTAAAACTCTTTTAAATTAAATTATTTATATAATTTGATTTTTTAAATTAAATAATATATTATTTAGTCTCTTAATTTTATAAATGGAGTCAATTAAGAGAAAATTATATCATTTTTATTTTTTTTATTAAAATATCATTATTTTTTATTAAGTAATTAAAATATGAATCTTTAATAAAGATAAAGTAAAATTTAATAAGAAATTGTTTAAAAAAAATTAACAATAATAAAATTTAAATAAAAAGTTATTTTAATATATTTTTTAATTTTTAATAAAAATTAAAAATTAATAAAATATTATAATAAATTAATAATAATTAATAAATATTAAAAATAATATTATGTTACTTTTATATTGATTATAATTTTAGAATCGTAAATAATTCGTGTTTTATTCATGTTTAATTACTTAATAGAAAAATGATAATATTTTAATAAAAAATTATTAAAATAATATAATTTATTTTTAATTGATATTTTTATAAAATTAATGTAACTTTTAATTTAACGGATTAAATGATTAATTTAATTGATTTTAATAATATTTTTAAAAAATTAAAAATAAAGATTAATTGATTTTAATAATATTTAAATACTGACATGACATCACGGTTCTATGTGCAGTAAAATATTAAAAGTAGCATACTAAAAATATGATTTAGTCCTTACTTTGTTTGTAGCTATTATTGAACAGCAGAAGAGAAGAACAATTTCGTTTTCGTGAGCGGCAATGGCGGTATGTACAGCGAAGCAATAGCAAATTTAGTATGTTAATTTAATTCAATAAGGGGAGACAATTAAAAGTAATTTTCATTGTTTCTCAATTCCTACAATATTTAATTTAATAATTATAATAATTAAAAACTAATATAACAATAAATATGTGATTTACTTTTTATTTAATGAAAAATTTATTATATATATCTTATCTAAATATAAATATGTTTAAATTATTATAAGTAATTAATTCTTCAATGCTTTAAAATTAAAATGTAAAATTTTATTATATAATTTATCGAGACATTTTGAGTTTGTTTGAATTAGTCAAGTTTAAATTGATTTAATATTAACTTAAATCAAATTTAATCCAAGTTAAAAAAAATTCAAACTCAAATCAAACACAAATGGATTGATCTAAACTAATATAAATTGTTAATCGTATATTTTTTTTATTGATTAGATTTTTAAAAAAATTAAAAAAATATTTTTAGTAATATCAAAGCTCATTAATACAAACATCAATACATGAAACAATGAAAATAATAGAAATAAGTTGGAATTAAAACACATTGAAAGCCATAAGAATATTATAAATACAAGCATTTTAGAACAGAATACCAAAAAGTTATAGGATCGACATCATGCTAGATTATTAAGAATTTATAAATTCAAGTGAGATAACTGTATTTATTGAGAACAATCTCCCACTTTATAAAAATATTACGATAATTGATCCTGAACGGATGAACACGAACAAATAAAGTGACTTCTCTCAACCAAATCACCTTAATTCTTCAATAGAATCGTTTTTTATCTTCCAGATAAGAAAAAAACAAAATTATTTTATTATCTAATGTATTAGGGATCATAACCAAAAGTCTTTATATATATTATTTAATTAGGATTCTCATGATCCCTAATTAAGTCAAAGAATTGGCATCTAATTAATTAAACCATATTAATTTAAGCAATCTATTGGTTTACTAAAATTTGAACACTAATTTGAGTCTATTATATTAAATAGCTAATATAATGGGGGAAAGAAAAGATATGTTGCCTAATTTAGTATAAGAAATATGATTTCATAAAATCTTCTATATATAATATATTATTTTTGAATTAATTATACCATAATAATTCCTTATGCGAGCATCTATATGTTATTTATCTTTGGACTTCTCCCTAAATTATCTTATCCATTTCATATATTAGTAGCAAAATCATCAGGACTTTTATCACAATATAATCGTGAAAACACCACGATAATCACCATACTAATACACTTAATGACATAGATCAAATATGAATAAGTAGTATGAAAATTACATATAATGTGATCTAATTATTTTTAAATGGTTCTTCTTCATTCTTTAGTGAGATAAATTCAAATTTCTTAATGTAATGCGAACATTGCACATAGAAAACATAAATAATCTCAGAAATAGAATCATAAACCATCAACTTTATTATGCAAAAAACTAAACAATGTAATGTTTAAAGTGAAACACAAAGACCATAAAAATGAATCCTATTAAATCAAGGTATTATCGTAAATAACACTCATATGATTAGTTTGCTCATGAAAGACTTTAGGTGTTAAGCCCTTGGTTAATGGGTATACTAGCATAGAATATGTTTCTATATATTCTATGAAAATTTTCCTATCCTGAACTCTATCTTTAACAACTAGAAACTTAATGTCGATAGACTTTAACTTTGTTGAGCTTCTATTGTTGTTGGAGTAAAGCAAGGTCGAGTTATTGGCACAATAAATCTTCAATGGCATGTCAATGTCATCTACCATATGCAGTATAGTGACAAAGTTCGATAGCAAAATCCAATGGTTGGATGCCTTATAACAAGCAATGAACTCCACAACCATGGTTGATGAAGTTATAAGAGCATGTTTAGCATACTTCCATGAGATGGCTTCTCCAACCAACATAAAGATATAGTTTGATATAAAGCGCCTACTATCTTGACATCCTGCAAAATCGGAGTCAAAGAATCTGATGACTTTTAAACTCTATTCTTTGATAAGTGAGCATGTAGTCTTTTATTCTCCTTAAATAACACATTATGAGTTTGGATACCTTTCAATATTGCATACATGGATCACTCAAATATCTCCTAAAACCTCCCACTATAAATACTATGTCAAAATGAGTACAAAAATGAGCATACAAGTTTAGTAAACCAGAATCTCCTAGTTTACTATATTTCATGCCAAATTTACTTAGAACCTTATAGATATAATTCTCTTGTGATAGCCAATGATACCACTAGAATGATCTCTTAATATATGAATGCCTAATACAAAAAAGGTGTCACCAAGTTCTTTCATCTCAAAATTCTTTGTAAAAAATTTCTTAGTTTAATGCAATAAGTCGATATCACTGCTAATGAGCAAAATGTCATTAACATATAATACTAAAAAAATATTTACTTCCACTGAACTTGTGATATAGACAGTCATCAATGACATTCTTCTCAAAACCATATGAGGTGATGACTTGATGGAACTTGTGATACCATTAATGAGAATCCTATTTAAGATCATAGATAGATTTCTTTAACTTGCAAACCACAGACCTTGGATATCCTAATGCAATGTTTTCTGATTGTACCATATAAATTATTTCGTCAATGTCTCTATTGAGAAACATAGTCTTAACATCCAGATGATGCAATTCTAGATCAAAATTAGCACCAATCCCATTACTATTCTAAAAGAGTATTTCAAAGATACTGGAGAGAAAGTCTCTTTGTAGTTTATGCCTACCTTTTGAGTAACACCTTTAATGACTAAATGTGCCTTATTTCTTTGAACATTAACCTTTGAATTCCTTTTGGTTTTAAATGTCCATTTATAACCAACGGGCTTCACACCTTTGCGCAACTTGACGAGATCCCAAACATCATTGTCTTTGATAGACTTCATCTCATCCTTTATAGATATCAAGATCTAGGTTCAAAGGAATAACCTAGTTGTAAAGAAAAAGGATCTACAAAGTAAACTAAACCTAACTGATTATAGATATCAAGATTTAGATTCAAAGGAAAAACTTCGTTGTAAAGACTTAGTTTGATCACTATAGGGGTTTATTCTCAAGTCCATTCCTATGATGAAAACAACGATACACATAGAGACAGGTTAAACTAATTTTTTAATGATTCTTAAGAAGATAATACAAAGTGGAGTATGTGAATTACCCTTTACGTATTACTCTTATAGATAAGAGATTATGTATGTGATAGAAAAGTGAGGCCGCTTTGAAAGGGAATTGTATAGGACTCAATTCTTTAGAAATCCTTATAGAACTAGGATATGTTCATGGCTAAACCAAATATAACAATGAGAACTAAATTGTGTCAGAAAAGACTCGTGTGTGAAGTATGTAATCGATTACGTAAATGGTAGAACAATTTAATAATATCATGTCTAATGGTTTGCTAGTAAAATAAATATGTTTTTACAAGAAAATATTTAAAAGGTAACATGTACATATTCTATGTAGATTTTGAACCGTTGAACTATATTTTTGTGTCAAACTTATGTTTAAGTCATTTGTTTGAAAAATCCAACGATCTCATTTGTGTAGGGGATTGATGAATTTTTTTGAATGAAATTTGTTTTGTGCTTTCTCGTATAAAAAGAAACGAAATTTTTAACTTTTTTGATAAATTTGCTTTAAGGTTTTGTCTGAAATTGTTTGTTATTTACTTATTATTTTATTTTCTTTCAAATTCTTATTCTTCTACCATTTAGGCTCTTTTATTTTTCTATATATAAATAGATGCCTTACTTCATTTAAAACAGAAAAAAGAAAAAGAAATAAACAAGTGAAGAAAAAAGAAATAAAATCAAAGCATAAAAAAATTGTATTCTCATCTAGAGTTATATTCTTTCACATAGAGTTGAAATGTAAAAAAATTCATTTGAGTAGCAAATAGTAATGTCTATTTATTGTTAGTTGATAGTTGTATTCTATTAATTTTTTTATAAAATTCTTAAACATCTACGATGAGCAAAAAAAAACATTATTTTACGAACATCGTGTGACATACGAGATTTGATTATTTCTTTATTCAATTTCTATTTTATATTTATAATTCGTATATACTTGTATTTATACAATTTTAATTTAAAACCATATAATATTTATTCTTAATTTACATGGTCTTATTATATTTTTTACAATCATAAAATAATTTTATGAAATTGTCCAATTTACATAAATATAGATAAAATTTAAATCAAATTAAAAATAATTTTTGGACAAAATGTCCTCACATATTAAAGTAATGACAAGCATTTTCTTTATATAATTTATTTTTAAATTTTGGAAACAACTTAAGTTAAAAACATAAATAAAAGAGACTTTTATTATATTAAATAATATACCTTTATAATAAATACATTATATTAGTGAATTTAATACTGACTTTAAAAATTTATATTACAAGACATGTTTAATATGAAACCGTTGGCTCGTGTTTAATATATTATTTAGTTATTTTGGAATGGGATAAATAAAGTTCCTTATTATATTCATTTTACACATACTTTGGGTTAGAAATTGTATGTGTAAGGAAATTAAAAAACATAACAATTCATCTATAACAGACATATTTTCAAAAATTTATATTAAAAATATTTAGCCCTACCTTCAGTTTTAAAATTGTTCAAGTAAGATTATATTGACTTCTTCAAACCTAATCAAATTTTAAAACGAGTTGAATCAAAGTCGAGCCAAATGGGCCATCAGGAATTCGGGCCATAATAAATTTACAGGCCTTCAATCGTTTACATACTTTTCATGCACCATAGGAAAACCTCAATACAGAAGTTTTTTTAAAACTCTAATTAAGTATTGGAAATTACGTACTATTTTAAACTTATAAATACTTGTAAAGTCGTAATGCTATATTTTTCAAGTTTGTTTGCCTTAAATATTAAGTGGTATATTATGATTGATCGCATTTTATTGAGTGTGATTATATACGATGTAAAATACATTTTTTAAATTATATAATTCATAAATTTAAATTATATCAAAACCATGAAACATCTGAAATTCATATTAATTAAAAGGAAGTCAGTTATATATTGTAATACTAGCACCTGATATTATATTATCATTTAAATTTGAAATAACAAGAACTAAATAATATAAAAAAGAGTAATTTGATCACTTATAACTACACTTCAAAAAACTTTTGTAAAAACAAAAATCTAAAAACGATAATTAGAACAAAAAAGGGGGGGAAAAGAAAATGTAGAGATATACATATTCTCTTGATGTATTTTTTCTAATAGCCAAAATGCATATTCTTTTCTTTGCCATTCAAAAAAGTGCTAAGGTTCTTACCTAGTTTCTTACTTCTTCCTAGGATATTAAGTCCCTTCTCCTTTCCGTCATCCTTCCTCATTGAAAGACTATATATTAATCACTTTTATTTTACTAAACTCATCCTGTTCACAATCAACATCAATAACTCCCACAACACTCTTTTCAATTTTTTAACATCATCCCAAAAATATGTATTCTCCATCTGGGTTACCACTTCGATCCACTCCACAACCCCATCAGATTAAGCGTCACCATACTGCCCGATACTACGCCCATCGGGTCCGTGATAGCCTCACAACCCGAGTCTCCAAGCTCATATGTGCCATTTTTCTAGCCTTTCTTCTCATTGTTGGCATCATTACTTTCATACTTTGGCTCAGCTTACGCCCCCATCGACCCAGAATTTATATGCATGAGTTTTCGGTTCCAGATTTGAACCAAGTAACCGGGTTTGAGAATGCCAATATATCATTTAATGTCACGGTCCGAAATTCCAACCTAAATATTGGGATATATTACGGTTCTTTGGATGGTTCAATCTATTATAGGGATCAAAAAATCGGGTCAATAACATTATTGGACCCGTTTTATCAAGAACCAAAACACACAAAGATCATAAATGGTGCGTTTAGTGGGGCAACGTTAGCTGTGAATAGTCAACGTTGGGCGGAGTTTATGCATGACAGATCAAGAGGGACGGTGGTGTTCCGTTTGAAATTAACGTCGTCAATTCAGTTTAAGGTGTCATCATGGATTAGTAAGCATCATCGGATGCATGCCAACTGTGATGTTAGTGTGGGCCAAAATGGCTTTATCTTGCCTATTTCCAAAGAAACAAGATGCCCTGTTTATTTCTCTTAAATCTGGATTTGTATTTGTTTCAGTTGGTTTCATTTCTCTATCTTATCCCATTATTATTATTTTGGTTTTGTTTTTGTGCTTAATTTCTTTCATTTTCTCCCAATGCTTCTGAAATTGGTTAGTTATATTAATAATTGAATACACTGTGTACTTTATCATGGATATAACAAATTCATCAATCTCATTTTAAGCAATTATTTCTTGTAATGTTACTGTTTTTATATAATTATAACACAATACTTTCCGCTTTAACTCTTTTATATAAGACACAAATGTAGCAGACAAACAGCCAATAATTATCATTCTTTAACTATTTAACACTATTCTTAAATAAAATATATATATACGTAAGAATTAACAAAAATCAATCCAATTGTTCAAAATATATATATAATATTATAATAATCATTATCCTCCTATGCCTAATTGGCTATGATTAATTTCAAAAACCAACTGTTGATTTTTTGTTTATAACCATAATTTTAATTATCAGGTGTTAAAATGCACGTATAGATAAATACTTTTTTTTAAGTTAATCACAGTCATAAAAATTTATTTTGAAAAAAAAATTAATAGGTATATATCCATGAATAATGATATTAGATTTTTCCATTAACACATTACTTCAGATCTAGTTTTCCATAACAATAATATTTATCAATGTGTCAGTTCATCGATGAAAATATGGAAACGAAAGGCAACAACAATACTTAAAAAAGAGGAACAAACCTACATTTGATCCAGACTTTAGAGTCTCAGGCTCCAGTTCTTTTCAACTTTTCAGCTACGTTTGCTACAAAACATGACAACCTTGCTTCTAAGGTTAAATAACTAACCACTTCCTCCATAGATTTAAGCTCCTCATGAAACTCTGGATGCAACACTAATATAGAGAAATTTTCATCCAAAACTAACTCCACACATTTTAAAACATCTTCAAGCTTAGGAACCCAATCACAAGCCTTCAAACCCAAAACACTGGCTGCCTTGAAACAAGGAACTACTTGAGGAAACCTCTTATACTTCTTCAGCCACTTCCCCAAGTAATCAATCAAGTTCATCATCTCTTTGCCACTTAACTTGCTAATGGCAGTCAATAGTACCATTTCATCAACATTTGCCGATGCTAATAGATAATGCAAACAAAGCTCTGAAGAAGAAAAACCATCATGTGCCATCATCAGCAAAATCGAAGCCTCCCTCGCCATCATTGATTTCTTCCCAGTGAGATTTTTATCAGTGGCCTTCTCAATAGCTAAAAATGCTTGGTTCTCCCACTCTTTTCGCACATTGTTTAAACTAGCCCCTATAGGAGAAGCAAGAAGATACTTCAAAATGAGGAGCAATTCTGACAATCCCAGATCAAACGCGTGCTTAATGCAAAGACAAAGCAAGTCTGCTCTTTTCTTTACCACTAGCCACGGAACCAAATCTGAATAATTACAATTTCCAACAAGCCCATTGACAATTAAAGTTTCCATCAATTCCCATATCTCAAAGTTAATACAAGCTTCCAAAACCAAGCCAGCAACATCATTGCCCATCAAAAATCCTACCTTCTCAACTAAAGCCCTAGTATACCCATCACTAGACGAATCAACAGCAATACAAATACCAATTTTTTTCCTCAATTTCTCAAGAAATGAACTCAGAATACCAAAGAATTCGTCTTTGCCAAAACGTTTAGCGTTGTTGAGCTTTTGCTTCAACTGGGTACAGAATGCTTTGCACATACCAATAAGCTCAGAATCGGATTGAGGGATTTGCCAACCCGTAATGGGACTAGCAAGGGAAGAAGAAGCTGGGTTATCACGTTTTGGTTTCAAAGCGGGGAAGATAGGATCAGAATCGATAACAATGGGATAGTCTGTTCGAAAAGCCAAAGGTGGTTCGGAACTGGCAACAGCATCCGTGATTGTTTGAAGCAAAGTCATAGTTGTCCATTTCTCTGCTTTTTATTTATTTTGAAGGCAGACCCAGAAAAACGAAAAGAGAGAAAGGAGCAAGCCCAGAGATTTATAAGAAATGCAGAGAATTTAGAAGGGTGTAAAGAAATACCTGTATCTGAAAGTGACTGGATGAACCGGAAGAGGGCAGTAGCTTACCAGAGTGACAAATTTACTAGAGGAAGGGAGCGTCTGAGGCAGAGTTGCTCTGCTAGGGTTTATGGTTTATCTTTACATATCTAATTTTCAAATTGATTAAAAAAAATTTATAACATCAAAAGAGAAAATGTTTAATTGCGTATAACCTCTTCAAAAACTTAGTTTATAATCTCTTTTTCTTCCATATGAAAAGACGGAAGTCTAAATCTTCTTTTTGGTAACCCTTACAAATGTAATAGATAACTCCTAAAATTTAAATACAATTTCAATTTGATGAAATCTTAACTAATTAATTAAATTGTAAGTTAGTTTATTATTAAAACATGAAATCTATAGATTATCAAAAAAATCATAGAATAAAATTTTTTATAATCAAATAATATCTAAAAAAAATTGAACTATTATTTTAGAGGGATTAATCTTGAAAGCATAAATTATCTATTTGTTATCATCTTTAATATATATTATTTAATGTTTGAAATTAAAAACATATTTAAGGATTAAAAAGTTAAGGTTTCAATTATTTCAAGTGATGAGTAAAAAACAAATTTAGTTAACATAGAACAAAAATACCTATAATGACCACACATGTTCAAACCAATAAGAGAAAGTCTATCATACTAATAAACATCAAAATTAAACTATAAGGCATATGAAGGTAGAGTTTGTCAATTCATTAAATTATCCTATATGATCCAACAATATTTGAATTCAATAATTCATTAGGAAATATTATGAATTATAGATTGATTAGATTAAATATATAATTCAAAAATAATATTATTTCGTAGCTACCATAAAGATTTAAGAATATTACTTCAGATAAAGAGATATTTTTTAATTTCTATCTCTTTATGGCAAAGAAGACAATTCAAATTTGTAATATTGATGAAATGACTCAATCTCTTTTTGTATTGAAAGCACTAGATAATAGCTTCCAAATCATTAATTTGTCAAGATCTTAGCCTTCTAATCTACAAAAATCATGTTGATTGAGAAGATTTACCTTGGAGACTATTATATAATAAGCATCTTTTATAGTAAAAATTTCAGAACCAATACAAAACCATTTAATAGAATATTGTTCGTTCATAGATGGTGATTTAAGTGTACGAATTGGATACATGTTCTAATCTAATAAAGATCAACCTTTACACAAATCATGCAATGAATTAATTAATGGATGAGGATTTTGATGAAAATGAATAGGTAAAGTTTGATTTGGTAAACCAAAAATCTATAAACTTTCCAAATATTGATATCTAAGTCATTTTTTTATTTTTAAACAAACATCATCTTTCAAAGCATCTTTAGCTCAAATAAGATCTTTTCAAACAAAAGAATCCACAGACTTGACTAAAACATCTAGAAAAGATGACATGAAGACAATTTCCTATAAATACTTTCACCCAAAGCTTTCTAAGTTATTTTAAAATATCCCAAGCAACTTTTGCAAGCATTGTATCCTCAAATTTTCTAAGACCCACCACAATCTATGGGTAAGAAAATTTTGTTCTTAGTAACAAAAGTTAGATAATGAGATTGATTTAAATTTTCAATCGACCAAAATTTTCTTACAATACTATCGGTTGAAAGGCAAATGTTAGTCGGTAGACGAAAAATACTTCTGGAATATATGATAATATTTTGGAGTATAGAGTTTATAAGAGTTTTTTGGCATGCTTTGGACAAAAGTTTTGTCTTCCAACTATTCAAAATAACCTTTAATTTGTGTTAAGTACCCTGATCTGGTTAATGGGTAGAGAATGACCTAGGTAAGTAATATGAGTAGAATTTTCAAATAGGTGGAAAGTAGTACAGATATGTTGCTTTAGAGAATTTGAGGCATTTTTAGGGGAAAAAGTAGATTTTTGAAAGTTTAAAGATTGTTCAAACTAAATACAACATTGATCCAAAATTTGCTTCCAAAATATTTTTCCTTAAAAATATCATAATATCATATGCATATAGAAAATGAGAAATTTGTAAAGCATTTCTTTGAATTTGAACACCATGATTGAAATCGAGTTTTCAACTCTAGAAATTATTTTGGATAAACATTATGTTACACTTAGGAAAAAATATGGAGATAGAGAATCACCTTGTCAAAGTCCACATTGAGGCATGAAATTACCAAATGGTGTGAACCATTTAAGAGAATAGAGAAACTTACTATGAAAATATATTACCATATCAATGAAAGAAATTGTCTAGAGAAACTCATGGATATCATAATGTGGATTAAGAATTTTCATTCCACTTTACCATGATATTTTTATAAATCAAGTTTTAATCTCATTAGTCCTCTTTTACCTTAGGTTTTCTTACAGATGGTAGAAGCAACTTTCTGAGCAATTAAACTATTTTCAACAATCTAATTTCCCGTAATAAAAGTTGCTTGAAAGGAGAAAATATGATTGCTTAGAATCCCTCTATAATGTTTAACCAAAATTCTCAAAATAATCTTATACAAAACATTGTAAAGATTAATACGTCAAAATTGATTGATCTCAATAGGATTTAAAATTTTTGAAATTAAAAAAATGAAATTGAAATTCCAACTAGGTTTGAGGATACCAATAATAAGAAAGATTTTAATTTCTTTAATAACTTCACTTTCTATGCAAAGCTAACATTGTTTGTAAAATGGTGGTTGAAATCCATCTGAGTCAGGTGCTTTAAGTGAATGCATATCTCAAAGCATTGCCTTTATTTTTGCAGGAGAAGGGATGCTAACAATAAGGAATTCTAACTGTTTGAAATAATTGATGGGAAGAAATTTGACAAATCTTCAGATAAAGAAGGATTAAAAGTTATAAAATAATTGATAAAGTTTTGTAAAAATTCATTTCCAATTGTATTACAATCCCAAGACATAACCTCATATGATAATTTCATAGAGGAATATAATTTGACCTTCTTTTGACTAGACTAAAAGCATGAAAAAAATTTATATTTTGATCTTCATCTGTAATCTACAAGTCTCATAATTTTTTATGTCAAAGTGAATCCTATCTTGATAGTAGTTCATCTAATTCCATATTAGTTTTTTCATGATCTAAATTAAAATTGTTTAAACTTTGTAAATGAATGCTCTTTAGTTTGGCCTCAAGAACTTTCAACCTACTTTGAATTGATAAAATCGAAGAAAGCTTCTTTAAATTTTACATGATAGTCTTTGAATTATCTATTGATTGGGATAAAAAATTATGGATGAGACGTTCAAAAATTTTATTCTGAAATCAGACTGCAAGAAACCTGAAAGGTCAAGATGAAAATAGTTCATGAAAACCATTTAAATAGTAGGACACGTGATCAGAAGTGCAAAAAAGAGGATTTGAACCAAAACTTTAGGAAAGTTATGTATGCAATTAAAGAGGATTTGAACCAAAACTTTAGGAAAGTTATGTATGCAATTAAGATTTATAATAGCATAATCAAGTCATTTATGGATAACCATCTTTTTATTACACTAGATAAATTGAGATCCCAAACTATCTAAATTAGTCATTCTATTAGAATTCATGAAATGGATGAGATAATTTTGATCATTAAAATAAATAGATTATCCTCCCAACATTTTTGAAGGTTGAATAATATTATTAAAACTACGAATCATTAATCAAGGGTCTTGAATGGATTCGAAAAGAGTTAGAATTTTCTCCCCTGATACCGACAAGATGACATCAAGGGCGATTAGGCAAGATCTTATTGACAAAGAACTTTTGAAGTTTGAACCAACAGCATAGAGCTTGGGAAGCTTGGACCCGATCAAGTGTGCTTAGTTTTGTAATAAGGTAAAATATAAGCAAAATACACCCAAAATTATTCATTTTATTAAAAAGATAACCAATTCTAACCACCGTAGAAATAAAGACTGTGTATTGTAATTGTGGCTTAATATCTAAGTTCCAACAAAGAAAAAAACCAACATACAAACCAACACAAATATTTGAATAATTCAAAACATGCCTAAGATTGTTGGAGGTTTCTACACTTGTTTTGGTTTTCATTAACAAAATTTAATCAAGTATTACACTTCCGAATCAAGTATTGTATATCTCTTTTGGCATGAGTTCTAACAAAATCTTGGCCATTTCAACGTAAGAAATTCATGGCACTCTCAGGAGCACGTTCAAGGCTGCCTCCTTACCTTCAGCCAAATCATTATTCACTAAAAAAATTTTAACACTATCTCAATCAAAAGCATCCAATAATTCAGCCACACCCTTCACTGATAGAAGTTGATCATTTAAACATATGAGGAACTCCTAATCTGAATTCACTTGTTCACATTTTCTAGCTGCAACCATTTGTTTTTTCTTTAAATAAAGAATATTTAGCTGCTCATTTCCTTTTGGAGTGAACCATATTTGCTTGGGCCATTTGCTTGCCCTTAATAGTATAGACATGTGAAGTTACAATAATTGGAGAGTGTGGATTTTCAATAGGCAGTGGAGGTTGTTTTGTGACATTCACAGGGGTAGTTGTATTCATTGAAGATGGATTATGATAATGTTGTTGTTGTTGAGAAAAGGAAGAGTGTGTGTCTTCCATACGGTGATGCAGAATAGCTAAATTGAATTGGAATAATTCAAAGAACACATGTTTTACTAGTGAGGAAACATTGAAAAAAGTCTTGTTGTAGACTGAACTTGCAAGATGGAGTAATTGTGTGTGTTTCAATTTCATATTAACAAAATCCATATCAATAGCCAAATCAAAACCAATAAGCGTGGATAGTATTTGTTGGAGATTTCTATAAAGCTTTTAATTTAAGGAGCAAAACAAGTAGCTTAATTCAATAAGCAATTCAAGAAACCATTAATTTAAGGAGTAATTCAATGAGTGAATTTTCCTATAAATAGATGTGTAATTGTAATAAATTAATCATTCAAAGTGTTCATTCCAATTGAGAGAAAAGCTTTTGTGAGAGAAAATTGAGAGTAATTTTCTTGGGTGTAATTGGGTTGTGGGGTGTGAGTTGTGAGTATTGTAAACACCTTGTGTAATTTCTCCCCTTTCAGTAAAAAGATCTGAAGCAAATCCAGAGACGTAAGCAAGATTGGTCGAACTCCGTTATCAAATTTGTGTTATTTTTCTATTCTTGCTTTCTCATAAATCTGACTTATCGGGAATTTGCATAATTTCCCAACAACTAGTATCAAAGCTTTTGGTGGTGATTTCTGTCGACGATATTTGTTCGTTAATAGAGGTATTCTAATACACTGTGGTTTGCAGAAATAGTCAGAAACGATCGAGAGGAAGTCAGATTTGAGTGGGAGCAATGGCCGTAGATAAAGGAAGGGTGAAACTTGAGAAATTTGATGGCAGAGATTTCGAGTTTTGGAAAATGTAGATAGAGAATTATCTTTATCAAAGAAATATATATCAACTTCTCTCAGGGAAGAAGCCAGAGGTTATGAAGAAAAAAGATTGGAATCTTCTAGATAGACAAACCCTCAGAGTTATTCGATTGACGTTATCCTATAATGTTGCTTTCAACATAGCAAAGAAAAAGACCATGATGGGTCTTATAGCAACTCTCTACAATATGTATGAGAAACCATCAACCTCAAACAAAATACACTTGATGAGACATTTGTTCAATTTGCGGATGACGGAAGGTGCATCAGTAGCTCAACATCTCAATAAACTCAACATAGTCACAACCCAATTGAGTTCAGTGGAAATTAAATTCTATGAAGAAGTATGAGCATTAATACTTTTGTCTTCTTTACCAGAAAAGTGGAATGCTACTGTCAAGACTATGAGTAGCTCGTCAAGAACAATAAGTTGAAATTTGATGATGTTCGTGATCTGGTTCTCAGTGAAGAGATCCGACGTTGAGAGTCGGGTGAATCGTCAACTTCTTTTGTTTTGCATACAAAGTCAAGAGGAAAAAATTCAACCAAAAGGAATCGATGTGGAAGAACATACTACCAAGGTAGATCAAAGGATAAGGTCCAAATCCAAGAATCCTAATAATTCCCATAGCTCGAAGACTATCGAGTGTTGGAATTGTGGAAGAATCGGGCACTACAAAAATCAGTGCAAGAATGCACCGAAGGACAAACAAGTGAAGGTAGAGGAAAATGTTACCTCCACCTCAGAAGGAGACGATGCATTGATATGCTTTTTGGAGAGCAAGGAAGAATCTTGGGTGTTAGACTCTGAAGTATCGTTCCATGCTACTTCAGAAAAAGATTCTTCAAAAAATATGTCCCCGAAAACCTTGGAAAGATATATCTTGATAATGACCAACCATGTACTATTATTGGCAAAGGTGTAGTGAAGATTAAGTTGAACGAGTCTGTTTGGGAGTTTATAGATGTCATGCATATTCTCAACCTAAGAAGGAACTTAATCGTAGTAGGGTAATTGGCTAGTGAAGGCTATACTACGATCTTCTATGGTGATGATTGGAAGATTTCAAAGGGCGCAATGACAGTTGCTCGAGGCAAGAAGAGTGGCACTCTTTACATGACAACATGAGCACATTGTTAAATCACAGTTGTAGCAAGCAATGAAACATCAAATTTGTGGCACCAGAGACTAGGCCACATGAGTGAGAAGATGATGAAGATTATGCACTCAAAGGGAAAACTTCCAGGTCTACAGTCTGTAGAGATAGACATATGTGAAGATTGCATACTTGGAAAGAAAAGAAGAGTCAATTTTCAGACAAGTGGAAGAACCCCAAAGAAGGAAAGGATGGAGCTTATTCACTCTGATGTTTAGGGACCAACGACTGTCTCATCCATTGGTGGGAAACAACTTCGTGACTTTCATCGATGATCACTCTCAGAAGGTATGGGTTTACTTTCTAAAAAATAAGTCTGAAGTATTTGAGACATTCAGAAGATGGAAATCTATGGTGGAAAATGAGACAGGTTTGAAGATCAAAAATCTCAGAACTGATAATGGTACAGGATCATAATGGAAAGAATTGTGTCAGGCACGCCTCAACACAATGGTGTAGTTGAGCGTATGAATTGAACGTTGATAGAAAGAGCCAGAAGCATTCGTATACAATCAGGTCTACCGAAGTAGTTCTGGGCAGAAGCAGTCAACACGGTAGCTTACTTGATCAACTGAGCCCATCTATTCCATTGGAGCACAAAATACCAGAGAAGTTATGAAGCAGAAAATAGGTAAAACTATCACATTTAAAAGTTTTCGGATGTGTAACATTTGTGCATATTAGTGATCAAGGTAGGAATAAGCTTGATCCCAAATCTAAGAAATGCACCTTTATCGGCTATGGTAAGGATGAGTTTGGCTATCGCATTTGGGATGACGAAAACAACAAAGTGATCTATAGCAGAGATATGATTTTCAATGAAAGAATGATGTATAAGGACATGTATAAAACAAACACCAACGACTCAAAGCAGAATAAGTTAGTATTTGTAGATGCAGATGATGTCCCAGATAGTTCCGTGAAGGACCAATTGTAGCAAGTCCTCATCCAGAGGAACTCGTTGGACAGAGCAGTGCACAATAGTCCGACACACCACAACCTCCTACTATAGCTCTTGTATTGAGAAGGTCTTCTCGACCTTATGTGCCTAACAAGAGATACATGAATTATATGTTGCTGACTGGTGAAGGAGAGTATGAATGCTATGATGAAGTTTGTCAGACTCGAGATGCCAACAAGTGTGAGTTTTCCATGAAATTGAAGTTGTCCTCAACTTTAGTTGGTCTGCTAGAGTAACAAGACTAGAAAAGCTTCGGCATTGATCGAGGTGTGAAAACAGATTGAAATCATTTTTCAAGTGAGAGATTGTTGGAGATTGCTATAAAGCTCCTTAATTTAAGGAGCAAAATAATGAGCTTAATTCAAGGAGCAATTCAAGCAACCATTAATTTCATGAGTGAATTTTCCTATAAATAGATATGTAATTGTAATGAATTAATCATCCAAAGTGTTCATTCCAATTGAGAGAAAAACTTTTATGAGAGTAATTTTATTGGGTGTAATTGGATTGTGGGTTGTGAGTTGTAAATGTTGTAAACACCTTTTGTAATTTTTTTCTTTTCATTAAAAAGATATACAGCAGGTCCTGAGACGTACGAAAGATTAATCAAACTCCGTTATCAAATTTGTGTTATTTTTCTATTCTTGTTTTCTCATAAATTTGATTTATCGGAATTTGCGTAATTTCCCAACAATATTTTGTAACGAAGATTATCATATGTACAGTTGTCTCCAAAATGTGAGCCATCATTCATGAATAAAATTGGTGAACTCGTTTAAACTAATGGATATGGAATCGACCCCCGTTATTATTATTTTTAGAATATTGATCCGTGACAGTTCAATATTCCATTAATATAGATATATTAAACAAGTAATACATTTAGATTAAATAACAAAAAAATAACTAAGAAATATAATATATTCATTTGAAGAAACCCAATTGAGAATAAAGAAAGTTAAAAAATATACGATTTTAAGGTACGTGGAATCTGAAGGAACGAGAGAATGAGATTGTCAAGTTAAGCCAGACGGATCAAGTGGGAGGAGATCAACATCGGGAACAGAAAGATTATCATTGAAAATGTAACCAAAAAAATAAGTTGGCACTATCCGGCGAGCCCATCACCGATTGGGACTATGCCAAAAAATAAGTTGGGTCTGTGCCAATCAAATAATATCAACTTTAGATGATAAAACGAGTGATTTTGACAGAGATATGAAATATATGGATGAATAAACAAAAAGGTGGTGTGTATCGATGTATGATGAGGATTTTTTTAAATTTTATTATTTGTTTGGGTTTGTTTTTAAATTTTAATTATTTATTTTATATTTATTATATGTGTTAAATTTTAAGTTATTATTAAAAAATAATATTAATACATTGATAACTAATAAAAAATGAATGAATCAATGGCAAAGCCACAAAAGCTCTGAGGTAATAAAAAGGGTAATTCTATTCAACCATCCCCATATATAACAATCTTATCGTATGCTGGCGTTAAAATTCATAATAATTATATATCTTTTAAACTTAAAAAGTTACCTCTATTCATAAAAATACTCATAATTTTTATTAATTTATTATATTATTATTTTTAATTAATAGAGAACATTATCACGTATATTCCCTGTAGGTTTTATTTCTTGTAATGCACACCATTTGTATTTTTTTGAATATTTTATTTTATTTGATTATTTATCTTTTTTAAACTTATTTTATTTTTTAAAAAAATCGACTAGATTTCTAATATCATATTAAAAATTATTAAAAAATTAATTTTTAAAAGAGTACAAAAATATATAAAGTATAACTCTATTCTTAATAGTTTAAACTTTTAGAGAAATTAGTAACTAAATAATTTATAATATGATATCAGAATTGAAGATAATGTAACTAGCACACGTAATCTCAATTATCAAATTATAAAATATTTAGTGTACATAGATTCTAACACTTTAGAATTGATTTGACAATAATTCTTAATAATCGTTGACTTTCTTTGACTGATTTTTTTACCTTATCTTCTTTCATTATATATATTTTTAAGTACTCATATCTTCACGTAATTTTTGTTATTGTTATAATAAAATATCTATTTTACTACCAATATTAATTACATCTTAACCTTATTATTATTTATAAAAGATTTGTATAACAATAATAATTTATATTATAACAATATTGTTATATTTATTTTATTATTAAATTTTTATGTATTTAATTTTTGAATGGTTTTAAGCATGCTACTTCGAATATATTTACCCAAAATAAACTAAAAATGAAAGAAATATTATTTTGTTTACCTAACTAGCAAAAAGGCAAAGTTTTATTCTTTATGAAAATATCATTTTACCTTTTAATATAATCTAAGTTTAAAAACATTATAATGAAAATTTTGCAAAAATACTATAATATTAAAAAATAATAAGAAATCAAGGAATATTAAAAAGAGTTTTTAATCAGAAATGGTTAGTAAAAAGAAATTCAAAAAATAAAGTTAAATCTTAGAAAATGATATAGATTTAAAGATTCATTATTTTCGAAACTAAATAAAATATTTTTAAGAAAATATATAATTTATTATAGATTAAGTAATAAGAAAATGGATATCAATATTATAAACGCAAAAGGAATATATAATATACTATTAATTGACAAAAAAATCATAATGAATAAAATATCAAAAATTTCTTAAAATGATAAAGAAAAAATTGGATACATTCATTTAAGAGAAATCTAAATATTAATAAAATCTCATTTTAGAAAATGAATTGATATAACAATAAAACTAGCATTACTAGATAATCAAATAATAAACATGAAATATGTTTTATTATGAATGATTCATAGTGGATACTAGAAACTAAAATTTACATAATATTCTAGGTTTGCTATTAATATTAATAATAAAACTCAAACCAATTAAGTTTAGCTTATCAATTTGAAAGATGAGATTTAATAAAAATAAAACCATGTATTTCAATATACTACATGGTAGGATATTCATTAACAAACAGTCATAACAGTTTGATATATGAACAAAATGAACTTATAGAAATAAATAAAACCTTCCAAGAACTTGGACAAATAATAAAATCAAAAATACTAACAAACTTTGCATTAACATAGGAATAATACTTAGATGTTAAAGAAAAACATCTAATACAAAAGAAAAAGTAATGTAGTCAAAAATAATAATATACTAAAGTTTACCTTTATAGATAATTACATAACTAAAACAAGAAGACCAAGTAATGAAAACATTAGTACATGATATATACTAGGAAGAAAATAACAACAAGATGTTTAAAAATAAATTATAAGATATAAACTTAGAACTTAATAGAAGCCTAATAGGTATATCTAAAACTCAAAAAACAATAATGAAAGCCTTGATTTTTTTATCAGAATAAATGGATATAATACAAGAATCAAACACTGAGTCCTTACAAGACATAGATAAAAGTCAAAAGGAACTCATAAATGAGAAGAAAAATTAATAAAAAATTATGACATGATATACACGAGGAATTTACAAAATTAAAAAATATATATATAAATAAAAAATCTAGAAACAATCAAATTATAAGTCATAATCTTAATCCATTCAAGGATTAAAAAAAGAACCACCTAAAAAATCAGATGCATCAATATCTAATAATAATAAAATAAAAATCTACAAATAAAGAAAAAGTTATAATCATTAGTTAATGGAATACAAAAAAAAATTAGAAGAACAATTTATGAATCTTGAAAATAGGGATATAGGAAAATTAATTAGTTTGTCAACACTAATTAATAAAGAACTAGGAAAACATTATGATATTCTCGTCGTCCAAAACTAAATTATCATATTAATGAAAAAGTATATTTAGTTGTTATACAAGCTATAAAAAATTGCAATATATGTCACAAGTTTCAGATTAATTGTTAGAATTGATAACAAAAATAATGGTTTAACTATTATAATTTTGATGTTGAGTACTTTCATGAAATAATAATAGTTTAACAGATGTTGTTACCATAGATTTAACACTTTTAATTGTTTTTGTTCTTACAGAAATGAAATATCTTGATATCAAAATTAAGATAAAAATCCTACAGAAACAACTCAAACTTTTATATCTTGAGAAGTCCTTTTTAGAGATAGAAAATAAACAGGAAAAACTTAATTATTCAAAATAACTCTTAGAATCCAAATACTTTAAAGAACATTTTTTATCAAAAATTCAATCTAAATGAGGTAAATTTTTTGAAAAAAGAAGTCAAAATGAGAAAGAAGAATCTAATAGTTCAAAAGAGAGAAACAATTCTAAAATAAAAAAGGAAACACAATTAGGTTGATGAAGCAGAAAAAGAAGAACAAAAAAAAAACTTATGTAGTCTATAATGGTCCAAAACTAAGAATTTAGAACAATTTAGCAAAAGAACTAAAGTCATTCTTGGGTTTAGTGGAGTAACTTGTAAAGCCTTCACTAACAAGATAGAAGCTTAATGTAATTATGTCAATTACAAAACACCAAAATTAATAACTTTAGAAAAAATTGTAAAACTTACTCTGTAGCAATACAACAATAACCAGAATCATCAAACAGGTTAAAAGCTCTAGTAAAGATAATATAATCACTAGTATTATTCAGAGAGGCACCCCCATAGAAACAATAAAGGTAGTACGACCATAAATAAAATTCAGGGAAATAATCTCCATGAATACATCAGTTATTGAAAAAGAAAAAGATCAATACAATAATTTGTCTAAATCAAAATGGTTACGCATTTATAACTTAGCCAGGAAATCTACCTAAGAACATATTGAATATATAAAATTCTACACCACATAAAAGGAATTTTCTACAAGAAATAAATTTAATATTCTTGAAAGAGTTGATCTATTTTTTGTCTACAATGCATACCATGATGGTCTTATTGAGAACTTGTATCCATGAATTAATTTAAGTGAATTAAATTACTTTCTTGAAAATTCAAGAAAGTTATTAATAACTTCAGGAAATAGATTAGAGCAGGTGATAAGACTATTTATTTTAGATTTTTCAGTTCACTAATGGATTGAAATGTGGAATGTTGTATTAACTCCTACCATCTTATCAAGCTGAGGATTTTCAACACAAACATAAAAGTTCTTAAGCCAATAGCACTTTCAAAAAAGAAATTTAACACAAATGAATTCTATGTATTAAGAGGTCAGATGTTAAGACAAATTAACCATGAACTCAAGAAGATTAACAACTCTAATAAGATAAGTAAATTATTCAATTAATACAATTGTCATCACTTTCCATCACAATATGGCTCTCACCGACGAAGATAGTGAAAAAATTATCAAATTCGAGACAAATTTCAATAACAACAACTTAAAATTTTTAAAGAAACAAGAACGATTTTTTGCTTATATTCCAAAAAAATCATTAAATATCACTAATGACCTTGTTGTATCAAGGACCGAGAAGATGAAGATGTATCATCAAAACTATCAGCAAAAAACGACAAGGAAGAATGAAGACGAAGGATTGTCAGTAGAAGATGACATAGAAAAAATAAAGATGTAGAACCCACATTTAATCGACAGAACATGAAAAAAAAAAGAATGGCTAAGATTCAAAGTCCAAAAGTAGAAAAATGTAGGTGAATTATTAAAACAATGGTAAAATATTTTGTAAAAAATGATTCATTGTTCTGTAAAAGAAATCCTTATTTTCATTATAAGAGACAACTTCAAGGAAAACATACTCTCTAACTTAAAAAATTATTCATCTAGTAATTATGTATTTAGAAATCATTTAACTTATAACATTGTAATAATTATTAATATTATGAATAAAATATAGTATTTTTACTTTTTTCCTACTTCTTAGTAAAACTAATTGAGACACTATAATATGTACGGATGTAAAATTTTCATCATTATCAAGAATGTAATTAAATTTGAGCAAATTGAGACATATTAAGTGTAATGAAAGAATACGAACAATAGAAAATAAGACACTCATAGACCTATTAAATTTAAATATGATAATTATAACTTTAAACTAAGTAAAAACCTTAAATGTTTAAATATTTGTTCATAACACTCGTAAAATTGATAAATAAGAAAATGACAATAAAAAGATGTTACAAAAAAAATTAAAGATTATCTTTAATTAATAATATATAAAAAATAACAACAACTAACATTAAAAAACTAGCTTATAAAATGATATCATAATAATGAAATTAATAAAAAAAAAGATAAAATTTTAATTAATAAGTTTTACAAATCCTAATAAAAAAAATTGTAACCTCTAACTACTTATAAAACAAAGATAATAAAAAAATATAAAACTATCATTTGATTTAATAAAAAAATCAAAAATATTCTAGTTAAATAAAACAGTCTATATAATAATTTTCTCGCCAATTTAAAACCTTACTCCGGCTAAGCCCCTCGTTTTGGATCTTGGGCCCTTCATACTGACCCAGTTTAAAGTCGGCCAACCCTTAATGAACGTTTTAAACGACTGATGTGGTGTTCAAATATTTGTAGAATTTAAGTGATACATGTCATAATCCAACCCGAAAAATACTCAAATTGAAATTGACATCAGAGAACATCATTGATTTAATAAAAAGATAAAAGCAATTGACTCATTGAAAAGAGATAAACCAAATCAAACTTTAAAAATACCTTTAACTAATATTTAAAAGCACACTGAAGTTAAATGTTTGCTTAGCAAATATAATCAGAAGCAATTATTTTACACGATTGAAAATGTAAATAGCAAAGCAACTATGCAACATATATAGTAAAGGACTGAACAAAACCATCAATCCTCTTCCTTATCTCTTCAGGATTGGCACCCACGAGTTTGTCAACCTGACCTCCATTCTTCAACAACACAAATGTTGGCATCGCCTTTATGTCCATTTTTGTTGCTACCTCCTGATATAAAAAAATTAGTAAAAATATATTTATAGATTCGTAAATATAGTTAAACTTTAAGTAAAAATATCATATCATTGTGATTATAATATATAAAAGTTATAAAAAATTAATGATTTTGAGCAAAAATATCTTTATATTTTAAAATAAAACATTTATTATTATAGTTATAAGTTTTACCCATATATTGTTTAATAAATCAGGTGAATTACCTTAACCTCATCGACATCAACAGTCAGAAACAGAACATCTGGGTAGCTTAAGGCCATTTCCTCAAAAAATGTATTCATTGCCACCGAAGGTATGCACCATTCAGCAGTAAAATGCACAACAATCTACAAAATATCCCCCAAATATATATAAAAACACAAAACCATCCCCTAAGGATTCAACCATAAAGAAAAAAACTGATTATAAACCCGTGATTCAAATACAGGATAATTTATTCAAACTGGATTTTTAATTAAAAACAAAGAGTTTTGAATAATAGAGAGAAGAGAGACTGAGAATCCCAATTGATTAACTGCGAGAGGCAAAAAAAATTCAGGGTTGTTAATAGTTAAATTAAAAGCAGGATTAAATAATAAAAGATACAATCTTTGAAGATGAGAAAACTTACAGGGCGACCTTGATTGGTGGCTTGGGTAACATAGGAGTCCCAAGACTCAACGGAGTCAATTTTCAAGGCCTTAGACTTATTATGCTGCTCGTGTTGGTGATGTCCTTCCATCTTCTCCTTCTTCTTTTTTGGCTCTTCTTGAGCTTTGAACAGAATCTAGATATGTACTGCAATAACTTTAAGACTTTTTTTCTTGTTACCCAAAGTCATGAATAAGTTTTGGAATCCTGATCTTATTAGATTAGGTAAATATGAATAAGCTGTAGCCATCATGATGGAGACACGAGATTTCTCTCGATTTTTTAAAATATAGAATATTAATTTACTTGTTTTTAATATTTTTTTACCATATAATTTGATTAGTGCACTCCTTAATAGCTTTAGTATGTAATTTGATTAATAATATATATTGAATTTTGAAAGAATAAAAAAATTGAATTTTTATATCAAAATATTATTTTATATCTCATATTTTTATTTATGAACTCATAAAATTACTACACTTTTAGTTCATTTTATTATCATAAAAAGAATTATATTTTAAATTCTTCAACCTTCAAAACAACAATATATACTCACTAAAAATAAGAGTTTTTTTTTTTTTTGGTTAAAAGAATGTCATAATTCGAATCATTTTTATACATCATAACTCCAAAAAGGATTATAACAACATTATTTAATAATATAATATTTTTTATTTTATTCTTCCAATTCTATTTTCATTAAATTTTATGACTACTTTTACTAAATTTAATTATGATAATTTTAATTTCTACAATTAAAAAAATACGCAAATTATATAATAATCCTCTAAATAAAATTCCAAACTATGTTGTATTTGAATCCACTTGCCTAGTTGTTCTACACAAAATAGGCAATTATCTTTTTATCTATTCAGGTAGTAACCACAGGAACGATAGAAGAGGACAAAGACGCCCACTGGAATTTATTCCCCAAATTTTGTTTCTTTTTAAAGTGGAAAACATACCTTTGTAACGTTTATCTTTACGCATCTCATGTCTTTTCCCTTCAAAAAGTATCTCACGATTTAAAAGGCTGTCAATGTTGCTATATATATTATGAAATTATATTTTTAGTATTATTTAAATATATAATTTAAAATTAGGAAAAAATTAATTTTATAGCTAAATAAATAAATGTCATGTTTAATAATTATTTTAATATATAATTTTTAATTTTTGTTTTGAAATGAATTTTTAGTTTCAGTTTTTTTTTAAACAACAATAGTTTGATAATCAATTTTTACTTTCAATTTTAAAAAGTAAAAATTGAATATTGGATATATTTGTTTGTTAATTAATTTTTAATTTTTAACTTTTAATTTTTTAAGTTCTAAAATTCAATCTTTTAAATTTATTTTTAGTAAATTTTCATTCAATTTTGACTTTATAAATATTTTGATTAATATTGAATATGATTGTGTTATTAATTTTTTAATATCTCCTAAAATATATATATATATATTTAATTCAAAAATTAATTTTTTTAATTTTAACATTTTGTAAAATTTCAAACCGAGTTTCAAAATTTGTAAGATTTAAAATGTTAAAATGTTTATAAAACAAAACAAAATCAATTAATAAAATTCATCATTTCTTTATTTTAAATCGTAAACTTGAATCCCATTAATTATTATCTCATTAAACAAACACATCATTTTTACATGACAAATGACGTGAATTATAAGAAGTCAGGCCTAAAAAAAACTTCAAATTCCAGCTACCTAAGGCTTTTTTGTTTTGTTTTATTTAAACTCATAATTATGTCATTGAAGCTGAAACTTCAACCTGATTCTAGAATTTACCTCATAGACACATACATTCATCAGAAATTTCATATACATCAGTTCACAATCCTTGTCAAATCTGGGACATTTATTTATTTTATAAGTTGGGTTCTCACACCGCAATTAAACTATAAAGTTGTGGCATCAGGAATATTTAGTAATTTGTATAAGACAGCAAGTCTATTTAACTGTGGTAATTTGACTATATTATCGTCAGGAAACAATTTAACATATACAGAAGAAATCAAATGATGAAAACAGAAATTCGTTTTGCATGTATTCATCAGATGATGAGCCGTTTAGATGATTCAGGGAATAAACTATACTTTCTAGATAATTCCAAACACATCCTGATTTCATTACAACCCTCCGTAATAATAGATTAGTAGCTAAAAAAACAATGATACAAAGTCTCATGTCAACATCTTATACATGACAACATTAAGACAGATGATTTTGCTGTGAAGCACATGCAAGGATGAAAACCGCAATTAATGATCTGTACAACATTAAGACAACCCAATACAATTTCAGCCGCAGCTCAAGCGAGAATCGGATGGTCGCATTGTTGTCTGCCGCCGAGGAACCCCTATTTCGCAAGCGTTCACCCTGGCAGCAAACCGCAAGGAGCAGAGTGACTCTCCGATAGATGCAATATCAGGGCTAAGATTTACAAACATTAACGTCTTGGAATCTCCTCCAAGGCAAGGCTATTTATAAACAATGAACAAAATAAATTTATTAAGTGATGTCTGATTCAAATTCTGTAAGTACAGATCATTAATTGAAACATAAACAAGGAGAAGGAGAAAATCATTCAGAAGAATTAACATACCTGGAGAAGATAGGTAAGCTTTGAGTTCCTAAAAGGAACATGATCCTCCCTTTTACCCAAAGCAAATATTACATCGCTCAAACTCGACAAACTTTTGTTTATAGCCTGAATGTTACACCCAAAATAAATTATCTATCTGATGAAGGCAAATATTGTATTTTGCTAAAGATAATATAAAGAAAGTCCAAGAAACTAATACTTGAGTTTCCTTCAAACGATCTCCAGTTGCACCACTCCTTGAGAGCCGCTCACTGCCAGCAAGGTCAATAAGGTTCAGAACACCCTGAACTTGTTGTTCAGTGCCCTAACAATGGGAGGGGGAGGGGGGGGGGAAGAAAAGAAAAGAAATGTCAGCAGATATCTACATGCAAAACACAGCAACAATGCAAAAGGATAAAATAAGTAAGAACACACTATTACTGCTGATGCCACTAATACAAACCTCATTCACACCAGATATTCTCAATGTAAACACAAAATGGCTCCTTGATGACTGCTCGTTCATATGTGTCTTACCAATAGATCTAAAAGGGCATAATGGCAAAAATTTGTCAGAATAAGCAACTCAAAATAATGCCATAAACGGGTAAAATGTGCTCAATGTTATACTGTCAAACTGCATGTCACGTGTATGAAGATTTTAATAATATTTTGTCAATCTATAATTTCTGATGTAGATACATACCTACTCTGCGCAGCCTGATGTAGAAGAGAGGAGATCTCTTTTATGCTACAAACATCAACAATGGTGAGGTCCGAAACATGGGTGTTCCCATTTTGATCATGCTTAATTGTGTACTGCTTCCCACCAGCATTTTCCAACTTGGAAATGTCTGCAGTAGATCGATTTGAAAACAATAAATCACGAATTGTCTCGTTGTATATTTCTAGCATGGAAGCCTGCAGACGCATGAAATGGAAATGTTTTAGAAATAAATATAAGTAGGAACATATATGAAAGGATGAAAAACAAGACCAACACCTGCATCTTGTACTTCCAGCCCTGGGCTTGGAGAGACTGACTAGTTTGGAATATTTGTTCAAGTGAACGGGGAATCAGGCCTTTCTGCTCTGGGACTTCTGGCCTACCCATCATGGTATAGGTCTTACCTGATCCTGTCTGACCATAGGCAAATATGCAAACCTACAAAACAATCCAACAGTACTGTTTGAAATTCAACCTATGGAAAAACCAAAGACAGATTGGATTTATCAAGGGTAACATAAAGAAACAAGGTTTAGCACTAAAATCATTATACAATTCCAGCCTAGGATCATGCAGAATAAAGCTATCCACTGCTCACTAGACAATACTACTAACTTTAATCCCATAATATGAGACCATACATGGTGCAATTCCAGTTAAGGCAAAATCAAGACTGATTCACATCTTAAACTTGCAAATAGTCAAACACATGCTCGATCTTTCCCTTGAAGGTCAATAAACTTAACTAAGAAAGCTCTAGTTTCTCAAAATCCCACAGTAACAATAGGAATTTCAGATGCACTCAAAATTACTAAAGCATAAAGCAAAAAACATTAGTTTCACCTTGTATCCATCAAGTGCACTCTGTACCAGCTGTGATATCTCTACAAAAACATCTTGTTGTGATGCTTCGTGATTAAACACTTTGTCAAATGTAAAAGGGTACCTCTGCCCTGCAGAAAATGGAAGTGAAACAAAGCTTCAGCATTAGTATTATATTTTAAGTGGTGCAAAACAGAATTCAATGAATAATGTATCCCAGAACTTCAAATTTTTAAGGATATAAACGAAGGATGATGCAGATGTCGATACCATTTTGTAAAACATCAATACCACGGCCAAGAGCTTCTGTTGAAGTTGGAAAAGAGATTACACTGGTATCTGTTCCAGCACCATCATCCGGCAACAAGGGCCGTACTCGGCAGAATACTCTAATATTTCCTTTCAATTCCTGCAGTGAGAAAAACTTTAGTACAACTGAAAGCTTATAAAAGCTAACAGATGTTGAACAAACTCAAAAAAATACCAGAATTGTGTTATGTAGCTTTTTCCTCAGCCTTTCTCCTTCCAGAACTTGGAGTTCTGTCTCTGCTAGTCGATCTTGTAACTCATGCAATATTCTCTTCTGCAGCTCATATTCTGCTCTTGTCTCTGAAGCGGATGAATCCACCATCTAAGAGAAACAAAGAGATCGAGCAAAATAGTTATTATTAACCTTGAATTACACATCCTCTAATTCAGAATTATTCATGAGACATTCTCAAGTTTCTCCAAAACATAGAGCATGCTGCTACCTTCAATTTTTCATTTGCAGCTGTAAGTTGATGCTCGAGTATACATATCCGTTCTCTCTGTGATGAACACAACTCCTGTTAAACAGATTAATGGAAGCATTTTAAGAATTACCATGGTATTTTTGATAAGCTACAAATGGGGCATAAGGAATCAAGAGCAAACCTCCATGGTGTTTGATTTTATTGTCAAGTTGTCTAAATCTGCAATAGACTTCCCAGTTAGTTCTTGGTACTTCGCTACTTCTGCAGTCAAATCTTGTATCCGCACTATTTGACGATTGCGATCCTCCCTCACCTGTTGTAACTCTATTCTAAGACTTATGAGTTCTTCTAATAGAGACTCTTTTTGCTTTAAAGTCTCATCGTGTGAACCCTAGAAAATCATTACAAACTTCTAAGATCATAGGTTATCCAACCATAATCCCGCTATGTTTAGGCAGGACAATGAATTTCAAGAATGTGGGTGATAAATCACAAAAAATATTGACCTTGATTGAATTTAATTGCTCCAGCAATATCTTGTTATGACCTCTTAAACTGCCAAGGTTCTCCACAATAGTCACCTTTTCTTTTTCTACTCTTTCAAGAGACTGCATGGCTGTTGCAAGATCACTTTGAAGCTTGCTATTATATTGTTGTAGACTCTTATTGTACTCTTGGGCTCGATTGTACAAATCCTCACTTGAGGAAACCTGCAAACCACAAAATTATTCAAATGCATAGTAAATTAGAAAATTGAAGACACACGTGACAAATCCAAACCACTTATTACCTACCCTCTTCTCAGCATCTAACTTATCTTGCTGAGTTTTTTTAAGCTCTGATGCAAGAGAAGCTTGCAACTTCACAGCAGTATCTCTGGCTTCCTTTTCTCTTATATGGCAATTAATTGCATTCTGTTGTAAAATAATAGGAAAATTAAACCTGAAATGATAAAAGAAACAGAAAGAACACTGGTTTCATTAACTTTTCAAGAGTTAATCTTACCAACTTGTCTGATTCTTCCCTTGCAACCCTCTCCTCTAAAACAGCAATATTTCCCCTCAACTCCAGATGAACTGCATTAAGCTCCTTTACCTTGGTCTCCATCTCCACCTCTAAGATAATACCAACAATTACTTATAAAAAATAAAAAATAAATCTACATTAACTATAAAATACCAACCATGTTACATAACTACCAAATGGAATGATTTTCATGAATGATCAATTTGTTTTAGAGAATAGCAAAAAGAACACTATAAAATGGAGACAAAGTGAAATGCAGTGACTGCAGATTCCAAACATAATATTGTAAAACAGGCTCTATATTGCCAAAATACTATCAAGAATTTATTCAATTGTTCACTTTACTATGACCAATACTTTGTGTGAGCATTTTAAATCCCAATCCTTATATGTTTAGTCATAAAATTAAGTCCCTAGACCTTCTCTACAATTACAACTAAGGCCCGTAAGTAGCCAAACATTCCAACACACTGTAAGTTTAAGATTTACTCTCATAATTTCTCCGATTTGCTTCATCATTGGTCACAAATTGGCTTTGACTACAGCTGTACTATAGGGACTTCATTGCCACAACTAAAACTAAAACTCTAAAAGTAAAAACACTAGAGTGGAAAAGAATGAAAAATAATTGAATTGTAGTGGGAGTTGAAGAGAGGATTCATTCGATGTATACTTGTAAATCATGTGTAAACTGTGAGTAGGCTTGTGTGTTAAGAATAATATCTCATATTGATTAAGTATAATGTTATGGTACAGTTTATAAGGATTTGGGTATTTTTACCCATTGGGTTAACCTTTTAAGATTAGAAGCCCATAATTCTTATGAACTTTAACATGGTATCAAAGTTTCAGTCTATTGGACCAAAAACTTTGGGTCTCATCTCACAAAAAAAAATTGAAATAAAAGCCTTGCAAAAATTAAAAAAAAAAGACAAGTGATCTAAATAGAATATGATGAAATAAAATAGATAAAAATACAAATTGATGGGCTTTGTAAGAGACAAAAATTCACACTTTGAGAGGGATGTTAAAAGTAATGCTCCATATTGATTAAGTACAATGTTATAGTAGAATTTATAAGGATTGTGGGTGTCTTTAACCATTGGATTAACCTTTAGGGATTAGAAGGCACATAATTTTTATAGACTTCAACACTATGACACTATATATATGATGCAACAACATTCCTTTACTTGCGAAATCCATTTTCTCAATAAGAAAAACAAGTTACCAGTAACACTGCACTTTTTTTCAGACGACTCCAATGCACTGCAAAGTTTTTCCTGCTCAAGGGAAAGTCCATCCTCTACTCGTTGAAACCATTTGATGCAGAGCTTGAGCCTCTTACTGTAATCTCCCAACTGCTCTAATCGCTTCTGTTATACCAAAATGAGGATGGTTAGAAAGTACCCCAAATTTGGGGTGCAAAATTTATAACTAGTTGACAGATCAAGATTAATCAATTCAAAAATTGTGGAAGATAAAACCTTGAGATCGAATCTGCTTGATTTCAACTTCTCGCTCAAAAGTGCTTCAACTTCTTCTTTTGTGAACTCGACATTGCTACTATCTTGACCCTCATTACTGCTCATATCTGTGGTAGCTGAAACATCTTGCCTATTGCTAACAGTGGAAAAGGGCTGTCGCCTTAGGGCATTCCCTGTCTGCCCCTGAATTTTTGATGCAGCAATCCTCCTCCGCTTGTCTAATGGAGCCTCATCATTACCATCTTTTTTCTACAAAACAAGTTTGGGGAAAATTAATTAAATTAAGTCAAAACGACAACAAAATAATAATAATAATAATAATAATAATAATAATACTAAAACTACAACAAATAAAGCATTTTAACATAACTGTAGTTTATTAGTTACAAGCCCCAGAGGGGGAAATTCAGATTAACTGGTGTCAGTAACATTATAATATACAACTCCATGTTTTTTTAGTTTTCCTTCATATCCGCATAAAACCATGAGGAAGTTACTCTTTGATTTTTTAAATGAAATGAACATACTTGAAGAAACTTACAAATTCACTTCTAGTTTTAACGATAAACAAATCCAAATACACGACAGAGAAAGAAACCTCAAATTCGAAGAAACTAGAGACTTACAATTGAAGGGCTACGAGGAGGCCTATTCTGGTTGCGGAAAGCCATGAGAACCTAGTCAAAACTGCGAATCAAGTGTGTGGTGCAAACCTACCAAAACCTCTGTTTAGCATAATCAGCATCCAATCTGGCGGTTTTTTTTTTTGGCAAAAAGGCCGTTGTTAGGGTTTGAATGTGCAAGTGAAAGACTGAAATTTGAAATTAGATCTGGCGGTATTGCACGTGGTACCACGCACCTCGAAAAGTAGGAGGGCCTTTTGTTGTTTGCTTCGATCTGGACACATGCAAAGCTCGTGAGCCCTAGAGCTATTCGAAATTCAAACAACTTGGTAGTTGGTACGAAGCTTTGGCGAAAAAAAATTAAGAAAAATTACAATACAAATATCTTAATACGTTAAATGTATTCTAATTAAATAATATTTTAATAAAACAAATTCTTAATAATAAAAATTTATAAAATGAATATAAATTATAATATTTTTTATTTTTAAATTTTAAAAATATTATTTTTATTATTTATTTTAAATGAATTTATTTCTCGTTACAAATCATGTTATTTTATTGAATGTACATTATAATGGTTCATTTTTTTATTATAGTTTAAAAAATATATTTTTAAGTCTCTTTATTTATTAAAAATATATATGTAAAATAATAATAAATTTAAATTTTTACTTATTTTTTTTTTAAATATAATATAATAATAGAAATAATATAAGTATATTTATATATTTTTAATATATATATATATAAATATTTAATTAAAAAAATATTAAAACTTTTAAAAACTTTTTTCTTTTTAACTTTATATATGAAATTATTCATACAAGGATAGAAAAAAAAATTCTTTATACCACTCATTAATTATTATTCTCTAATAATTTAATTTGATACATATTTGAGATTGATTTATGATTAAGTATTATGATTTTTTATTTTGATAGCTATGAATGATTTTTAATGTAATAATTTAAAGTATACATTATATTATGAATTTAAATTCAAATCATATTCGTATAATATTATTGTTATTTAATAAAAAAGCTTATAAATATTTATTTTATTTTATTCATAACCTATGATTTACATATTTCTAATATGATTTACGTATTTATTCAAGTAGTGTAATAATCTTAAGTATGGATTGTATTATTGCCAAATTGACTATGTATTTAATGATAGTTTTGGTGCAAATTTGTTTTGTTGTTCTCCATTATTCTACATTATAGAAGAATATCAACAAAATTAAACCTAAATTTGATTTTTAAATTTTTAAATTTCACATAGATATTTTACCTTAAATACTAAAATACATATTTTGAATCAAAAATTTAAAAACTATGAGAATTAAATCGTATTATTAGAAAGTTTTAGAACCTATAATATTAAGTTGTATGTTTTAAATTTTTTTTATATAAATTTAGATAATAATTATACACTCTAACTTTTTAATTTTTGTATATTTTCTTATTAATATCGTGGAACAAAATTTAAATAATTATTCGATATATATTTTGGTTAGTTGTAAGGGTGGAAAAAAGAATACATATTCACCCAAAAATCAATCTTTAAATTAACTTATAAAATTAGTTTGATATCAATTGAATTCATGATTTTAAAATTATTAACTTTTTTTTAATTGAGAAATTAAACAAAACTAATAACTAATAAGAGTAAATACATTTAGTTGGACGATGTAACATTATTTATATATGGAGTTTCATTTTTAATCTCTTAAAAAGAAATATATATTTATTTTTCTTACAACAAAAATAAACATGTATTTTTTTAATATTGTATAAAAATGAACATATTTTTTTTATTGTAGGTTAAAAATAAAACCATGTTGAATAACCAAGTCATTTAAGTATCAAATGGTAAAATATATTAGCGCAATATATCGAGAACAAATATTTTAAAAATAATTAAAATTTAGAAACAAATAAAGGAATAAATCTCAAGTAAATATACAATGAGACATTGGATAAAACATGCTTATAATAATAAAATTACAGTTGAATATGGTGACATATTTACAATCGCTTAAAAATAAGAGACGTGTTAAACTAAAATAGTATGTCATTTTTTTTCATTTATAATAGGCATGAAAAATTCAAAATAATATCACTTATCATGAAAAATTATAATTGAATTTTTGTTTATACAAAATAAAATTTATTTATTAAAGGAGAACTTAATTAACTTTTTCTTTTGTATATTCTCTTATTATTTATTTTTTCTTTGTAAGAGATTGGTTATATATTTTTTTGTATAAGCACTTACTTTTGTTTTGTTTAATAATTATTGTCATTTTTTAGGGAAATATGCACTAATTAAAAATCTAGTACGATAATTTTCATACTAGTTGTAAGATGTCTATATATAATAGCATTTTATAAAATGAAAAATATAGTTCAAACATAAGTTTACAATCAAAGTTATCTTAAGTCCTAAAATCTCACAATATTAATTATTAAATTCAAACATGTCATACATATACGTCTAATGAGTGTGTGAGTGGATTCTTATTTATATTGATCACAAAATGTAAAAAAATATACAAGTGCACAGATCAAGACACTCATTTACACAATAAACACTCAATGTAAATCAAGTTATAGAAATTGGTAAAAATTGTGTGTATCAAAAAAATATTTTAGGTTTATTTCAATGTTAGAACAATTCTACTTCATTTATTATCATTTTAAAAGCTTAAATGAATTAAAATAAAACTAAGAACCAAACAACTAAACCAATTAAGAAATAAACAATCAAAAAACATTTAAGTTGATATACTCACCTAGGATTAATTAAACATAAAATAAAAATACCTAAGTTAATAAGAGAGATGGTTAGTTGATTGAAAAAAAAACATTTTTTCCTAACTCAATTTTTCATGAATATTGGTTTCTTAATATCTTTGGGTTTTGACACAATTGACTTAGTTTTCTTTGGTATATCCTTAGACTTTCTTTATTTTTCTTATTCATTATTAGTGAAGATGCAATATGCATGTAAAATGAGGAGATGTCACAAGGAATCTATAGTTAGGTTTGATATGACATTTTCTGTCACAGTTGATATTTAACAAATTTTTCAATCACAAGTATAAATATTCTTTATATATAACGAGTAACATTAAGAGTAAGGTTAGAAGATCATATCAATGTTGTCATTGATGTTTAAGGTGTAGCATATAAGGACATGTTTGTGGGTTTTACAAATTAAATTGATTTTGAAGAAGATGTCATAGTGTACTCATCTACATAATCTAGACTTCTCTTATCTCCAAAAGGTTTTCCATAATCTAGAATTTTTTTTAATCTTTTAGCTTCTATAAATTTCTTAGATTGTTCAAGTTCATGCACCAAGTTCTAATTTTCCTATTTTAAACATATAAGACTTGAATTTAGATCATTAATACATTCACATAAATCAAGTTTTTTTTATCACACTCAAGAATTTATTTCAAAGGGTTTTAGTTCTTCATTCAGTTTAGTTATTTCTACAAGTAATTTATCTTTTTTTCTTTTTACGTCCTATTAAATTTATGAAAAATTCATTAAGGCTATTAACATAAATTTATTTAGTAAGAATTTAAAGTCACTTTCCTCATCGTGAGGTGTCTAACAATTGATGCAATAAATGCAAAAAAGTTATTATAATTTTTTTTATTCAACTTGATTATCATTGTCACTTTTAGAGTGAGTAAGTATAGTATTGAATGTTCTTTTAATTTTATTCCTCTTATTGGCAAAATTAGTTGAAAAGTGACCATAACTCGTACATTCAAAATATTGAGGTCTAATAAATTTAAATTTTTTACCTTCAGAAGTTACAAGTTTGAGTTCACTTATATTCTAATCCTTTGAGCGATTTGATTGTCCTTTGATTTGAGAATTCTTTTTATTAAAGAATTTCTTCAATCTTATAGCTACGAGTACCAGATATTTAGTGTCATGATCACCATCTTTAATCATGGCGGTTTTGAAAGCAACACTTTTGTTCCTTAGAGGTGTTCAAATACTCAACTCAAAAGTGAGAAGTGAGCCAACTAGTTTCTCAATTTTGATAACATCCACATCTTTGTTTTCATTAATGGCGGTGACCTTAGCATGGAAGAGAACTGGTAAAGAATAGAAAATCTTTTGAACATACTTGAATTCCTTTATCTTTTAACCAAGATTAGCATATAAGTTAGCAATATCACATTATTTAATACAAAATTCATAAAAGGTTTTAGACTCGTTCATTATAAGATTTTCAAACCTAATACCTAACATGTGAAGTTTTATGCTTTTAATTTGAGTGATGCCCTAATGGGTAACCTCTAAAGTATCACAGACTCGTTTGTTAGTTTCAACATTAGATATATGATGAAACATTTTGGTATGCACAGTACTGAATATAACATTTATACAGTTTTTGTTTTAGTTATAACTAGTTTTATTTTCAATAATCCAGTCATTCCTAAATTTAAGAGTGACTACATTATCTTTGGTTATGTTAGGTGGTTCCCAACCATAAATAAAAGAGTTTCATACACTCTCATTTATAGAACATAGAAAGGCTCTCATATGAGCATTCTAATATAGATAGTTAGACTCATCAAAGAGAGAAGCACGGGTTATAAATGAACTATCTCTTAATGATCCATAATAAGGTCTTAGGTAGCACTGAGTGTATCTAGAAACCCGTCCTAATACCAATTTAGAGTTTATAAGATATGAATTTAATTAGTTAGAGGAATAAATTGATAATTAACAAAAATATGTCAAATTAAAAATTTATTAACGGTCAAACATGCAATTTCATGTAAGTAAAATCATGTAGAAAGATAAATTGACACGCAAGATTTTTAAGTGAAAACAACTTAGGCCATAACAATGACCTAAAGGAAAACTACTAGTCAATTGGACCACCTAACTATCCATTATGGAAAGATGTTTGATTATAAACCAAATACTTAAATTACTCTCCAAGGTAATGCACCTAAGTAATTTACTTACAAGCCTTCCCTTTCTTTCACAATCTTCACAAGTAAGATGTTTGCATCCAAACCAATGTATCAATAAATCACACGAGTTATCGAACCTATTCAGCTAGTACCGAAAAAGTTAGCACAAAAATATAAGTACAATATGTGTCTTAAAGCGGATAAAATAATGAATAATCCTAGCTAGTTGATTTAACAGAATAATAGATAATCAAAATTAGTAACAAACCTTAAAATAGATGATTAAGCATAATATCATAAATAACGTAGACTTGTTAATCAATCAAATACAACCATAACAAATTTGATAGATTAACTAATAAAAGGCCTAACAAACTAGTTTTTTGCAAAACAGATTTAAAGAGAGATCATAAGTTACAAAAGTGAAAGCAATTATGAATGAGAGATTTGTATGCTTTATGTTTGTATAAATAGAATTTCTTTAAGCATTAGGTCAAAGGCTGATTGCTTATTTGTTCAAAAATTACTTGATATAGCTTCAAAGAATGAGGACAATATAGTAATTAAAGGTTGATTTGGCTCAGGTAAAACAATTAGGTAAAAGTTATAAAATTTGAAACCAAATAGATCGAATTAGATCGATCCAATCCAAGATCAATATAACCCAAAATTTTGATCAATTTACCCTATATTAAAATTAATTCTAAAAAGACTTATATTGTAATAGATTGATGTTTGATAGATCTACCTCCTCAACCAATCTAGACATTACTTGATCAATTAAGTAACATATATACTAAATATTCTTATGTGTCTACTATGAAATCTAACAAACATACGAACATAAATATATCCAAGATGTGTTCATTTCAGACTCATTAGTTTCTTTAACTTGAATAATAATATTGAAAGACATACCTAGAAACTAAATTATATTTAAATATTTTATTCACGAATATTGCGAACACTCATAAACCTTACCCGACCTATCATGAGATATCTCATCCTGGGAATAGGAAACTAATGCATGAAGTGATCAACGATCTCGTTCAATTATTACCTTGATATAACCCAATTGATGTCAAGATTGGGGGACCTTTACACGACCTGTAATGTTAGGATAAAAATAATGCTTAACCTAAGTACCAATAATTTGAGACTACAACCTATTATGAGGTACCCACTTTAGTTACAAGAAACTAGTGTAAGAAATTATCAATGACCTCAACAAAGTGTTACCTCAACGTAGTAAGGTTGATATATAGACGAGGGGATGCGATCTCGATCGTGATGTTGCCTCAACATGAGGTAATATGTCTATATATTCGCAAGATGTATATACAAGACCTCATCCTCCTGTCCAAAGACAATAAAAAAGGGTTGCACCATTCAAGTAAGGACATGCGTAACTCATAATGTTTATATATATGATCTTATATACCTACCTAATTCTCTAACAAATTTATTGCACTAATAATTGTCTAAATAAATATATAAAAATGTTTTACTTGACAAACAAAATGAATTAGATTAACTTTATTATAAAAAAATATTTGAAAGAATGTAATTATGTAAGATAAATGAAAAATGAAATGTAAAAAAAAAAAACTAAAATTTGATTACATGTTCCTCTAATTCTTATAGATTTTGAGAATAAAGAATACAACATTAAGATCTTATCGCAATAATCCAAATAAATAAATATTTATTTATTATTAAAATAATAAATTAATTAAATATTTATTTTAAGAGTATTTTCACAAATTATCTCATAAAATATTTTAACATCAAATTTTTAATTAAAATTTAAATATAAAATTTATATTTAAAGATTTACTTTTTTATTTTATAAAATAATAATAATAATTATTTAATAATTAATACTGTTATATATATATATATTTATTTAAGTTACGAAGCAAAAAGTTCTCTACCTCATTATCAATCTGATAGATGTACAAGTTTCTCCTCGAAAGCCATAGACGTTTAGAGATTTCCTTCCTTCAATCTCAATCCTTCCCCTCACATTTAACTTTCAGCTCTCTCTGTTTCATCCTTTAGGGTTTTCGAATCCATTTTGTCCTTCTTCTTTGTTCTTTCTTTCTCTCTTTAGCCCTAGAAAGCCAGCACAAGAATCAACAAACAAACAAAAATCGAATTTCAGCAGGGGAAAGCGAAAAAGACAATGTCGAAGAAGAAAGTCAGTGGCAGCACTATGACTCTCAAGGACTTTCATGGCGGTTCCATTCCTACTGATCTCCCTCTCCCTTCTGCTCCTGGTGTGTAAGTCCCTTTTAGACCCTTCATTGTTTTATTTCATATCCGATTCATTTGGGTTGTATTCTATTATGTTATCTTATTTTTACAAATTAAAAATAAAAGCGTTGAGATTTTGCTAATCTGAGAATTTTCCCTTTCCCTTTATTGTACTAGATCTGTTTGCCCTTCCTAAGTTCTACCTATTGTAATTTCCAGTTCAATGATTTTAGCAGGATCTGTTTCTACAACCCCTACTTGATTATCTGTAAAATATCTTCGTCCCTTGCAGAATTATTAGGCATACAGATCGTTCTGGATATGAACGGCCATCTACTTGGGGGAATTCGGCTGGTCGATCTGATCACCGTTCCCGGCCTCACACGTCTCCAGCGACCAAACATTTTGATGATAAAGCTCCATTTTTGGCTCATTCTGCTCATATTGGACGAAACTTTGATGAGGATGAGAGGAAGCCCCTTGATGGTGTATCTGCACCGCGTAGGACAATCAGTGATGAGAGTCTCCAAGTGCCACCAGTTCGGGTAGAGCTCAAGCCAGAATCTGCTCCTACTGGTTGTTCATTGGTTCGGCAAGGACGGGTTCCAACTTCCTCATTGCCCAGTGGTACGGGGAATTCATACTCAGGAAGGGTCAATGAATCTACTCATGTTGGGGAAAATTCGCAGAACTTAGATGGCAGTGTTGGGCAGGGTGTTGGTGGGACTTATCCAAATGCATGGGCAGCAAGAAAGGGGGCAACAGGTGTTACTGAGAGAGTTCAATCTGTATGGTCGGCACCTAGTGCTGTCTCCAAGTTGGCTCATGCTAGTGCACTTGAAAAGGTATCTTCTGGAAGATGGCAATCTAAGCATTCTGTCCAAGACCAATCAGATGTAGAAGTTATAAGGTCTGATGTAGAGAGTGGATTGGACACAAAGGTTTATAGTAATATTACCCATGACAAGGTGGATGCAATTAGTGGGAGCGATCATCATGATGTTAACCTGGCCAGGCACACTGAAAGGAGTCTTACTATTGATGACCACCTTCAGGCTGGTAGGAGGGAGGTTCTTGATTATGAGATGGTCAGGGTTCCAGTTAATTCAGAGGAAATGGAAATCAACCCAACCGGTCACTTTGACTGGGGTCAACCAGATCATGTTGGCAGCAAGTTTGTGGGCTCTGAATTGCAGACCTCAGTGCACTCTGAACCTTCAGAACGGCCTAAGTTGAAGTTACTTCCAAGAACAAGGCCAGTAGAGATTTTGGGATCTCCTGAAGTTGATCATGTTCAGGTAGGGATGATTTTTGCAAATGGAACCTTTTATATTTTTTGTAAACAGGAGTCTGATATTCAGGTTCACTAAATTCTCTGTATTTGGCTGATAACAGGGCTATCAGCCAGCAACTCTATCTGGACATACCGAAGCTTTCAGTGAAGTGCATGGAAACATTAATCTGACAACAATTGGGTTAGGTTGCACCAATAGTGTGAAGCAGACCCTGGAGCGTCCAAAAATGAATTTAAAGCCCCGTTCTCAGCCTCTTGAACAAGTGGAAAAGATTGTTGAAAGGGACAGGTTAGTAATGTAATGCAAGTTTTTTCATGCATACTTCTAATTTTCATTTGTTTCTTTGTGAACCACAAAGATATTCTTGACATTTAAAGTGATGCATCATGGTCTGGTGTGCTGAGTGAAACACATGAATTAAATGCCTCTTATGCGGTTGTAGTTTTGCTATCCCTAGTGGATGCGTGTGGCATACAACCTGCATTTAAAGGATTAAATATGTGAAACACATGATAGAATTGATTAAGTATCTAATTGTAACGAACATCTCCTCAAAAGGTAAGGCAGGGTGCAGTTAATTCCTTAAAATGTTATATGGATTTTTCCTCTTGTTTTCATGATTTTAAGGGAATCAAGCAATAATTTTGTGCTTTGAAGGTGTTATGGCATCGATTCATATTTTTTATCTGTTCTTTGAGCAATTTTGATTAAATTAACTCTCTAGAAGTTATAAATGAGATAATAATTTTCACATGCAAAAATATTTTGTTTCACATTTATATTAGGTGTGACCTCAGGTGTTTGTTTTTGTTTGGGCTCCTAGTTATGTTAGAAGAATAGTGATAATTAAATAATATGGGTAGAACTTGATTCAAACATTAAATGAATTACAGAATGAGTATATGGTAATGGCTGTGCAATTATCTTATAATTTTTTTTTTCACTTGGCTGTTTGGCTCTTGTGTCAGACAAATCTTTTAGGCAACCTGGCACTGGAAGTTTTGGAATTATGTATATTATTTTCCCGTCAAGCACATTTCTGCGTAAGAGTAAATTTACGTTCATTGATGCTCTCTTGTTAAATATTTTTTTAAGAGATTAGATAAGGGTTATCTTATACTAAACCTCTAGAACAATTCCCTATCTAAAAAAAAAGAATAAAAGAAGATCAAAATAATTAAATTATAATTTCAAAATATTTTCAATGTCATGTTCCTGGACTAGGAATTAACATATGGACCCGTTTGGCCTTTGGTTGCATCACCAGATTTGCTTCGATCTTAATTCTGCCTGTTGTTTAGCTTATACTAGATGCAGGTCATTATCTATTAGGAGCTTTAGGCAATTTCAATAAAGTTGGAGTATCAGACAGTTGATATCAAATTATTTTCTAAATTATAGACTTATAGGTTCCTGTTTATCTGTCTGTTTTTCAGTTGGTGCCATATGCTACATTTGGTATCAGCTGATACATGTTTTAGTGAACTGCTATATCAGCAGCAAAAGTGTCGTTTTTGTCCTAGCAGTTTGACTATCTATGCCTGATCAGAAGAATTGACATTTTTTCTGTTATCCCACTCATAAAAACCTTAAAAAAATAAAAAAGATCTTACTCTTGGAATCTCTTTTCAATTTTTATTGTAAGTTGTTGGTTTATCTACTTTTCATGGGCTGGCTTGACGACATGGGTTGCCTTCTTTACCCTAAGGACTTTCCAGCCATTTTCCTGGGTTTGTGGTTATATGTTTCTGCAGGCTAATGATCAATTACCTTTGTGGATCATTATTTTCTGTTGTTTTTGTTTCATCGGACACATAGCAAATATCTTGTATAGGTGATTCTTATTAGGAAGATAACACTTAAATCGTTTGATGATATCAATGGACTACTGTCTTATATTCACTATTTTGTTTGGATGTTATCATCAAAAATAGTTGTGAGACATCCGTAGCCTGATAAATTGCCATGTTTTCAAGGACTTAAATCTGAAATACTTGATCATTAATTTTAAATTATGTATTTATTTTAACCATTTTGGTCTTTGGTTTGGTAATGTTGGTCTTAAGAAGTGCATCTTTATTTAAGGAGAATTTACTAATGACATTTATTGTAACAATCCCTTTACTTCTATGGTTCTAATGCTGGACTTTCAAATTTTATTGCCAACTTTTCCTCTTTTTTTTAACCAAAAAAATTTAGTAAAGTCCTTTTGAGATACCCAACAAAAAAAAAAAGAAAGAAAGAAAGAAAAGCAAGTCCTACTATTTTTTTATTATGTACTACACCTTTATTTTTCTGTGCTCCATATTAAAAAGTTTATAATTTGCTCTTTCTGTGGTGTTTTTCCCAAAATCAAATATTCTTAAATAGATATGATTTAATTTTAGAAGTATGAGATAGGAAAATACCATCTTTTTTATCTTTTACTATGTTGATTTTCTGAAGAGAACCTGAGTTGTCTTTTACCATTAACATGTTTGCTACTGCCTACTGGCGCTTACATCTCTTGATATCCATGATTCAGGCATCCATTGTTTGGTGGTGCTAGACCAAGAGAACTGGTGAGTGTTTTTCAATGTTTATTTCTAGATTTTAGTAAATAAATTTAATTTTTTTTTTAAATCTGTATTGGGGTTCTTCTTGCTGCTTCTTCCCTTGCGATTCTCTTGTCCTTCCTATGCATGCCCTACCTCCCCTCCCTCCTTTGCCCTCAGTTCTCACTAGTAGGTGCGGTCAACTTGCAGTGGGTCATGAGTCTTTAATGTCTAGTGGCTTGGTCTCTGTTTGATAGTTTTTGTGATCCCTATTTACAGGTTCTGAAGGAGAGAGGAATAAGTGATGTGGTAGTCACAAAATCTGAAAAGTAATGACATTGCCTCCAATTTCCTCTCTCCCCTTATTTCAGTATTGCCTTGTTGTATTAACTGGACCAATTTTGAATTCGTGAAGGGTTGAGTATGATGTTCGGAGTGACAGAGTTTCACGTTACAGTGGTAAAAATGAGAATCATTTTATGGACCAAAGAACTGGAAAGAGAAGCGAGAGGAGGGAGCATCAGGTTGACACAGAGAAGAGGGAGCACCAGGTTGATATACAGAGGAGAAACTGGCATAATGAGAACCGGAAGAGCAGAGAGACCGAGAGGCAACATCAGCAGCCAGACAGGCCACCATCACCCGAGACCTGGCGTAAGCCTGTTGAGCAGGCAAAGCAGACCTCAGATGATGCTGCTGGTGTGCGATATGGAAAAGTGGCTTCAGCTGTTGACCTTGCCCAAGCATTCTCTAGATCAGTCTCCGATTCAAAAAGTGATCATCATTCTAGCCCAAGGAGTCTCCCTGTTCAGAGCCAGATGCCTTTTTCACGGTTGATGGGTCGAACATCTAGGCCTCAGATCAATGGATACTGAAGAATTTGGGTTGTCAGCAAAGTAGCTCCAGGATTTATTGGCAAGAAGATTAAGATTCAATGACTGGTAAATTAATCTTCTGATGGGTCATTTGAATTATGGCCAGGCGTAAACTTGTCTGCACCTTGCAAGGGAGCAACTTTACTGTTCAGGTTTAGTAAGAAAATGATGCCATACGAATTCCAAATTTCTACAGTGGATTTTTTTTTTTGGAGGTGCGGAAGGTCCTCTCACATTATTGTTTTTGTTCTGTTTCTTTTGATAATTAATGTGTTTTCTCACCTTTTAAGAGAAAGTGATGTTATGCATAAGAATCATTGTAGATGAGCTCACACCATGCGGCCTGAATGACCTCTTAAATTCTGGTCTTTGCTCCTAGTTTAGTATGTTCCAGACTTGGTTGAGCTGTGATGAAGTCTGAATTTTGATTATATATTCCTTTCTCATTCTCATGCTACTTGTGGTTTCAAGTTTCTTGCTTAAACCTCTCTTTTCATTAGAAGAGCAAAAATAAATTATATCCAGATCACTGGAACCCTTCATTCTTGATTATTATTCTTTTTCAGTGTGCAACAATACATAGTGTGAGCCTGTGAGGGTAATGTGAAACTCTAATGGTTCTTTTGCATGCGTTGCTTGCTACAAGTATGACAGGGTTTTTTTTTTTTTTTGGTTGGTAAAATAGCAGTTAGAGTTGGATATCAAATTCATCTTTGAATTTTTATCTTCATTACACCCTTTAAGGGTGTTATAGACATTTTAAGACAATGGAGTTTTTTAATAAATTAAGTCCATTTTAATTTATTGAACTTATGTGAGTGTTTTGTTTGTTTGTACGCATTTTGTCAGCTATTACTATATAACTATATGGTACTTTAAAAAATCAGTTCGAATATGTTAATAAGGACCAACGACTTGCTAAGTGTACTAAATTAAAGAAAAAAATTGTGTGAGTTCTTAAAACGAAAGTACCACCTTCAAGTGTCCTGTGAAAAATAAAATAATATTTTTTATTAAAACTTTTATTAAATTTATTCAAACATATTTTTAAAACTTTTTTTAAAATATTTTATTAAAAAACTGTTTATTAAATAAAGTATGCGTTTTAAGAATAAAATACATTTTAAAAAGTGATTAAATGTACTGATTATGTAATTGAGGCAAAGTGATTCTACACTCACATTTCCAAAGAAAAGTGTCATAAAATGATCAGTTTCTTCTTGTTACACATGCAAGTGGTTAGTAACATATTAATATATATCTATATATTTTAGTGATATTTATATTTAGTTATTTTAGATATATTTAATTTATTTATAATTTCTATATAAAGAAAATATGTATATTCATTTGAAGTACATAATATAATACAATTATTAAGTATTTTTAACATAGTATCAGAGACATTATTCTTATCTTTTTAACAGTCTTGTCTTTTCTGGTATTACTTAACCCTTATAGCTTTCGCTGTCACAATAACCGCTGCAATCATTCACCGTTAAACCTCCGATGTCTTTCTGTCATTGTCCTTAGGTTCCGGGACTACAATCGTCGTTGTTAAGAAATTTTGCACCACACAAACCACTTCAATCACCGCCCCCGTCGTGCATATTGTTCCGATAATTTTTCTGTATATACCACTGTGATCGGCTTGACCTGATCTACATAACCGTGGAAATATTGCAACCATCGGACACCGTACGCTCCCTCACACGCCTCTCAAACGATCTACACGTCCTTTCACGTGCCACTGCCGAAACTAATCGCCACCATGAATCTTAACCCGACGACCTATCTGCAGATACCATTGTGATCGCCGCGACCCGATCTACATAACCGTGGGAGTATCACAGTCATAAGCCTCCCCACGTGCCGACAACAGCAACCGCGCGTGAATCTGACGTGCCAAGCACGCCGCGCTCTGCTCGTGACGTCATCAATAACTTGCCTAGGGCTGGCATCATCATAGCATCCAGCTGATGTCACAGAGCCCGCTGCCCGTTGAATTTTGTGCGATCGTGTTGCTCGTTGACTTCACTGCCCATTGACTTTGACTATTGACCATTGACTTTTCATAGTATAGGTCCTCCCTACTCAGTTTTTTTGCGTAGATCTCGTTTTTGCAATCCGTTTTTTGCAAATTGTGTTTTCAAATGGATAAAAATGATGTTTTTGTTTCTTGTCCTATGAATACTATATTGGAGAGGACTAAGAATTACTTGTCATGGTCTCAAGTTTTGCACAGTTTTCTTAAGGGTTGTATGCTTTGACATTATTGTACTGGTGTAATTATCATTCCTGTTAAATAAGAAAGTGAAGAAGATGTTACTTTCCTTCATTGCATGACTGAATGAGATAGTCACAACCACATGATTCTCACATGAATTCGGAATACTTCCATTCCCTCAATCTCTAATCTGTGATGATGCCAAATCAACATGGGATGTGTTGGCCAAAAGGTACTCCATTACTCACGGATCCATGAAATATTAGCTAATAGTTGAATTGCATCAACTTCAACAAGAACGAGGGCAATCCATCAATGACTACTTTGATAAGCTTTGCTTCCTTTGGGACCAAATTGACTTTTGTGATCCAATTTGGGCATGCTTAATAGATGCTCAGCAATATGCTACAGTTAGGGATCAATTTTGTATCTATGAGTTCTTGATGTCACTCCACAAGGACTTTGAGCCCATCCGAGGTCAGCTTCTTAATCGTAGTCCTCCTCCCTCTCTTGATACTGCTGGAAATGAGTTGGTTAGAGTAAAAGCTCAACTTGCAACCCTTCAAGCCCAAAATAAGTTCAATGTTTTAGCTATTACTCATCCTACTCCTACCATTGAGCAACCTCAAAAATTAGGTGATTCCTCTGGCTTTTACAATCATCACATGCAGAGTAATAAAAGGTTCTACAATTATTGCAAGCGTCATGACCATACCATTGGGACTTGTTACCGTCGCAACAAATCTACTACTGTTGTTACTAATACTGAGCCTACTTCACTGATGCCTTCTAGTTCAGTAGAGTCCCAGTCTTCTGGATCCATTATCAACCTCTCCTCCACTAAACTACAGAAGATCATAACTCAGACTGTTCAAATGGTTGGTAATGCATCTTTTTCAACTACTCTCTCAATTTTGCCTGGTAAATCTCAAACTTGGCTTTTTGACTCTGCATATTGTAATCAGATGACACCTCACTCATCTTTATTCTCCAAACTTGACCCTACACTACATCCTCTTAATATTCATATAGTTGATGGTTCCACCATTCATGGAAATAGTCTAAGTTTTGTTTCGACCTATACCATCTTTATTCCTCAGGTTTTCCATGTACATGACCTATCTTATAATTTATGCTTGGTGGGACAATTAGATGAACTAGGATATCGCCTTATTTTTTACTATTATGGGTGTATTGTGCAGGATCCGAGGACGAGAAAAGAGCTTGGGACCGGTCCTAGGGTCGGGCGTATGTTTCCCATAAACAATCTTCATCTTCCACCTATTGCTCATACCTCTATTGTTGCTGCAACTGCTGTAGTTTCTTCCTTACATTATCTCACACTTTGGCATTCTCGTCTTGGTCATGCCCCATCCACTCGGGTACAACAATTATCTTCTAAAGGTCTATTGGGTTCTGTGTTCAAAGACAATTTTGATTGTACTTTATGTCAGTTAGGAAAACAACCAACTTTACCTTTCAATAATAGTAAATCTATCTCTAATAGTATTTTTGAGTTAATTCATTCTGATATTTGGGGACCTTCTCCTGTTACTAGTATTGGTGGATCTCAATATTTTGTTGTTTTAATTGATGATTGTTCTCGTTATAGTTGGATCTTTCCAATGGAATCTTGTTCTGAAATCTTATCTATATACAGTAACTTTGCAAAAATGGTTGAAACACAATTCTCCAAACATATCAAAGATTTTCGATTTGATAATGCTCTTGAATATACTCAAAATGCTTTTCAAGCTCTATTACACTCCTATGGTACTGTACATCATCTAACCTGTCCATGAACCTTTCAACAAAATGGTCGAGCCGAAAGAAAACTCCGTCATATTCTTGACACTGTTCGTGCTCTTCTTCTTTCTGTCAAAGTTCTTGCCCCATTTTGGGGTGAAGCCGCTCTTCATGCTGTTCATACCATTAATCGCATTCTAAGTGCTGTCATTCATAATCAGACTCCGTAAGAGCACCTTTTTGGGTCATCTCCTAACTATCATTACCTTCATTCATTCGGATCTGCCTGTTTCGTTCTTCTTCAGCCTCATGAACACAACAAACTTAAGCCTCAATCTAGACTTTGTTGTTTTCTTGGTTATGGTGAAACACAAAAAGGGTATCGATGCTATGATCCTGTCTCACATCGTTTTCGTGTTTCCCGAAATGTTGTCTTTTGGGAACATCGCTTATTTGTTGAACTTTCTCACTTTCGTTCTTCCCTAACTAATTCAAATGTTTTAGAAATCTTTCCAAATAAGTCTCATGTTCCTTCTAAAGATACTCCTAATCCACCTATGGACTTCACTATTCAATCTTCAGATATTTTTGATGATTATCATAGACAGGTTGTAGAAGAACAGGTTGCGAGCTACCCCACCTTGAACATAGGTCCCCTGCTCTTGCTCCGCCTGAAGATCCTCCACAATACATTCCACCTCGTCACTCAACCTGGGTAAGATCCATTCCTACACATTTACTTGATTATCATTGTTACACTGCCCTTGCTACACTCCATGAGCCTCACACCTATCGTGAGGCATCTACTAACCCTTTTTGGCAGATTGCAATGAAAAAAGAGATTGATACATTAACCAAAAACCATACTTGGGATCTGGTTACTCTTCCTCCTAGTTAGTCTATGGTTGGTAGTAAGTGGATCTATAAGATCAAGACTCACTCTGATGGGTCCATTGATCGCTACAAGGCTCGTCTTGTAGCAAAAGGTTTTACACAAGAGTATGAAATTGATTATGAAGAGACTTTTGCTCCAGTTGCTCGTATTTCCTCTGTTTGTACCCTCTTAGCTGTTGACACTGCTAGTAAATGGGACCTTTTTCAGATGGATGTCAAAAATGTATTCCTTAATGGGGATATGTATGAAGAATTCTATATGTAACCTCCTCCCGGTCTTTCTGTTGAAACAAATAAGGTTTGTCGCCTTCGACGAGCACTTTATGGCCTTAAACAAGCTCCACGAGCATGGTTTGCCAAGTTTAGCTCCACCATTTTTCGCTTGGGTTACACTGCCAGTCCTTATGATCCTACCCTATTTCTTCATCGCAATGATAAAGACACCATTTTGCTTCTCCTATATGTGGATGATATGATCATAACTGGTGATGACCTCAGTGGTATTCAAGAACTCAAGGATTTTCTTAGTGAGCAGTTTGAGATGAAAGACCTTGGACATCTCAGCTACTTCTTGGGTCTTGAGATCACTCATTCCACAGATGGTCTTTATATTACTCAAGCTAAGTATGCATCTGATCTCTTATCTCAAGCTGGACTCACTGATAGTAAGACTGTTGACACTCCAATTGAACTTAATGCGCATCTCACACCATCAGAGGGGCAACCATTGTCTAATCCCTTTCTTTACAAACGATTGGTTGGCAGCCTAGTTTATCTTATAGTTACTCGTCCAGACATTTCTTATGTTGTTCATCAGGTGAGCCAATATCTGTCTGCTCCACGATCAACTCACTATGCTGTTGTTTTGTGTATTCTACGATACTTGAAAGGCACTATCTTCCATGGTATTTTCTACTCAATTGATTCTCCTTTAGTACTTCGTGCATTCTCTGATGCTGATTGGGCAGGAGATCCCACTGATCGCAGGTCCACTACAGGTTATTGCTTTCTCTTTGGTTCTTCTTTGATTTCTTGGCCTGCTCCAATACTGAAGCAGAATATCGTGCTCTTGCTGATACCACATCTAAGCTTCTTTGGCTACGATGACTTCTTAAGGATTTGGGTGTGTCCACATCCTCTGCTACTCCTCTTTATTGTGATAATTAGAGTGTCATTCATATTGCTCACAACGATGTCTTCTATGAACGGACTAAACACATCGAGATTGATTGTCACTTTATTCGCTCTCATCTTGTCCATGGTGCTCTCAAGTTTTTCTCCGTTTCCTCCAACGATCAACTTGTAGATATCTTCACTAAGACACTTCCTAAAGGACGCACTCGTAATTTGGTTGACAACCTCAAGTTGGTCTCACATCCACCTTGAGTTTGAGGGTAACTGTTAATGTATATCTAATAACATATTAATATATATATATCTACTAATATATATCTATTTATTTTAGGGATATTTATATTTAGTTATTTTAAATATATCTAATTTACTTGTAATTTTTATATAAATAAATTATTTATATTTATTTAAAATAAAGAATAAAATACAATCATTAAATATTTTTAAGATAACAATATCAACCCGGTTTTTCAAGACATCTCTTTAGAATCTTCACCATTGTTATTTCGCATTTATTTATTTGGTTCCATTCAAAAAGCAACTTTTTTAAAAGGCACCAATTTTTCAACGGTGGGTTTCTTTTTTGTCAATCTAGAAGCATGTTAACAAGCTCAAGTGTATTCATTACCGTCTCTTTCTCTAAGAAAGTCTCTAGCTTTAATTCTTAACTTCATTTTTTTCCTTTTTCTTTTTTAGAAATCATTCTTATCTTCTAAGTTGACCCAAATCGAAACCTAGTTCATTTTTCTCTATGATGCGTACCTTTCATCACCTTAATAACTCGCTCATTTGCTTCTCTATTATCTCTCTTGCAGGCATACACAGTAAATCCATTTATTTGCAACAATTTTGAAAGGAATCTAAAGTGTCTAATACATGTACTTTTAATAGATTCTAGAGGTTAAAGATGATCGTGCTGTTATTCATTGTTTCTGAATCTCTCCCTTATTGGTATTTATTTTTTTAAAGAAAAAATTACACTAATCTTTAATTTTATTACTATAATCTTTGGATATCTTTGTATATACTAATCTTTACCAATCAATGATTATTTTTTTCTTTTTAATTTTATTTATAATAAATTTTTTATTTAAAATCAATAGAGAATTAATATATCAATAACTTCTTTACTGCTCTGTGGTTGCTCAATGAATTTAATGCTCTGTTTGCTGGTAACCCTATTAATCACAAATTCTACTGAAATAAAACCATTATTCATAAATTATGAGCAAATTCGAAGCAAAAGTGTTTGTACTCGTGTATAATCATTTATTATTTAAAAACTTTTATTAATGCATTCCTTTCAGAGTCGTAGTTTCATTCAATTAGCTCACCACTCCTTTTTACAGAAGATTTACACTTTTGCATTGATTTCTCATACTTCTGAGAGACTGACACTCTCTTTTTATTACTTTATACTTCTAACAAATGAAAATTACATATTTGCAGCTTTTTTGGGTTGATTTAGCACAACAGCACTAGTAATCTAAAGGTGATAATATTCCAAGCTTTACTGGAGGTTCACAGGGGTTTGAGCTAATATAACATAGTTTTGTTACATTAAGGGCAGAGCTGAGATTGCTCATTTGGATTCCAACATAGTTATACTAAATTCTGCTGCACGTTTCTTAAAAATGGATGCTTATGGTTCTGAAATGCTCAATCTTTTAGCACCAATTGAAAAATCACTTGGAGATATCAGCTCTTGGACATGGTTTGAGCTCTTAATAGCTTTAAAGCAATGCCAAGATTTACTTCCTTCTACAAACTCTTCCTTTATATTGCAAAGAATTTTAGATTGCCTTGTAGCAAAACTTGTTTTGTGTAGTGTTACAAGCCCATATGCTTCTCCTTCAGAAAATTCAAGCTTTAAATTCTCATGTAATACAAAGATCAGTGAAAGTATGAGAAGCAATTTCTCTCAAACAACTTGGTGGTTTGAAGATCTTTTGTTCCTAAATACAAATATTACAGAAAAGGTAATCAGAACTATGATCTCTCAAGAATTTGACAATGCTAAAATTTCCAAGTTCCTCTTCTATTATCAGAAGTTGAAAATTATTGGTGCTAGTTCTGCTGAGAAATGTAAAATCACAGAGTTGGTGACTCGTCTGCTTTATTTGAATGATAGGAGTTCTCTTTCTTTCAAAGGCTTATTCAATATATATCAGGTGGCATTAAGAGTTAAAGTAAGAAAGAGATATATAAACAAGTTAGAGAGTCTGATGGGTTCACAATTGGATCAAGCAAATATCAATTACCTTATTTTTCCATCTTCACTAAAATGTAAATATATTTATGATGTGAATATGGTTCTGAGGTTTGTTAAAGAATTTCTTCTTCAAGGGGTGTCTCATTTACAAAGAAGCCGTTTGTATAAGGTTGGACAAATTATTGATGCATACCTTATTGAAGTGGCTCCAGATTCCTACTTGAGACCTTCAAAATTCTCAGAATTGGCCTCTTTTCTACCAGATTGTGCAAGAAAGTTTCATGACAAACTCTACGAAGCAATGGATATTTATTTTGAGGTATGGCACTCTAATGAAAGTTTCTATGTTTGTTGATGAATTATTTGATCGACAATGATTTACGTGTTTGTTTGGGATTGCTGTTCTTTTAGTTGGAAGTACTTTCAAATATTGACGGGACAATGAAGAATGCTAAGAGGTTGTAATCCCATTAAATTTCTTGAGAAAAAAATGAATAGTACCCATCTAAATATTTTTGTAAAATAACACTTATTAATTAAGATGAATTATACACTAATTTTTGTGACTTGATTATGTTGTTTTTTCAGTATTAATTTGATTCTTAAAAATATTTAAATTAATTAAATTAAAAATATATAGTTTCATATTGATCAAATTGAAGAATTTGGAATACTAAATGAAGAAAAATGAAGAAAATAAGTATTAATTATTAGATTAGCCAAATTAATTTTTGAGGACTATCTTGATCTAGCTACAAAAATTAGAATGTAAATTAATCATTCAATATATTAATTATTATATCTCACTTTAAACTTTTTATAAGTTTATTTTGGATATTTAGTGCTAAAGAAAACATAAACCGTAATCTTTTTTTTATTAGAAGAAAGAAATTCAAACTTTACAAATAATAAAATTTTAGGATATATTTTTAAAAAAAAGTTAAATAGTTACGAACTTTTCATTTAGCACAAAAAATGGTAATATTGTCTTAGAATTGCTCCTTTTTTTCAAATGAAATATATGAATAATGTGATTTAAATTATACAACTATTAGGATATAAACTATTTTTTTAAATAAATGTAATACTTATGAAATTTTTCATATTTTTAGGTTCAAGAGGAAAAAAAGATTATGCATGTTTTTGTAAATATGATAATTAGGAAGAAGTATTTAATAAGTGTTTAGTATCAATTTAACCTCTTATTCTCGTAAAACTTTAGTTATTTTGGTATAAAAAAGTTTTTAACTTTAGTTAAAATTTCAATTTATATAAAAGTGTTAATAAACAATCAAGTGATGATTAATTTTACTTTTAAATTATGTATAAGATGATTTTGAATTAACTTTACTAATAAATTTTAAATTTTGTATCATGTTTTTTAGGTAAGAGAATAACACAACTGCTCCAAAATGAAAGTTTAAAATTCCATGGTTCGCGTCTCTTTTCAAATGGGTGAAAACACTAAAGGCTAATTTTATAACGAGTTATGTGTTCTTGTATTTATAACTAGCCTTTTTGTTTTCTACTTTATTTGGGAGAAAAAACAAAAACTTGTTTCATAAAAAGTTTAAATCATAATAAATAAACGTGATGAAGTTAATTAATAATAAGAAAATCGAAAAAAAAAATTGATTGAAGTGAAATAACCCTAAGTTTCCAAACATATAAAGGAGCCCTAGTTTGTCTTAGCAACTAAATTGATTAAATTTTTTACATTATTTGAGGTTTCTGTCTATAAAATCTCCTCTGATCAGGTTCATGTTGATTTAAGTGAAGAAGACAAAATTAGTGTGTGTGGTGCGTTGAAATATGAGAAGCTTTCAGCAGAATCATTGAAGCATTTAGCTAGAAACAAAAAGTTTCCTGTAAGAAGATCAGTGAAAGCTTTTACTGCAAGGGATCCCAAAGTCAAAAGTCTAGCTGAGAAAATCTACCGCATCAAATCTCTGAGTGACCCTTTGTTTTGTAAAACAGCTCAAGATATTTTGATGTAATTTTCTTTTGTATTTCTGCTATTTGGTTCTTGTATTGATGGGATCTTTTTAATCTTTTATCCTATAAGACTTTGCTCGTTCTTAGAGTCTAATAACTCTTACTTATTTTAATAAAATAATAATCAATTAAAAAAAAAACGAAAACAAAGGAGAAGAAGAAACCAAAACCATATTATTTGCAAGGAATTCAATGAAATTGCAGAAGTCTTCTTACTCATAGATACTTCCCTATAAAGGTTGAAATGAGTTTTGATGTAGAATTATAAAACCAGTTAATTACTTCGTATTGAAATCATATCATATTATATTATTTAAATCATATTATATATATATATTATTAACTATTTGGTGATGTTTAGATCAATGTAATTGAAATTGTTTCATTCTAATTTTATGGTTGATTATACTCAAAAATATGAATGAAATGAAATAAATCCTTAAAAGAGAAATAATAAGAATTTATTCTCTCGTACTTGACAATCATGATTTCATTCTCATCTTAATTTTTTGTTTCAATTTTACTTTAATCCCAAATATAGCCCTAAATCCTATATTTTATTTAGAAAATAATAATTTTAACCCAAACTTTAACCCACAAATATAACATTAAACCTTAAACACCAAACCCTATATCCTAAATCTCAAAACCCAAAATCCTATTTAAAAAAAAATTAAACCTAAAATCTAAAATTTAAACCCTAAACCCCTAAATCCGAAACCTCAAATCCCAAAACCCTAAACCTTATTTAGAAAAATAATAATTTTAATAATATATTTTATTTTTAACTAATATTTATTTATAAAAATAATGATTTTAATAATGTATTTTCAATCTGAAATAATCCGAATTTAAATCGATCGAATCAGATTCATACTGGTTAAAAACAGACCATTTCGGTCCAATACTCATCCCTAGTCTTGACTATTGGGTAAGAAATAAAAAGAACAAAGAGAAAATGATGCGTGAGAAACAAACTATGTTATTTCGAAATTAAGAAAATGATAATTTGAATATTAAGTTGAGAATAAAAATGAAAAACAATAAAATTGTTATTTTTGTATAATTTTATATATTTTTACTATTGAAAATAAGTCTTAACACATTATTTCGTTATAAACGTAATTCAATTGGATGACGTTCAAATTAAACTTCAGATATTTAGATCTGTTTAATGTTAAACGTTATTCAATTAGAGCTCATTTAATATTGTTGAGGTGTTATTTTTTTATTATAAAATTTAGGAGTATTTTTTTATAATATTTTTTTAAAATTTAATTTTAACTAAGAAATTGAAAAATAAAACAGATCTAATTATTTGATTCATGAGGATTTTTATTTGATTTATTTATGTAATTTTTTCTAATTTACACTTTAATTATATAATTCTTATTTATTTAATCTAATAATTTAATAACTATTTTCTAATAAAGATTAAATTTTTCATTCAATGAAATGTGCTTATCACATGTGTCAAAATAATAATCCAAAGAAAAAATTGGTATGTATTACTTTATTTTCACAAATTGAATACATGAACCATCTTATTTTAAATTTATAAACTTTAATCATATTATTATTACATTTATAAATTTTTAATAATTTTAAGTCAAATTTTATAATTTTAATCCCTTTATTTTTAAACTTTTCAGAAAATTTCTTCTTTATATATTTATTAGCATTTTCTAGTAAGGTTAATTAAGTTATTTCACTAAAAAAATCTAAAAATCTAAAATTGATAAGAAATAACTAAAATGTTTAAAAATAAAATAATAAAGTTACTAAAGTACATAATTTTTTTAAAATGTTACTAATATGTCTAATTTATTAAAGTAAAATGATTAAAATATCATGCTAGTATAATTTAAAAATACATTATTAGTAACTAGAAAAAGTTCCTAGATGTCATTTAGTTATACTAAATGATTACGTTAGTTTTCTAATTCTTGGGGTTAGATATTAGAGATCTCATATTTTAAAAAAATAAGCATTTTAATTTTCTAATTTGTAAGTTAGGTACTATTAGTCATGTTATTATAAAAAATAGACACTATTAATAATATTATTATAAAAAATAGATATTTTTAGTCATATAATTATTAAAATAAATACCTTTAATCCATCAAAAATATAAAAAATGAGATTTATAGTGCATAATTTTTATAAATAGCATGATTATAAGTGCTCAATTTAAAAGTTATAGAACTAAAGTACTTATTTTAAAAAATTATGAGATTTCTAGTGACTAATTTAATAATTATGAAATTAAATTATTTAAATTAATAATTAAATGACTTTTTATGCTCAAAATTTTATAAATAATTGGTTATATATATATATTTAATAAAAAAATTGATTTTTAATTTTTTTCCTTTAATAATCAAACTTAAAATTATTAAGTAAATAAATATATTCTAATAATTATATGAATAAGATGATAAAGTCACCATAAAAATGTATAAACCTTTCCTTTACCAAATGATGAAGTAGTCTTTCCTTACGATTGGTAACATGATTGCTTATAATATTAACGTACACAATAAAATCTATAGAGATAATACAACTCTTAACACACTTGTTCTGATTCAATAATTAGTTAATTAAAAAACAAAAATATTAATAAATATAAGCTACAAAGCTAATTCTTAGAACAATAGGTCAATTTTTAAATAAATTTGATAAAGATAAATACCATAAAATCTTTTTCATACAAAAATCAGAGGTTATCGTTTCTTCATAGAAACGACAATTTGAATTAAGAGACCAAAAATCTCAACCAAATTTTTCCAACCCTAAATAAAAACTATATAAGTAAGATTAAATAAAGAATTTTTTCCAATCACTAAACAAAAAGTCAAACATATCACATATTGATCTCTTTGTATTTTTAATTTTACATTAAATATAACACATGTTTAGAAGATTAGATCCCTACGAAGACACAATTTTAAATACATATAATAAGTAATAAAAATTTAAATTTATATCTCTTAGAAATAGGATCATGTGGTTGTAAATATCTCATTCAATCATGCGACCAAAGAAGGTAGCATGAGGGAGCGTGCAGATTCTGATGGTTGTGATACTTCTACGGTTGCACAGATCTAGTCAATCCGATCACAATGGTATCTGCAGAAAGATTATCAGAGCAAGATGCACGACGACGACAGTGATTGTAGTAGTCTGTGTGGTGCAGGACTCCTTTAAAACGAAGATTGTAGGCCTAAAACCTAAGGACAATTGTTGAAATACGTCAGAGGTTCAACGATGAGTGATTGCAGCGACGTGACAATGGAAGTTATAAGGGTTGAGTAACACCAGAAAAGACCAGACTGCTAGAAAGATAAGAGATTGACTCTGATACAATGTTAGAAATACTTAATGATTGTATTCTATTATGTGATTAAATGAATATACATAATGCCTTTATATAGGAATTACAGTCTAAAGTAACCTGATATAAATATACCTAAAGTAAATAGATATATATTAACATATATATATACATTAATCTGTTACTAGATATACATTAATAATATCAACATATTTAGTTAGACCTTATACTTAACCAAAACCATGTTATAATAGTATTAGTGTTGACTTTTCACTTGCAATATTTTTAATAAATTTTTAACACAATTTATCTTTAATAAGTAAGTAAAAAGTGTTAAAACATATTTATTATTGATATACAAATCATAATAAGAACAAATTGCTCATAAAGAATTAATTATTTAACCTTTGTCAATAAATAACCAATCTTTAATGCAAACAATTGTCTCAATTGTAAAAACCAAAAATTGGGTACAATATTGCTAAAAGTAGCGTCTGAAGCAACCATGATGACATGAATACTTAAGATATCACGTGCCATTATGGCAACTTCAAAATATCTATATTGGCATGCCTTCCAATGTGCAAGAACATCGAGCTTGAAATTTTGTTTCAAATTTAGTCTTATTTCTTCCAAATATAATTCCAATTGACTCTTTAATTTTATTTCATATTAACGGACCGGTTCAAATACAAATCAAACTAAAATTGATTTTTTTAAATTATTTAAACTAGCTTGATTTTAATTCGATTTAATTAATTAAGCTATAACATAATTATCCCCAATACTTTTATATGGTTGTACTTGTGGTAATAAAGTAGCATCGAGTTAAAGAAACCTGCAGTGGTGTACTAAAAAGACAATTATGGTTGTAGAGGGTAACAAATCATGATACTTATATCAACTCATTTGATAAAATAATTTTTTGGTGTGATTATTTTGGGTTTGATTTTTCTCAGGTCAAGTTATCATGTAGTAAATTCGAAAAAATCAATAAAAATATATTATTAAATTAAATATAATTTATTAAATTAGTTTTAGTTTGTGTTTTTGTAGTGTTTAATGGATTAAAAAATATTAACATATTAATTTAATAAGTTAAATTTAAATTATTGTGTTTGATATTTTTAATTAATTAATTAAAATAAATAGTGTTATGTTATATTACATTATTTAATATTTCAATCAACTTCATATCATATTATTGTATGGTGTCATAAATTATTATCTTAATTATGGAGTTAGGTTTTTTTTTCGAAGCTATTATTGTTTCTTATAGCAACAAAAGTAATTAGATTAATATGTACGTCACTTCACTTTAATATAAAATATATGCCATATCTTATAGTCTTTTATTATTATTTTTCCGCTAAATATGTCTTTTAGCCACATATATATTTCTTTTTATATATTAATTATAATGAATTTATATATCATATTATATTTTATCAAATATAATTATATAAATTTAATTTACTTATTAATATTTTATTGAAAATTTATGATATATATATTTTTCCATTAACTAATAGAGCTTGTGTTATTGATGGATTTTTAATTCAATAATATGTAATTTATTTAAATAATGAAAAAATATTATCGTAGTTATTTCTTTTTAAAACACTAATGAATTGGAGTTAGTGGCTGAAATTAATGACACATGGCTAAGTTATTATATATAGGAAGGGAAGATTCTGTTAAGTTAAACAGAATAAAGAGATGTATTTGCCAAGCTATATAATATAGTGTCTTACAGCATGAGTAACCATGAAGTAGTTCAGTTTGGTTAAGTTAAACAGAATAAAGATGTATTTGCCAAGCTATATATAGTGTCGTACTGCATGAGTAACCATGAAGTGATTCAGTTTGGAGTTTTCTTTTCAATTGCTTTCAAAGTTCTTCAAGGTTATGTATTAACAATAAATATCATTGGATGTGCATTTATTTATTAAAAACATGCTTGTAAACAATTTTTTTTTAATTTTACATCTATCAAGTTGTTATATATAATGAATAAAATATTAATATTAAAATAAATTTAAATTTAAGAGATATAATATGTTTAAATAATTGTAAAATTATTTATTAATAAATAAATTTAAAATTGTAAAATATATATCAATGTTTTTTTTCTTTTTGTTCGTCTAATATTTTTATTACTTTTTCTACATGGTAATAGTATACAATGTCTGGACTCTTGAGCAAGAAAAAAAAATTAGAATAAATTTTTATATCATCTTATATATTTTTATTATTAAAATAAATTTTATCACATTATTTTATTTTAAGCATCATTTAATTAAATGTAGTTTAAATTGAACTATAGTAATTTAAATATGTTTATTATTAAATCATATACAATTGATTTTTTTTAATATTATTGAGATACTATTTTTATTATTATAAATTTTAAAGTTATTATTTTTATAATTTTTCAAAACCATTTCATTTTAACTGAAAAATTATAAACTAAAATAAATCTAATTATTTGATTCATGAAGATTTTTGTTCAATTTATTCATGAAATTTTCCTAATTTACACTTTAATTATATAATTATTAAAATTTATTTATTTAATTTAATAATTCAAATTATTTAATAACTATTTTTCAATAAAGATCAAATTTTTCATGTGCGTGTCAAAAATAATAATCTAAAGAAAAAAATACACTTAAATTACTTTATTTTCGTAAATTAAATACATTATTTAGCTTACTTTAACTTAATATAATTTAATCATGTTATTATTATATTTTTGAACATTTTATCAATTTTAAGCCAAATATAATAGTTTTAATTATTTTATTTTTTAACTTTTTGAAATATTTTCTTATTTAAATATTTTATCTGCTTATATTAATAAGCTTAATTCTATCAAATTTAAGTTATTTTAAAAAAATGAAATAATAAAATAGGTATAATGTATAAATTTTAAATTTTTTGACTAATATATTTAATTTATTCAAATATCATGCTACTCTGTAATAGGTGATATTCAAATATTTCTTTAATGAAAAAAATAATATTTTTTAAATTTTCCTTTAATATTCATACTTAAAATTATTTAAATAAATAAATAAATTTTAATAATTATATGAATAAAATCTTAATGGAATAAAGTCACCATAAAAACTCAATTAAGTAAGTATAATCCATTCCTTTATCAAATGATAAAGTAGTTTTCTATATGATTGGCATATGGTTGCTTATAATATTGGTATATTTAACTTTATTAAATATTAAAATAATCATTTTATATATACCTTCCTCACAATATCTATAAAAATATAGAGATTGATATTTTTATAATATTTCTGTTTTGATAAAAATTTCATTTTTTGATTATATTTTGAAATGATTCTCATATAGTATCAAAAATATTTAAAAAGTTATCATTCAATACTCATAATATTTTAAAATTTTCATTTTAAAAAAAGTTTACTTTCATTTTAATATTTATGTTATCAAATTTAATATCTTTTTAATATATTTATTTGTATTAATTTTATTTTATAAATATTTTTTTTAAAAAATGAAGTTATATTGAATCTTACTAATAAAGATCAATGAATATTAAAAAAAAAGCCTTAAAAAGTTAAAATTTTATGAAATAAAGTAATTAAAATAATTAAAATATCAATAAATATAATGAGATGCATATTTTTTTTCTTTCTATTTTTAACTATGTCAATTTGAGCTCGTGTCATAAAAGTAAATCAATATATACGAGCTTTACATATAATTTTATAAAACTTAATTACCAAACCTCTGTTTGCTTGTTTTTTTGTTTTAAATAAAACCAAAACTCTGTCTGCTTTTATAGTGTTGTGTACTTGTAGAAGAAAATAGCTTTGAGTTAAAGATATCTACGGTGGTTGTAGAGGGTGATAAATCAGATAAATTGTATTGAATTAATCTATTAATAAATTTTTTTTGGTTATTTTGGGTTCGAATTAACGTATAGTATATTAAGAAAAAATAATAAAAATATATTATTTTAATAAAATATGAATTATTAAATTTATTTCAATCGGTTTGTATTCTTTTTTTATTATTTAATAAATAAAATAATATTAAAATATTAATTTAATATTATCATATAATATAATATTTAATTTATTTAATAAATAAATTAAAATTAAATGTAACCTATCATATCATATCAAATCAATTTCTATTCAAATTAACTCATATCTTATTATTATGATTTTTTTTGGTTAACAATTATCATTATTTTTTTTATTTTGGTTCAGAAGTATTATTATTGTTTAAAGCAAACAAAAATAATTAGATTCCATACCGACGTCACTTCACTTAATATAGAAAATGCCGTATCTTATCGTCTTTTATTATTTTTTCGCTATGTCCTTTAGCCACATATATCTTTCTTTTTATATATATTAATTACGATAAATTTATATATCATAAATATATGATACATATTTTTTTATTAAATATAATTGTTTTATTAATAATATAAAATACATCATTTAAAATTTATTTTAACTTAAGATATATATTTTTTCATTGACTAATAGAGTTAGTGAATTTTTGACTTAATAATATATAATTTATTTAAATATATAAAATATATAATATTTGAGTTTAATTAATTTATATAAGTATTATAGTTTTTTTTCTTTTAGGGATTGAATTAGAGTTAGTTGCTGAGATAAATGACACATGGTTAAGTTATTGTAGGAGGGAAAGATTCTGTTAAGTTAATAACAGAATAAAGAGATGCATTTGTCTAGCTATATATATAGTGTCTCTCGTATTGCATGAGTAACAATGAAGTAATTCAGTTTGGAATTTTCTTTTCAATTGCTTTCAAAGCTCTTTAAGGTTATTTATTAAGAATAAATATCATTGGATGTGCATTTACTTAATTAAAAACATGTTTATAAACCATTAAATAATATATTAATATTAAAATAAATATAAATTTAAAGATTATAGTGTGTTTAAATAATTATAAAATTATTTATCAATAAATAAATTTAAAATTTTAATATGTATATTAATGTATTTTTTCTTTTTATTTGTCTAATTTTTTTACTACTTTTTGTGGTATAAAATGTTTTCAATTTTGTTGTTTTTTTTTTCTCTTCAAACTACTTGGTAACTAACCGAGCAGTTTAACAGTTGGTAAGAGTTGGTATATAACTTTAATCACTTTATCAATCACGTTTTGTGATCTCTTCAATACACGTTTGATTTTTTTTTTTTATAGACAAAACATTTTTTATTCAGAATATTTTTTATTAATATTTTGAATAAAAAATATATTATTTTATTAGTAAATAAATAAATAATAAAAATGATGTTTTGTTATGATATTTTATCATAAAAATTATTAAAATATTAAATAAATAATAAATTTTATTTTTTTAATATCTTTTATAAAATTTAAAAAACTAAATCATATATTTTACGATATAAAAAATTAATTAATATAAATATTTTAATCGAAAAAACTTTTAATACAACTCATCCTTTTTAATAAAATATTATTTTAAATTTAATAAAAATAAGCTTTAATACTTAAGTAAATCAATTGTTAATTGAAATAATACTACAAAGATATCCATAAAATGTCCCTTAAAATAACAATGAATATTGTTAATGAAACATTTAAAATAAAAATTCAAATTAATCACGAGCATTAGATGCTCTATTGTTATGATTAAAAATTAATATAAACTAAATAGAATGTGATCTTAAATTTCGTTCAATGAAAAATAAGTGCGCAAATATTTAATATGTTATTTAAAAAAATCAGTAAAACTAAAAAACTAAAAAAAAAAATAGTGCATGTTTGTTTGCACTATTGAAAGATGGTTTTTTACGCATGCATTTTTCAAAACAATTAAAAGCAGTTTTAATACTTCTTTTATAATTACATAAAATACACCATTAGTCTCTATACTATTAAATTCTATTCAATTTAGTATTCATACAATTTTTTTAATTCAATTTAGTATTGTTTCTGATTTGATCTAAAACTACTTATATTTTTAAAAGAATACCAAAATCAATGGTTTTAGAAAAATAAATTAATGAAAATAATAATAAAAAAACTAATAAAATATCTTTTTGTGACAATTTTAATGTTTTATTCAAATTAAAACTAGAAGAAACTTTGGTCAATGGTTTTTTTATTTTTTAGAAAAATATTAATATTTTTAAAATAAAATACAAGGGAGTATAAAATTCATTATATTTATTTTTTAACCATTTTTTTAATAAAACAAGAAGAACCTTTGGTTAAAACTAAAAAGAAAAAAACAAATATAGAGATAATAAAATGAGACAAATGGGATGTCTTTTTTCTTTTATATAAAAAAAATTCTATTTAATTTGAAGGAAATAAATTGAAAAAAATAGAAACTAGGTAAGGTATACCCATTTATTTCTTTAAAACAATAAAAAATTTGTGGTATTTTGGTAATCTATATTTTTTAAAATGAGTTTATTCTAGTTTCATTTTGAGGAAATAAATAACCAAAAAAAGGTACAAAATGGGTTTAATAAATTTATACGTATTTTATTTTGTAAAAACCATTTTGGATTTAAAAAAGTGATAAATAATTTTGTATTAAATTGTATACAATATTAATAGTTGGAGGATTAAATTGTATAAAAAATTCTTCAAAGAAAAAAAAAGTTGAATAGATTTAAATATCACGACAACCAATGGGGCATTGAAACGTTTATTATCTAAACGTCACTTCCCCCTTTCTTCGTTTTTGGTGATTCAAGTTGCATGCAATTAGCGGAAGAAAATGCCGTATAAATATCCCCAGTTATGAGATTTCTTGTTCATTAATTCTTGCAGTAAACTCTTCTTCCCTTTACAGTTTCAATTGCATCTAATTTGTCTTCAAATTAATGGCTCTTTACTGTATGAATGTTTTCTCATCAGCTTCTTTTCAATATTCTCCAGTTGTTGGTTCATCAAGCAACAAAATTCCAATAAATGAAGACTCTAATTTAACCAATTTATCATCTTTAAGGCCCACTACTACTGCCCAGAAATTAAGAATTGCCCAAAATAATAACTTGCTTTCTGTATTCACTCCTCAACAACCTTTTACTTGTGTCAATGGAAAACAAGTTTGTATATTTAATTAATCTTCCAAATTAATTCCCAATACGTACTTTTGTTCATTTATATTATTTATTTAATTAATAAATTCCTAGTTGAAGTGCTAAGTTACTTACACTTTTCGTTTGATGTATCAGGATGAAGATAATATTAACTTTCAAGTTCACGAACAAAAGTTGAATATATTCAGGCAAGTACTGAGAAAAGTAGGAGAAGATCCAATCGAAGGTTTGAACATGATAGATGCTATCCAACGGCTAGGAATTGAATATAAATTTGAAGAAGAGATTGATGAAATTCTACAAACACAGTTTTTGATATTTAGTGCCCCTCATCAAAACTCCAGTGAATATTATTTCAGCCATGACCTTCGTGAACTTGCTCTTCGCTTTAGATTGTTGAGACAACATGGTTATTCTGTGCCTTGTGGTGGGTTATTTTATTTTTGCTTTAATTAATTAATTCTCACACATTTAGTATTTTTTTAATATTTAATATATATATTTTTTAATTAAGGTGTGCTAATTAGTAAATTCAAAAGCAATAAAGATGAAATAAGGTTGAAGAAATTACACACAAGTGATCAAGGCAAAATCAATGGTTTGATGAGTTTATATGAAGCTTCCCAGTTGAGTATAAAAGGAGAAGAAGAACTTGAAGAAACAGGGAATTTTTGTTTTCAGATTATAAGTTCATCAATGGCCAACTTTGATCCTCATCTGGCTAGAGTTATGGGAAATACATTGTCCAATCCACATCATAGAAGTTTATCCAAGTTTATGGCAATCAACTTTTTTGGTAATTGTTTTGGAGAAGCTAATGGATGGATTAATGTTTTACAAGATGTAGCAAAGATGGAGTTCAATTTTGTCCAGTCCTTGCACCAAGATGAACTTGTTCAAATTTACAGGTTAGTTAATTAATTATATATGCACATGTGTTTAATTTAATCAAGGATTAAGTTTTATTTCTAACCTCCCATTTAATATATATATATATATATTATTTATATTCGAAGTGTATATATATTCAATATAAGTACAATAAAAATATTATTTTTTTAAGTACTTAAAAAAGATATGGAATCAATTAATGTATAAGTGAATTATATATAAAAGATATGGTTTAATTAATTATATATGATTATCTAATTTTTGTTTTGAAATTGATTGTTAGGTGGTGGAGAGATCTAAATTTGGTCAACGATTTAAAGTTAGCGAGAGATCAAATAGCTAATAAGTGTTACGTTTGGTCCATGGCGTGTCTAACAGATCCAAGCTTATCAAAACAGAGGATTCAGCTCACAAAAGTCATATCATTTATTTATCTTATGGATGACATTTTTGATGTTTATGGGACGCTTAATCAATTGATTCTCTTCACTGAAGCTGTCAATAGGTAAAATAAGACCGAATAGTGTTTATTTCAAGCATTTTTGTTCATATATATTAATTAGATTTAATTAGGTATTATAATTTCTTTCATTTTTGACTTCCGTGGGTATAGATACCTTGTTTTTCTTATAGTATAAAAATGCATATTTTTTACATGTTTAAAAGTTACATCAAGTAAATAAACTAGTAATAAAAAAAGGGCAACGATTATACGGTGAATTATTTAAAAAATTAAGTAGATAAGGGTATTTTGGGTTCATATAATTAGAAATAGATAATAGGTTAAGAATAATACTTCACGGGAATAGAAAACTAAGAATATGAATTTTAATATATTTGTAATAAGAGTAAATAGTGGATTGAATTTTTTTATTTTTGATCAATTTGAATCTAATATGATTTGAACATATTTGAACATTTGCAATCCAAATCAATATGATTAAATTGAGATTAAAATTTATTTATAAATTATTTTTATATATAATACACAACATATATAAATTTAAATTTTAAATTGATATTTTTACAACAAATATTATTATTAATAGTCATATCTACAAAAATAAAAAATAAAAAGAATTATTTTATACAATTATTAAATTATCATAAGTATTTATATTTATTTTTTAAGTTAAAATAATAATCTAATATAATTATGATATATATAATACTTAAATATAACATTATAAAATAAAATATGTATTTATTTATAATTTAATAGTAATTAAATTATTATAAATATTTATATTTATTTTTTAAGTTAAAATAATAATCTAATATAATTATAGCATGTATAATATTTGAATATAACATATTATAAAATAAAATATGTATTTATTTATAATTTAATGATAATTCGATCTGAATCTCGAATTATAAAATATATAAATCTAAATCCGAACAAATTATACAATTTTCAATTTAAATCTAATTATAAAATTTATAATAAATATTTCAAAGAAATTGCAATTTTTGGTCTTAAAAGTTAAACTAGCAAATAAATATGAATACATATTCTATTCTATAGTATATTTATACCAAACGAACGTTCACCAAGTGGTTTGGGTCACGTGAGGGCCTTAATTTAAAATAAGAAAATTGCATAAAACAAGAAATGGAATGATAACACATGTTTATAACAAGATATTTAAATATTTGTAATTGATGAATATAATATTATATGTTAAAAAATATGAATACATACTCATTTTGTCTTTGAATATATATAATGAAAAACAATAATTTATTAACAAATATTATTTAATTAGTAATATATGTCACGTTTTGAACATGTCAACATTCAATTATTTTAAAGGTTTTTTTATTAAACATATACATATACTGATAGATTCAATATCACATAAATAATTCTATTTGGATGATTTCATAATTTTAGCTGGATACATAGAATTAATCAATTTTTTTAAGAAGGTATAAGAAATTATCAAACTTGTAACTTAAAGAACAGTATTCTACCTACAAATTAAGGAAATTAAAAATTTCAATATAATGCAGATGGGACATTAATGTCGCAGAAGAGCCCCTGCCAGAGTGCATGGAGATGTACTTGAAAGCACTTTTTGAAATAACAAATGAAATTAGCCACGACATAAATAGAATGCATGGTTGGAACCCTCAAAACTCTTTGCAAAAAACGGTACAATTAAAGATAGTCTTTTTGTTAATCTTTTCCTAAATACAGGATCGAGTTATATATATATATATATATACTAATACTATTAATGAGTCAACAATTAAATTGCAGTGGAGTGTTGTATGCAATGCATTTTTGGAAGAAGCCAAATGGTTTGGGTCAGGACATGTACCAAAACCTGATGAATACTTGAAAAATGGGATGGTTAGTTCAGGAGTACATGTTGTGCTGATCCACATTCTATTTATGGTGGAAAGCCAAGCTGGTATTAATACTGAACCCACACTTCTTCTTGTGGACATGCCTGCTATTATATCTTCCACTGCTACCATTCTTCGCCTCTGGGATGATTTAGGAACCGCAAAGGTACTTATTTATTGTTCAAATCAAACGGATAAAAAATTTAAATATAATTATTAAAACTTTTATTTATATCATTAAATTTTTATTACTTTTTACTATTATAAATAAACAATACAAAAAAAATTAAATAAGTTTTTTCATATAATTAATATGTAAACATGAAAACAAGACAACTTCCACCCCTACGTTCTAGCAGCTGCATGATTCTTACGAGTATCTTTTTTATTTAAAAAAAAATCGAAGTTTGATAGTTTTATCTTAAAATTGTATATTTAGTGCAATTAATTACTCTTTATTATAAATTAAAAAAAATAATGGTTTTGGAAATAAAACATATCAGGACGAGAAGCAAGAGGGACATGATGGATCATATATGGAGTGCTACTTGAAGGAACACAAAGGGTCAAGTGTTGAAGAATCAAGAGAGGAAATAAGAAACTTGATTTCTGATGCTTGGAAATCTCTGAACAAAGAATGCTTATCTCCTAAACCATTTTCAACAAAGTTTACAAACGCTTCACTTAACCTAGCAAGATTGGTCCCAATAATGTATAACTACGACGAAAATCAATCCCTTCCCAGACTTGAACAGCTTTTGAAATCTCTACTCTATGAAAAAGATACTATCTAGTATGCTAGCTGTATGGTATACCCTATAGCGTACAATATATTAATTATATGTTTGTTGTTTAAAATGTTCACCAATATTTGCTTAACTGATTATGTTATTTATATTAATTCTTTGTACATATATTAACATTCAAGATGCTTGTGGCGCAGAGAAATTCACTGAGTTAATGTCAGCTAAGTTTATGATATCAACTTGTTGGCTGAGGAGCTCTTCATGTTTAGGAAACCAAAATATTGTTGATAAACACTAAACCTGAATGTTTGTGATTTGCAAAGGATTATTCAAGAAAACTTGAATTTTTTAATCAAACGAAACCATTCAAATCTGTAAATGGAAATTTGAGGGGGGGTAAAAAAAAGCTTGTTTAATGTTTGTGATTTGCAAAGGATCATTCGAGACAACTTGAATTTTTTAATCAAACGATACCATTCAAATCTGTAAATTGAAATGTGATGGGGGTAAACAAAAGCTTGTTTTAGAAGTAGAAACATCTCTCGATTATAAAATATCAAAAGCAATTGAGAGAGATATTATCTTTAGATTCTCTCTTAAAAGAGTGATAATTTTATATTAATAGCTTGATCCACACTTTATAAGTACCCTACTATCCTATTAAAAAACTCGACAAAAGGACTTTATGAACATCAAAACATATTTACTTGCGAAAACTGGAAGCCAAAACTGGGAAAATTCAAAATGGAAGTGATATTTTGTCAATACATTGAAGCCTTTTTGTGTCTTCTATCACCGTGGTTGAAATGCCATTATCTTCCTCGTCTCTGTATTCCATAGACACAAAAAGGTTAGCTTTGTATATATGCGTTAATGCTTCAAATCCCACACTAATTAAGGCCACCACAATATATGTATGGTACAAGACGGGTAACTGTAAACTTTAAAATGAGTTATTTAAACAAATATGATACAGTAAAAACATTTTTATGAAGGAAATTTTTTATTATAATTTGATTAAATAGATTTTTTTAACACAGAATTTTATGAATTGTTGCAAAAATAATTTTGTTACTTACTAACCATTAAATTTTATAAATATAATAAAAATATAATCGATTATAATTTTATAATAACTCTTAAAATTTGGTGTTACAAAATCTATTTCTTATTTTTATAAAAAAATAAGATGTTAAATAATAATAATAATAAGAAAAATATGTCAAAATTAATACTTGAAAATACGAGTAATGATTGTAGAGTTTCACTAAAAAAATTGACAGGTTAATTTGCACCAGGGTTTTTTCTTTCTCTTAACAAAAATCTATATTCCAAGAAAAGAAGCAGCACAAACAAGTGGCAATTTTGATTATTTAAGAATAAAGAAGTGGAGAGAGTACCTTGATCCTGAGGCTTACAAATAGGTGGATCTTCAAAGAGAGAAAGAGAAAGCTGCTTATGGGCAACACCAATATCAAACAAAATGAGACCAGATGAAGGATCATTTACTAGAATGCCCCTAACTGGAAGCCAAAGAAAAAGTTCTTCCTGAGTAAGACCTTCAAGACCTTGAAGCCGACCAAAAGTGAGATTAGCTCTGACAACACTGTCAAAGTAGACTCTAGTCTCGAACTTGGCCAAGCATGGATCTTGAAGGTGAACAACAAGTCTACCCATCTCATCAAGTTTGTATGACTTAACGTTTTCTGGGAAGATTCCAGCTGGGAGGCCCTGGCTTTCTAGAAGATTGTGGAGGGATGTGTATGCTGTCGCATATTGTAAAACAAGGAACAGAGTGAGGAAACATAGGGATGTCTTCAAAGACATTATAGTAACTGATCAGATGAATTAAGCAAACAACTTAGAGGAATAAAAGACTATCAGATTTTAACAATTAAGGGTTTTAAGGCTTTTGTCTTGGTATAATGTAGATCATGTAATGAAAACGGCGGGCCAGCTAACATTTGTTTTCTTTGACTAATTTACCCTTGGAATTAATAATAAGTGCATTGATCCGGTAGCCTCTAAAGGCATGTTTCTTGCCATATTGGCCCGTATACCAACTGTATAATTTATGTAAGACTTATGTTTATTTATAACATCAGATTATATCGTAAAATATAAAAATAATAAGATATCAATTTTTTTAATAAATCTGTACACTTAATTTTAAATTTTAGAACAATGGAAATTTCTTTTATAACAAATTAATAGTAATATTTTTTAGAGAAAATTGTCAACAAATTCTTTTAGATTAAGTTTTAGTATGTCTTTATTTCCTCAATTTTTTTTTGTTTTTTTGTTTTTAAACTAAAAAAAAAACGAATGAAAAATAAATAATATTATTTTTTATATTAACTTAAAACTAAATCTTTTAAAAATAATAAAATAATTATAAAATAAAACACACTAACATCTAAACCTAGGTGCCTTCTGACCCATGCCCCTATTTTTATATTTTGGAAATATAAGAAATTGAAAATAATTTTAGTTTCGTAGCTTTTTGTTTAGCTTGATATATTTTGGTACAAGGTTTTCGGTGGTAATATATAAAATATATATAGTTGTGTTTAAAATTTAAATGTCTTTAGATCTTGCATTGACAATGTTGGTATAGTGGGGTAACTATCGTCTCTTTATTGAATACAAAAGCAAAAGTAAATCATTACTCATAATCACATAAAATTATATCCCCGCACCAGTTGTATGTTTAACATTATATATATTTTTCTGTCAAATGATATCTCATAATGATAAAGTAAAACAAGAACGTAAGTATTTTTCTTGATGTCTTTACGCTCCACTTTAAAGTATTCTTAACAATCCCTTTCAATTCCTATTTTCCGGGTGATCTGTTTTTTTTTTTTTAAAAATCAAGAGTTGTATATACAAATCAATATGTTCAATAACGGTGTTTTAAATATTTTCAATGTTTAATTCTTACAAATTAAACTTATTAAATGATAAATTTTAATCAATAAAATATAATTTAATATTATAAGATTTATTTTTATTTGTTATAAATTTTTGGATTATTATATATATATATATATATATAAATAATTTAATCAAACTCTTTAAACCGAAAAATCTAATCTCATTTGTCAAATTAGTATCATATTATATTAGTAAATTTTATAATTGAATTAGATTTAAATTGATAGATTTTATAATCTTATCTATATAATTTGAATCAGATTACTATTAAATTATAAATAAACATATAATTTATTTTATATTATATTATATTTAAACATTATATATATAATAATTATATTATATTATTATTTTAACTTAAAAATAAAATATAAATATTTATATTAATTTAATAATTGTACATATATATTTATTATTATTTTTTATAAAAATAAATTTAAAAATTTAAATTTATATACGTTTTATATATAATAATAATTTATAAATAAATACAACGAAATTTAATCCGTAAAAATTTATATTAATTTAAATTAATTATATTATTAAATAAAATTTGTATTAAAAATCTTTAAATACATACCGATCGAATTCATATCCATTAAAAAAAAAGATCATAACTTTACTTCGATGCTCGTCCCTTACGTAATATAGTACCGGTGATATCGGTGGGCCATAACATGTGTGAGTTTAGCTTTCCTGCAGAAATACTGGCTTTTTTCAATGCTACGACTTAGAAGAGAAAATAAATAAATTTACTTACTTATATTATTTCATTTTTCATCTCTATTAAGTAATAAAAAATATATAAACTGTATTTTTAAATATAAAAAAAGTACGCTATACGAAAAATGAAATTAAAAATAAAAATCCACTGTAATGATCGGAGTTATGCCTCACGACCAAAAATAAATAAAAATCGTATTCAAACAACCAAAGACGTAGTGTAATATTCTCACTTTAATAATGACCCACTTTGCTTCCTTTACGACTTTTCAGCAATGTGATGATCCTCTAGTACATATACTAATGAAATTGTCTTGAGCTTGTCTTTGACCCAGCTAGCCCTGATTATCTGTCCTCTATTTAACTTAACTTATGTTTGATGTTTGATTGTATTGTATAATTTTGTTTATATATAAATTTTTTATTTTTAATTCTTTAAATATATACATAAATAAGTATATACTTTTTAATAATATTATATAAAAAAGATTCCATTATAAGAAAGCAAGTAGGGACATTAGGTTATCAAGTTCATGATCTTATCAGAGGATTTACATAATTAATTTTTTTAACAACAAATATGATTATTGATCTTTGCTTACAATCAAAAATTCCAAGAATAATTGGACAAGGCTATATTATTTTCAGACTTAAAAACAGATCCAGCTTTCTTAACCATGCCAGAGTTCCAATTGTATTGATCAATCCATGAATAGATTGTCAACCATCGAACAAGAAGAAAAAATTTATTGGGAAAATTAACATTTACAGCAATCAGTCAAATGGGATTTGTTTATTAAGCTGAAAGGAATTGCTGAGAAAGGAAGAGTTGAAACATGACTTGATTTGAGACCATAAAACCGAAAATTGGCCTAAAATCGTAGGCTGATCTTAGGTCATGTACGAACTCTGTACAGGTTGTACTCGCGATTTTGGGACATTTTTCTCCAAAACTTCAAAAATGAGTAATTTAGGGCCTGAATTGCCATGAATTATCATATTCAACCTGTTTATACAAAGACTGCTCTTGATGATGCTTCTCATAGCTATACATAGTTTCCCCATAGATTCCTCCAAATTCATCTCGCCTTTCGCCATACGGATTCGAACTCCCGAATAAATAATCTGCAGTTCCATTCCAGTCACAGCCATAGCTTCCCTCATAATCAGCAGCATCCTGAAAAGCATTCCTTTGTTTAGCAAGACGAGCGATGCAAGGCCAATACCCAAACATACTCTCACAAAGGTCCATAGCTTCCAATCCATATCCACTTGGTATTAACTGAGGAACTTGCTTCTCATTTTCATAACAATTTCTTTCATTTATTCCATTTTCATATATACCTTCATGTTCATTGTAGAATTGTTGCTCTTCTTCTTCATTATCTCGTGTTCGTTCAATGCCACTATGGGGTTTTTCTACTTGCTCATCTGTTTCCTCTTTCTCTATAACTGATTCAACAGATCCATTCTTCGAATCGTTGGAAGGAGGAACGTATGCCTGTTGAGTAGTTGAGGGAGGATAGCAAATTTCATCTGAAGGTGGAAGGGGGTTGCCATAGGTTTGGTTAATATCATAACCACCATTATAAGGAGTTGGATCATATTCTTCAAATTCAGGCAAATCAAACTCTGTTGAGAGCGAGTAAGAAACCACAAACTGAGTCGTCACTGAATGATCATAACTGCTGCTATAGCAATTAGGGTTGTATTCAATGGATTTAGGTTCACCGGGAGAAGAAACAGAGTATGCCCAATATGGAGTTGGGTGATAATTAGGAGTAGGATCATAGTGAAACAAGTTATGGTGGTTGGATTCATAGCTAGAGTAAGTCAATGAACCTTGAGGAAGAACCGAACCATAATTAGATACATAAGGGTTTGCCTGGGACTCACCAGATTCTAAATCTTCATAGCTTGGGATGTAGTAGTAGGCCATTTCAGTTCGCAAAATCGATGTTAACAATCACCAAATTTTGCTCACACATAAAAATTCACAACCACCTAATCCACCCTCTTAGATTGAGTTCTTTGAGAAATAATTTTATTTAGGAGTAAAATTTTGAGTTTTTGTACTAATTATAGTAAAAGAAACTTGAAATTGCTGCCCCACTCACCCACCTCTTCTTTCTGACAAGTTTTCAACCACATAATGCTTATCTAATTGGGAAGTGGAAAACTAGTTTTCTGGACTTGCATACAAATGTAAAAGTTTTGATATCGTCATTTACCGGAGATGTGGACCACATTTCGGTAAGGAGAGGCCAAGTATTTCAAAGTCATGATTCATTATGACAGCTCTGCGGTAACAATAGCACTTGATCCAAAGTGGATTCACTTTGACTGTGATTTCAAACCCAAATTTTAATTATTGAATTATAAATTTAAGTAATTTTAATTATTATCAAGATAATTTAAATTTTTAAAAGATTTTATTTCTAACATCTAACGTTTATTAAACGTTAATGAATGTATTTTAAAAACACAATGAATTATATGTAATAGTAGAAAGTAAGTGAATAAAGTATATAAAAAAACAAATTTTTATGTGTTTGAATTCCACTAATCTTCCCTCCTACTTGAACAATATAAGTTACTTAAAAAAAAAAATTAAGTCTCATCATCGGATAACTCTAATTGTTTCAAGCTACCATCTCACATGATAAAGGAAACATAATGTAATCACACACTATTCCTCACACAATCAAGACAAATGTTTGTAGATTAATTTAAAAAAACTAAAAGAGAGCAACCAGAACAAAATCGATCAACATTGCATAGAATAATTTGAAATAATTAATGACAAAGCAAAAACTGTTCTCTCTCATTTTTATTTTTTTATAATAAAAAAAATCTATTTAATACAAATTGATATTAATTATAAACTGAAATAAATGTATTTTATTTTTTTATATTTTTAGTTAATAATTGAGTTGTGACTTGTGTACTAAAAAATGTATTATTTATAATTCAAAAAAATGTCAACTCAACCAACCTGATTGCTGCAATTACTATGCATTGTCAGTACCCTTTGGCTCAGTCCCCCTCCCCTCTAAACCGTTTCATATTGGCCTTTATTATTATAGGGTCCCTTTGGCTATATCTTGATGCCAAGAAACAGAATCAACAGCCTCTTCACAAATACAAAAAGGTTGGAGTCCCAATAACTGATGGCATACCGCATCACCATCAACTGTTTCAACACTAATATTCAAGGCTTGTCTTGTAGGTTTCCTATTAGTTCAGTTTCATTCGGGTACAGTACTACTAGAACAATTTCGACGTTGTTACAAAGTTTTGTTTGATGATGTCAGGAGGAAAAGGATCGTTAGTTATACCCAAATCCGAATATGAACATTAATGACAATAATGGAGGTCCAAACAAACTTCGATTTCTATTAGCAATCATCATATCATCATGTTACAGTTTTTGAAACCCAATATATTTTACTAAAGCACAATTATTCTTCATGAAAATGGAAAACTAAGATTCTGTAACACAAGAATTTATCTATTCAGGTATAGAATGCAGAAGGCGAATTTTGTTGAACATGACCTCAGTTACTTCCCTTGAGTTTTTTAGCAATAGCAGAGAAGTACTTCCCCTGGTGGAAAGCTTGCTGAAGCTCTAGCTCCGATGGTTGTCTTGTGCCATCTCCAGCAAAAGTTCCAGCACCATAAGGGCTTCCACCCTTTATTTCATTCATCTCGAACATACCAGCTCCAAATGAATATCCAATGGGTACAAAGAGCATACCATGGTGTACAAGTTGTGTGATTGCTGTCAACCTGCAAAGTACAAAGCATCTCAAATATGAAAATAAGAACAAACGAAACTCATTTCTGTCAAGGTTTTGAAAATATAAGATGGACTTTCCGAATGGGAATCGGAACTCACGGTGTGGTCTCTTGTCCTCCTCCTTGGGATCCAGTGCTGTAGAAGATTCCCGCAGGTTTTCCTGCAAGTTGTTGTGTTCTCCATAAACCCCCAGTAGCATCCAAAAATGCTTTAAATTGTGCAGCCATCATTCCAAATCTTGTTGGAAAACCAAAAAGCAACCCATCAGCCTCAGCAAGCTCAGGGGGTGTAATAATAGTGGTATTGCTTTTTGGCGGTGCACCCATTTTCCCTAGAGCCTCTTCTGATAGTGTTTCAGGGACCTATCGAGGTGCCAATAACAATCAATATCAGTGGAACAGTTTAGTTTTTGCAGAAGAATCAATGCATCCGGCTTCATGCTAGACTTCACGTGAATTACGGGAACACGTTTATGCAATTATACGAATGCATGTGTTTATTTACTGAGGAAGAAATCCCATCATGTAGTTAACATCACACTACCATACTCTTTAAGATTAGAGAAAATTCACAACTTCAAAGCATCTGCTCATCTAGAAAGTAGACAAACATGAAGATATATTAAACATTTCGAAGGCACATATATCACAGTTGGGATTTTTTACTATTTCCTGATCATGTGAAGTCTAGCACCCGGCTTCATGCTTGAAAATCAGCCCGGCCTTGGGGAGATGTGTATTAAACCTTCTCTCTTAAAAAGAAACAACAGAATGCTGCTAGCCAATGCAACAGAAACATTTATATTCTGTAATTTTTCATCCTAGTAAATTAATTTCATAAACATTCAATTTCGACCGCATTATTAAACCTAGTTATGCTTAAATTTTTTGTTAGGAAAGGATATTATGCTTTTTCAACCAAATCGGCCGGAAGAGATGCAATAAAGTTTCACACCTGAAATAACTTTGCTTCTACTCCTTCCACTGATGCAGCTCCTTTCTGAATCTCTTCCGCTAACTTTTCAACATGTCCATACGTAGAGTAGTACCTGATCATGCATTTTGAAGATTTAAAAATTCACTTAGATACATACAAGTGCACAACATAAATAGATAAGTAAACAACAGTTGGTTCAATCACGTGATAGATGGACCACATTTGCATACTTATTAAAAGGATCAATCATATCATCTGGATTGAAATTTGTCTTATTCTAAACAAAAATATGACAATAAACTTGTGAAATAATTAGACTTATAAAGTGAGTTGTCTCATTTAGTGTCTTTAATAGGTTAGTGGTATAATATTGTCCCATTTTATTTAAATATCATCTCATCTCATTTAAATTGTAACCTTATTGAACCTAACGTTAAATACATGTATTAATTTTCTTATTAAATTTACATTATAAATAATCATGTATCATATTTTCTATTAGTTTTTATATTCTTAATTGTATCATTTAAATCCATTAAAGACAAATAAGATATCTTAATTAATACTGTCTTATTATCATCTAATCTCATTAAAAATCAAGTAAGACGAGATAAGATGTGCTTTGAAAATCGATGAATTGTATCATAAATCTCAATTTACACCTCTACACAAAACTTTGCAAAATATGGACTTATGCCAAACTAACAGCTAGACATATCAAGCAAATTAATGATAGTAATAGAACCGCATGCTCTATAATTTCTCTTTTCATTATGACACCGTCAGTGTATCGGTAACTGTCCTCGGTTAACAGATTAATATCTAAATACACCCTAAGAATTTCCAATTATCTTTCTCACTTTAATGTAGAGTTCCTTCAAGCTAAGCCAAAACTCAAATATAAGCCACATCAACAACTTTTCGTATGTAAGGCATATATCATAATTAACCTTTTTTAAGGGATTTCACTATTGACCCTATATACTTGTATATATGAAAGTGTTTATATAGTTGTGTATGTATAAAATAGTGAAAAGAATTTATAAGCTAGACCTAACATAAATTATCTTAAATATAGAAAAATGTGTGAACAATAGGGAGTCAATATAACTATGCTAGTTTCGGAATTGTCAAACATTTTTCATGTAGATCTAAGCAATCTGGGTTTCATTGTAAGATTGGTGATGAATTATAGGAACTCGGTGGGGAGAGAGCATTATTGGCTTGCTCATTTTCTTACAGCTTAAACCCTCAACGAAATTGAACAGATCATGGCTTGTTTTTACTTCTATTAATAAATAAATAACCCAAGAATATAGAAGTCTTGATTTTTATGGAATATATCATGTAAAACCCCTGGGTGCTATATTCCTCATCTAAAACAGAGCCCTGAGCATTTGAAAATAATTGATTTCCCAATAATATGAAATTACAATTAGGGTTAAATTACCCAATGCGAATTCAGTAATACCAGAAACAATAACCTCTCTTTCCAATTCTTTTTTCCCCCTTCCTAAATTCAAACCAAGATTTGACTACCCAGTTTAGCATAATGAACAAACACCGAAACAATATCATTTTCTTTGATCTATTATCATAATGAACTAGAAACATGAAGAACCCATAAACAATACAAAAGGACAAACCATGACACCAATCGAATTTAACTCAATACAATGAAAATTGGAATAGAAATTGAGCAAAATAAGACAAACCATGAACAAAATGAGAGAGATGAACATACACAATGTAGACTTTAGTCGTCATTTTGATAGGTTTTTAGGTTGTCAATCTCAGTATGTGCTTTGGAGCGAAAAGTGTACGCGTTGTTGTGGGTGAATGGAAGATCACCAACATAGAGACCCCTTATTTATAATGGCAATTGCATTGGCTTGAGCTGTTTGTTAGTTTGTGAGCTTTGAATAGTATTTGCAGGTTAATTGAGTTAATTATTTTATTTTTCCTTTTATTAATTACTTTACTTACGTGATAATCATTTTCTTGACACGTTATATAGATGTGGTCTAGACTTTAGTTGATGTCATGCCTATCAATAATCAACATCATTTTAGCTCACATTTATATTTTATATTTTAATTTTTAAATGGTAAAATATAATTTGAAATTTCCAATATGCAGAGTTTAATCTTTGAGGAAATTATCTGCATTATTATAATGAACAGAGATAAATAGTTTATTATCAATAATAAATTATATAATTGTTTAAGACTCCAACACGTGATCGGAGTAAATATGGAGTCTTAACTCAACCAACAATATACAGACTACAATACAGTTTAAAAGAAAATTTAGGTCCGTAAATTACCATAAAATTGTTTGGTAGTCTTGGTAGTATTCTTTACGTTATATCTGCTACTACTTTCTCCTAATTAAGTCCTATAACATAACTTTCTTATTAAATCAATATATAACAATTTTTTTATACATGTATAAATTTATAAGAAAGATAAAATAAAAAATTAATTATTTAATCTTAACAAAAAAGTGTAAAATAATTATTAATATATTTTTAATATTGTTACTATTTTAAAATTTAAATATAATAATAATATTATTATAATCACAATTCACACTTATTACTGTAATAATAAATTTATTTAAAATATAAATTTATTTAAACGGTGCAACCAGAATCACTAATGATTTTAAAAGAACATAAAGTGTATGATCTTTTCATTGATTTTTTTTTATATACATACATGTATTTACTTATATAGAGAGGATATTATTTTATAAAAATATAAATAATTTTTTTTTTGAAATTATAAAGTCAAACTAAATAAGTTACTTTCTTAGAAGCATTTTAATCTATTTTTCTTTTAAAATGTCGAATATATTTAAAAGTTAAATGTCTTATAATACAATACTTAAAAGTAAAATGATTAAAGTATTTTTTTTAAATGCTATTCAAATAAATTAAAATGCAAAAACTAATTTTATATACAATAAAACAAAACTCTTTATAAAACAAATTCTAAATTATTTTTTGATTGCTTCTTCAAAACAAGTGTACTAAGTGCTAGTTTACAAAAATAAATAAACTTCTTAAACCATTCGTCCACATGGCTAGCTATAAATGCTATTAATGGGAAACTGTGTTTAGACCTAATGATATTAGCATTTAATTTTTTATATATAATTAATTGGTTTGTCAATATTTTTTTAAAGAAACTTTTACGTAGATATGATTTATTAATAAAATGAATAAATTTTTTATTCATTATCATTTATTTTTATATAAATTATTTATTTTAATATAAAGATTAATAATATATTGTGAATCACATCAACATGAACCTGATTTATATAGATATAATGATACTGTTATAATCAATTTTATTATTTTTACAAAAAATATAAAAATATATATTATATTTTTAAAATTAATTACATTATAGTGTCATTATTAACGAATAAAATTGTTATTAATGAAAAATAATTATAACAATAATAATTTTTATTATAAAAATATCATTATTTTTTTATTTTTTCAATTTCGAATATGCCTAGTTTTCTGAAGTCGAGTAGAATTTATATGTTACTGATTAAAATAGTAGCGCATGGAAAACGCTTAATTAATTTTAATTATTTGCACTCGAAACAAAAATCAAAGTCACAATAACAATGAAAAAAAAGTGTACAATGTAAATAAAACACACAAAAAATTTGAGTAAATTATTTTTATCCAATAATTTTTATAAAATAAATTATTAAAAGATATATTTTTTACAATAAATTTAAAATATGAAAATATATTCGACAGGGGGCTCTGAGAATTAGAGCCGGGTATTCTGGATTTGATCGTAAGATCGTTCCCAGAGAAACAGTCCACTTAGAATTAAATAGGAATACAGGCGGCTGCTAATATATTATATTAAGTTAAAATAAAATAAACAAATATGTGAGACATTTGGCTTGCAAATATCTTGATATTTTAATAAAAATAAATTCTTTCTTATAAATTAATTAATTATAACTCTACATAATAGACGTTTCTATATTATCTTATTTTTAAAAGAGAAAAATGCTAGACGTGTCTCTTATATTAAAATAAAAAAATTATTTGATCATTTATTTTTATAAAAAAATATTCTGAATAAAAAATATATTATATTTTTTATATTTTATTTTATTAGTAAATAAAGAAATGATAAAAATGATTTTTTGTTATGGTATTTTATCATAAATTATTAAAATATGAAATGAATAATTAAATTTTTATCATAAAATTATTAAAATATTAAATGAATAATTAAATTTATTTATTTTAATATCTTTTATAAAATTTATAAAATTTAAAAAATATAAAAAATTAATTAATACAAATATTTTAATCGAAAAGACTTTTTAATACAACCAATCCTTTGGCTAGAGTAAAGTCAATGATTCCGACCCCCAATCCGCCGAGGACCTGCATCCAACCAATTATTCTGTCTACCAACGCTTATTATGGAATTTAAGTATGTTGGATGACGTTCCTCTGACTATTAATTTTTATTTATATTTATGTATTAAATTTTAGTAAAAGTGGTACTATTAATTAGGTTAATTTTCATAATATTTATTTTAATGTTGAAATAACATAATTTTAAAAAGAATATTAAAAATATATTTCATCCTAAATGCTATATATATATATATTATCCAATTTCATATTTTGAAAGATATTGTTTACTGTTTTCATTCATATAAAGATTATCCAGTATTAGAAAGTCACAAACATGATATATTTCTTAACATTTTACGTGTTTATTGTTTACATATTGTTAATATAGTATTGAATTTCGAACAGAGGCTGGCCCCGGCCGATAAGATACTATTTAGAAGCATGCTTATTCTTTTTAAAACTCCAGCGAAATGATTTTCTGTGTGAAAATGTGGTAAAAGCCCAAACCAAATGATGTATCTTCCCAGTAAAACGTGATTATGATAACTAATTAATGTTATTCAATACTCATTAGTTTATCTATACTTCACACAAATTATGTTACTTATTTTTTTAATCGGTTAATTAATGGATACTTGTAATTTTTTAAGAAAATTCGTTATTTTTTATAAGGATAAATTAAATACCACATCATCAATATTCCAAAATAATTTATTGTTATTTTTTTAATAATAAAATCATATTATATTAAAATAATAATACATACAATCTAACTTATTTAGTGTTCATTCATATCATAATAACTTAATTTTATTGAATACATAATAGTTTTTGGTATATACATGTATCACACATAATATTCATTTTATTGTTACAAAAGTGCAACACTACGTGTAGATTGAAATTTGAAGTTTTCTTAATTTTTTTTTATCTATTTATATTACCATCCTTTCAAGTTTTATTTCTTAACACTTATATCACTTGCTTACCTCACTCACAAGAATATTCATATTTTTAATTCAAAACTCTCAAAAATATTGAAACAAATGTTGTTTTTAGACATTTTACATTAGTTTTTTTTTTTGCATGCCCGTAAATAATTTTAAACTTAATTTTTCACTATTTTTTCCAATATGTATATTTTGAACTAAGCAAATAATTTATTTATTTAAATACATGCAAGTAAAGTTATAGCTAGCTTTGATATCATCTAAATTATAGTTTTTTTAAATAATTATCAATTATTTTATAAAAATTAATAATTTATTTTTAAAAAAAATTCATTTATAAGTTGTTTAAAACGCATCCTAATTTCTTTTAAAAGAAAAAAACTAAAGAATTAAGATTTTCATTTTTGAAAATCATCATTTCCATTCCCACTTTTTCATTTCATTTCAACTTAATTTGATCCCTAGTCAACATGCATGCTCAAAATTAAAAATGTGCTTAAAATTGAAGCTTATTTGAGCATATTTATGTGCAAGAAAGTTCATGGTCACCTGTGTTTATGCCTTTTGTTAAGAGACTCAATCAGGTTAGCAAGTGACCAAATTTAATGACCCTTTGGTGTTTTGAAAATATTTGTATGTATATTTTTGAATTCATGCATAAAAAAAGTAATTAACCTAAAAACATTTTGTTGGGAAAATCGGGTATATTTTCCCTATTCTAAGTAGTAACTATTCACTTATGATTTAAATGAATAGAACTCAAACTAACCCGACAAAATAATGCTATTGGAAATATAATGCTAAAATAAACTAAAACAGATATTGAAACAGAAATATTAAAGCAGAAAAATAATAACACCAGGAATTTAACGAGGTTCGGTATAAATGTTACCTAGGTCCTCGGGCGTCGTTGACCACTTCCACTATCTCCAATTGGATGAACTCCAAAATTACAACTAATTGGGCAAAATTGAGCTAATCAATTACCCTTACAAAAGAGAGGAAGATTTACAAATTTTGGGATGTTTACAAATGGTGAAGGAGGGCTTTATTTATAGCCCCAAAACCAACACCCATCTTCATTCCTAATCAATGTGGGACTTTTCTAATTTTCTCACTAAGGAGCAATATATAACAAATCTCCACCTTAGCGACTTAGTGGTTTTAAATGATTTCTTCAATTGCTAGATCAACGACGCCAGTGCCAATTCAGATCTGTAGGATGTTAATCAAGTCCAGACAATGTTTGAACTTGATTGTTGTTACCACCTTGGTCATCATATCTGCAGGATTCTCTGTCGTACTAATCTTCTGAACTAGTACTCCACCTTCTTCAATAATCTCTCGCACGAAATGATAACGAACATCAATGTGCTTTGTACGTGCATGGTAGACTTGGTTCTTTGCTAAATGAATAGCACTCTGACTATCACAAAACACCTTAATATGTTTTTGACCAACTCCCAAGTCTTCAAGCAAACCTCGTAACCAAATAGCTTCCTTCACAGCCTCTGTAACTGCCATATACTCTGCCTCTGTAGTAGACAAAGCAACTGTGGACTGCAAGGTAGACTTCCAACTGACTGGTGCTCTAGCAAGTGTAAACACATAACCAGTAGTTGACCGACGCTTATCTAAATCTCCTGCATAGTCAGAATCACAATATCCGACTGCACATTGACCAATGGTATTATCCTGCTGAAATACTAAACCAACATCTACAGTATTTATAATATACCGTAGAATCCATTTCACAGCCAACCAATGTCCTTTACCAGGATCATGCATGTACCTGCTTACAGTACCAACCGCATGTGAAATGTCAGGTCTTGTACACACCATTGCATACATCAAGCTACCAACTGCATTTGCATATGGTACCTTTGCCATATATTCTCGTTCTGCATCATTCTTAGGAGATAATTGAGCACTAAGCTTGAATTGAGGAACTAGCGGAGTACTTACAGGTTTTGTCTGTTCATTCATACCAAAACGTTGTAGTATCCGCTTCAAATATTGACTCTGGGTCAAACTAAGCTTCCCCTTCTTCCTGTCTCTGCTTATCTCCATACCGAGAATCTTCTTGGCTTCTCCCAAATCTTTCATCTCGAACTCTTGACTTAGTTGAGCCTTCAACTTTTCAATTTCTGCTTGGCTCTTCGATGCAATCAACATATCATCGACGTACAATAGGAGATAGACGAAAGACTCATTTTGTAGCTTGCAAAAATACACACAATGATCATGTGTGCTTCTGGTATATTTTTGTTGCAACATAAACTGATCAAATCGTTTGTACCACTGCCTTGGAGATTGCTTCAATCCATACAATGATTTGTTTAGCTTACAAACCCAATTCTCTTTACCAGCAACAATAAACCCTTCTGGCTGAGACATATAGATCTCCTCTTCTAAGTCACCGTGAAGAAATGCGGTTTTCACGTCAAGTTGAACTAGTTCCAAATCGAACTGTGCTACCAAGGCCAACAAAATTCTAATAGAAGAATGTTTTACAACTGGAGAAAATACCTCATTATAATCGATTCCCTCCTTCTGAGCGTAGCCCTTAGCCACCAACCTTGCCTTGTAGCGAATACCATCTTTGTTAGGAAATCCATCTTTCTTTGCATACACCCATTTGCATCCAATTGCCTTCTTGCCCTTAGGTAGTTGTGTCAACTTCCATGTTTTATTCTTCTGAAGGGATAGAAGTTCTTCATCCATGGCTTCCTTCCATCTTTCAACTTCAGGGCTTCTAATTGCTTCTTTATATATGGAAGGAACATCATCATGCACAACTGAAAGTGCACAGGCTACCGTATTCTTAAATTGAGCAGGTAGGTCTTCAAAATCCTTGTATCGAGCAGGTACCTTGACATTTTGTCGTCGTGGCCTATCAACTGCAGTTTCTTCTTGTTGCTGTGGAGGTTCTTGGGTTAAAACCTCTTCATCTGATTCATCTTCTGTCAATGGAGGATCAGCTTCTGTCTTATCTTCACTAACTGGATTAACAATTTTTCTTTCAAACTCCACTTGTTTCAGAGTTTGCTCCACCTGCTCTAAAGTGCCATCAATCTTCTTAGTTACCTTTTGCAACAAGGCAGATTCATCAAAGGTAACATCTCTGCTAAAGATTATCTTTTTCGTTTCAAGGCACCATAGTCGATATCCCTTAGAACCAGAAGGGATCCCCAAAAAAATGGCTTTCTTGGCTCTTGGGTCCAACTTTGATTCCGTTACATGGTAGTATGCAATTGAACCAAACACATGTAAGAAATCGTAATCTCTAGCAGGTTTTCCAGACCATACCTCCATAGGTGTTTTGCCTTCAAGAGCAGACGATGGTAGACGATTGACGAGATGACATGCATATGTCACAGCCTCAGCCCAATACTGCTTGCCTAAACCAGCATTTGACAACATACACCGAACCTTCTCCAGCAAAGTCCGGTTCATACGTTCTGCAACTCCATTTTGTTGTGGTGTTTTTCGAATAGTGAAGTGTCGCACTATCCCTTCTTCTTCACAAACTTTCATAAATGGATCGTTTGTGTACTCAGTGCCATTATCAGACCTCAGACGCTTGATCTTTTTATTAGTCTGAGTCTCGATCATCTTCTTCCATTTGAGAAAAATTCCCAGCACTTCATCCTTCTTCTTCATGAGATACACCCAAACTCTTCTGGAAAAATCATCAACAAAAGTGACATAATAATGTTTGCCACTCATGGATGGAGTTCTTGTTGGCCCCCATACATCCGTATGGATGTAATCCAAAATGCCCTTTGTATTATGGAGAGCAGTGCCAAAGCTTACTCTTTTCTGCTTCCCCAATACACAATGCTCACAAAATTCCATCTTGCCGATTCTCGCACCTTTTAACAGGCCTTGTTTTACTAGAATTTGCAAAGCTTTTTCACCAGCATGTCCCAAACGCATATGCCACAGCTTGGTAGTTTCTAAATCTCTTTCTTCCTCTGAAACTGCTGCTGATGCTGTCCCAATAACCGTACTACCAAGGTAGTAGTACAAGTTATTCTTTCGAACACCTTTCATCGCCACAAGTGCTCCAGAAGTAACCTTCAATGCCCCATTTTGTATGGTCACAGTGAAGCCTTTTGATTCTAAGACTCCCACAGCAATGAGATTCTTCTTCATATCTGGAACATAATGAACATCTGTCAAGACCCTGGTTGAACCATCTTGATTCTTCAAACGAATTGTACCGATTCCCAAAACTTTGCATGGATAATCATTACCCATGAAAACAACTCCACCGTCTAGTTCTTCAAAGTTAAAGAACCACTCCTTGTTAGGAGACATATGGAAAGTACATGCTGAATCAAAAATCCAATCACCAGGATGAGATGATGTTGACGAACCAACCAATGCAAAATCTGAATTTGAATTGCTTTCAGCTACACATGCATCAGATTGCACAGCTTTTCCTTTCTTTTGTAGCTTCGGACAATTTTTCTTCCAATGGCCTTTCTCATGACAAAAGGCACATTCATCTTTACCAAGTCTTCCTTTTGATAGAGATCTACCTCTCCTTCCTTTATGTTGTGTTTGCGGACGTCCTCTTACAGACAATGCCTCTGCTGCTTCATTCCTGCTTTCTCTTTTATCTTTCTTTCTAATTTCATAACTATACAAAGCAGCACAAACTTCCTCAAAAGACACTTTATCCTTCCCAATGAGTAAGCTCGTAATAAGATGATCAAACTCATCAGGAAGGGAAGCTAACAACATCAAGGCTAAATCTTCATCTTTAAAAGTTTCATCCATATTTAACAAATCTGCTACTAATTGATTAAAAGCAGTAATGTGGTCGTTTATTGTAGTACCTGGAAGGTATTCAAAACGGAACAACTTCTTCTTCAAATAGAGCCGATTCTGTCCACTCTTCTTCATGAACTTGTTCTCCAATGCCTTCCACAACTTACTTGCGGATGTCTCCTTCATGAACGTGTACTTTTGTTCTCTTGAGAGACACGAACGAATTGTACCACATGCCAATCGGTTGATATTTTTCCACTCTACTTCATCTGCTCCATCTGGTTTCTCTTCTTCAATAGCGATGTCTAGACCTTGTTGAAACAGAGCATCTAGAACTTCGCCTTGCCACATGCCGAAATGACCGGTTCCATCAAACTTCTCCACCTCGAACCTTGCATTCATCACCATAGTTCTACTTGACGTGGATGACTGGCCTTTGTTTGAAAGAAATTTTTCTTCCGCCATTTCTTCAAATTACAACAACTAGCAACTATATTCCAATAGCAAACAAACGGAATACAAACAAATGCCTAGGTAGAAAACCTTCGGCTCTGATACCAATTGTTGGGAAAATCGGGTATATTTTCCCTATTCTAAGTAGTAACTATTCACTTATGATTTAAATGAATAGAACTCAAACTAACCCGACAAAATAATGCTATTGGAAATATAATGCTAAAATAAACTAAAACAGATATTGAAACAGAAATATTAAAGCAGAAAAATAATAACACCAGGAATTTAACGAGGTTCGGTATAAATGTTACCTAGGTCCTCGGGCGTCGTTGACCACTTCCACTATCTCCAATTGGATGAACTCCAAAATTACAACTAATTGGGCAAAATTGAGCTAATCAATTACCCTTACAAAAGAGAGGAAGATTTACAAATTTTGGGATGTTTACAAATGGTGAAGGAGGGCTTTATTTATAGCCCCAAAACCAACACCCATCTTCATTCCTAATCAATGTGGGACTTTTCTAATTTTCTCACTAAGGAGCAATATATAACACATTTCGAACTTCAACTTATACTTTCGAAAAATTGTCATGCATTAAAAATGAGTGGTAAGTCAAAAATAAAGAATGATCCCATGTAATATTTATAATTGTTCTATTGTTTCATTTCATGTCTTTTATTTTCGCCTCGAGGATAAACCAATGCTTTAGAATTAATGGTTTTATTACTTAGATTCAGTTTTGTTTATAATTTTTTTTTTAAATTAAATTAGTTTGGTTAAGTTCCCTTTTTTTAATGATAATAAAACACCAAAAAAATATTTAGTAACAATTTCTATTTATTTTCTAAATGATCGAAAACATAAACATTATAAGAATGAAAGTGAATATGGAATTTAATTTTCTAACCATTTTTTTTTAAGTTTTAAAAACAATAAAAATTACCTATAAAAATGAAATCTTAAACTTAAAAACAGAATTACAAAACAAATTCTTTAACAACTACTCATTACGAGAAGTACCGTCAATATAATAGCTACTAATTAAGCAAGACTCAAAGATCGGTGAACTTCAAAATTTGACATTTTCGTAATGACCTGGTGCATATATAGTTTTCGAGTAATGATACTTAATATTAGTGAGATTATTTTTATATTTTATTATATAGTAAGCTTTATACAGTTAAAACGAAATGGGTTTTTTTCACCTTTTCAATTTAAATTTGTTTGAACATGGACCACTTTTTTCAGATTTTGTGCAATCAAATTATCTTTTCAAAGAAGATTGAAAGAGACCGTCCAACGGTACTAAGCGTGTGACTTTTACATTGTGGCTTCTGTGCAGACAAAGAAAGCAAATGGGTACGAATATTGAGGTGCAGACATTATAATTAAGTAGCAGAAAATGGCTTTTGTGACAAGAACAATATGCCCCTCTCAATTATATCCAATATATATATATATATATGCCCCTCTCAATTATATCCAATATATATATATATATATATATATATATATATATATATATATATAGCATTGTTGCCGCTGAGGATAGTCTATTACTCTATATTTGTATTTAGATTCAGATTAAAAAAAAAAAACTGAAGTAGTACACCTTAACAGTATATATGTAAAAAATAATACTAATTATCACAAATTTACTATTAAGATTTAATTTGGTAAAACATAAACTGTATAAAGCTTACTAAATTAGAAACCAATCACATCACGCCACTCATTTTTCATATCGATCACAAATTTTGTGATAAGTAACAATACTATATACATATTACGTAACGGAGAGAGTAACCTGAAACTTCTATTCCACCAAACCATAAATCATTCGTGCCTCTGATGTTGAAATTTTGGTTGACCTTTTTGAACTTTGCTTCATAGAAGCTTCCAACCTTGATATGATTTCTTTTGTTATTGCTTCATAGACCACCACTCCTTGCTTGCGTGTACATAGCATTACTTCTCCTTGCGCAATTAGTCTTCTCAATATTATTCATGATTAAATAATCTAATTAATCTATTCATATTTAAAATTTTAATTTAATTTTTTATATTTAAATACAATTAGATCGATAAATTTTATAATTAAATTAGAGTTAGATTGAAAAACATAATATTTATTTGTATTCTATTCGGATTTCGATTAAAAGATTTTATAATATATTATATCTTATTTAGATCAAATTATTATTAAATTATAAATAAATACATATTTTATTTTATAATTTATTATATTTAAATATTACAATACCATAATTATATTAAAGTACTATTTTAACTTTAAAATAAATATAAATATTTATAATAATTTAATAATTGTATCTTCATACTTTTTATTCTTTTAATTTATTAGTTGTGATTATATTTTATTACAAATATATAAATTTAAAATTTAAAGTTTGTGTGTGTCGTGTTTTATATACAACAATAATTCAAATATAAATTTAAATATCAATATGATTTTATTACAACCTAAATTATATGCTAAATCTTAGCATAAAATCTAATTTAAAAAAAACTATTCTTTAAATAAAAGTATTCTTGATTATTGAGTATTGTTAATCCTATTTGCAACAACAACAAAAATATTTATCAATCACATAAGATTAATAATTTTAATTTTTTTATAAATAAAACGCATTGCTAATTATTTCAATCAATCATATAAAGAGTATTATGTTCTTTTTCTTAATCTCTCTCTCTCATTTTGAAAATATAACATCATAATTCTTTAGGTTTCTTTATTTAGTTGATTTATCAAACATTAACAGTTGTATTTGATTTATTAATAAATCTAATTAATTTATGATATTTTGATCATATGTTCTCATAGCTTCTTCTTTATTTTTGTTCTTAAATTCTTAGATTAAATAATTGTGTGTGTCATATCATTATTATTTTGTTTGATTATTAATCTTTAAATAAACTATCATTGATGAACTTATGCTTTGTTTTAGGGTTGATAGTTGATTTTGATTTTGATTTATCTAATATAGTTATATAATCATATATTTAGAGGTATTCATTATTAAATCTATTCTAGAACAAACACGGACACTTATACTTTTATACTAACCATTTTACAATTGATTTGTGAACGTATCTAATTAGCGTGAAGCTTATTGGAACGTTTGTATGGATACCACTCACGCTAATATTAGAAATTATGAAAACAAAGTAGAGGCTCGTAAGTAAGATACATTGAGACAATATCCTAAAGAGGATAGCATAAGATCGAGTTTGTATTTAAACATTTATTTTTCATAGTGGAAAGTTAAGTGATTTGGTGGATCGTTGGTTTTTTTCTTAGATTATGGTTGTGACTTAGGTTGTTTCCACCTAAAGATATCTTATGTTATTATTTCATTTTTATATTTTATTATTATACATGTTTGCATGCATGATTATTTTGTTTAGGTTATTAAATTATGAATTATTAAAAATTAAAAATAACTTATTCGCTTCTTATAAATTAATTAGATCAATATTTTATAAACATCCAAGATTCATTAAAAAATTATAAAATAATTAACGTATAGTAAAAAAGTGTGAGTATGATAAATTTTATTAAAGTTCCTAAAAGGTTATAAAAATTTATGAAAAAAAGTTATACAAAAAATCTATTTAAATTATATATAGTTTTTAAAATTTAATAAAATATAGTTGAAGTCTTTAAAATAAGTTTGTAAAAATTTGTAGATTTTTTAGAATTTGAAATCTATCAAAGTATCTCCGAATCCTAGTTTAATTTTTAAAAATTTAATAAAGTATATGTCTAAGTATTTAAACATATATTAAAATCTGTAATTTTTTTAAATTTAAAATCTCTTAAAATATTCCTAAATTTTAGTTAAATACAACCTCCATAATGTGACATTTGTTTTACATTTTGTGGGTTTGCTTAAATGAATGCCTCCTTTCTACTTCATATTATTTTGAGCCAAAGTTAATGAGTTTATGTCTGTTTGTTTTTTTATCATTAATTATTGTTGGCTCTAAATTTTTAATTTAAATATCATGGATTAATTAAGTTGATATGTACGATGGCATAGATTTGAGTCTTAGCGGATGATGCCAAAAATTCTTGTATCATGCCAAATTTTTTTTATCATTAATTATTGTTAACTTAAGCCAATAATTTTGGACTATACAACTGTCATGATAATTCAATGAAGTTTTTATTTTGACATAAAAAAATTACAATTTCTTTTGTCATTTATATTTGTAAAAATATAATAGATTTGAAAATTTTAACAATTTATTAAATTCATAAAGGAAATTTTTTTTTTGAGGTAGACACCCTTCAAAAAGTAAAAATTATAGAGGATATAATGGTTATTATAATCCATGGTTGATCGTAGTGTTGTTATGTGGTTAATGTTTAATTAGCCATATATATGATCTGTTATTTTTCTATTGTCCTGTGGTTGAAAAAAAAAGGGGTTATGATGTACGATATAGATGATGCATTTCATATTTTCTTTAAGGTACGTAATGATATTTAGACTTGTATCAAAATAGACCTAAATCTTTAATTGAAGAATTATCCTTCTCATCCAAAAACCTATCCGGTGATTCTGGTGGAAGAAATTTGTCATGTGATTCTATTTAATCTCCTTTTTAGTTTTCCTTTTACATTTTCAAAGCATTCTAGAACTATTGACACAATACAATGAAGTATGTAAGTGGGTGATGCAAACAAATAAAAATAATAACGTTATCATATATTATAATTAAATTTATAGCTAGTTTTTTTTTCTTTGGAAACCAATAACACATTGTCATCTCATTTATGATTTGTCATATTGTCATATTTAGGATAGGTTTTATCCGAGTCTGCTTTATAAATAAAGTGATTTTTTTTAATTTATTATTTTATATAAACACGTTTATACACATAATAAGTTTTAATGTAAATAATAAAAATACATTATTAAAATTATCAAAAATTTAAAAAAAAATATCACATAATGAATTGATTCATAGCTTATGTAAAAGTTGTTCCCGAGGGTAATATATACTTAATTTTTTTTTAAAAAAACACAGCCCTTAGAAAAGGCAAAATATCAAAGTCAACTTTGGGTTCAACGAATCGGTCTCAATTAAAAAAATAAATTTTATTATTTTAACTAATAATTATTTATCAATACAAATTAGAATATAAAAAAATAATCTTTTTTTTTAACATATCCTACAACCATGGGGTGATAAGTTCGAACCTGGCGACAAACATCATTATTTTTAATTCTTTCCAGTATTGGTGCTTTTATAAATCTATCTCTCGTACTAGTAACTTTGACCAGGGGAAAAAAATGACTTACCAACCAACCATTAGAGGTCGCAATGGTTTGATTCTTAAACCGAACTTATCCTAGCAATTTTGATGGAAGAAGAATTGGTACTTAAGTATCCTTACAACATAAAAGTATTTATTTGAAGAATTTGTAATAATATTTTTCTTATATATGCCAATTTGTTTTACAAGAAGATGGTTAGTAGTTCCTAATGTGTGCTATGTAATGGATGCTCACACATTTACCGTGGAAATACAAGTATGTTAAAGAGGTATGTGAATTGTTTGTTTTCAATCCTATATTCCGTAAATTGAATTGTATATTTTTCATAGATATGTGTTGATTTTTTCTGATTTTTGTTGAGAGAGTTATTGAATTTATTTTGGTTTAATGTCTAATGTTATATTTATACATTGAAATGAAAAAACTAGCCGTTATTAAACTAGCCGTTATTAAATTAGTCGTTACTAAACTAGCCGTTATTAAACTAGCCGTTATTAAACTAGCCGTTACTAACTAGCCGTTATTTAACTAATTATTCTCAACACTCCCCCTCAAGTTAGGTGTGTAGATATCGGTCAATCCTAACTTTTTTAAATTTTCTTCAAATGATTTTAAATCTAAACCTTTGGTGAAGATGTCCGCCAATTGTTTTTCACTTCTCACAAATGGAGTTTCAATTTCCTTTGCTTGAATTTTTTCTCGAATGAAGTGGCAATCCATTTTGATGTGTTTTGTTCTCTCGTGAAACACCGGATTTGATGCTATATGTCGCACCGCTTGGTTATCACAAAACATCTTCATTGGTTCTTGAATTTTAATTCCGATATCCAAAAGAAGTTGTTTGATCCAAGTTAGCTCGCTTGAGGTTGATACCATGGCTCGATATTCTGCCTCGGCACTTGATCGTGCCACAACATTTTGTTTCTTGCTTTTCCATGTGATTAAATTTCTGCCTATAAACGTGCAAAAACCAGTGGTTGATTTTCTATCAAAGCTACCAACCCAATCTGCATCGGAGTAGCCACACACTTCATTAGAATTATTACGTTTCATGAGAATTCCTTTACTAGGTGTCCCTTTTAAATATTTTAAAATTCTATGTATAGCCTCTAAATGTGGTGTTCTAGATGTATGCATAAATTTACTAATTTGGCTTACTGAAAAAGAAATATCTGGTCGGGTTACCGTTAAATAAATTAATTTTCCTACAAGTCTTTGAAATTGGCTTATGTCTTCTAAGGGTTCGTCATCCTCAATATTTAATTTGCATTTACTATCTATTGGTGTAGATGTTGGTTTACTCCCTAATTTACCAGTTTCTTTCAATAGGTCAAGTGTATATTTTCTTTGTGAAATAAAGAGTCCCTTGGGTGAATGTGCTATTTCTATTCCTAGAAAATATTTTAATAAACCTAAGTCTTTGATATCAAAATTCTCCTTTAATTTCATTTTCACTTTTTTAATTTCTTCCAAATTATTTCCGGTAATTATTATATCATCTACATATACTAGAATTATGGTTGTGAATGTACCATAATTTTTGGAAAATAATGAGTGATCGGCATTACTAATTTTAAAATCACAAGAAATTAAATAAGAGCTTAGTTTTCCATACCATGCTCGTGGAGATTGCTTTAGTCCGTAAATAGATTTTTTTAACCTACACACTAGACTAGAATTGTTTTCTTTTTTATGACCAGGTGGAAGCATCATATATACCTCTTCTTCAAGTGTTCCTTGGAGAAAAGCATTCTTGACATCCATTTGATGTAAGGTCCAATTTTGGTTTACCGCTATGGAAAGTAAAATCCTAACGGTATTCATTTTGGCCACAGGTGCAAATGTTTCTTGATAATCTACACCATAGGTTTGAGTGTAACCTTTTGCCACTAATTTTGCTTTGTACCTTTCAATAGTACCATCACTATTAAACTTAATCTTATAGACCCATTTGCATCCTAAGGGTTTCTTTCCTTCGGGTAGTTGTATGACTACCCATGTTTCATTTTTTTCAAGTGCTCGAAGTTCTTCTTCCATTGCTTTGCACCATACCAGTTGGCCTATTGCTTCCTCATAGTTATTTGGCTCATTTTCTTTGAAAATTGAGGTCAAATAAGTCCTATATTATGGTGTAACATTTTCATAAGATAAATAATTTTGGATAGGATATTTTACCTCATATGTTACAAAATCCCGTAATCTAGTTGTAGGTTGTGGAGTCCGATTAGACCTTCTCAATGGTATTATTTCGGTAGTACCATCTTCCCCTCACTTTGAGAAGTTTCTTCCTCTTCATTCTCATTGATTATTTCATTTTCATTTTCTACTACTATATTTCCTTCTTCAGAATAAAAAAATGGAAATGTAAATTCATTTGGTTCCTCTTGGTTATTAGGCTCCTTTTCTAGTGTTTTGTAATATGTCTCATTTTCTTGGAATGTCACATCTCTTGAAATGTAATATTTTTTGTTAATCGAATCATAGCATTTATAACCTTTTTTTTAGATGAATACCCCAAGAAAATAGCTTTGATTGATGTATAATCTAACTTGTGTTGTTTATTTTTGTGCACATAACATGTACATCCAAATACTCTTAAATGATAGATATTGAGTTTTTCTTGGTAGAGGATTTCTAGTGGGTTTTTGAAATTCAAATTGGCACTTGGAAATCTATTAATTAAATATGTTGCGGTGAGAACAACATCCGACCAAAAAATTATTGGAACATTATTTTGAAACAAAAGTACTCTTGTTACTTCAAGTAAATGTCAATTTTTTCTTTCCGACAAACCATTTTGTTCGGGTGTGTAAATACAAGTTGTTTGATGTAAAATTCCTTTTTGCTTGAAAAAATTTGTAAAATTTTGATTTATAAATTCCGTTCCATTATCACTTCTAAAAGTTTTAATCTTTGCATCATATTGATTTTCTACAAAATTATAAAATTCTTGAAATTGAGAAAATACTTCACTTTTATTTTTTAACAAGTGTAACCATGTTGGTTCTTGAAAAATCATTTATAAATATAACAAAGTATTTATAACCATTAAATGACTCAATTGGAACAGGGCCCCAAACATCAGAATGTATTAACTCAAAAGGTTTTTTGCTTTTACAATTGGATAAACTAAATGGTAACCTTGTGTACTTTCCTAATTTGCAAATTTCACAACTACTACAATCTAGTTGTTTGAAATCAAAAATAAATTTTAAAATCTTATCGGAAGGATGTCCAATTCTCTTATGCCAAAGAGTGCCTAATTCTTCTTCTTTTTTAATATTGAAGTTTCATTTTTCTTCACTCAGAATATAAAGCCCATTTTCTAGAAAACCTTCACCAATGATATTCTTCGTTATCAATTCCTAAAAAATCACATTTTTGGATGTAAATGTAATTTCACAATTTAAGTCTCGTGTGATTTTACTAATGGATAACAAGTTAGATGTACAATTATTCACATGCAAAATATTTGAAATTTTTCTTGAAAGGAGACTAATTGAACCATTTCCTAAAATTTCCATTTTTTCACCATTTGCAACAATTACAAATTGTTTAGTCTCAATTTTTTTGTAATTATTGAGTAAGTTTTTATTTCCAGTTATGTGATCAGTTGAATCTGAATCAAGAATCCATTTGGAATTTAAAGAATTTTGAGTAAGATTTGTAATCATACCAGAGGTTTTTTGAGATTTTCCTTGAAACATCACGGATAATTGTGTATACAACTGCCTCATTTGATCCATATCCACCTCACCTTTTATTTCTTTTTCAGTCTCGTTTGTACTCATATCCTCTTTTTCCTTTTGTGCAGAGTAACCCATTTTCTCTCTGCTCTCTACCCGATTTTGTCGTTGATCTCCCCCTCTAACGAAACCTCCACCTCGCCTTCCCTTTTGCCGGAGATGAGGGTTGAGACATTAGCATTCCTCACGCTTGTGTCCTTCCTTCTTACAATAATCGCAGCGAGTGAGTGACCAGCATTCCTCGCGCTTATGTCCTTCCTTCTTACAATAATCGCAGCGAGTGAGTGTTTGGTCTCCCCGATGTTCTGGCCTAGGGTTAGATCTGGTGACGAAAGCCTTGGCTTCGGGGTTGTCAGGTAGTTGAGTACCCATCACTATTCTTCTTGTCTCTTCTCTTTCAACCATCACAACAACCTCATCAACAGATGGCAGCTCACTCATGAGAAGAATTTTTGAGCGTACCCCCTCATAGCTTGAATCAAGCTTGGCGAGGAAGGTGAAAATTCCATCTTGCTCATCTTTTCTTTTGATTTTATCAAGATCGGCTGTGAGAGGTCGATACACTCTAATCTCATCATTCTTTTTTTGGATTTGGCTGAATAGTTCGGTGACAGATTGATTTTGTTGTTGTAACTATTGAAGTTCTTGCTGAAGTTGATAAATAAGAGAATAATTTTTCTTCTTTCCGAACATTGTCTCGACTTTAACCCACATATCTCGAGCTGTATCTAGATATGTCATGAGATCAGAGATATGGGGTTCCATGGTTGCCAGTAACCAACTCATGACTAGATTGTCACTCTTTCTCCATTCTGAAATTGCCTTTCTTTCTTCAACTGTTGGGTGTGTTGGATCTTCGGCTTTTGGTTTTGATTTCTCACCAGTGACATGCTCAAATTTGTCTCTGCCGATTAGACCAAAAGTCACTTGACGTGCCCAAAGATGATAATTTTTACCATTTAGCAGCACACTTGTAAGTCTCTCTATATGTTGTGACATTTTCTAGATTTCTTGAACTGATACAGTTCTTGTTTGTGAGATTGATTTGGAGTAAGATCAAATCTGCTCTGATACCATGTTGATTTTCTCTGAATTTTTAAGAGAGAGTTATTGAATTTATTTTGGCTTAATGTCTAATGTTATATTTATACATTGAAAGGAAGAAACTAGCCGTTATTAAACTAGCCGTTAAACTAACCGTTATTAAACTAGCCGTTATTAAACTAACCGTTATTAAACTAATTATTATTCTCAACAATATGTCAAATTATATTAAATTATATTAATTAGACTTGTATTAATTTTAAAATTGATCAGTTTAATTATATTAATTGAGCAATTTAGTATTATAAAACTTTAAGAACTCATGGAAAGAGTGGTAAAGATGAACAGAGGACTATTATGTCAATTAATATGGTGCATGAGAATTTTGGCAAAAACTTGATAAAACTTCACTTTTCCTACCGTGAGACTATAGATCCTGCTATTAAATGATAGAAATCACGTGTATTTATGTAAAAAATAATACCTATACAACATTAAATAATAAAGATGAAATAGTTGGTAAGAGTAACGGTGAACAACGAATTGAAATTATCTCTTTGACAAATCTAAATCCATTCCGATCTCTAAGTAAATTTGAAGATTTTCAATTTGAATATGATCCGATGATATAATTAATTCGAAGCAATCCAAATTTGAACATAATTGATTTTTTTGAATTGAATAAGATCAGATCGATATTAAAATTTATTTATAAATTATTATCACATGTAAAACATGACATACACAACATTTGAACTTTAAATTCATATATTTGTAATAAAATTTATTATTTATAGTTATAACTAAGAAAATCAAAATAATAAGAAATATATCTATATAATTATTAAATTATTATAAATATTTATATTTATTTTTAAACTAAAATAATAATTTTATGTAATTATAATACGTATAATATTTAAATATAACACATTGTAAATAAAATATGTATTTATTTAGAATTTAATAGTAATTCGTTCTAAATCAAAATATAATAGATTGTAAAATCTATCGATACGAATTTAAACGGATCGTATATTTTTTAATTTGAATCTAATCTGACTTCCAAATTAATCAATTTAATTTAATCTAAATATGATATACAATCAAAATTTAAATTTAAATAGATTTAGAATCATTTATTTATCCCGTAAGTAAATGTAGGATGGCGAGAGATAAGAATAATAAAGTAATTTTTATTACAACAAGTTCTAAGAAAGAGATGTCTACTTTACGTGCTAAATTATAAGTTTTATTATGAATTGTCAATATTTTTTATGCTTTTAATTGATCAGATGTTATTTTAAAATCTAATTTTTTTTATTGTCATTAATTTTCTTAAAGATAGTGATCTTTATTTTTTTTCTTGATGGTTTTATAGTAGATGAAATTACTTTTATCTGACAATAGAAAACTTTTTCAATTTAGATCTCTTAAATAAAATATTTTTGTTCATATTGTGGCAAAATATGCTATAGAATATGTTACTGATACACCTTGGTGGTCTTAAATACCAGAGATGTTCAATAGAAGTACATATCTTCTAATGAATGAGAAATATTTTTATTATAAAAATAAAAAAAAGAACTCTTAAACTTCATTTTAGGTCATTCAAGGTCGAATAATATCCACGTGTAAAAAAATTAACATGTTAACTTTAATTTTTTTTTAAATAAAAACTCATTACTATATGTTTTGTAATTAAAAATAACTTAAATGCAATTAAAAATAACTTAAATGAGAAAGAGATAAATCTTACTACAAACACACGACATGTAATTAAAAATATTAATTTTAAAATTATTTTAAATAATATTAGTTAATAAAAATTAAATTAAATGGGCAAAATTGTTATTACTAAAATCACAATAATACATACAAAACAGTTCATTGACCTTCTTACTTTTAGTGCTACTTCTTTTCAACGATCTTTTGGAGAAAAATTCATAAAAAAATATAAAAATATTATTCACAAATCTCTTTAGTTATTAAAAAAAACACCACAAGAATGTTAAAGATAAAATTAATAAATTTTTAATTTTTATAAACAATCATTTAATAATATTTATCATAAACATTATATATTCGAAACAAAATAAATATAATTTTATTTATAAAAAAAATTAAAATTAAGAATATTCGTTAAATAATTCGTAAATAACCTATATAGTAAATAATTTTAAACACAAATACTAATATATATGTAGATTGTGGAATATCCTCAACTACAAAAGACTAAATTATTAATGTTATAATTGATTAAACTAAAATAAAATAATAGTATTAATTTTTTTAAAAATATGGGCTATAATGATGACTTAAAATAACCCAGTTTTGCTCAACCATTTATAATAAAATGAATAATGCCCCTCCGATGTGTTCCAAACAGCTACCAACATGCCCCAACCCGTCGTCGGGTCAAATTGCCATCTCAAGACCAGACTGACCAAAGAGACATTACTTGGTAAAAGTACACTATCCAGTATCCATCTTAAGCCAACTCCAGTTAATAATAATCGATTCACTACTGGATATTGAACATTAACTCTAGGTATAAATAAATGTATACGGATGTACGTAAATATATTATATTACATGATAAAATTCAAAGCAACACAGTCAATACAAACGGACAAAATTCATCCAAGACTCCTATAGTATAGTAGTAAAGATATTGCGCCATAACACCATAATCTTGAAGTTGTAAGTTAGAATCTCATTTGAAACATTTTCATTATAATTTAGAAATCCGCGTAACTTTGATTAAAAAAGAAGCTAAGACCCAGACTCCAAATAAAAACATAGTTCCTTTGCAAATCCATAAGATACATTCTCCAAAGGTAAAAATAAACCTACACATGGATTACTTTCCACAAATCACCTAAAAGAAATGCAGCTGAATTAGGTTAGAGTTGAACATAGCTATAGAATACATGAACTACCAATCTTCATTGGAGCAATACTTTTAAACAGTATACAATAATATATAAAAGAGTAATTCAGAACAAGAGCATTATTGAGATGACTACCATCATCATACAGAATTCTTAAGGTAACCTCAAATATAAACCACTGACATTACTGGGAAAAAAATATATTAACCGTGCTGTGCTTTGAAAGTTAAAGATCATCAATGTCGCTCTGCAAATAAAATGTGAAATCTGTTGAAAACCAACTCCATTAAAAGCTTAAACTATTAGAAAAAGAACCAACGGTAATTTTATATATTTATCACTCCCCCACAAGCATTGATTCTATACACCATGTAAGTAAAACACTTGCAAATTAACAATTAAGATTATTAGATCTTAAGCACAAGACCTCAAACTCTGATATCATATTAGAAGTTATTGGGATACCAAATCTCTCAAAGGCTTAAGTTATTGGAAGAAGAACAAACATTACTACATTACTTTTATACATTTATCAAAATACTCTTAAGCAGGGCAATAAGTTACTAAGTCACATGTTAGGAGACAAAAGTTCTACATCAATACAGAATCCGAAGCATGACAATAACAAAACTGTACTAAGTCAGAAGGCAAATACTTTTAGCCAAGTCCATCAGTAGATGCTCATGCTCCTGCATCTAAGCTGAGTTAGTTGAGTTACAGCTTAAGCCAACAATAAAACAGTTTCTGAAGATATATTACATCTGATAAGTACAAGGAAAAACCTAGAAAACAAATGGTAATTATTTCAACATAGCGACATGATAGATATAGAGACATGTCTCCCTCTAACCTTATGATGTAAACATTCTCAAAATTGAATTGCAAACATTGAAGTCCTTTGTCTTCAATGTTTAACTATATATAGCATTACCATACCAAATAATGACCATTCTGATGACATGAGTACTCTCTCACTTAAAGGAGTAAAGTAGGTTGAAGAATTAGTATAAAATGAGTATTGCAACAGCCAACGGTTAAGGTGGCATCTTTCATAAATGTATTTGTACAATCTTGCCATAGATTATGCATTATAGATAGGAAAACCTTCATTTTCGGCTGAATTCTTTATGATACGGACTGAAATTGGAGCTTTCAGCATTTCACACTCTGAATTCAGAGTTTTTAGAGCGAAATTTACCAAAAATTTCTAAATCAGCAACTTCCCTTGGTGGTAACTGGTAACCATCAATATTAATAACAAATAAGTCAATTAATATTTTTTATCACAGAAATGTAAAACTAGAAGGTACCCTTGGATTATTTGAAAACAGAGAAAATTCTATAAATTGAGAGATATTACATTTTAGATAACAAATTTTGAAACTTTCATCCTAAAACAGCTAACAACATAAAGCTAGACTATGTTTGTCATCTTTATTCAGAATGTACAAGATACAAAAAACCATATATCCAACTGAAACCTGATCTTTTTTTTTCATTTATACAAGAAGTATTCCAATAAAAAGTAGATAAACAAAAGAACCCAACTTACCTTAACTGCAGACGAACAACTCTAACCAGCAAAAATGACCCTTTTTTTCTCTACTTTTCTCCAACAAAGTCACCTGCAGCTAACATCAATTTAACTCACCTCATCGAGCAGTTCCCACTAAGAACCTGAAACAAATTAGAAGCATTTCTCCTAATCTTTTCATTATCGTCATCCAACAACTCCATACAAATCCCCAAAACCCCTTCTTTCTTAGCTTCAGCACACATTTCTTCACTATTACAACAAAGCGAGTTCAAGGTTAGCAAAGCATACTGAATACCCCTTGGGCTCCCATTCTTCAAAACTCTAACCAAAATCCTCACGCAATTATTACACCTCTCTAACTCTTCTCTCCCTTCCTTGCATTTAGCTAGGAGACCCAGAACTTCAACAGCCCTCTCGAGCCCCAATTCAGCAATTCTCATCAAAATAGAAACAGCCCCAGTATGCACAACTCGCCTACGATTGTCAGGAAACGAACAAATAGCATAAAGGGCGGTAGCAGCTTCCTTCTTCTCTCGAGCATCTCCGTCTCTAAGAAGCGAAACCAAAGCCCGAATCGCATATGGGTACGCACCAATCGTAGCCTTGTTAACTTCCACAACAGCCAAGCTCGTCAACATCGTCGCAGCCACCGCTCTACAGTTGGGCGACGCACCTCGCAAAGCCGCCACAATCCGACCAATAGCACCTTCAGCCACCAAACCCACTTTGTTATCATCATCCAAACTCAAGTTAAGCAACAAAGACAGCGCTTTTTCTTGCAAAGTCGAATCATCAGACCCAACACATCGGAGCACTGCCGACACAGCACCCGACTCCGTCAACTTGGAGCAAAACTTCGAGTCGCGCTTCGAAAGCTGAGTGAGTTGGTCGAGTGATTCGAGCTTGGACTCGAGCGTCGAAGACTTGGAAGTGAGAGATGCGATGAGGGATTGAGGTTCTGAATGGGGTTGTCGTGGTAATTTCAGGGGAGAAACAAGGGTATAGTTGGAAATCAAGCTTCGGAGAGCATGGTTGGGGATGAGAGAAGGATTGTCGGTAAGCGGAAGTTTGGTAATAGGACAAATACGGTGACCGGCATCGAGCCACCGTTGAATGGAAGCCCGGTCAAACGTGTGACCCGAGGAGAGAATAACCGGGTCGTTCATAATATCCAACGTAATCGGGCATTTGAAATCGTCTGGGAACTCCGCTGCCATTTTTTATATCGGCCCTCAAACTATTTGGTAGCAATTAAAAAGGGGTTTATGAGGTTTTGGAAATCGGTAGAAGGTGCTCCATCAGTCAACTTGAAGCTTTAAGTTTGAGTCTCTCTTGTGACAATCTCCTTTCATTCTCTCACTCTGTCTCTTCTTATTTTAAAATGTATTATTATTTTTCAAATTTTAATTAAATTTATACATAATTTTTTAAATTTTTTAAATATATAATTTAATTTATAAATTTTTAAAACTTCACTTGTATATTTCTATACTTTTAAATACTATAATTTAATCTTCAAATTTTAAAAAATTTACACTTAAATTTTAAAATTTTGATTCATAAATATTTATTTATTTTATAAATTTAATAATTAAATTGTTAGATTTAAAAATTTAGATATTTATATATAAAGTTTTAAAAGTTTAGAAATCAAAAAATAAGTTTTAAAAATTTGAAGACTTAAGTATAAATTTAGTTAAAATTTAATAACTAATAATTTACTTTAATTTTTTTAATTTTTAATTTATTTACTATCTAAGTTAAATATAAATTTAAAATAAGATAAAATTTATAATTCAATTAATTACGTTTTTATTTCATAGCATAATTTTTTATAAAAAAAATTATTTTTAATAATTTTTAAACTATATATATTAAGTGAAAGTTAAAAAATTAAAATTATATGAATAATTATGTCTTGTAAAAATTATATATATATTTTTATTAAAAATACAATATATATATATATATATATTAAGTGATAATTGAAAAATTAAAATTATATAAATAATTAGTTCATATAAAAATTATCGGGATTAATTATTATATACGATGTGTTATAATTTTTTCTCTCTCATGTGTATAAATGATTAAGTTATTTAATTGATTTTATTTTCTTACATTAAAAAAAAATATTTTTTTACAACGTAAATAAAATTTCATAAATAAAAAAGATTATATCATATAATTTAATTTAATTTTTTTAAAAGATAATTAACTTCATAAAATTGATATTTTTAGAGCAATTTAACTCTCTAAAAATAGTATTAAGATAACTCTTAACTCTATTATTTTCAAATATCACACTATAATTTGATTAAATATATCTTTAATTCCAATTATTTTAACTACGGAAGAATTTGGTCTATATTTTTAAAAATAAAATAATTTAGTTTATATTATTTTAACCATGAAACAATTAAGATACTATTCTTTTAAATGAAACAAATTAATCCTTTTTTTCATTAAAAAAAATCCCAAAATTAATTTCTTATTGGTTTGAATTTTTAACCAGAATAATATATAATATATAAGTGAAGAGGATGCTATGATATTTTTTGTTTTTCTAAAAAAGAGTGAAAATAGTTATTTATCGACCAAAAAAAGTAAAAAGGTATACAAAATAATTAAAACAAAAAACTTGAACTTATATTGAGAATCTGTTTGGACAACATTAGTTGCATTTATATTTGCAGAAGACGAAAAAATACAAATAAAGCAAGACAAATATATTTAGGACAAAAGGAAAATTTGACATTATTATACTTAAACTTAAATTCACAACCTAATCCTATATATCCAACATAAATATATGCTATATATTATTTTTAATTATGATAAATCTAAAATAATAGAGACTAAATCATTACAAATTCAAAAATATTTAGATTACATTAATTTATTTAAAAGAATATATATTAAATTATTTCATTGAAAAAACATGGATTAATTGTTTTGTAGCTAAAATAATTAAAATTAAAAATGTATTTAGATAACGTGCCAGGCAGGCCCACCCATTTTAATACCGCCATAATAGGCAAGCCATTTCGGGATTCTTAGTTGAGAATGTTGTATGAGATATTACTTTTATTTTTGAACTAATATTATTATTTAATACATAATAATAAATATTTTTACTTTATATATATATTTAAAAACACAAAATTCACTAAAGTTAACAATTTCCATAACTGATAATCTATGGATCAACAACAAATCATATCATATTTATATTATTTAACATATGTTTAAATTAATTTTCTTTTTTGAATATATATTTTTAGTATAAATTAATCAAGTGTTAAAAAAATTAAATATTGAACGATAAGAGTAAAATAATAATAATATTTTACTAGTATTCATATTTTTAGTAGCAAATTTTATCTTTCATATTATTAATTTAGTTTAATTTATTATCTTAATTAATTAAAAAAATATTTTATTTAATACATAACTTAAGAAATAGTATATAAATCGAAAAGCACAACTTGAAATTTTAGGCACGTGCAATCATGTATCCAAAAGTGACATGAGTAATTTTATATTCTTATTTTTTAAATATATTTTTTACCCTCTTTTTATCTATAATTTGAAGAGAGAAAAAGACAAAGAAAAAGAGGAAAAAGTAAAAAAGTAAAGAGGGAAAAATAATAAAAATAACATTATTCTTCAATTTTATCGTACCTCAAATTGAATTTTCATTTTATATCATATTGGATCCATTTCTTGATTGCGATACGGGAGGCAAGTAGAAAATTTTAGGTAGCATTAGGCGATATATTTTATTTTTTGTTAAATTAAATAAAAGATTTTAAAGTTTGTGTTTTATAAGTTAGTACTATACTTCTTTTTTTATGATTTAATATATCTACTTTTTTACTTTTTACACTTTAGCTCTTATATTTTTTCTAATGATTTAGTAAATTTATTTTTAAAATTTTAATTTAATATAAAATTTGATACAAACTTGAAATTTAACTTTAATGGTGTGAAAAAAAAAATAAGAAAATTAAAATTAAATAATCAAAATTATGAAGGATCCTATAATCTTTATTCCGTTTGTAGAATTTAGTCTTTATTTTAACATATTGTTCATGTTTTAATTAAAATAGTACAATTAAATTGTTGACCTAGTATAATTGATAAATTATGATGGTTGATTATTCAAAATTAAAGTGATTTACTAAAACATAAAAAATTAATGTTTTAGTTCAAAAATAACGATAGAAATAATAATATATTAATTAATTATTATTATTTATAATTTCATTTATATGTTGTGTATTGTTACGTCTCAAATCCTATCAACAAAATGCATTATTTAAGCTTTATCTTTCATATTCCATTCATGCATTCAAATTTAGATACAAATTATTACTCTTCTTTTTCCATTATCAACTACATTGGTTTAATTAAATGTTTAATACTTAGTTTATTAGTATTGTTTTGTTGTTTAAGTTTAATTTCTTAAAATGATTTATGCTTGGCATATGAGAGAGAGTTGCACATGAGTAATAGGTGATTGAGCTGCTTAAAATGACTTGTCAAAATGCTTGCTTGCATGATGGCATAGTGATGCTCGTGAGTGTGGATGCTAACGGAATTTTGGAACAAAAGTATGGAGGAGCGTGAATGTTATCGTAAACTTTGTTGAGTAGAGCTCTCAAATAATAGCAAATATCATTTTCGAATGCAAATAGAAATTGGTTTTCATATTTAAATCATTTTCATCATAATTCTTTAATTATGTTCTACAACTACTACGCCAAATTGATATCAGAGCTTATAATTTTTTCAAGTTTCGATGGCTAAAAACAGTGAAAATGGTAGACACAATGAAGACAAGATCCCATTGTTGGAACTCTATGTCATATATTATTAGAATAAATGGTATATAGGAGGTCTTGCAACCCACACATAAAGGGACAAAACATTGACAATGTTAAAAGATAGACATTAATGGCCAAAAATGAGAATATATGTTATTAGTTTTGTTCAAAAATGTATTACGTATTAAACATCAAAAGGCACATCCTAGAACACTAGCTTTTACACTCCATTAGCAATTTCAAATTCCATGTGGGAAGACGTGAGTATGGATTTTGTGCTTAGCCTATCCAATATTCAAAGGCATGTTGATTCAATATTTGTGATGGTTGATAGGTTCTCCAAAATATCTCATTTTATAGCATGCACAAAAACCTTTGGTGGTAGTCACGTGGCTAATTTGTTCTTTAAGAATGTACTAAAACTTCATGGAGTATTTAAAACAATTACTTCATATAGAGATGTAAAGTTTACCAATCACTTATGGAGAAAATTATGGAGGAGACTCAATACATCTTTGCAATTTAGTAGTACTTTTTATACTCAAATCAAAGAACAAATTGAAGTTATGAATCGTATTTTGGAAAATATGCTTCGATATATGACTGAAGACAAAGTAGTTGAATATATATAACACTTAACCAAGTAAAATTCGCTTATAATAGCATGATAAATAGAAGCACATACAAGGCTCTATTCACAATTATTTATACAAAGGTCCAAACTTCTTATCTGACATAGTTAACATTCCTTATTTCAAGAGCAAAATCGTTAAAAATATAGTTCAACAATCTAAACGGCTTATCAAATATGTTAAACACCATGTGTACTACTAGTGTTACTAAGTGTAAAGCCCAAGTTGATAAACATCAATGAGAGAGTTTTTAAGGAAGGTGACTTAGTTATGGTACACATTAGTACTAAAGCTCATTTCTCATTGGAAAGTTATTCTAAGTTACATGTGAGTAAATTTGGTTCAATTCGAATCCAAAAGAAATTGGGAGATAATACTTATGTTCTTGAACTTTTTCAAATTGTTAATTCTCTTATACCTTCAATGTTAAAGATTTGTAAGAACTTATGAAGTTCTTGTACCAATAGAAGATTCGAGGTCAAATCTTTCACAAGTGGAGGACAATTGTTGCATTGTGTATCAATCATTAGCTCATTAGTTTAATTAAATGTTTAATGCTTAGTTTATTATTATTATTATTTTATTGTTTAAGTTTAATTCTCTAAAATGATTTGTGTTTGGCATATGAGAAAAAATTGCATATAAATAGCATGTGATTGAGCTGCTTGTGACAACTTGGCAAAATGCTTGCCTTCGTGCTGGCATGGTGATGCTCGTGAGTATGAGTGCTAATAGAATAGAGAGTGAGTGCAAAAGAGTTGTTGGATAATGACTGTAAACATGATTGAGCAGAGCTCTCAAACAATAGCAAATAGCATTTTTGAATGCAAATATAAATTTGTTTTCATATCATTTTCATTAGTGTTTGTACTACGCCTAATTCAGCGGATGGCACATGACATCTCATGATATCCAAGCAGGACTTAAGGGTAGGACGTTGTTGCTCAAGCTACACTACTACAAAAATGAGTATTTAAGTGGCTACGTAAAGTTGGTTTTTTTTCTTCTAAAAATCGACTTTAAATTGGTTTAAAGTCGGTTCAGTGTAGAACCGACGCTATCCACGTAGGATGTAGCATCAGTTGACGTGTCGAACCAACGTTATGCGTGGACGTAGCATCAGTTCACCACGTCAACCGACGCTATGCTACATGGATAGCGTCGGTTCCAAGTGTCAACCGACGCTATCCACGTGGATAAATTTTTTTCTCTTTTTTCTTCCCAGACAGAAACTATTTTCAGCATTGCAGAACTCTAAAAAATCGAAAACCTCCTCCACTCTTTCTTATTTTCCGACCACCTACGACTACCATTTCCAGCACCGGTTAGTGAGTTTATTTCCTCTTTAACTTATCTTTTAGATCCCCTTCTTAACACGTGTTTGTTTTGCCCCTGGATCTCATGTGAATATCTTGAGATGCCTTGTGTCCTTCGGTGAACTAGACACAGTACAACAGTTAAATTTTTTAAATTATGTTCTATGGTTACTATGCAAAATGACACAAGTTCTTTAAAACCTTTCTTTTCATTTTTTTTCCTAATATAAACATGATAATTACTTTGGTTGAATATATATGTTGAAAGTTAAATAATGAAAAAAACAAATTGTATTAGATAGACTTCAAAAAATATATATATATATATATACTATTGATTAATGACTTCAAATGAAAAAAAAATACCAAAAATAAAGGTTTACATTCTTGTTTTAATCCATGACAAGTTTACATTGTAAGTACGCTCCATTTGTTTGAATTGATTAAATAAAGATGTACCTAATCGAAAAAAGAAGAAGATATTAGTGGTTGAACTGAGCTATATACATCTTTTCTCATATAAGATTCTAAAGTTGAAAGTTGAAACCACTTACCTAAAAAAAATACAAAAAAAAAGAAGAAAAAAAATATATTTTATAGTTTAAAATGCTAATGACAAAACCACTAACACTTAAAAAAGAAAAAAAGAAGATAGAAAGTATGGTGGTTTTAAGTTCTTATTTATCAAAAAGAGATATGGTGAATTGGTGATTTAAAGTTTGAACTCTTTTTCTAGGGTTACATAATCAAAAGGAAAGTATTCATAATCCCGTAAGTTGTAAATAATATAGGTGACTATCTATTAATGGCACAACTACTTTAACTAATAATATCTTTACATTATATCCAATTCAGTCTTGAAAATATTATTGCTCGATCTACTTTAACTAATTACAGTATTGCTCTACCTAACAAATTACTACATACAACATAACCCAATTTACTATTATTATTTTTTTATGTTCATTTCTTTATGGTCGGAGCCAAAGTTTATTCTTATCATTTTGTCAAAACTTAACTTTTTATAGGTTATCCTCTTGTTTAAGTAATGGATACAGTATATTTTGGATCAACCGCCCATTGATGCTTAAAACTGGTTTTTTTTTCATTTGTTAGCTTTTTTATTTTCACTTAAAAATTGATGTTTTTATGCTTTTCATATGAACAAGAAAATGTTCAATTATATTTTATTTCAGTCCGGGTAGTAGGCCGGATATATATATATATATAAAAGTGATATTTAGATTCCTAAATTAATTTATTTGTATTTTTTAATATTTTAGATTATAAGTAATCACATTTATCATTTTAGATTTTAAAAAAATGAATCAATTAAAAACAAACTAATATTAAAATATTAATTTTAAAAAATATTTTAATAAAAAAAATTAAAATAATATATTTTATCATTAACTAACCAATTAAAACTAAATAATATTATTTATAATCTAGAAAGCAAATAACACTAATAATTTAATACAATGTAACTCTAATTGTCTCGTGTATATATATATATATATATATATATATATAATATTGAGGTTTTATAAAAAAAAAAATTGAAAATTCACGGTTGGAAATGTAATTGTCACGCTACGTTTAGTGTAATTATCATTTGAATCAATTTTCTAAACAAAAGTTTCTCCCAAAAAAACAAATTAAAAAAGTCTAACTAACAGATATAGAACAGCTAGTTCACCAAATTCTTTGTGATTATTTGCCATCTAATTGCTTCTAATTTTGGTGGTAAGGACGAGCCATTTTTTTCAAATAGTAGTTTGAATCTTTTAACTGCTAAATACTTAAACATCAATTGACGGAAAATTTTTAAATTTTTAAATTTGAAATATTTTAATTTTTTCCTTCAGAAACCATACTAAGAATTATTTTTAGTTATTTTGACATCAATATATTGCAAAAATTGTAATTATTTATAAATATGAGTGTTGAACATGAATTTAATGAAGATTATAATTTTAATACTTATATTATATATACTACAATTATATAAATTATTAGAGATTTATTGAAGAATAATTTTATCAAATTAATGAGACATATTATTTTTAGAGATAAATTATTGATATTTATTAATATTTAATAATAATACTTTTAGACAGGTTTCTATTAATAACAAGTACTGTATTTTCAACATAAGAAATGATAATATATTATGTTAAAAGGAAAAAATTTCTCGTGTTTATGCATATTTTGTTATGGGACATGACGAATGAACATAACATGTTATATAATTTTTTTATGTCGTTTAGTTTAATGATTAAATTTTATATAAAAAATAGTATAGAGAGAAAATTGATTATGTAAATAAATATTGATATATAGAAACTTTAAAAAATGGGAAAAATCTTTGTAGCTAACCACTTATTATATATACCATATATAAAGATAGAGTTATATATGTATCAAGACTATGTCAATAAGAATTTTATTGTAACAAAAAAATGTTTAATAAAGATAATCACATTTTATAAATAAAAAACTTAAAAATTAGAAAGAGTAAGATATGTTATATTATTAAAATATAAGGTTATTTTTTTCTAAAATTATATTAAATGTGATTTAAATTTTTATATATAGTAGAAATTAGATGTTTCCATAGAACATCTTATGGCAAGCAATTCAAGTTTTTCCTTCAAATTTATTCCATCTTATTTATTCTCTTTATTACACAGTAATTTGATAACATGAGATAATGCACAATAAAAAGTAAGAATTTTTGGGAAAAAAATTAAAAGTAATTATTAGAACTTTTTTTTTAATAAAAATATGTTATATGTCTTCTCTTAATATTAATCATTGATCTCGTACTTAATTCTAACATCTTAAAAATGAAGAATCAATATAATTTTGTTCTATTATGTATTTGTGATTCCGTTGTATTTAAGATTCTCTCTATCATGAATGAAGAAAAATAAAGAACAATTTTTAAATTAAAAAAACAAATATTAATAGTAGGACAAAGCATAAATGTTAAAATGGGGAAATTTTCAATAATACTCTTGATGTTTTAGGTTAATTTCAATAATATTTTTAAAATTTTAAAAATATCAATAATGTTATCAAGTATAAACAAAGTTAATAGAGTGTGAATTATAGAATTACAAGAGTAATTGTGTGTTTTTGATGTGATAAGTGTTTAGGGTTCATTAAAATAAACCCATTTGCGTGTCATACTCACTCTCAGTTGAAACCCTTTCTCTCTTTCATCTCAAAAAAACCCTACCATACCAAACCTTAGTTTTTTGTTCAGTATTCAACCTAACATTATCTATGTTATAGGTGAAAGCAACAGCAAGAGACACCCTGAAAAAAGTAGATGTTAAGCGACAGATTGTTTCAAGTATCTTGCTTGACTTTACCTATATATAGCATCAAAGTCTTTGATACTTGTAAATATATTATATTGTTTAATTAATTTGAATTCACTTTGATTAATAGTACTTGATGGACTTGCAATCGGAGTATTGAAGAAGTAGTTATGCTTGCCTAATAAATGCATATTTAGACAGTAAATTTATTAATCTAAACATATAAAGTTTATACTTCAAAGACCTTTTTTGTTTTGTTTTAAATCAATGTATTTACATGTTCATTCCTTTGGTCCAATTGAATGTACCGTATCACTAATTGCCTTTAACAAGTTGGGAGAAAGCAAGTATAGAAGTTTTATCTCCTTGATTCTACTTGTAGCTAATTGTAAGGTATTGCAAACATTTCTAGACATTAGAAAATGAAAATCGTTAATTATTTGAAGTATTTAAACCATTTTTAATTAAAAAAATTAACTTTGTGTTGGTCAACTAATAATTTAAATAATATTAGTTATTATTAAAGGCACCGAATGAAATCAATTATTCCTCTCTCTGTAGTAATCATGATTTCATTCTCATCTCATTTTTTTTTTCAATTTTATCCACATCTTAAATATAACCCAAAACTCAAAACTCAAAACCTTAAACCCTAAACCTAAAATTCCAAAACCCTAAATTCAAATCCTAAAACCCTAAACTCCAAATCTCAAAACCCTAAGCCCTAAATCCCAAATCTCAAAACCCCTAAACCTCGAGTCCCTAAACTTTAAACCCCAAATTCCAAATCCTAAAACCCTAAACCTAATAAATTCAAAATCCTAAATTCTAAAACCCTAAATCCTTTTTAGAAAAATAATAATTTTAAACCTAAACTTTAACCCACAAATATAACCCTAAACCCTAAATCTCAAATCTCAAACCTTAAAACCCGAAGCCCTATTTAAAAAAATAATGATTTTAATAATGTATTTTGTCTGATGAAAAAATAGTAATTAAATGACATTATTTGAACTTTACTAAATATAAGGGTATTAAGGTAATTTATAATTTTTTTATTACATTTAAGTGACAAACCAAAACTATAATCTTGATTCTAAGTTTGATTTCAATGTCAAATCAAACAACATTTTTTCTTTTATATTTCATTCTAATTTCGATTTCGATTCCGATTGCATTTTACGAACCAAACGTTTTCTTAAAGATATAATAAAAGTTGAAAATATTAATATCTATTTTTAAAACTTTAAAGAATACCATTTAAGTAATCTGAGACTTTATTAGTATTGTTGAAGTTTTCAGGATAGAATAGTTGGAAGTAATAACTCAGAAAAATGAAAGATTATGACATTAGGAAAAAAAAAATCTTTAAAACAAGGTGGTTTTCCTAAAATTAAGAGTTAAGAGTATGATTAAAGAAATGACACAGGTGAAGAAAATGATGGGCCGATGAGACTTCTACGAGAATTTCCACCTACTGGCTTTTTTATTACTATTTTTTAAGATAAAAAAGATAACAAAGAGATTGGTGACGTGGTAAGGGTTGAAAACAATATAAAGAGATGAGACCTTAAGGTTTATTTTAAGAATTTTAGGTGCAGTCAATTAAAACGAGAACAAATATGAATTAAATAGGAGAAAAAATTGAGTGTGAAATTCATGATTTTCTTTTTATGTCGATTAAAAAATTGAAATAAAAATATTAATTTATTTAAATATTTTTTAAAAGTAATATAAAAGAAATAATAGAGGAAAATAACTTTATGGTTTTTGTAATCTTTATTTTATTTACAATTTTACGTGATATTTACACCATGAAGCTTTTTATATCAAACACTAAAAAAATTTATTATTTATTATAAATATATTATTATTTTAATTAATATAATCTCTTGCTTAATATAATTTAATATATCCAATTATATATACATATTAATAATAATATTTTACTTGTCACGCTTAAAATTTAAAATAGATTAAATTTTAAAAAATAATTATTTTTATTTTAAATTTAAATATTTTTATTGTCATTTTTATATTATTAATATAATTATAATAAAATATAAAAAATATTTATTTTATTGTAATTAATTAAAAAAAACTTATACACGATAACTGGAATGAGTTGAAATTGTTGCAGCAGTTTGTACAGTAACCAAACTTAAATTTTGTTGCTTTTGCCTTCCTACCATGGCTATCTCGCGAATCCCTAATTCCACTTTTTTTTTAATATTAATTAGTTGTTACATATGATTTAATTGTCGTTTTAAAATGTTTTTTCGGGCTATCGCCCAACACGTTGCCTTCACCACTTTGAAAATTGAAAATATGCATAGTTTGAAATGTGAATTTCAGTAAAGATATTTAAATATAATTTTTATAAATATATCAAATATATTTATATTATTGACAAAAAAAAATTAAAAAAAAATTAAAAAATTATGAAAATTTTACAAAAAATGAAGAATTGTTTTATAAAACTTTATAAAACATAAAAAAAATCAATTAATTATATTTTAAATTAATTTTTTATTTAATACATGTACTTTTAGATACTTAAATATTTTTATTAATCAATAAATGTACTAATTAATGAAAATATTATATAATAAAATATATTTTTTACTAAATATTATAGATCGAATAAGTAATTAAAATGCTTGAAATAATTAAATAAATATTATAATTGTATTAATTATTAAAATTAGATAAAATTTGACAGTATAAAAATAAATTTTATTAATTATTTATTTTTAAAAGTACTTATAATGGAAAAGATTACGAACAAGAAAAAAAAAGAATATATTTCTCTATGTAAAAATGAGAAAAAATTAAATTTAAATGATTTATCCATAAGTAGATGAACATTGTATGTATGTCTTAATCATTCTATATTGTTTCATGATTATTAACATGGTTTTATTTATGCAAATTAATTTGTAAGTAAATCTAATTTGTAACTAACCATAATGACTAGTATTTTACCTATTTATTTCATATGTATATCAAACATATTACAAACAAGAAAAAATATAATATATTCTCTTATGTAAAAGTAAGAAGAAAAAAAAGGATTGAAACGATCGCTTAGAAAGAATAAAGAAAAAGAAAAAATAAATAAATTAAGTATTGATATTTTTGATATTTTGTTGATATTTTAACGATATTTTAACGAAATTTTAGTAATAATATCTATAATATCTAATATATTTTAGCAAAAAAAAAATACATTAGTAACTATAATATTTTAACAATAATTTTAATAATTTCGTTACAATTTAATCAAAAAATATGAATTTTACGTTTCAATAACAAGATATATAAAATAAAAATATTATTGCGATAATCTCGAAGATATCATCACATTTTCATTCTTAGAAATATGACAGATTTGGATATACATGAAAAATAATTTAACTAATTATTTAAATTATAAAATAATTTAAGTCAATGATACATTTATTATCACAATTTAATATTTAAAATTAATTAATAACTTTTAAAATTAATTAATTTTTTTTTTCCTTCTAGAATTGATGCCGTGTAACTTGAAACAATGGGTAGTATAAACGAGAAGTTGAAACTCGGAGAATTTAAAATCTTGAACCACAAACTCTGGACACTTTGATCAAAGAAGATTATCTACAAATTATAATTAAGCTCAGAAAGGATAACCCTGTAACTATAAGATTAATGGCTGCCATGTATGTATTATACGTTTGTAACTCTATCTTTATTTTCTTCTTCTTTCTCCGCTCAATAGATATTTTTTTTTTAAAAAGAAAAAAGAAAGAAAGAAGAAGAAGGAGAAGAAGGACTTTCATGAGTAATCATCTGAATTTATGCAGAGCAAACATCAGTTGTGTACTGAGGAAAACTTCTTTTGTAATAGCCTTAAAACTTTTAAGAGCCAAAATATAATCTTTTAAGTCTATTTGATATATTTGTTTTACTTTATCTAAATATTTAAAAGATTAAATTGCAACATTAATATCTAAATTTTAACTAAATTGATTTTTAAATTTTTACAAAGTATAATTTAATTTTCAAATTTTTAAAACTTTACACATTAATCCTAAAATTTTAAATTATATAATTTAGTTCTCAAATTTTTAAAACACATAGATCCTAAATTATGATAAATATTTATTTTAATAACAAAATTAAGACATATGTGTGAAATTTTAAAAGTTTGATAACTAAATTATAAGATCTAAAAATTTAAGGATCTATGTAGAGTTTTAAAAATTTAAAATCACATAATACTTTTAAAATTTTAAAAACTATGAGTGAATTTAGTTAAAATTTAGAAATCAATGATGAATTTTTTTTTTTTTTTTTAAATTAGAGGAAATTTCAACTGATTTTGACAAATTAGACATGCCAATTGTTATTAAATTTTAATTTTTGTTATTATAAATTTTAGAGTTATTATTTATATAAATAAAAAAACATCAATTACCTACCATTGAGCTACGCTAGACACAAATGAGGGATTAGGAGACTATAGGCTCGTAAAAAAATCCAGAATATTAATATAAAATGAGTTATTTATAAAATAATATTTATTAATTAGACTAAATAATAAATCTAATACATTAATTTTTATCAAATTGAATGAGTAACTATCTCAAATTGATTAAGTATAAGATTGAACATTCAATATGTTAATTATTTTATATTATTTTAAAAAAAAAAGTTAATTTTGTATTATTTGTAAAGAAAGAAGAATTCGTATTCTTTTTGTGTGAAGAAAAATGTTCAAACACTACCAGATAATAAAATTTTGTACTTTAATTAAAAAAAATGAAATACTTTGCGTTTTACAAGTTTTTCATTATTATTTCATAGAAAAATGAGTTTTATAATTTTAAATATGCTATTGATTTTCTATTTAAACATATAGGTATGTAACTTAAATTATTTAATTATTAGTATTTAAACCATTAATATTGAAAATTATGATAGTGCATATAATATATAGCTTCCATAGCAAAGAAAAAGTAATAAATAACATAATTTTTTAGGATCAATTTGGATCCGTATTCTGGTAAAGTATTTTTTATTTAAAGTACAAAAAAAACTTTAATTTTAAAGTTTTGCATCAAATTGTTAATTACAATCATATATTATCATGAAGAGTAGTTATACCTTTAAATTACACCCTTAGGTGGCGTTTAGTTCTCATAATGGAATCGAAATTGGAATAAGAATGGAAATAAAACAATTTTATTTAGTTTAACTATTGAAATTAAGCTCGTAATCAAGATTATAGTGTTTGATTTGCTATTAGAATAAAATGAAAAAAAACTGTAAATTACCTTAATACCCCTATATTCAATAAAGTTCAAATAATATCATTTAATTACTATTTTTTCGTCAGACAAAATACATTATTAAAATCATTATTTTTCTAAATAATTATTACTTAATTAAAAAGAAATATATTATTAAAATTATTATTTTTCTAAATAGGGTTTAAGGTTTTGAGGTTTACGATTTAAGATTTAGGGTTTAAAGATTTAGGATTTGGGGTTTTGGGTTTTGGGTTTAAGGTTTAGGAGTTTAGGGTTTGGGATTTTGGGTTTAGGGTTTAGGATTTTGGGTTTTGAGATTTAGGTTTTAAGGTTTAGGGTTTAGGATTTAAGGATTTGAGGTTTAGAGATTTAAGATTTAGGGTTTAGGGTTTTAGGATTTGGGGTTTAGAATTTAGAGTTTTGAGATTTTGGGTTTAGAGTTTAGGGTTTTAGGATTTAGATTTAAGGTTTTGAGTTATATTTGGAGTGAGGGTAAAATTGAAAAAAAAAGTATAGATAAAAATAAAATCATGATTCCTAAAGGGTGTGCTTCCTTCTCTTTTAATAATCGATTTCATTCGGTCCCCCTGTTTCGTCCAAACAAACACACAAAATAGAAAGAATCAATTCTGATTCATTTCTATTCCCTCCAACCAAACATCACCTTAGTATTATACATGTGGTGATTTAAAATAATTACTCTCAAAATTAATAGGATAAATTTATAATTTACGCTTTAAGCAGAATATGACAATTAAGAAGTAGTTTGCCCCTCGTGCAAAAATAAATAAAATTCTAGATCCGCCAATGCAATTGAGGACATAGATTTCTAGAAGGAACAGAGAGATATGTTCAATGGATAGATTTCAACAAATTAATAAACTAAAATGGAATCAAACCAAACAAATACAATTCATGTACACAAAAGGTTCACAGAAGCTGATATTCATCTACAAAAATGGACTAATGTACTAAATACACTGGTGATTTGCAAAGAAATTGTAAACAATTTACCGTCCACCCAAAATTGTGATGGTAACCTTGTTGGCTGTATGAGGATTTTTTCTGGTGGATGATGTATCAGTACCAGAGGAAGAATAAGCCTCAGTATAAAATCCAGGTTCTTTGGGCTCTGGAACTCTTGAATTGTCATTCCCCAACATCAATAACACAGAAGCCATTGTTGGTCTGTCCTCCACCCGCTGTTGAACACACAAAAGACCCACTTCAATGCACCTTGAAGCTTCATCTTCGGAGAACGCTTTCTCCATCACTGCATCGATTAGCTCTAAAGGACGTCCTTCACTCCATAGCTTCCAAGCCTGAAAAAATGAACCATGCATGATAAAAATAATCATGTTAGAACTATATATGCTAGTAAGAAAAAAAGAGAAATGATCTAGTTTAGGGTCAAGTTCGAAGGTATATCACAATGTACAAATTTTTGAAAACTATCACAAAATGTGGCTGGCTGGAGAATACACGTAGCACCATGATTTTGAAACAGAAGGGAGATTTCCGAAAATGACAGATATATCCAATCTATCAATAACTAAGACGGACTAGTCTATCACAAGAGATTTGAAAATTCACTCCTAAATAATGGATAAAGTCAATTTTGAATAAGATATTCAGTTTCGAAAGGACAAAAATACCTTCAAAATTTAGCACCTAAAAGTGTCTACTTGACCTCGTAGATACTTCACATAGTCGTGTAGATAATCCGCACAGTATTTTGGTTAATCAAAATTTGTTGTTTTGAATTTTAAAACTCAAACTAGATTGTAAAATACTAGCTTGGTTGATGGTTTCTCCCTAAATATAAAAATCACCTAAAATTTTATTTATTTATTTATTTTTGGTCAAAAGAGGAGGAAATTTAAGCAGAAAATACAAACATAATTCATATTCAACAAACATAACTAAAAAAAAAAGAAAACAACATGTAACAAAAAACAGCAGAGACTCCATCTTCAATAACCACCATGGCCACCTAAAGACTCTAGTAACAAGATTTCTAGCAACAAGAGCTAACAACAAAAGCTATGAAAGTTCACAAAACTAATTAGCATAATCCAACATGCTATAGAACACAAGTAAATAATATTCAAATGTTTCAATATTAACACAACCATTATTACTCAAGATAAAGTCTAACAAAGTTACCACAACTAATACCCAACTATTTAACTGAAAGCTATAATTACACATGAGATTCATCTTAACAAAAACCAATATTAAGCAAAACAAAACCAAAATAAGTATTCTCATTTTATCAAAATTAATCATTAACCAAAGCAACTTGCTTGAATCTAACGTCTTTCTCTCGTTACCAACACCAACTATCAAAATCACGAATCTCTTAACGAGAATAACACTCACACGATCAGAATTCACTACACGTCATTGATTAAATCCCAGCAATCAACATAGCCTTATAACTGTGTTTTCTAGTTTTCATTTTCATCAAGCAAATTAGCACGAGAAAGAAATCAAAGATAACTTCTTCTAAAACATAGATTGTCTCTTCCTTTTCAATCACTTGAAAAGTTCATACAATCAATTTCATAATAACCAAAGATCTTAAAATAACAACCAATAAGAAGAAATCACATAATCAATCAAGAGACAAAACTAATATAATAACTAGAAGGCAAGTCCAAAGAGTCTCAAAACTCTCAAATGAAATTTACCTGAACTTACTATAAAAGTAGCATCAAGTCAAAAACTCTAAAAATTCGATCAAGAGAAGCCACAGGTAAGAATCACCTAAATTGTCCAAGTATAAAAAATGAGAAAGCAAATATTTTTGAAATTTTTATGCTATCCTTGTCATTACACTTACGTGTCCAAGAAGGTTGAGACCGTGATCAGGATGATAAAATCCCCAATTCTTCTTGCCACTTAATATCTCTAACACCAAGACACCAAAACTGAACACATCTGATTTCACAGAGAAATGTCCACTCATAGCATACTCAGGAGACATGTAACCACTGCATAACAAAAAATTACATCAGAATTTTATAGTTTGATATGTGTTTTCAACATACAACAAAATGTACTTACTATGTTCCAATTACTCTATTGGTCATTTCTTGTGTCTGTTCTTCTGCAAACATTCTTGCTGTACCGAAGTCTGAAATTTTTGGGGTCATCTCGATATCAAGTAAAATGTTGCTTGCTTTAAGATCCCTATGTATTATTCTCAACCTCGAGTCTTGGTGAAGATAAAGAAGTCCTCTTGCAATCCCCACAATTATGTTCATACGTTTCTCCCAAGTGAGTATTTCTTTTTTAGCTTTATTTGGAAAACAATATACATATAGTAAGAAGCCCATTTCTCACTAACTAAAATTATAACCATCAAAGTTTCCCTTAGCAAAATAGATTATTAAGACATGTCAAGTATAAGATGCCTTACCAAACAAAAAGCAGTCTAAGCTCTTGTTAGGAAGGTACTCATAAACCAACATTCTTTCTTCACTTTGAATGCAGCATCCTAAGAGCTTAACAAGATTCCGATGCTGAAGCTTTGCAATCAAAATAACCTCATTTTTGAACTCCTTGAGGCCTTGTCCAGATTGCTTAGAGAGTCTCTTCACTGCTATTTCTTGTCCAGAAGGTAGTACACCCTATACAAACTATTTGATTAGAAACTAGTAACTACTACATGGTTTTCAGAAAAATAACTAGGATGAATATATTATTTCTTCTGCTTCTGATCGTCATCACTCGTAGGATAAGCTTAAAGAAGTTACATACCTTGTACACAGGACCAAATCCTCCTTCTCCAATCTTCTTCAAAAAAGAGAATTCATTAGTAGCAACAGATATAATATTCAGACTGAACAGAGGTAACTCTAAGTCCTCCTGATCTGAAGTTTCTTGCTTGTGCTCTTCGTATGGATTGCTTTTGCTTCCTGTAATAGCATAAAGATAGGTAAGCAGAAGTTAAGTATTCTTAACGTGTTTAAACATAAGTGATGATCGTGAACTAAAACTTTGTTAAATCATCCGGTTCCTCATCAATGTCAAGGGTCCCAGATCTTTTAACATGACAATTATGCAGAGATAGATAATGCAGAGTGCTGACCCTAGTTTAGATAGCAACATTGGTAAAAATTATCCATTATTTTCATCACAACTTTACATGTTTTGAATCGTCATTTAACATATATATTAGGGTGATATCATGAAACAAAATTTAATAATCCATCTTGAAGCAATAGAATGAGGGTAGCAGATAAGCTCAAATTAGCATCCAGATTAAAAACTCATAATTCTTGCTACCTTTATTATGGTAGGCACTAGGTGCATTACCATACCACCTCATCTTTATCACAGTTACAAGATGTCAACGGAATGATATGCTTGAGACGATAACTATAATTCAAAACAAAGCCATCTGTTCAATGAAAGAGTGAAGAACAATCCCATTAATTTTGAAAATTAACAGTTTAATCTCAAAATTTAAAAGTCAGGCACATTAGGTGCATTAGTTTATGAAAGTTAGTTAATTTATTCTAATTTACATTAACCTGTAAAAATTTAACAAATTTATCCATGTGTGTATCACCTAATCTGATGCAAAACGGAAACACAAGTGGACCAATAATGTGGAAATACATGAGAAATAAAAAATAGATGAGCAAAACTTAAACTAACCAACTCATTCTTTGAAAAGAGGTATTCATATTTGTGTTATAAAACAAACACAATAAACCATTATCTAGTAAAACACTCTATCAAATATAGAATAGAACTAACCTAACTATATTATCTATCTTGAAGCAAACAATCTAACAATGGTAGAGCAAGACTAGTCTAAAGATATTTTTTTATCTCACGAATGAGGATCTCAACTTCTAAAAAGAAGTGAAAAAAATTATTCCTAAAATATTATGAATAAGAGGAAAAAAAGTTAATTTTTTTAATATTTATAAATTGATTATTTTCTAAGATACTTCTTACAAGCAAAGGGTTTGACTATATATAGTTCAAAAGTCCTTATGGTAGTTCGTAAAATTTCTATGTAAGAATCTAGTAATATATAAAAAAAGATGTTAAATAAAATTCTATGTGGGACATAAGAAACAAATTAAAAACATTATACTTCTACCACATATTTTACCTTTGTAATAAAAACCACTTATTTTTCTAATCTTATCCCACATTATTTTTCTCTACTTATTTTGAAACTTGTCATCGAGTTTTCTTTAAATGAGGATGATAATACTTGTAGTATTCATGAATCTTTAAAATTGGTACTTCTTGTTGTTCTATTTCCTTAAATTTGAAAATCAATATTAGCCAAATACTCTACATGCACACTTTTAAAATTAATCCTTTCAACAAGTTCTAGAATGATGAAATATGATTCGGTATCTTAAAGATGATTTGGCAACTCTTATTGCTTTGAAAAATGTTTTGTTATAATGTCAATAATTGATTGCATTTGAAAGTAGTGAAAGCACTTACTATTTAACTCCAGGAACATCTACAAGTACCATGACATGTGAATCTTCTTTTATCAAAATAATTTTGAGATCTATGACTAACTCACTTTGTGAAGAGATTTCCTCTTCAAGATCTTCCTTTCGAATTTGCGTGATTTCTAATATAGGTTTATTGGCCTCAATACTCCATCATTTTTGTCTTCGGCCAAAAACAACTCAGAAACCTTACTTTCAATATATTATTCCTCCATTTTTAAAGCTTTTGATGAGTCATTCATTTTTTGACGGCTCATAATTGACGTGTTTGATATCTTTTTCATTCGAGTAAGATCTTAATTTTAAGTTTATTCGTAATCTCTTTCAATAGGAGCTTGATTCATACTTTTATTTAATATTGCTACTGATGCGATAATTTTCTCAAAAGTTTAATTTGTGTCTTGATAAAATTCTTAAAATTCTTTTCACGAAATGCCTCTTCTATGCTCCATTAGCCCACATGAACCTTGCTTTGATACTACTTGACGCAGGATGGAGGCACAAGTACACCGTTAATATGGAAGCATTTAGGAAATTAGAAATAGATAAGAAAAACTTAATTAATCAGACTCGTTCCCTAGTAAGAGGTCTTCATATTTGTGCTATAAAACAAGCACAAAGAAATTATTATTTAAGTAAACACTTTAGTAAATCTAGAATAGAACTAGACGAGTAATATTATCTATATTTAGACGAACAATCTAGTAATTCTATAACAGAATTAATCTAAAGATATTCCTTTATCTTACAGATGAGAACTTTAATTTCCAAACGGAAGATAAAAGAATTATTCCTAAAATATTAGAAATAAAAAAAAAAATAACTTCTTTAATATTTATAAATTGATTATTTTTTAAGATGCTTCATAAAATCAAAGGATTTTGTTATATATAATTCAAAAGTTCTTAGGAGAGTTCATAAATTTCTACATGGGACTCTAACAATACATAAAAAAAAAAGACTAAACAAAATTCTATGTGAAACATAAGAAACAAACTAAGAACATTATACTTCTATTACATATTTTGCATTAGTAATAAAAACCACTTCTTTTTCTAATCTTGTCCCGCATTATAATTTATGCGATAAATGTACAAATATACCCTCATCTCAATTGCCTATTACAAGTCATGCAATAATCATGTGTCAATTTCGTTGATCTCAACCTCTAATTCTAACATCTCAATTGTAAATGCATTTTATCACATAATAATAAGACTTCTAGCACCTTATTCCCTTCAATCAAATATACAGTAGAATTAACATTATCGCTATACGAGGCTAGAATATTATAAAATAAGTCTCACACACAAGCAAAAAAAAAAGTGATTTAGTCATGATTTGTCTCACCTTTTCTCTTTACCTTCCTCTTACGAAGGACATACCAGCCAAAGATTCCAAACAGAATAATCCCTGAGACTACCGGCACAACAATCGCAACAACCAATTTCACTTTCTTTTTCCTCTTAGCATCAGCAATGAACTCTGCCAAGCCAAAATTTACAAAATTTGTCACATTATGGATGTTTGAAAACCAGATAAAAGTTTTCTAAGTGAACACATGAACAAATGAGCACATGCTGTCTAAGTTATTGACTTCAGATAAAAGTTAGAAAACCAAATATCTAAAACTATAACAGGTAAAGTAGAGATAGAGTGTGGCCAATATACTTAAGCCTAGTGTCAGAGCTAAAAGTGATGAAAAAAATTGCAAGACATGAAAAGTACCTAGTTCTGCTTTTGCCATGCGAATATAAAGCTCTTCATAAGTATTTGGAAAATATCTCAAATCAACCAAATTCCCATACCACAACAAACAGTCCCCTCCATCTCCATGAATATCAAATCTAGTATAAGCCGTACATGAGCAATTCTTCAAACACACAGCCTCACAGTCCTCAAGTGACGTACTCCTATTCCCTATCAAATGTGAATTGTCAGGCAACTTCAATGCTGTATACTTAACAAATCCACTCTCATTCCTACAATCCAATTTCCATTTTCTCACACAACCTCCTGTATAATCAAACCTTTCCCAATCCTCTGGTGACTTAGGGCTAAAACCCTTCAAACATTTGCAAGATGGACCACTGTAACAACTCGCGTAAGGTCCACATACCTCATACCTATCACACGCATCCCTTTGAAGTGTCACCATAGTCACCCACCTATTGCTATCTGTACTCCATCTTAGGTAATTAATCAATCCCTGATCGGTCACCTCAGATCTTAACAAACTGGAATTATCGACAACTTTATAAGTATAATAAACCTCCTCATTGCTTGAATAGAACACGGGTATGAAAACTGCATTGGACTTAAGCTCATTGCTTCCACTAAACCTGACTCCATCCCAAGGACCCCATCTATATTGTTTCTCTGTGCCTTTGCTAAGGACCAATTGAGGTGTCTCAGGTGAATCTAGAGTGAAACTGAAGTCCCCATTTGATGGGTTATCAGCGTTCAACCATGACGTCATTTTCCGGTGAAATCCTGTCTTTATATTCCATCCAAGTTTCATATCCGGCAAGAGATTATTCGTTATATAATCAAAACTCTGCCACACGTACCCTTCTGAATCCCTACCATTTTCAGCAATCAGAACAAGATTACCATTGTCCAATAGCTGCAAAATCGGATTGGTCAGAGTCTTGGTGGAATTGGAAGACCAAACTATCGCAGAACTATTACTGGAAATCGACAACCCATTTGAATCCAACCCTAAAATTCCTGAGAGACCTACAATTGGTTTGTTTCTATTGGCAATCCAGACCACAGTAAGAGGGATGTTCTTATACCAAATACCCAAGTACCTATTACTATTAGAACTTTCAGGGCTAAAGAAACCAAGCACAAAGCGCTCGTTGGAGGAGACTAAATTCTGGCCATCTTTGAGGGTCTGATTTATTCTCAAAGTTTCTGCAGCTTCAGTGATGGAGATTGAAGATAGAAACACGAAACATAAAACAAAGAAACTGGGAAAACTCATCTTGCTGTCTGATCATTTGGAAATGAACCATTGAATCTATTACGAATTTCATACCTACTTTGTACAAATTGTGAGTCTGTGACATATTTACTCAGGTTCTTTAATTCAATTAAGTAGGAAAAGTCAAAATGAGGAGATGGAGACAGTGATCTGCTGACAGCGGAACAATGAGAAGGATGAATTAGTCCTTAATTTGATAAATTTGTTTTCGAGATACTCATCGCAATTCATTTTAGTTTTTTTTAATTATTTAATTTATATTATTACATATAAATAAATAAAAATATTATTAAAAATTAACTATTTTTTTATTTTCTATTAATTTTTAAATTTTTTTTATACAGATCCACTTAATTTTATAACTTTTTTTAAAACACTTATAATATGATATAGTTATATATATATATATATGATATTATGTTAAAAATAATATTTTTTAATTGAAGATAGTGTCTATAGCATTTTTCTTTGAATATAATAATAAATTAAAGTTAATTTAAAAAAACAAAATAAATTATAATTTATCACTTAAAAATAATAATTAAAATAATCTATTTATAAAAAAACAACTTAGGTGCATTGCATCCCAATCATAATTGTGAAGTTAGAACATTCATGGAAATATTTTACAACTATTTTAGAAAAAAGTATTGTAAAGTTATCTTAAATTAAATTGTTTATAATATTTAATCATTTAAATTATAAATAATATTATTTAATTATTTAATTTAAAAAAACAAATTATATTATTTTCATATTTTATATTAAAATAGTATATTTTATTTTTAATTTGCTCATTTTTTTTAAATTAAAAGATTAAATGATATTATTTATAAACTAAGTTATCAATTAACACAAATAAATTTAATTTAAGAGACTTTTATGTTATTTTATTATTTTAAATTTATAAATTTAAATTAACATGTTATTAATATACACGATAATCTAATACATATTATATACTATTCATATTTATCCTATGTAATTTACCTGAACTCCAACTTTTTGTTTTATTAAATAAAATTATTTATATCTAATAATTAAAATAATAATATTTATAAATATAATGATAATTTAATTTTATAAAAATAATGAGAATATTATGGATATTGATAAAAATTTATGTAAATATATATATATATATATATATTTTAAAATGTAAAAAATTTAGATAAAAATTAATTAATATTGTATTCAATAAAATATTATTTTTAATAAATTAATAAATACATGCTAAAAAGAAATAATTTGAATGAAAATAAGGTACTAAGATATTAAGAAATTATGCTATAATTACTTTTCAAAATATTTTAAAAAAAATTAAAAGCAAATACTATCTTAATTCAAATAATATTAATGTTATAATATGTAACTAGATGTTATTTAAATATAATAATTAAAAATCTATAAATATAATGCTTGTATTTCTACTATTATTTGTGAATAAAAAATTATAAGTTAAACAAATGATTTATAAACTGTAAGAGTATTTTGTTGATTTCATAAGTATTATATATACTCATGTTATTTGAGATATTATTTTCATTTGTTTTTTATATTAATATTCATTTAAAATAAACTTATCACTATAATCATATTATATAGTTATTATAAATTATGATGAACAAATTATGATGATATTCATTTGTGTATTCATTTTTAATAGTATATATGCTTAGACTAAACATTCTATAAATGTGATTTTCACATTGTATAGTTGTTTAAAAGTCAATCATAATTAATGTTATATTTTATCTATCTCCATCATCGTAGTCATTACTTATTATATTTTTCCTACCGCGAATGCCTTAATCACCCAACAAAAAAATTACTTCTAGGGAAACAAAACTTCCACTTACCAATATTTCATAGGATATAATTACTAGTCACTAGAGACAACCTACCATGATTCTATTAACATTAATTTTAAATTCTTATTTAAAAATCTAAAATTTGCATTGTAAAAATTTCAAAAAAATCAATATTATTTTAATTTTATTAAAAAATTATACAATAAAAATTGATATATTTATATGGTATGTATTATCCATAAAATATAAAAAAAAATAGATAATATCTTATTAATTTTGTTAAAATAGTACTATTTAATTATATTTATATTAATTTTTATTAATATTAAATATTATTCATCGTACATTATATTATAATATTTGGTAACATTTTAATCCATGCTTATACAGTGTAATTAAAATTCAAACTTTAAATTTTCTGCGATCACATGACTTAATGCCCAACTCATGAGTGGCAATTTGCTGAGAAATTAACGATACACTTTTTTTTTGTTGTGTATTCAGAAAATACGAATACTAAATTAATAATTGGGTAATTAATCCAATTGGGATATTATATGAACGAGTAATAACATGTGCTCATCTAGCACGATTTTCTCCCCTGGTAGCTATAAACTCAGGACTCTTGATTTTAGATATATAAACTCTAATGGATTTTTTTTAATACAAAATTAGCTTAATCATATCTTACATAATGCCTACTATTACCTCACCTCTTTGAAAGAGTGTACGGAAACTTAAGATTCATAAAAAAAGGTTTTGATTTGGATACTCTTATCTAATTTTTTTTCCCACCAGAGTCAATATCTACTCCAAATTCAATCTTTTAGCCTCATTATTCTCAAAAGATTTAAATAATTATTTTATTTCCTCTCAATTTAACCACATTAAATATATTCTATCGATATTTATTTCTTTTAAACAAATATAAACACTACTACAAAAATAAGTATTTAAGTCGATACGTAAAGTCGATTTTTGAAAAAAATTGACTTTAAATTAGTTTAAAGTCGGTTCGGTATAGAACCGACGCTATCCACGTAGGACGTAGCATCGGTTGATGTGTCGAACCAACGCTATGCATGGGCGTAGCGTCGGTTCTAGGTGTTAACCGACGCTATCCATATAGCGTAGCATCGGTTGACACCTAGAACTGACGCTATCTACGTAGCATAACGTCGGTTGACACCTGGAATCGACGCTATCCACGTAACATAGTGTCGGTTCGACACGTCAACCGACGCTACACACGTAGATAAATCTTTTCTCTTCTCCTCCATAAATTATTTTCAACATTGTAGAACTCTAAAAAACCAAAAACCTCCTCCTCCACTTCTCCTCCATTCTTTCTCATTTTCCGGCCACCTACGACTAACATTTTCAACATCGGTTAGTGAGTTTTCTTCCTCTCTAATTAATCTTTTAGATCTCTTATTATTCATATTTTTTTCTGTTATTATGTGTTATTATTTATTTGTATAGATTTTTGTATTATATATGTAGGTTTGTATTATAACATAAGGAGAAGAATATGACGATCTTGAATAAAATAGAAAAAAACCATGGTAATTTTTCTGTTATTAATTAATATTTTATTTTTCAAATATTTGTATTATTTGAACTATTTGCTAAACTGGTTTTGGTTTTTTTTCTGCTCGAATACAGGTTGAAAATGAATAAATTTAAAAAAAAAAATTAAAGTCGATTCACCGCGTGAACCGACTTTAAACGTAAAGTCAGTTCATCCCGTGAACCAACTTTAAACGTAAAGTCGGTCACACCTTGAACCAACTTTAAACTTTAAATCATTTAATTTAAAATCGGTTCAACGAAACGACTTTAATACCCCTTTTTATAGTAGCGAAAAAACATCTCATTTTCAAATCAATTGCAGCTAATATTAGTTTAATTATTCCAAAGTCAAAGAATGTGAACCAGAGCATTACTACACTCTTTGCAAATGGTTCTTGAAAATAACCTATGAACTATTTACCTTGAAGACAACAAGAATTAATGCTATAAAAGCTCTAATTTAAGATGACGTGGTTATTTCTTAGGAGGCACAAAACTACATTAATCAAGCTAGAACTTTTCTAAGTAATTTTAATATGATATCTTCATCTTGAATTTCTAAAAATTTAAATAATGTTGCTCATCTTAGAAATAGTTCGGTACCCTGTAGTTAATGATTTTATTCTTATGTCATCTTAATTTACCCAGCAAATTCACCACTCTCACATGTATTGAATCTATTTAATAAAATTATTTTCAAGAGAAAAAAAAACCTCTACATAATATCTTTATAAAAAAAATACTTAATTTAATACCATTTACTTATAAAAATATTAATATAATATGTTTTTATTAGTTAATTAAATTTTATTAAAATATTAAAAAAAATTAAATTTATAACATATAAGTATTATCGAGTGATATAATATATACCCTACATTCTGCCCATTCCAACTGTTACGTCTCACATTAACTAAGAGTAAGATAACAGTTCTACTTATAATTTTGGACAATCTTCTAACTCACAAGTTGATTTTTGTGTTCAGAGTTAGACTTGAGTTTCTAAGTTGGTATCAGAACTAGTTTTTTACTTTCTTCATACTTCCATCGATCCTCGTGTCGTAAATCTGGATCGTACTATAAATCCAGATTTTAGTCGATGTGGATGGGGATGTTTCGTCTCACATTAACTAAGAGTAATGCAACAATGCTGGTTAAAAATTTGGACAACCCTCTAACTCACAAGCTGATTTTTAGGTTCAGAATTAGACTTGGATTTTTAATTTCAATTATTTGAATTAAATTGAATACTACACCTCGAAATTATGAAGAATGGAAAATCATAAGAGTTATCTCTTATAAGTTAATTTTGAAAATTTTAAAGGTTGAAAATGAAAGCATATACAAATTAGAGTCACCCACGAAGAAAAAGTGTCTTATCAATCCAATATTTAGTGAAAAGTAATGTCCTTATAGGTTTGCAGTATAAATTTTCTCTCATTTTCTTTTTAAACTAGGTTTAGAATAATTTTAATAGACAAAAAAATTGTCTAACCCAATACGTTAGTATGTACTAAAAAAAAAGGAAATGAAATTACAAAGGAAATTATGAACGTTATAACATCAGTTCACTAAAAGCAAAAAAATATGTGAATTTTTTTACTCAATTTTTCTTTTCTACACATAGATTTTAATTTTAAAATGTAAGATTTAACAGAAATTAATATATAGAAAATAATCATTTTTTAATTTTTAAATTATTTTACAAAGTGATACATAGATTGTATAAATTTTATAAGTTAAATTTACGAAGATGTGGGGGTTTAAGGATAGTGACATGCCTATATTCATGAGTTAGGTAAACCACATTGTTCATTTGGATGATATGCTTATGGTAAAGTTTTTTGCTATATAACTTTAACTATTTTGCAGCTAGAAGTATTTTTTTTTTCCATTAATGGTTTTATTGCGAATGGTCGAATGAATATCCCTCTTTGCTTGCTACAAACTATTTTTGTGACCTTTCCCATACGGAAGAAAGAAAGCCTTCTATCAAATATCATTCATTTACTATAACATGACCTTTTGACATGGATTAATAATTGGTCAACTATTTTGTGACGAAGGTCACACCATATGCATAAATCATTAATGAAAATTGTATGTATGGTAAAGCTTCCAACCACTATTTTACAAGTGGAAGCTGCACTTATTAATTATGATAACTTTTAGGGTAGATTCTATAATGATGCTTGACAATTTTTATATATATATATAAAAATTATAGCTGTTCTGTTAGCCCCGGATCTGTTAAGAGTTAAAAAGAGCTGTAAGGTTTCATCTTAATTTTTGATAAATTAAATTTAGGTATAAAATTTATAAAATTATACCTGAATTTTATATTTTAAATTTTTAACACTTAACATCTCAGAAAACAATAATTTAAACATTTTTTTTACTAAAATTAATTACATATAACATCTTATTTTTAATTAAAAACAATTATAATTGAAAAGAAATTGATATTATTTTTTTACTATATATAATATAAATTTTAAATCTACAACTTAAAAGAACTTACTATTTTCATATCCAAACTCCCTAATAAACCTTGCAAGCTGAAAAAAAAACATGGAAAATCCAAATAGCATGATGCTCTTAGATGCGTCAATTAGAGCTAAGAATTGTTTAACCAATAAAAACTCTAACAATTTGATCAAATTATATTTTCGTAGTATTTTGAAAATTCTGCTCTGAAAAGGGCCAGATTAACATATAATTGGCTTTTCATTTTAAACACAACAGTCCACTTTGGAGGTGGCTGTGGAGAAGCTGTGCGGGAAGGAATATTAATATGATTTACTAGTTTCATTAATTATAGCTGTTTACAATTAATGATTAGAATATGACATGATTCTACCGTTTAGTTGGATTGAAAAGGACTTCAAATTATTGCTGGAGACAAGAGAGGACACAAATTTAGTGTTACTTGTGGATAGAAAGATCTGTAATATCTACATAAATCTGAACTTAGATGAAAATTATTAATTATCAGTTTTATCATTAATTTTGTTCGTGATATTGATGATCATGGTTCTTCAATTTGACAGAAAACTAGCTTCACATGTTGCTGCAGAAAGCTAGAGAACTTGAGCATTTGATCAGCAAAACCATGGTGCAGTACCACAATATAATGTTAAGAACCACAGTCAAGAAAAGAATGGTTTCCACGGTGCAAACAATGTGAAGATTACTTCCTATGACGAAGAAGCACTTTGTACAATGAAAGCATTTTGGATGTCTTCTGTCACACCAGAAGCTTCTGATAAGTTTGAGGTCCCCTCCACCAGTACCATCTGTCCTGAAGGCAAGGAGAAGCTGAAGCTAAAGGGTCATTTTCCCATGTATTTTACAGCGAAAAGAAGAAATCTTCTTCCCTAGATAAGACACACATGTCCTAGCTGCAAGGTTAGGTTATGCTGACAAACACATTATCACTTGTGGTCCTTAGTTAGTGTGGACATGTGTTCCGTAAGATGTGTGCGGAAAAGTTTACCCCGGTTCTTTTTTTTTTTGATTGAATAGTAATAAAAATAAAATTTAATCAAAACAATATTATAATATTATATTTATTTAAGTAATAAGTATTAAAATAAAATTTAAACGAAGTAAAATTAAAAAATAAGAATTTTATGATTTGTAAATGAGAAAAATTAATAAATAATTATACAAATTTATGAAAAAAATAGAACATTTAAGCGTATTTATGAAAAAATGTAGAAGGAATTATACTTTCGGTTATTCTTACAGTGATTTACATTATATTTTAAATTAATAATAAAAAACAAATAAAAAAATATTTTCAACCAAAGACGACTGAGGGATGTAAACATAGAAATTGAACTTGGAAAAAGGAGTAACATGCTTTGCATGTCATGACATGGACATTACCTCCAAGCAAAAGATTAATTTGAAGCATTTGGGGGAGTTGTGGCTAGTCAACCTGCAATGAAAACTTAGTTGTTAGTATTTATGTGTGATTACGGTTAAACAACTAGCATAGAAAGTTTACTTCAAATCATCTTTCACTATTAAAATAAATGTATACTAGTTAGTTTTTTACAGTAATTGTAATTACACTATTACAAAAAGAGTTTTAAAATCCATTAAAAATTGACTTTAAATCAATTTAAAGTTAGTTCAACGCATGAACCGACTTTAAATGAAATGACTTAAAATTTAAAGTCGGTTCACGCGGGAAATCGACTTTAAATTTTTAATTTTTTACAAAATTTACTTATTTTGTATTATATTCAAATAAAAACATGTATTCGATTATTACATAATAGCAGAAAAAATCAAAATAAGTTTAAAAAATAATTTAAATAATACAAATAATTAAAAAATAAAATATTAATTAATAACCGAAAAATTATCATAGTATTGTTCTATGTTATTCAAGATCATCGTATTCTTCTTCTGATGTTATAATACAAACCTACATATATAATACAAAATTTTATACATGTAAATAATAACACATAATAACTGAAAAAATATGAATAATAAGTGCGTAAAATTAATAAAAATACTTACAAAAGTAAATGAAGTGACAAAATAAAAGAAAAAATGGTGTTTTGTTAGTGAGAAATGAGTATACAAAATTTGAGTATTTTACTCAAAAAAATAGGAGATCTAAAAGATTAGTTAGAGAAGAAAAAACCCACTAACTGGCGCTGAAATAGATAGTCGAAAAATGGGAAATAGTAGAAAAAAAGTGAATAAAGTTTTAAGTTTTTGAGAGTTATGTAACGTTTGAAATAATTTATGTTTGGAGAAAAAAAAGGAGAAAAAAAATTATTAACGTGTGTAACCTCGATTCTACACCGAACCGACGTTATAAACATCATTGAATCGTTTTAAAATATAATTAATACTCATTTAAAAAAATATGATTAATTTTATATATCATTAGAAAACTATATAAGTAAAGTTTTTAGAAATTTTTATGGTAAGTGATTTTAAATTTTATATATTTTATAAATAAATTAAATTAAATTATAATTCATTTAATATAACCATATAAAACAATCCCACTCATTCAATACGTATAATAATCACATTCCTACCTATAATCGTAACATAAATTAATACAACTTATAGGCTAACAGCTTGGTGTGGGCTAGCCGAAAGCTCCATGAACAATGTTCTAAACTTTTCCCAACTACTCCTTTTATCCCTTAATAATCCATCCTTCCATAACATTAAATAAATAAATTAAATTATAACTCATTTAATATAACCATATAAAACAATCCCACTCATTTAATACGTATAATAATCACATTCCTAGCTATAATCAAAACATAAAATTAATACAACTTATAGTCTTACAGGTTGGTGTGGGCTAGCCGAAAGCTCCTTGAACAATATTCTAAATTTTTCCCAACTACTCATTTTATCCCTTAATAATCCATCATTCCATATTTCCATCCGTATATATTTCAAGATTTTCCTTTTAAAGATCGAATTAGATAATGTAATCCTTAATTTTTCAATGCACTAAGTCACTCACCCTTAAATTTTATCTTGGGACCTTAGTTCTTTATTTGTCAGCTACACCGTTGAATTAAATAGTATCTATATCTTTCTATTTTCTAGTAAAGTCGACTTTTATGGAATGCGGCAAATAAAATGGGCAAAGAAAAAAAGAAAAAAAGTTTTGATAATTTAGTGTTATTTTATAAAATAATATATATATATTTTAATCAATATTATTAAATTGGTATAGTAATAGTTTCTCATTTATCTCATTTAACAAAATGAATAATAACGATATAAATTTGAAAAAACTTTATATAAGCATAATTTTATATTTACGAAAATATTTATTATTTTATATATTTTCTTATTTATTTTTTTAATACGAAAACATCTAATATTATTCTAGTAATTATTATTAACCTTCGTCATCTTCTTCGTCGTAATATTGATATTATTTTATTCATTTATCCACTAATAATTTTTTATTATTTAATACAAAACAATTCAAAAATACATTTTTTTATTGAATCTATAATTAGTCAACTATCAATTCATTTTAAATACCTATATGCATCCCTCATGGTCACTACTATCAACTTACTATCAACTTATTTACTTAGTTTCAATGCCTTCATTCATCTTTTATTATAATCTTATATTCGATAAAAAAAATAACATTACTTTTGATTGAATATAATATGATTAAAAAAATCATAAGTATTTAAATAAATTTGAGTGAATGAACTCATAGTAAACAAACATGATACTTTACAAAATTTAGCAATAACCTAATTTTAATTTCGATAAAAAATATATTTTTTAAATTATTTTACAACAAACAATGAAAGATACTTGTTTGAAGAAAAAATGAGTAGTATTAAGTGTAGAATAAAAAGAATGCTAAAAGTTTACATAATTAATAAAGTGGATATAATTGTTTTCTTAATAAAATCAACAAAAGATAAGAAGAATATATTCTCATAAAATCAAAACATTTCTAATGTAATTTAGGTTTTTTAAAAAAATTAGTATAAATTAAAATAATTAATTAATTTTTAAAAATTAATATATTTTTAAGAATTAAATAAATTAATATAAATTACTCGATTTACACTCAATTTTTTTTTTAGTTAGTAAACTTATTCAGCATGTAAAAAATACTTGATAATTTTTATTTTTTATACGATAATGAATCTTACCTGGCAAACCATCCACCGTGCGAAATTAGAATAAGTAAAATACAGCTAGTGGTGGGTCCCACTCTCACCATTATTACCCGCCAACGCTAACCTAAATGCAACAGACAATTCTCGACTATCTTTATTGTTAATTTTGTTATTTTTTAACCTACAACGCAAAGATGATTTTCCCTGATATTCCTCAAAAAAAAAAAAAAAAAAAAAACAGCGCTCATGAAAAGCAGAACCACATAGAGAGAGATGAGAGCGACATAACTTGAGCTGAGAAAAGAAGAAAAAAAAACTGAAACCCTAACCTAACTTTTCATTCTTCAATTTGGGAATATGGAAGATTTGGAGAAGCAAGATATGGCGGCGATTGGTCCAAGAGTTGAAGAAGAAAAGGAAAGCCTTTTGGAAGGAATGTCAGCGTTGGATTTCGACGTTCTGTGTACCACGGTGGCATTGCAGACACAACAAGGCAAGTGGAGGAAGCTTGAAGGTATACGAGTTGGAGGAGATGAAGATGGAGAAGGTAGCGACTTTGGCGGTGTCCTTAGGATGTGGGAAGGTGAACTCCTTGATGTCTTCGATGATCGCCATATTGCCCTTGAATCCGCTTGGTTCGTTTCTCTCTCTTTGATTATTTTTCTGACCAACGAACTGTTTGGCCTTGCAGAAAATTTTATGGAAAATTATATTTGAGAAATGCTAATATAACCTTGACACAATTTTTCATACATATTTTTTTTACATTCTGTCATTTATAGATATGGTTGTGGTGTAAATTTACGTGGCTATTAACATTCTTAAAGTATTTTTCCGGGGAATAAATAAAAAATGTTTTTAACTTGGATGGTCAAAGAGGATATTTTGATTTTTCTTTTTATTGTTAAAACTATAAGTTAATAAATTACCCTTTGGTTTCCTATATTATTGTCAATTTCCTGCGATTGGAAGACTGATTAGTTAATTTTGACGCGTAATATTTTCAGGTAAAAATCCTTCCTTTATCCGTTTCCTCTATATAGTAATTCCGATTTAACTTTTTTTTAAATGATGCTGGGTAAAAATCATGAATATGATGTTTTGTTTTTAGTTCTAATCATTTTATTTTCATTTTTCTGTTTCTTTTATGGGTAGAACTATTTGACTTTTTTTTTTCTTTTCATAATACTATTTGACTTAATTTGTGTAATCTGTATATTTGACTAAATTAGTATGATTTGTCAAGTTGTTTTCATCTGGCTTGACTACTCCTAAACTGATTATTTCAACAAGGCTTGGCTCATTTGATAAACTCAACGATGAATATGATGTTGTAGTTGCCCATGCTATCGATTTGGCAAGAACATGAGACGAGCTGGATTTGGTTATTGTTTTCTGCAGGTAATATTTGGACAATGCTCAATTATAAAAGACTGTATAATACCCATATGATTTTTCCATCTCTTTGCTGCTCTCATTTTTAATTGAATTTTCTACTTTAATAAAGTTATAACTTTTATTTGTTTTGCAGGGAACTGTATATTTCCTCCTTGTTTCCTCAGCTCTCCTAAATTTTGTTGCCTTTATGGTTACTAGGCGTAAGTGCTTTTTATATCTAGCAGCTGCCTTCACCATTTCACTGGCAGCATATTCGGGATTTTTCCGTACTCGGATGAGAAAGAAATTTAACATCAGGGTGAATTTTCTTTCTCCATCTTCATTTTTTGATTCTTACTTATGTTTGCAAAAGAAAAAAACAATGAAGGTTTTTGTCCTTCAACTAAAGAGCCTGCTTTATAGGTAGAAAAACATTGTAACTACATTACATAATACATATATACCAGTTTTAGAATAGCAGAGCGATTTTTTTATTGCATTTTGGTGAGGATTGCTTAGCTTTTTATGGAAGAAATAGTGATTAACTATTCAAGTAAAAGCACATCGATATCTATAGTTCAATGGGGTTTGAAGGTACAAAGGAAAAGCTGTACATATTATATGTAATGAAAACTTCAAGGAATTACCCCGATCCGACTCCTACTACTATTATTTCTTGTGTTCTTCATTGCTTCTTATCTTTTCCTTCTTCCTCTGCTTTCTGGACTTCTGATGCCGAGTCTCTAAGACTTTTTTACCAACAAGTATTTTTTTTTTTTTGTGAATACCTTACTGTCTCTGTTCGTATTTCATGAATGTGATGCAAATGATTTCTGTACTCAATCTCTTTTAGTTAGTTTAAAAAGATATCTCTAGCCCCTAAATTTTTGAACTCTATTCCCTTTGGCCTTTGTCTTTTTTGTTTTTCCTACCTGTGTCAGGTGATCAAGGTATCTTTGGTCAATACATTATTATACGAAGTCTCATTACTTTTCTTTATATATAGTAGCAACATTCTTTCTCAGATCTTTTTACATAATATCTTAACGTTTTGTTGAAGCACCATCGAGCTATTTTGGTCTTGTTTGGAGTCGAAAATAGTGAGATTCAAACATTTTGAATATAAAAACTATGAGAGGCCATTCTGATCTCTTCCACCTTCTGCAGTTTGTTGTACTCATTAAATATCTCAGTTTTGTTAATTTATTTTTTTCAGGGCAGTGATGGCACTCCTGATGATTGCTTCTTTCATCTTGTCACCCCGTTCTGCACATTATCTCAGGTCCTCTTTTGAACCTGTACATATAGAAATCAATAATGTTAACAAAGCTTTGGAACTCTATGAAATGAAGTAAATAATGTCAAGTTATTGTCCCAAGCTTAAACATGATATTAATGTGAGGTTTATAAGTATAAGCATTATCCTTAGTGGTGGATGTAAGGCTCAAGTTTAGAGAGGGCACTGGGGTTAATAATTAATAATGCAAAATTTGCACAAAAAATTTACAAATTAAAAAATAAATTAAACATTAGAGATAAATATTTAAAAATGAATTTTTTGAACAAATATGTATCAAAATGTGGGATTTTTACAATTTTATTGGATTCTAATAAAAAAATAACCAAGTTTACATATAATTTTGAAGTTAAAACAATTTACATTTAGAATACAAGCTTAAAATTTAGCTTGAGAGGGGCACTACATGTTAAATATAATCTAAACTTTTATAAAAGTTACAAAATTTAAGTGTAAAATTACATCTTTGATTAAATAAAGAGAGACCCTCACCCCTTTGAATATGAAATAGATTTGTCTTTGAACCTTGGGGTTAACCTTTTAGAATTAAAAGACCTATGGTTCTTCTGGACTATAACATGATATCAGAACATTAGTAGATTGATCAAAAATCTGTCTCCCCTCAAAAAGATATGAAATGGTCCAAAAAATAATAAAATAGGTTAAAATTACTAAATGATGAGTTTTGTAAGAAGCATAGATTCACACTTTGAGGGAGGAGGATGTTACATCTCACATTGTTTAAGCATGATATCAATGTGAGGTTTATAAGAAAACATGAGCATTACTATCCTTCAGTTTAATCTTTTGAAATTAGGAGATTCGTGGTTTTATTTGAAATTTAACAGATAACTCTCTTCTTTCTATCAAAATATCCATGTTTTAAATCAATATGGAGCAGGAATCCAGAACGCTTGAGATGAACAATGTTCAAGATGGCACTTGGCATGGTCGTGGTGATACGATATGTATAGGAAGCTTTCCTGAAGAGAGAAAAGCATTGTATGAGCTCCATCCACCTTCTATCATTTCAACCATGTCCCCAGAACCCTGCATCAAGCAATAATATGCATATAATCGTTCATGAACTTACAAGTTTGGAAAAAGGGTGGCATTCTGAGAGTTGTCTTCAATTGCATTAACTTGCATATAGATTTATCATCTGAGTAGGCAATTCGTGGATCTGGTTCCGCTGAATCCACGCATTCGGATATGTTGCTGTAATCAGATTAGGGTAACACAACCTGCTTTTCCCTACCTTTGGATTGCTGTTTAGCTGTCGGATCTCTGCCAGGAAAGGTAATAGTTCTAAGGATTATTTAATCAAGAACGGTATTTATCCGTCAATTTGAAGAAAAGTTAATGTATCAAAGAAACCTGTTAATATGTAACACCTTTTTCGCCTTCTCTACTACATGGCAAGTTCAATGGTCTTATTCCATCTTGTTCAGTGGCGGAGCTAAAAGAAAAGTACGATGTTGCAATAAAAAAAAATTAGTTGTAAAATTAAAATTTATACATAATATCATAATTGTTATAGTAAAATATGATATTAAAATTATAAAATAGTATAATTATAATAAAATGTTATAAAATTGATTTATGTTTTAAAGTATATAATTTATTTATTATGAAAGAATATTAATAAAATTATGTATCAATCATAAAAAAGGTTGTATTTAATATTAAAAACTTAGTATATAAGGTGGGACAACTAGTAATAGAAAGAGGGGAATGAATGTGAATTTCTTATTACTTAAATAAACTACGAGAAAAAAAAAGCAGAACGAAAAGATATAATATGAGATGTTGCATTGTTGTTCAATATTTATTATTAATTTAAATCAATATTTTTTTATACTTATATAATTATTTTATCTTTTAAATAATAATTAGGCCACTCCAATAAATTTATAACAAATATGGTGTTAAATATCCATTTAGATGTGATTTACAGTCTTCTCGTAATTTACAATTATTATTGAGTGATGTATATCTAAAAGTGCATTGAATAAAAAAAATATGAAAAATAATAAAAATAATATATTTTAAAATTTATAATTATAAAAATATTATCACTTATATTCAACTAATATAGATTTACTATTAAATTAAAATTTATTCTATTATATTGAATAATATCTAATTAGATAATAAATTATGATAATTTAAATTTATTTAATGTTAAATTTTATTTAATTTAATATTATTTAATTGAATTTATATATACAGTCAAAACCTAACTGATGATCTGTTTAACTTATTATATCCTAAATAATCACTCTCCACGTTAGCAACGTTAGCAAGAATGCTAGAGCTTAAAATTGGTTCGAATTTATATGTTAAATTTTTAATAAATTTAAAGATTATTAAGTTTATATAATATAATATAATTTTTTTTTTATCTAAAACTAAAACCGGACTTGGGGACACCTAGCAGGTCATAGAGGATGGCATATCGTGTCATTTTAGCATGCTCAGTTGGTGTCCACTGCCTTATTCATGTTTTGCGTGTTAGTTTAGTTAATAAAAATTGAGAGGTAAGTTATCAGTAAAAACACATGATCGATAATATTATAAATTAATAAGATAAAAATATTACTATAATTTTTCTTATAATTATTAAAAAATGCATAAAATTATTTTACTATTAACATTAATTAAATTTTAATATCATTAATATTAAGTAAAATTATTATCAATAAAATATTTTTATAATAATAATAATAATATTATCGACTAATAAATTTTTTTGATAAGTTCTAGTCTCATTGCATTTTGGAAGGTTCTTAAGGATGTTTATCTGTGAGTATTGCCACCCGTGACATCTAAGAAAAGAAAAAAAAAATTTGACAGGGAAAAGAAAATATAATCACGTTTAGAAAGTTGATGTTAAGTGTTAAAAAAATGATTAAAAATATTATAATATTATACTCTAAAACGTAACAATACTGCGCATGTAAGTCACACTCATTTACCATCCTATTTATTTGTTCATTAATTATTTTGACGAAATGCATTTCTTTAGGAGGCAAGTGGACCTAACTATCGACCATTTGCTGACCTATAGCAGCAGATGTTGGTGACCTCGACTTCTAAACTTCTAACATCCACACGAAATTATTAGCCTAGCCTAGCCTAGCCGAGCCGATGATTAGGACAATCACCCATGATTGTTTTGGCCAATTGTATATAAACTCTAACCTGTCTTGTCCTGAATCTTCTGATAAATTTCTTGTTTTAGTTTCTTTTTGATTTTATAATATTAAGAACGTTCAAATTGTTAGAACCTATCAAGAAACCTTTGTATTGTTTATCGTGACAGAATTTGGGTATCTCTAGTAAGTAGTTTTATATATAGGTTGAATTTCATTTTTAATTGTTTTATATATATACATATGTTTTTAAAAACAAAAAGCTATGTTTTTTTTTTTTTTGCATATTTAAAAGTGTATTACACTATTTGTATATATGTTTTTTATAATATAAAAAAACATATATTTTTAAAAAATTAAAAACAAATTAATTGAATAACTTGCTACGACACTAAACAAGCATATATTTTGCCCAAAAATGTCGAATCATAGCTTCCCACCGTGATGTCTTGAGATATTATTTAAATTTTAAAAAATAACACTTATAATAATAAAAATAACAACTTAAATATTAAATAAGAATGAATTTTAATATTAAATATGTTTAAATAATATTAGTTTATTTTAATAAAATTCAAATGAAAAATAATATTAATACATATAAAATAAGACATCTTAATTATAAGAAAATGGATTTATAAAAATTAACTAATTATGAGATTCTAATTAAAAAAAATAACACGCTTTTAACGATAATAATAACAGATTATTATTATTTAACAAAATCCAATTAAATAAATTTTAATATTTACCTGTACAAATATTCTTAGTTGATTTTTAATGGTATTCAAATTTACCACTATGAAGTTATATAACAAGTTTTTTTAATAATAAAAATACATAAATATTTTTTTTATTATTAAAGGTATTATTTTTAAAGATATTATTAATACGTATATAAAATAAAATATTTAAAATAACTAATCTCAACGTAATTCATGGCCAAACACAAACAACAGTATATTCCACATTATAATCTCTGTTTTCTATCAAAGGCCAGTCCGAGTTACACCAAATCTGCACTCTAAACCCCATTATCCAAAATAATTATCTATCATTTTCTATTACCATTAATCCTACTTTTATATTTGGTCAAAAAATCAAAAAGCATTTTTTTTGTATTTTTGTTTGTTTTTAGTGCAAAGGACGTTTAGAGACAGAGTCAATGAGATAGTAGCTGTTAAGTACGTAATACGGCTAATTTGGCCAATGTCGTTGAGCTACTACTGGAAAATGAACCAATCGATGTTAATTCAGCTTTAAAAACAGAGCAGACACTCTGGTCATCTGATCCAGTTCATAAATAGTTGCATGTCGACTATTGCAAAATAGTAAAGATGGACCAATTTTTTGAGTATGACAAATTACAACTTATCTGTGAAAGCTTGGAATACTACTTGCCATAACTGCACAGCTATTCAATTTACGCCGTTTGTTGTCTCTGTTTTGGGTGGTGATGGTGGTCTCAATGCTTTCTGGGTTGGTGAAGTCATGGTCCAACACACTCATTGGTGTCCATGTGCTTATTGTCAAACTCTGCAACATTATTGAATTTGACTCCTCTTTCATTTCATGTATTATATTCAAGCATTTTATCAACTTTTCCTGCATTTTCACAACAAATCATGTTTCTTGCTAAAAAAAAATTATAAAAATTACAACTGTTTAACCCAAAATAGAACAAACTTTGTGGTGGGTTGCTTACAATTTTTACATATTGGCAAGCAAAAATTGAAGCTTTGGTAGAAGAGAATTGAACTTGCATTAGCTCTTTAGATGCAAAAACGATTGCTGATGCCGCTATAGTTGATGGTTTAAATTCCAAAAGTTTGATTTCTTTTACCAAAAAATCAAAAATGAAAATTTAGTGAGTTTAGTATTATCGAAATGAAGTATGAACAAGTTGAGCATTTATGATGAAAATAAAAGTAGTACCAAGATGGGCATTGAAGATTATATCTGAAGCTCGAGTTTTTAGAGCCTTCGTTAATGGTGGGTCATTTACTTGAAGCAAAGAGATAAAGAAACATAAGAATGAGAAAGGTGTTATAGATCTCATTCGCCAACTCAGAGTATCCAGAATGTGAAGCTCCATTTGTTGAACTCTTTGGGCGTCAAAAATAAAACCACCTTCTCTCTGTTTCATTGTTTAACACAACTTAATTAGATTCCTCTAAATTTAAAAATATTTTTGTATTTACAAAATAATTAAATTATCAAGAGTGAAAATCCACCTGAATATCAGAAACAGAAAATGGCGAGTTCTTCATTTTTGAGGCAAGAGAGAGGCAAGCAAAGCTAACCAATCTTGAAAGCCAGGGCTTTCCTTGCTGCAACTTCAAACATTTATCACAAACCCCAACAAAAATAATGCTCTGTTTAATTCCCAAGAAAATAAATATAGAAAATCCATGTACATGTTTCGATAAACACTAAAAATGCTACTTAAGGGCTAAGAGAAATAGTTACCTGAAATTCTTGCTTGAAGATAAACCGGTCCATATAATTAACAGCAAGGTAGGAAATAAAAGGATCCAAATTGAAAGAAAATTGTGCCTGATGGAACTAAAAGAAATCAGAGAAGAGAAACATAAGAAAGATCTTTGAACAAATCTATAGAGCTAAAATCACCTGTAAAATGATTGCAATAACTTCATTTCGAAAATAAACATAAAAAGCTCTGTTTTTTAAGCAAATGAAGAAGCTCTCTGAAGGCATATGATCGGTTTCTGAGGCAAATAGATCTGAGATTGAATCAGAGGGATGCTCTTGGAAACTTGTAAATGGGTCTTCAAGATCAAATTCCATTTTTTTTTAAATAATAATATTCTGGATAAATTCTTTTTTTCCTTTTTTTCGATTTTGAGCTTTTGTGTGAATGTCCTGAGAGGGAAAAGAAAAGTGGTGAGAGGGTTATAATGATGAAAAAGAGAAGCTAGCTTAGTTTTCTAATATCTACGCAGAGAGTGTGGATAATTCTCGGCTTCAATTCCTAGTCCTGTCTGCAACTTCAACTCACTATGATCAACTGGTGTCTCTCTCTCTTTCTTTAATTTGTGTTTTAGTTTTGCTATTTGCTGCACAACTTTTGGTACTACTCATATTTTTATAATATACTGTTTCAATTCACTACCCACCTCTACCTACTGTCATTTTATCTAAATAAATAAATAACTTTGTTAGAGCGGGTAGTGTTTAAGAATTGTGTTCAAAAGTTGTGTAGCAAATAAATAACTTTATGCATAGAATTCATTAATTTCATATCTGTGAAGTATTTTTTTATTAAATAAATATCTTAAAATTCTTGTAATTATTATAAAGATGATATTTAAATCTTATATTTATTTTTTATAATGTCATAAAATTTTTTTATTCAAAAATTATTTAAACTTAAATAAACTATAAAGAAAAGAATCGAAGAAAAATTAAATAAAAAAATAAAACTAATCATTTATCTTTATACATTATTTTTTTAATAAAGATATAATTAAATAAATATAAAATCTATTTAATCATTTTTTTTCTAGCTTTTTTTTATATATATTAAAATCTATATCAAGTCTTAAGCCACACAATTAATCTTTTAAAATCTTTATAAAGAATCTTTTAATTTTTATGAAAGACTTTAAATCCAATATTTTTTTGGACGAAATTTTATTTAATTCCTAATTGATGGTTGAATAGCACCATCCATCATGATTCATGATATATAACTTTCTTTTTAGTAATAACCTCTATCAGCTATCATCACTGTTACGCCAACCCCATCTCACCCAGTTTCTTTAGCAAAAAATTGCAATTTTATTTAGATTATATTCATTTTTGTTATTTGAATGTGTGCATATAATAGGAAAAAAAAAATTATACAAATATTACTGAACATATGTATTTTTAAAAAATATATATATTTTTGAACATATATACTTCGATTCAATCATTTAAATCACGTTTTTTTTAAACTTATTTTATTTTAAATATATGTTGTTTATCACCTTCACATTCAAGGCTATTCAGTATGATTCTAAATATACTTAAGAGTTCTGAATCTAAATTGTTTCCAAGGCGTCAAAATCGTAACCACTTTGCTATGTATATGGGGGCATGAAATTTCGGATAAGGAAAGGTATATACAACGAGGCTGTGTTAGCCTTCGAAACAAAATAACATGAATAAAAAAATGTATCTTTTTTTTAAACAGTTATAAAAAAAAATTATAAGAAATATTTCAGACCATGCAAACCGTGCTATGAATCGATAAATCACAACTAATGACATTTATTGGCATTTAAAGAAAATTTAAACTTTGATAATTTCTTTTTGTTTATTAGATTTTAGAAGAGAGTGTTAAGTTTGATTGTTTTAAATGATACATTTGATATTTTTTATTTTTATTTACCAAGTGCTCTCATAGTCACATTGTTTTACGAATGTATCATTTTATTCAATTTCTTGTTGAATAGCTGATCATCCCAAATTACTTTGCTTTTAAAAAAGAAAAAATCTATTTTAATTTATATTATTAAATTTAAATTTTAAAAAAACGTGTATATTGGTTGTAAATCAACTAACCATTTTGATTTTTCATTAATTTTTTTTAATATTATAATCTCATATTCACGAATATTTCACATTTTGGCTTTTGAGCATATAACTATTTTTTTTTAAAGATAGCGTATAACTATTTATTATTCATTTTGTTAAAAGTTATATCAAAGTGGTTTGGTTTTTATACGCAGATACACGTGTACATTTAAGAGTTTTGAAAGAAAGACAATTCTTGTTAAGAATTACAATTTTTATATCCATATATTCTTTAAATAATTTGTCCTCTAAATCTATTAGTTGTTCTTATCTTTTTATTGCAAGAGCTTCGATTGAATTCTTAAATTATTAAGAAAATGATTAATAAATAATTATATGTTCTCTTAATAAAAAAAATTATTTATATAGTTAAAAGCCAAAAGGTGAATTAACGTAGATTTATGAAGTTTATTTTTGCTTAAAAAAACTTAGAGTTATTTTTAAGCATTAAATTATAATGTTAAAAAAAGTTTAAAAAAAAATTGGTAACAAATAAAAGAGGCTAGAATCAATGTCTTTTATCACGTGAGTTATTTAATTATTTTAAAAGTAAAACGATAAAAAAATTAAGTAATATATTTGAAAAACAAAGTTACTAGACTTCATTCGATTTTCTTTTGTTTTTCCCAAAAGTGAAAGTTCATATTTATTTGAAAATAAACAATTGCTTACCTACATAGTACACACAAGCAAATGAAGCACCTGCCATTTAAAAAAAATTAAATAGTTTTTTCTTTATAGTGTAAATTTTAGAGTAAATTGTCATTTTATGGACCTTATTTTGAAGGATTAGTCAATTGATATATATACTATCTTTCAAACAAGTTTAAATTATAAAATTATTTAATTTATTTTTTAATAGAAATTATTCGATTTTATTCTATAATGTCCAAAATACTATATAGAGTCAAAGAAATTAATGTTCATATAATGAAAAAAAATGCAAACTTTTGTGGCATTATTTTTAAAGGGTTTAATTTAGTGCATAAATTTATATAAAAAAGGTGTAAAATAAGGTATTTTAGTCTTAATTTTAAACCTGATTAAAGTTGACTTTTTGAATTAGGAGTTGGGTGACAATATTTTAGGTGCAATGGCAAGCATGTGGTGAGAAAAGTTCGGTGGTGATCTTAGTTATTGACATAGAGGGCGTCGGCAACACCTTCTTCGGCTGCCAACATTTCAACTCCATGTCTTTTGATCATTGTACCATTCACTTCAGATACCTTTAAAACCATCATCAAACTTTTCTTGTTATGGGTTTTTTATTAATACTTAAAATTATTGCAAAAATAAATACTAGCCAAATACATACAAAAATAAAGTGCCCTAAAATGTAGGCTTATATAAAATAATTAATGATACTATCTTGATATTACATGGTATAGAACATGTTAGCTAGGGTATGTATTACTGTTACATGCTCTCCCCTTTTTCTTCCAAATCCTATCATATGTTATTTTGATATATGCATTTATGAATTAACCTAATAATTATACTATATATTCTCCTCTCACTTTTATTCTCATTATTTTTACTAATAATAACTTATTAGTTAAATAAGTCGATTTTTTTTAATATATATATCATTATGTATCTATTATTATATTACAAATTTTAGTAAATTGATTTTTTTCTTTTGAGAATATGAGTATGACTAAGCATGATGTCATCATAAAAAACTAAAAATTAAATTTTATCCTTTGATGTTTGATATTCAGAACTCGGATTTAGTTTGTTGTTGAAAAAGAGAATCCAATTCGCTTATAAACATTCCATGATTTTATGTTGATCATATATATATAGAAGAATAACATCAAAAATACCTTTAAATCTTGAGGTATTTTTAAAAATATTTTCAAGATTTAAAAATTCTTAAAATACCCTTCCAACATAATGAAATTTAATAGTAATATTTCATAAATTAAAATAAAAGAAGATATAATAGAGAATAAATAAGTAATAAAAAATCAAGAAATAATAGAATTAAAAATACAAGACATGTAAGTATGTTTTTCTAGTAAAATGATACTTAGTAAAAAAATTGAATAAATACAAAAGAAAAGAGACGGATTTAAAGATACATTATTTTCATCATTAAAAAAATTATTCAGAAAAAGGCATAATTTATTATGGAATAAAAAAAATTAACATTAATATTACATATGCATATAATATAAAATTAATTGACAAATAAACTATCAAACATCCTAAAAAGGATAAAGAAAAAATCATATACATTCATTTAGAAAAAATCATATACATTCATTTAGGAAAAATCTAAATATTCATAGAAGTAATAGATACATCAATAAAAATAATATTGTAAGATAACAAAATAATAAACAAGAAAGATGTTTCAGTATGAATGATCCTTGGTAATTTAGGATATTACTAGAAACTAAAATTCACACCATATTCTAGATTTTTTATTAATATTCGTGATAAAAACTTAAACAAGTATTAAGTTTAGCTTATGAATTTGAAATATGTGATTTAAGAAAAGAAGAAAATCATTAATTTTCAATACACTATGTAGTAAGATATTCATTAACAAACAATCATAATAGTTTCATATATAACCAAATTGATTTTATAAAAATAGATAGAACCTTTCAAGAACTTGAAAAAATAATAAAACTAGAAATATTAACAGATTTTGAAATATAAGACGAATAATACTTAGATATTAAGAAAAAACCTCTTATATTGGGAAAAAAATAATATGTCAAGATTTATTTTTATAGACCTGAATGAGAAACTTCTAACAAATAAGAAATTAAAAAACTAAAAGAAGAAGTTCAAGTGATGAAAGTATTAATTCATGATGTCATATTAGGAAGATAATAATATTTAAAGACAAATTAAAAAATATATAGTTAGAATATATGAGAGTCTAATAGGGGTAGCAAAAACTTAAACAATATTAAAGAAGGATTTGAGATTTCTAACATAGGAGATGGACTTAGTAAAAGAATCAAACACGGGGTATCTACAAGATATAATCGAAACACAAAAATAATTATTAAAAGAAATAAATGTATGTGGTTATAATAAATTATAACAAGATATACTGAAATTTACATAACTAAGAAATTATGTCTATAACATACATAGAAACAATGATTAGATACCCTGATACCTAGAAATGAGAGAAGAAAACATGAAGAAAAATATATAATTTCAATTTATTGGAATATAGAAAAAAAATTAAAACAATTCATGAATCCTAAAAATAGGGATATAGAAAAATAAATTAATTTGTTAGCACTAACTAATGAAAAATTATAAAAACATTCTGATGAAAAGCTTTGTACAAACAAAGAGGAACATGATACGACAATAATCAATAAGATTGATTCTGAACTATAAATCATGACCCCTAAAGATCGTATAAAACCAATTTCATTATTGATTTCTCACAAAGAAGAAACATCTGACTCACATAATGAAGAAAGAAATAGACAAAGGTTAGTGAAACTTAATACTTTCAATAAAAGAAGACAAATACCTAAAATGAAAGTGGAGTTACATTGGAAAACTATAGATAATACCCCATTAAAATTTAAGTTCTATGAAAATTACAGATTTGATATCTTAGATCTAGATTGTATAAGAGATACAAAAAAAGTCTTAGATGAATGTGTTAGTGATATGAGTGTACTCATATAAACCTCTCAAACTATACAAATAAATCCTTTGATTGTAGCATATTAATAACGTATAAAATGACAACAAATGTTAAAGTTTGGTTTTTAAATTTGGTAGACCAACAATATCTATTAATGTAAGAGAATGTTTACACAAGAAGAGAATATTTAGATATAGTAGTAAATAAAATATACAATAAATTTATAACAGAAGATAAAGGAAGAACTATCACTGAATTCAATGAAAATAAAATTAACAAAATCATATGGCATTTAACAAATATTAAAAATTTGTAATATATATATGTTACATAAAAAATTTCTATTAATATTCATGATATATAGAACTATTATGACTATTTGTTAATGAATATCTTATTATATAGTGTATTAAAAATTGAGAATTTTCTTTTTTAATTAAATCTCATAGTTTAAATTAATAAGTTAAACCTAATATTTGGTTTAAGTTTTTATCATGAATAGTAATAGAAAATCTAAGATATGTTGTGAATTTTAGTTTACGATATCCTAAATCACCATGATTCATTCCTAATCAATCATTTTTATTGTTTATTATTCTATTATCTTGCAATTATATTTTTATTTGTGTATATATTCTTTCTTTTAAATGAGCTTATATTTATAATTGGAATATTCCTTAATAAATGTATCTAATTTTTTCTTAATTTTTTGAATTTTTTTAATAGTTTATTCATTATAGTTTTTTTTTGTTAATTAGTGATATATTATATGCATTTGTACTATTAATATTCATTTCTTTATTACGTATTTCATAATAAATTATGTCTTTTTTTTAAAATAATTTCCTCAATGATAAAAATGATATATCTTTAAATCTATCTCTTTCTTTAAGATTTAATTTTAATTTTTTAATTTTTTTTACTATGAAAAACATCCTAAAATGTCTTGTATTTTTTAATTCTATTATTTTTTAATTTATTATTATTTCTTCGTTCTCTATTATTATTATTTCTATTTTTATTCATAAAATATTACTATTTAATTCGTTAGATTTAATTTCTCTTAAGTTTGAATAGTAGTTTTGATTTTTTTTAAATTTTAAGAATATTTTAAAAATATCCCAAAATTTGAGATATTTTTTATGTTATTATGTGTGGAATATAATTATTAATTTATAAATTTTGAAGATTTCAAAATAAAATGGGAATTTCTTATTTGGTGTTATGAGTTTGTCATTGTTTTCGCAATAGCTTGTTAGCTTAACTTATGAATAACAATTTAAATAAATTCTATTATGCTCATTTAAGTTTATATTTATATTAATTACAGTATAATAGATTGTTAAATAATTTAGAAATAAAAAAGCTTGTTATTTAAAAAAAATTAACCATAAATACAATGATTATATATTCCTCTATAGCGCGCGCATATATATATATATATATTGAAAAACATTGTCAAACGGTCATTGTTGAATTTGAACCAATAACATGAAAATCTTATGCAAAATACGGATCTCTGGGGCCATATTGAATTTACGTACAACCAGCTAAGAGACTGTCCATGTGACTGACGGATCGGTAGTAAATGCCAACACATGGATTGCGTACTTTGACTATATATATCTGTAGATGTTTCATTTCTCTGCACTAATTATTATTATTTTTTATTTTTTTAAAAATTATATATATATATGTTTGATTAAACTCTGCTCCAATTTAGATTTTTTTTCTTCCATTAATTCCAATTATCAAATATTTAGAATGGGGAGATATACCATTTAATTTGGGTGAGAATAGTTGAAGTTACTTTCCTTGTATCAATACAAATAGATATTTTAATTTATTTATTTTTACAAAAAAAAAATTTAAGTTATATTTGTAAAAATAGAATATTTTAATCATTTTTAAAAAATAAATTATTATTTTATTAATAAAGTTTTTTGACATAATAATAAAGTAAATTTAATACGGATAAAATTATCATTTTATTTAAAAAGTTTAAAACTTAATTTTATATTTTAATAATTTTTTTATAGTTTTTTGCACATTTTTATATTACAGTTTTTACAAATATTATGTTTAAATTAAAATTACAGATTTTATAATATCAAAATTAAGGGATATAAAGATCATAAAATTATAATATCAATAACGTTGAAATCACGTGTATAATCTCTTTTTAGTTCACCATTTTCAAAGATCACGTTCAACATATAATACTTATGTTTGAAGATAATAGATTAGTGCGAACTCATTCGTACAATTCCAACATTATTTATGTTGTAATTTTATAACATGTAAAACTTTATTTTTGATTTTTGATATTATAAAGTCTATAGTTTTGATTCAAATATTATACCTATATAAAACTTGATACTTAAAAATATAAAAAAACTTATAAAATATAAAATTTACAAAAAATATATTGTACTTTTTAAATTTAATTTTAAATTATTAAAATAATATGATAATTTTGTCCTATTAAATCACTTTATTATTCTATCAAAAAATATATTAATAAAATAGTATTTTATGTTCAAAAAGTAATTAACATGTTACATTTTTTTTGAGAGAGTAATATGAGTATCCATAATAAAAGTAAAATAACTAAAATGTTATAATAACATAAACAAAGTGACTCCAATATTAATTAATGCATTTAGTCACGTAAAAGTTGTATTTATCTAATAATAAGACTTAATATTTTTGTTTAACATTACAAGTTAGAAGCATAATTAATGTGATTACAAGTTAAACAAATTACATTTTATTTATGTAATTTATGATTGAGTACAAATGATTTTAGTATTTATGAAAATTATGAATTTTAGTGTAAAAAATTCACTTTAATCATTAATTAATGTATAATTTTAAATAATTGTGGAAGTAAAATATTTTTTTATAATCATGAAACTAAATATTCATATGCACTTTTAATAATAACATTACTAGTAATACTTAAGGTAGATATTTAAGAAAATAAAATGAATTTAAAAATAATAATATTATAATTTGCACCCTGCACTTGATATTTTATCATAAGCACGTTCTACCTATTGTAAATTTGACTAGGTGAAGATAATTGTTTGGACATTTGAACATCTGAATCGATCTAAATATTGAGCTTTATACAGATCAAGTCCAAGTCTAATTCAAGACGAAAGATGAAGCATCATAGACATACCACCCATGGGATAAACCAAGACCAAAGACCGAGCTCTATGTCTCGAGCCAAGAAAGACCAAGTTGGACGTCATCCCAAGTCCAAGAAAGAGCAAACCCAATGTCATTTCAAGCTCGGTCACAACACGATTTCGAACTCGGTCACAAAACGACCTCGTCAAAAGCACGGTTGAATTTGACATGAATCTCTGACACATTATACTTTATATCAAATCATATCATACTAATATATATTTACATTCACACATTATTTATCTGACATGTGTACCACCTATATGCTATAAATATATGAATCAATTATGAGGATAGACATATTACATCTTTGACATTAAACATTTTCTATCTACCTAAACCCCTCCCACTCAACAATAACATATAGAACTATAAAAGTAAAGAAAATCGATGATAAGAGGAACCAGCTAGGTTCACGTGAATTTCCTGTATTAAAAAAGAAAATAATTAATTAAATATATCAATTTCAACATAAATACAATTAAAATTTTATTTTTCATAAATTATAAATAATATATGTTATATTAATAATAAATACAATCATAATCACGTAATTATATATAATAAAATATTATTATATTATTTATAATTATAATATATAAAATTATATCAATCATCCTAATTATCAAATAATATATGTTATATTAATAATAAATACAATCATAATCACGTAATTATATATAATAAAATATGATTATATTATTTATAATTATAATATATAAAATTATATCAATCATCCTAATTATCCTATAGTTGAAACTTGAAATTTAATGAGTATGCTTTGATTCAAGCAGACTTTCTTTCGATTTGTCTGCTCATGATTAAGAAAGCTATCACCTTTTTAAGCCTCGTCATTCAGACCATATAGAAAAAGAGTCTTGCTATTGAAATGATAATCAAAGGCCAAAGAAGTTAGCCAGCTAGCAACACACTAGTTAGGAAATTTAGGAAGTCGTCTTTGTGTTTTGCCCTCGTTTAGTAAATCCTTTGATATATACTATTAAGCATTAACCAACCTCATTTGGACAACTAGCCAGGCTACTACATGATCAAAAAAGTCTTATTACAAGTTAAAATAATGTCTTATTATAGGTTAATTTCACACATAATTATTCATAAATTTTTCTTATTTATATTTTGATCATCATAATTATTCTATATAATTTTTTCATTTATTTTTCAATTTTTTAATATTATTTGTGGAAGAGATTTGAGTACACTACCTTTGATTTTATTATGTTAATTTTTTTAATTAATATATTAGCATATTTATACATCATTTTATTAAAATATTTTATTTTAACTATTTTAAATAGTATTTATTCTTTTTTGTCAAAATTTTCCACATGTGTTATACATATCAAATTAGACAATAAAATATTTGAGAATTTAAGGCGAAAAATCAACAAAAAAAATAATTTAATGGCTAAAAGATGTATCAATAATTAAATTTATGTATTAAAATAAAACAAATTAATAACATGGGATGTGAGTAACACCAATACATTAATTAGAATATCAAGAATTGATATCATATCAAACCTTACGATAATAACTAAAATAGTTTAAATTTATGATTTATTTTTTGTGTGTCAATATATTATTATTATTATTATTATTATTATTATTATTATTATTATAGGTTAAAAAATTTAACAAAATAACTTCAAAAATTTAGAGTAAAATTAAAATTATTTTTTATTATAATTTTAGAGTGATAATAATATCACAATTTAAAATATTATAGCTACAATTTTTCATTTGTGACAACTTTATTTAATAATAATAACATTATATTGTAATAAATTTTAAGGCTTTCATAACTTTTATTGTGTTGGTCATAAAAATGTACTATTTGATTCATTAAAATTTTCACAAATTATAAAATAATCATTCATACCATTAATTTTTATATCCGAGAAATATCAAACTATTTTTTTTACTATCTTTTTTATTTTCTTAACCACAAATGTCCTTGTTCAATGCACCATATATGACACATGTGACAAACTTTGATAAAAATGAACAAACCCTATTAAAAATAGTTAAAAAAGATATAAATACTCGAATCTATGTATTAAAATCAAACATTTAAATAACATTAGATATAAAAAATATCCCTATTTTTTTCATTTTTGATCTCATTTTGTTGAATATTCAATTGTTTTAAGTACATGGGAATTACTTTTTTATAAGTGAATATTTTAAGTACCCCTAAGAATTGAATATGTATATATTGTTTTTTTTAATTAAATTTTTTATCCTCGAGCAAGACTTAAATATGTTGTCTTTATTTTATTATTTTTAATTTTAAAGGAATATAATTAGTCTAATCTACCCACGAATTTATTATAACTATCAATGAATTCTTATAATTTGAGGTTGATGGGGATTACAATTAGTAGACAGGCCAATTAATATATGTTATGATTAATATATATATCAATCTTTTAAAAATGGTTTTTTTTTTGGTTGGGATTAAGGATTAACAGTTGTTTCCCTCTTCATACGTAACAAGGGACATGTGAAAGAAAAAAGGAACGAATATGGACCAGCAATCCAAAGGCTAAGGCAATTCAATAATATAGCGGGCAATTTATTTCATTGCAAAAGTAAGGCAAGACATAACCTATTAGTCATCAATGTTACCAACCAAAGAAGATTTACGACATAACACATAAAGAAGTGCTTGACTTTATTAATTTTCAAGACGCCTGTATGATAACGGCAGAGCTGGTAGAGCTACTAAGTGTGTCCATTATTTAAATGAAGATTTAAACGAAGGAGAAATAATAATGATTAATAAAATTTAAAATTAATGTAATTTTTTTTAAATAAATATCTCGTAAAAGTAAGAGAGATAAATTAATTTAATTTAAAATATAAATATATATATATTCTAACAATAATGAATAATATATCTAAATAGTGTATCATAATATAATGAGAGAGCTATTTCCATGATAAATAAATTATTTAACATAACTAGAAGAGGAATTTAAGAGATTCTAAACAAAAATACACTAAGAAAATGGAGAGATTATAGCATATAATATACATGATTGTATTGATAAATGGAGGAATAATTAGACATATAGATGAAAATAATTATAATTAATATAGAATATTAGAATATACTATATGTTATATTTAAAGTTTTTACCCAAAAATTGGTCAATCTATTATTAAAAAAATAAAGAAATGTTATTTTTAAAAGTTATTAAATAAACTTTTGAATTATTGGTAGACAAATATATTCCTTTAAAATTGATTAATTGATTTCAATTAAAAAAATATATATATACTTTAATACCTACCGTTGAATTTAGTTCAGCGACCCTCCAAAAGACCAAAACCAAGTACTTGTCAAGGCCACTTCTATCTGAACATTATGGGCCGGTCTAGATAAAATAGCCCACTCCAGTATTTATTTCGTATCCACGGGTCATTGATTACAGATTTCAGAATTAATATATGTATTATTTATACTTAAAAATAAAATAAATAAAAATATTAATTTATTAATCACTCAAGATGTGATGGCAACGATCAATATTAAATTTATAGTTATTTTAATATTTTTAATATATATATATATACATTTTTTTTATTTTTTTAAACTATAAATTTTAAATACTAAACATTTTTTTTATCTTTTTTACTATTGAATATAAATACCCATTATATTAAAAAAAAAATCATTATCATTATTTATATATCAGGAGATTTTTTAATTAAGTTATAACACATACATATGCATACATCTTTCTAATGAACTAAGTTCGAAGTTTTGTTGTTTACGTGTTTACAACAAAACTGTACTATAAGAAAAATTAAATTTTTTTATATCATTTTGTAACATCTTAATTTCATATCTCATGTAAATTATAGGTGGAAGGACCAAATTGATATCAATTTTTTTTCTAAATTAATCAAATCAATTATCAATATCTTATATTATTTATTCAACTAATTACTCTCTTATATATATTAATTGAACTATTTTAATACATTATATTTTACAATTTGACTAATAAGTCATGTTAGTAAATTTTTACTAAAGAAAATTGCAAAAACAAAATAGTTTAAACATTCATAGAAATTTTGTTTTTTACGGGACTTTTTTTCATTAATATTTTCTCACAAATAATCATGAAAGTGATTAGACAGAGGAAATAGACTAAATTTATTCTAAGTCTTTATATACAGAGAAGAGGGTGTTTTGAAAACGAAGAAATTCCTCTTCTCTTACTCATTTTTAAAATATTTTTTACATTAATAAATATCAAAATGTTTATATAATAAATATAATTTATATTTTTATAATTTTTGTTATTTTTTTACACTAATAAATACTACAATATTTATATAACAAATATTATATTATAAATATTTATTTTTATTACATTAAGGGTGATAATTCATAATTATACATTTAACGAGTGTTCGATCAATTTACTTATAATACAAACTCTATTATTTTTTTTAGTTTTTTTTACACCAATAAATACCAAAAATAAATATATATACATTTTCTTTTACTCCTTTTCAACTTTTTGTTATTTTTTTATACCAATAAATACTAAAAAATTTATATAATAGATAATTTTATGAGTAGTTATTTTTATTACATTAATTGTGATCATTTATATAATTAATGATTATTCATTTAAAAAATATTCAATCAATTCACTTACGAACATATCATATTTTTGTTGAACTAATAATTTTTAAGTCGAAATCATATTATATTTTATATCAATTAAAAAAAGAACAATAAGTTAATGTATATTATTTTTAAGCAAAAAATATTTATAAAATTCAATCAAATCATGTTTATCATTCGTGTAGGATTAACTTCTTCGATAGTAAAAATATTAATTGAATAAGTTCATATATTATTATGTTGTATTTGACTTATTTATTAAATAAAATTATGCAATAGCAAATCATTCATGTTTATTTTATATTTAGATTATATTATTCATAAAACATTTTAATATCAGTCTTCCAATTGTAATAAAAGTAACTAAAAAATTTATATTTAAAGAATTACTTTTTTTTATTTTATAAAATAAATTTTTAAATAATAACAATTATTCTTCTATGATCAATACTCTTATATATCTATCATATTTAAATTATTGATTCGTGCATTTGTATGGATCCAAAAACTAGTTATTAAGAATGGACACATGAACGGGCGGGGATGATTTTTGATATAATCGTCCCCGAATCGAATTAAAAAACTTATATCCGAAATCGTTCGAAAATTGTTACGGTGACTATTTTTTTATCCGCGGGTAACGGTTCGGGACGGTTATAAAAAAAAATCGAAAAAAAATCTTGAATTTTTTTTATTAAATATATATAATTAATTTTTGATTTATAATTTAATTTATTAAATATATAAAATAATTAATTTTGGGTACAGACGGGTACGGTTTTTAGTATAATCGTAACCAAACCGTACCCATTATTTTATGTTCAGTTTTTACCCAAAATCGTCCCATCCTCAAATTTTATTGATTAAAAATCGAACCCGCGATTTTTTTGTCCATCCCTAAGTTCTAAGATAAAAGATTAAACTCATAAACTCTTAAGTTGGGAAAAAAATTACTGATCAAAAGACAATATTCGAGTTATGATAAAAGATTAAGCATTACATTAATTTTTACACTAAATTATAACAATCATTTTTCTAGTTTATTAGTCGTTTTTACAATACAACAATGGGGAAAAGGTTTACATAATTTTGTTATTACGAGCAAAATGCTTTAAAGGTTCTCATAGTTTTTGTTATTAAGCGGAAAAAAATATTTTAATTTTATTATTTATGATAATTTTACATGTAATAATTAGTTCTTTTGATAGAATTAAAAGTGTATTTTTTTAATAATAATTATGTGATTTAGATTACTTATTTTTAATAAGGATAAAATGCGTGTATGATGTCCTTATTTAGATTAAATATATGGACTTAACAGCATTTGAGACCAAGATAAAAGGTGTTGCATGATATATTTTTTCTTAATAATTAATAAATGAAAATGTTTTTTTAAAGAAAAATAGACTATTTATACCGTCACCTATTCCACAATTATGCATCTTTGTCTATTGCGTTTGACTTCGCCCTACGCACACTTTTTTATATCTATTAGTTTTATATAAAAATGAGAGTTTCTCTGCATTACTAGCATACTATTTGTTTGATATTTTTACAAGTAAAGCTTAACCTTTGTTTTGTTTCTACCCACCAATAAGATAAATTTTAAAAGAAAATGAATTTTGTAACTTATTTTATTTTCAATGCTATTGCATATTTTGTTACGAGAGAGGAAAGGAAGAAAAAAAACTAACATTATGGGTACTATTTGTAAGCTTCACACATCATGCTGTCCTTTTTTTTATTAACCACATTTAGAAGTCATCTATACGAGAGTTTGGACAAGTATGCGATTGTAGGAGACAACTTTGTCTCCAAGATTCCAACTACTCCCGTACTTCCTCTACTACATTTAATATATTTCAATGCCAATGTCTTGTCGTTTCAGTTTTTTTAATCATACTGTAACTTCTGCTCTGACATAGTATTGCTATATGGATATCTGCCAAAACTTAACAGGGGACAACACGGTAAGTATGAGTATAAATTAATTAATATAAGATATTAGTAAAACTCATTATAATTTATTAATTTTTAAAGTTTATTTTATATTTTTCTATTTAATTTTTAATAAAATTAGATAATAACAAATTATACAAATTAATCTATCTTATTTCCTTGTAATATACTTAAATAAGAAAAATAAAAATAATAATAAATAATTATATATGATTATTTATAATTTAATTTTAATAAAAAATATATTATAATATTTGTTTATAATTAAATCAATCAATGATATAATATAAATTAGATAAGAATATTATATCTTGAATCTATTAGAAAAACTTAATAAGATATAAAATAAAATAACACACTTTATATCTTTGCTTTTAGTTACATAAAACTTTGGTCACAATATATATGCCATTGATGTGGAAAAATGGCCTGTAAAAGTGAAAGAGAAATGTGGGGAGGGGCAAAGAGAAATTCTTTCATATAATGGTCTTAATTAGCAAAATGAGTTCGGGAGAGGTACTATAAATTATAATGCCCACAACAAGAGGAGTGGTGAAGGATTAGGATGTAGGGATTTTAGAAGATGAGGATAATTTTTTTGATACTTTGATAAAAGCCATTTTAGCATCCATTGGCATTTAGCTGGCAATGATTGTTTGAAAAAGATAAAATTTATTAAAAAATAGATGGTTAGAAAATATGACTTATATCACATTGTTTTTTTATAATATTTTAAAGAGGTATAAATAGTGAAGAGTTGGCTATTGAGATTGAGCCCCAAGAAGCACACATTTTTGTAGAATGAGAGAGGACCTAGGTAAATGTGATACCACACACGTGCACGAGCGCGCCGTCGTCGTCGTCCGTCCGACCGACTGACCGGTCGTGCCGAGCTGAACCGAGTGCGTGTGCGTGAATATGGCCGTCAGTAGATACATGAAATTGTTATTTTATAACAACTACTTACAAAATTGGTTGTTATATATATATATATATATATATATATATATATATATATTTTAGAAAAATAACCGTTGTTTTCTTTTATTAAGAATATGGTCATTTAAATGATCGTTTGTCTTCTTTATTAAGAAAAAAAAGTCGTTGTTCGTATTTATTCACAAAAATATCCGTTACTTGTCTTTAATCTGAAAATGGTCGTTACTCTTCATTACTCAGAATGGTCGTTACGCTCTTAATTCCCAAACATTACCGTTTTATTCATAATTGCTACACGTTTTCTAAAACCTATAAAAAGAGGGCTTCAGCTCTCATTTTCAACACAACAATCTGCAATCTCATCTCCCTACGAAAAACAATTCTCTCTACAATTTCTAAGTATTCTTTTTAGTTTTCCGAGCAACAAATTTTCAGGTGTAGTATTCTAGTCTTCATCAGTGCAGTGAAGTTCTGAGACAAAGATTAAGATTCTGTGCTGTTTTATCCTGGGGACGACGAGGCTGTGTTTGCTTGCACAAATTGGGCAGAGCCGCAAAACGTCTTAAAGAGAGCGACCTAGTCCGCAATTCAACCCAAGCAGTCACTTTCAAGTTATCGGTAATATTGTTCATACACTGTTTTTATAAACTTGATTCAACAATGATCAATGTTACAACTGGAGGTGTCAGACTTTCATTTGAAGCGACTTGAACTTGCTGCCCAAAACGGTACGTACCACTTAACAAATCCTCTCATTAGATATTCAAAATTTTATAATTTTTTTTCTAACTATCCAAACATTTATAATTGGCTTCTATGTAATTGATCAAATCAGGTTTTTAAATTTTTTATTTACAATTCTTTTTCTTGAGCATATATCTTTAGTGAGATGGGGGAAATTAATTCTAGTCTATACATAATTACATTTTGCAATTTATTTTCCTATGTAGTTTGATATAATAAATGAATAAAATTAGAGCTAGATAAAAAAGAGACAGCAATTAAAAATATTTAACAACTCTCTCACAAAAGATAAACAAAATAGGAGATTAGAGATGGGGGAAAAATGTTGAAAGAGACAGGACTGATTTCTTCTCTACCGTATGTTGTCTTAGTAACACTTCTGGCTTCCTCTTATATATGCTCCTTATTTTTTTGTTTTATTTTATGGTGGTAGCAATACATGAAGAATTGGTTTATGAAGTGCATACAAGTGTAATGTTAAAGGGGCTCCAAGCATGCCAAATCCAACCATTTATGAACGATTTTTTGAAGCTAGGTTTGGGGTTAAATAAAATATACTTAAATTTAATTTAATTTTGATGATTTTGATTACTGTTTATTTTAAGTTTTACTGATCATGAAGAAATGATTTATGAAATAACACTTGTAGTATAATATTTAAAAATATTAAAATTTATAAATCCTTTTAACATCAATTATAATCCTTTTTCATATTATTTTATAAAAAAAATTATTTATAAATTTTACTATACATAGTCATTTTTACCATTGAATGTAGGCAAATTACACCCTCTGGACATTAATCCTGAGTACAGCCATATATCTATTAATAACCATATTCAGTAACAACAATAATTTACATCGAGAAACTCAAAGGGTATTTACTCTTTTTAGAGGAAGTAAAAAAGAGGAATAACTATATATAAGATCTGCAAGAGTTCAAAAAAAAAAAAAAAAAACTTTGAAAATAGTTGTTGCAATGGCTGGGGTTTGGTTCAATTACAGAAGCAGTTGGTTGACTCCACAAACTCACTGTTTAACAAGGTAATCAGTTTTATAAGATTAGTTCATGTTCATTTGTTTCTCTTTAATTCTTTCCCTACTTATCTACAGTACATGGTGCAGACGTCTCAAATTAAGAAGTTGCTATTGCAGGTGTGATTATTCATAAACTAGATCGAACCGAACAATTTTATAAACAAATTGTCCAATTTAGATTGTATTAATTAAAACATTTTTTCAAATGTTTGTTATATTAATTTTTAAATCAATTGAATCGGATTGGACTCACTTAATAATATATTAAAATTTTATATTATTTCTCACTAGAGGTATCCAAAAACTGAATCAAATCAAAACCAAATCAGATCGAACCGAATAATTTTATAAATCAAACGATTCAGATCAATTTATATTAATTAAAAATATTTTCAAACAATAATCAAAATTTTACGCGTTTATGATATTAATAAGCATATTTAATAAAAATACATTGTAATTCTCAATTTAATAGATTAAATTATAAAATTTTAATACTTTTATAAAATTATTGTATAATTTGATTTTATAAAGTTAATTGAATTTTGCTATTCTTTGTAAAAAAAATTATTTTGTAAAGTTTTTAAAATTATGTTATCTTATTTAATAAATAAAAATTTAAAATATATTTTTATTAAAAATAATAAACTTATGCGTCACTCATTTTTTAAAAAATGTATAAAAATATTTTATTAATATAATAAAATTAACATATAATTATTTAAAAATAAAATAAATATTTGATAATTGTTTTTACAATAATAATACTAAAATAATTTTGTTTATGTTTCAATGTGATACACGCTCCAAAGTCAATGGTTGTTCACTCACCAACCACTTTCCTCTTTTCGGAAAAAGAAACGTAAAAATAAAAAATAAGTTATCTGTATTTAAGAATTAAGAAACACGTGCCACACTTTCTGAGGTCCTCTTTTCATAAAAAGAAACGTAAAAATAAAAATTAAGTCATCTCTATTTAAGAATTAAGAAACTCGTGCCACTCTTTTGAGGTGGGTTTCATATATAAATTTTAAAATTTTAAAATCATATAATTTAATTTTTAAAATTTTAATACATATTTTTAATTTATAAATATATATTTTAATAATTAAGTTATATATATATATATATATATATATATATAAGATTTTAAAAATTTAAAATTAAATTATAAGATTTAAAATTTTAAAGACCAATATATAAAGTTTTAAAAATTTAAAAAAATCATATGTTTTATAAATTTATATAACTATGAGTAAATTTAGTTAGAATTTAGGGACCAAATTATACACTTTATTTTTTTTATAGATAAGAAAAAAAATTATAAAAGATGTTTTATTTTAAATTTTTATTTTCACAAAAATATTTTATTGATGATTATTTTAATCATCAGTAGCAATACTTAAATTAACATTTTATATATTTTTATTATGATAATTATTATCATTTTATTAATTATTTATATGAAAATCTTGATTTTATTATTTTCATTAAAAAAATTATTTATTCCGAGTCTCCTTATTTATGACAACATTGTGATAGTATGATACAACGAAGTTGTGATATTTCTTTTTCAAATATATATATTTTTTAATTGTTATTATATTTTATCATATCTTCTCATAATTGGTTTGTCTATACAATTCAATCTATACGTATTGAACTTTCCTTTCCATTAATGAATGACTTTTTTATAATATCAAAGGAAATGAACTTGGGAGGTGGTATAATAGTATGATACAATCAAGTTGTGATATTACTTTAAAAAATTGACTAATTATATGTTGCCACTCTAATGGCAGATATAAGTGAAATTTTCACTAATGACTATGTCGACGATATTACTAAATTATTAGTATAATTAAAATAATTATTTTTATTTAATACTAATTACATTAAAATTTAAGTTTTAATTGATAAAAGTGATAAAATAAATAGTTCATATAATTTTATTATAATAATTATAATAATACTATTACTAGTAAATTTACTAAATAATTAAGGTGTGTCACCTAAAAAATAATTTTAAAAAGATAAGTTATTTATTTTTTAAAAAACTTTATCACATAATACACTATAATTAGTGTAAAAATAAATTTATGTGTATTTCTCATTTATGCATATGAAAATATATTTAATGATATTCAGATTTTGTTTTAATACATGAATAACGTATTTATCTTATTTAATATTTTTAATAAATTTATAATATTATATTATCTTATTTTATTTAAATATTATCTAATTTTTTTATTTTATTTAAATTATAAGACTAATGAGCTTAATCTTAAATATATTTTATATTATTATTTTTATTAAATTTATATAATAAATGTTAAATCACACATCAAGTTAAGTCAATGTTTACAATATCTCTTAAATCAATAATATAGGTTAATTTGAATGTTATTTTTTTTATTTATAAGTACGATAATTTCAATTCTTTTTAAAATTAACAATATAAAATCTATTTATAAAATGATTCAAAACACAAATTAATAATTTAACTCAAAGATTCCCTTTCACACTTTAATTTGGACTTTGGCCCTTTTATACCTTTTGCCGTTCGTTTGTACAATATAATAATCAATAAATCTTAAGAAGTAAAATTTATGCATCTATCATATATTAATATTAATATATTAGTTTAAATTAATAAAAATTTAAAAAAACAAATTTAATATGTAAAAAAAATAGAGCCAATTTAAAATTTATTTTCTCCCAATATATTATTAGTTTGTGTTTGGAGAAAATTTAAATATCTAACTTTAATAATTTTTAATAAGAAATGGGAAATAATATTAGCTGAATATATCATGTATTTTTCTTATTTAAGAGGTATATATATATATATATATATCTTTATATACATAGCTTGGTACGTATTGGCGACCTGGATAGTACAAATTAATTTACAGAATTTAGATCGTTAGTTACAATCATTTACAAACAAGGGGAAGATATTTATATACAAATCGTTCATGCATGACAACCTTGATCACCATGATATCATAATTTTACCAAGTCTTAACATCCAAAACCTCACAATTTGATGACGAGGTACTGTTGTAGACTGGGTTGGTGTACTTTTCCAAGTTTGTTGGGCACAAGCCTTTTGTTGAACTAGTTTTATGTTCTCGCTTTACCCTAGCGGAGTACCTACACTTATTAGGTTGTTTGTCCGTTTACATATTTAATATCAAATATTAACTCCCCCATTCTCTTTAATTGAGAAATCAAGAGAATAACTTGGTCGCATATTCCTCGTATAAATAACGACCACTAAGATTGCAAATTTATACTGTTTTGTGGTATTATTTTTATTTTTTATAAGACCTTTCACCTTCTCGTTTTCCCTTTATAAATAGTAGAAGAATATACTTAGTTTTTATATATTTTTAACTAAGTTTATTATATTAAGAAGATTTTAGCCCGTTGATTACTCAGAGGTCGTTTTATTGTTCCTTTATTCTTCCATAAGGTCGCTTAAGAATTTTTTGAGTCCTCTGAGTTCATGTATTTAACGTCGTTTTCTGGGATTCAAGTCGTCGTTACATCTTTTACTCCTTGATTTTGATACGAACTTCTCTTTTTAGGTAATTATTCATCCTCTTTCTTAATGTCGCATAAGGGAAAAAAGAAGTGAGATTTTCAAAGGGAGATCTTTCAAAAAATATCTCTCCTCGTCGTATTCCCTCGAGGTCGTTAACAACCAAACGACTTGAATTGACGGAGAGTAGTGACAATAGGGCTTCCCCGAGGATGGTTAAGGAAGGGATTCTCGCTTTTCCTGCTTCCTAGGGGTCTAAAGTGATGTCTATCTCATCCTGTGATCAGGATTCCCTTGCCTACATCTATCAAGATACCTCGCCCAAAAAAGAAAAGGGAAAATAAGGGCAAACCTACGCATTGAACCAAAGATAAACATTAAATTAAAAAGATGTTGAGTGTCTTAACAATCAAAAATTTAGAAGAAATTAGACAAACATATGACATTCTAGCTCGTGTAGGGTTAATGCCAATACCCCCACATTTATGTGATGTTGATGATCCACCACCGGGGTGGTGGGTGATACATTTAGTGGCCTTTTAAGATATGTTTATGTTGCCCCTTTCCCAAATTGGTGGCTCGTGCTTTCAGTACTTTTGATATTAAATTTGCACAAATAAATCCAAATGGGTGGCAAACTCTTTTATGTCTTTTTGTAGTAGTCGGAGAACATGGCATAGACCTGGAAAACGATGAATTAAGGTGTTTATACTGTTTAAAAAGGAATGGGTTAGATAGAGAGAGGGCTTACATATCTTACGTTATAGGTCACAGGTTGCATCTCAAACTGCCTCATAGTACCTCAGACTAGAAAGATAAATATTTTTATATTACTGGAGATATTTGGGGTGACAGGGTGGATTTTCCAATTCGACACACCTAGAACCCTAATTTTAACACTTCACAACCTCGGGCTAGCAAGTTTATGAGTAAACTGGATATTAGTGGTAAAGAAAAAATGAGGTGGATTGAGCTACAAAATACCTCGAATGAAGGTAACCGTGATATCCTGATTATAGCTCGCTTAAAGAAGTCCAGGGTGTGGAGAGGTTACACAAACGAATATCAAGGTCACTATTTTAGTATATATATTTTTGTTTATGTTTGTATATTTGCACATTGTTGGTAAATTTTAGTAATGTGTATATATATCTTACATGGATGGATTATTCACACATTGATTTAGGGGATCTCATTGACACTTCAAGTCTACAGGAGCTAGCTCCTAGTTATTCGCGTCTGGCGCGTATGACCTCATCACCTACACAAGAAGATCTATTCACAAATTTAGAGGTCGAAGCTACCCTAGAAAATGTAATTCCTTCAACTAATTTGGATAACTCAAGCTTGATATCATCTTATGAACCAAAAACATAAAAAAAGAGGAAGGTTGAGGAATATACCCCTGGAATGGAGGTAATGGATATGGATGGTTTTGAATTTGATGAGGTTGTCTTGAAAGACGTTGTTGTTTTGGAGACTCCTATTACTTATTATAATGAGTTGATTTTTGAACAAACAGTGCTCAAACGAGATATATGTCATCATTTTGGAACAGATATTGAGAGGGCGCAGGTGAGAGGAGCTTGTAAGAGCATAGGGGGAACACATGGGGAACCAATTGCAAATCGCTTATTGGAGGTATAGAAGACGTATTAATTCATTCCGCATCTGTGATATACAATTTTTATTACATTGTTTTAATTAATGTCGTTTGTAGGCGGTGTGTTTGGAGAGAGAAGGTAAGCTATCATTATGGGGTTATAAACGTGAGGTATAAGCTAGCCGGTTACAAATAACCAAATACGAGAGATTGGTAAAAGACAAGGATGTCCTGATTTCTGATAAGGATACATAAATTTTAAATTTAGAGAACAAAGTGATTGATAAGATGGAGAAATTAATAAAAGCGACACGTATTATTTCGAGAAGGGTAAGACCGCTAAACATTTTGAAAATCTGGCCAAAAAGGTCGATGGAAAGAACCTCGTGCTTCAAGAACAAATTTCTATTATGTCAACTCAAGTTAGTTCACTATCTACATTAGTAGATACACTAAGAGCGAAATGTACCAATGCTTATCGTAGTGGTGCGAGCTTTGTAATAAATAACCTCAAATTACATGCTGAAAAACTAGGTTTGAATGCGCCTTATGTGTCATTGATGAGAGCTTTTTAGAGCAAAAAACCCAAAACACTTGAGGCTGCCACACTGCAAAGTTCACCTCAAGATATTGTAGCCATATCAAGTCATCAACGTGATGGGGTAGTAGTGGAAGATGCTACTCCGTGAAAGTTTTTATATGTTTTTGGAAGTTTATGTAAAGGAATTTTTGGAACTTGAACTCATTTAATTTAAAATGTTGTATTTATTTACATATATATTTGTTCAGTTTGAAATTTATATATTTATAAAGTTGTGTTAGTGTGGTATATATAATTGAGAGGATTTGAGGCCATATTGATCTGAATTTTATTTACTAAGCATTATGCAACTTTTAAGAAGTAATCACAGTCTGTTTAACTTAATGGATTATAGTCGAGTAAATTTGGATGATTTATTTGAAACGACGAGGTTATTATTATTATTATCTAACAAAGTACTTCATGTAGTAGAAGAGTGAGTTATTATTGTTCAGGGTGAGAAAATAAGTTCAACCTTAGTTATGATACTTGTGTCACTTGATGTAAGAAAATGAGTTGTTTCCCATACTCATAACGAGGAGGTTAATCAAACTCATCATAAGGTCGTGAAGGGGAAAATGAAGGAAATACACACCACAAATTCTAGTTCATATGTTTCTTTTATGAATGAGATGTGTATTAAAAATTCGCCGCTTGACGAGGTATCCATTTCAAAGGATATCAAGCCTTTACAGAGTATATATCCTCCTCTGAAAGAAAGAGGTGATTCAAGTGGGGTGGAGAAGCTTTTCAAAGATGGTATGTTTAACGCACATAGTGTGCAAGAAGAATTATATCATCATTTTGGGGTGCCTGAAGATCGTACTTCCATTTACACAGCCCACAAGAGAGAGGGTGGGCTTGTGTGGCATATGATAGCAAGACGTATGTTTAATGTAAGTGATGAAAAATTAATTTTATAACAAAGTGAATTGGTATATATTAATTTAATATTAATATATATATATATATATATATATATTTATTTTAGGCCATAGCTGTGGCGAAGGATGCAAAAAAAAGAAGCAAAAATATGTCAAGAAACAAATGAATGTATAGAGCAAGAGTTACATGTATGGAAAACACAATGTAAAGTTTTGAAGAAAGATTTAGCAGATGCGCAAGAAGATTTGAAGTTAGCATTTCTTGAATAAGAAAAATATAGAAATTAAGGGGATGGATTGCGCCAATTAGTGGAATATTAGAAAAATAGGGCGCTTGGGAAGGAACAAACATAAAATTTCCTCATGATTGTGCTAGTAAAAATTTATTTGTAGTAATTTTTGAGCCATATACGATATTGCATGGTTAATATGTTTGTAATAGTGATGAACAATTTGTGATGTGAATAAAATCTCGTAAGCATGTTATTCACAAGATGATGTTTTTGCGACCGTATTTCGCTTCCCGAGTAAGGGTTAGGGGATTCCTTCTCTGATCACGAGGCATATAACGTATCCCACATCCTAAGTGGGGGGTCAAGGGACTCCTCCTCCAATCACAGGGCATAAGACAAGCCGCATATCAAGTGGGGGGGTCAGGGGACAACTCCTTCAATCACGAGGCAATAAGGTGTCTTGCATCTCAAGTGAGAAGGTCAAATGACTTACCTCCACTTGGGGCATGAAATGAGACGCCCAAAACACAATTGCGAGCATATTTTGCATATCGAGTGGGGGGTCAGGGGACTCTTTCTCTAATCACGAGGCATAGGACGTATCCCGCATCCCGAGTGGGGGTCAGATGACTCCTCTTCCAATCACGAGGCAATAGGGTGTCTTGCATCTCAAGTGAGAAAGTCAAATGACTTATCCCCACTTGGGGTGTGAAATGAGATGCCCAAATCACAATTGCGAGCATATTTTGCATCTCGAGTGGGGGGTCAGGGGACTCCTCCTCCAATCACGAGGCATAAGACGTATCTTGTATCCTGAGTGGGGGGGTCAAGGGACTCCTCCTCCAATCACGATTTAATTTTGAAAATTTAATGATTAGAAATTCATCTCATATATAAATAGTTATTTTGTATAAAACATTTACATATGATATTTCTTAAGAATTTCTCCGTTCCAGCTCAAACCCTCATTTATGCCATCACATTCTATCAAGTAAGAGCCTGCTGGTGTGATATCATATATTTGATACGGGCCTTCCCATGTGGAAGCAAATTTTCCCGCGTTAGTTTCCACTTTTTTACCCAATGCTCTTCGCAATACCCCTTCCCCGATACCAAAACTCTTGTGCTTGAAGAATTTGTTATATGTCTTTTGGAGTGTTCTTTTTTGCTATTTAAGTCTTATTAGAGCTTCTTCTCATTTTTCTTCGGCTAGCAACAAGTCTTCTTATCGTAAGCAATACTTTTCTTCATGATCAATATCGGATCGAAGGGTAGGTTCTAGTATATCAAGGGGTATAACCGTTTCGGTACCATAAACGAGAGAAAAAAAAAGTTTCTCCTGTTTTAGTTTTAGTAGTAGTTCGTGTTTCCCAGAAGGTACCGGGCAACACATCCATCCATTTTCCTTTAGCTCCCTCCAAACATTTCTGTAGTATATTAATGAAGGTCTTATTAGATGATTAGGCTTGGCCATTTGCTTGCGGGCAGTAAGAGGTGGAATGAGATAATTTGATACCTTTCTTGTCGCAGAAAGATATAATTTTTTGGCCGGTGAATTATCTACCGTTATCGGTAACCAATTCATGAGGTAGGCCATATCAGTTTATAATGTTATGCCATATCAATCTCTCCACATCTGATTCTTGGATTCGAGCCAAAGGTTCTGCCTCTATTCATTTAGTAAGGTAATCAGTTGCGACAATGATAAACTTTCTTTGGCCTGAAGCGATGGGTAATGGTCCCACAATGTCCAAACCCCATTTCTGAAACGGCCAAGGGCTGATAATAGATCTTAAGTTTGTACCCAGACTATGTGGCACATTGGAATGTCGTTGACATTTATCACATCTTTTGACATAAGAGATCCAATCTTTGAGAAGTGTGGGCCAATAGTAACCCCGTCGAATAATCCTCTGAGAAAGTGATCTTCCACCAAAATGAGCTCCACATTGTCCATCATGTAAATCACCCAAGACCATTTAAGCTTGAACTGAAAGTAAGCACTTAAGCCATAAACCAACGTGATTCTTCCTATACAAAGCTCCCTGAATGATAACATAGCTACTTGCTTTTGTCATGAGCTTACGAGCCAAGTGCTTGTCTTCGCGTTTGAAGTTTCAATTCACTTGGGGTAACACTAGGCCTTGATAAAAAATATATTGTTATGACTCTCTTTAAATCGGAGTTCATCGCCGAGGCTAACATGGCTAATGATTCAGCATGGGCATTTTCTCCTCGTGTTATTTGTTTGATCTGAAAGGTTTCAAATGTAGCCTTCGTTTTTTACGTCTAATGCATAGAGTTTCATTCTCTCCTCTTTGGCCTCAAAATTGACATTGACTTGGTTTACTACCAGTCATGCATCACTATGAATTAACACCTTTATAGCTCCACGGGTTAACAATTGTTGTAATGCCAAAAGTAATGCTTTATATTATGTGATATTATTAGTTGCTTGGAAGGTGATCTGAAGGCATTGCTCTATCAAGGCTCCCATCGGGGTGGAGATTAATATTCCAAATCCTGCTCCACGTGAGTTTCTTGCACCATCGACATATACCTTCCATAATCCCACTTTAGAAGATGATGTTTCTGTTGCGAGAGTTGGCCCTATCTCATGTATGGAATTACATTATTAGGTATTCTCGTTCGTCCATTCTGCAATAAAATATGTTGGGGCTTGCCCTTTGATTGCATCCAAAGGTTTATAATGTATTTCAAACTCACTAAGCTCAATATCTATTTGAGAAAGACGACCGGACATATCAGGTTTTGCCCAAGATGTTTTTCAAGAGGTAGGGAGTAAAGACCATTATCCTGTGTGAAGCAAAATAATGTCTGAGTTTGCATGCTGTCATTATTATAGTAAATATCACTTTATCTAGTTGTTGAGCTCCTATTAATGAATGACTCACATAATACACAGGGTATTGAGTTCCCCCGCGGTCGACCACTAATACTGCACTAGAAGCTTTGTCCGTAAAGGACATGTACATGTATAAGTTTTCACCCACCATTAGACTAACTAAAAGAGGTGCTCTTCCCAAGTAATCTTTAATGGATTGGAAAGCTTGTTCACACTCGATATCCCATAATTACTCCGTGTTCTTTTTAAGTAATGAAAGAACGCTAGGCACTTTTCGGTGCACTTAAAGATGAAACAACTTAATACTGCAATACGCCCATTGAATTGTTGGACTTCCTGAAGAAACGTTAGGGATTTCATGTTGATTAAAGTCGAAATTTTGTCCGGATTGGCTTCGATCCCCCTTGACGTAACTAAGTATCCCAAAAACTTCCTTGAGGCTACGCCAAACACATACTTTTTTGGATTAAGACGTATTTTATAATACAAAATTATATCAAAGACTTCTTTGAGGTCTTTAATGTGGTCTATTACACATTTAGTTTTAACCAACATGTCATCGACATATACCTCCATATTTATGCCTATTTGGTTTTGGAACATCTTATTCATCATTCTTTGATATGTAGCAACAAAAAATTTTAAACCGAAAGGCATCTTTGTGTAACAGAATGTCCCTTCTTCTGTGATGAACGTTGTTTTCTCTTCGTCCCTAGGATGCATCTGAATTTGGTGGTAGCCTGAATAAGCATCCATAAAACTCATTGATTCGAATCCAACCGTGGTATCTACTAACTGGTCTATATTTGGCAAAGGGAACAATCTTTTGGTGTCACTTTATACAAATCTGTGAAATCCACACACATCCTGTGCTCGCCTCCAGTTTTGTTTACTAATACCAAATTTGATAGCCATGTGGGGTACCGGACCTCTCGAACCCAACCTAGATTTTTTAAGGACTCAATCTTATTTTTGATGATTTCATTTTTTTCTCTAGCAAATTTCCGCTTTCTTTGTTGGACCATTTTTTTGGTATTATCTAAACATAACTCATGAGATATGATATCTGAATCTATATCGTGCATTAGGGGTGTCCATAAATCGGACCAGACTGGACTAAACTGTAAAACTAGACCGAACCGAATCGGATCAAACGGTTTACAAATCAAACGGTCCGCTCTGATTTTTACTAATTTTAAACCTTTCGAACCAGACCAGATTGGTTTAATAATATATTAAAAATTTCACATTATTCTTCATTAAATGTATAAAAAAATCGAACCAAATCGAAAACCAAACCGGACCGAACCATTTTATAAATCAAACGGTCCGGTTTGTATTAATTAAAACCATTTCAAACGGTCCGGTCCGGTCTGAGTAATATAAACGGTTCGGTCTAGTTAAAGTTTTTTAACCAAAACCAGACCGAATCGGACCAGACCGTTGGACACCCCTACCGTGCATGTCCTCAGGTTTCCAAGCGACCAAATCTTTGTTATTTTTCAAGAAGTCAAACAAGGATAGTTTTAAATGAAGGAGATAGCGCACCATTAATCTTAACACATTGTTCGCTCCCGACGTCTCCTATAAGGATTATATCATACTCATCGTGAACCTCCATGGTAGTTCGTTCATTTGTATGAACTTTTTTGAGTTTATGGAAGTGACTTTCATTCTTTAGTTGGTATTTCGAAGCTTGGGGTAATGTATTTTTCATGGTAGTGTTGTAGCAAATTCGTGCCTTATCTTGTTCCCCTTCAATTTGTCGTATCCCATTGGCGATAGGATATTTAATGAGTTGATGATACGTTGAAGGTACTGCTTTCATCTTGTGTATCCATGGGCATCCTAAAATAGCATTATAAGATGTGAGCGTATTTAAAACGATGGAATTTTTTAAGACTATGGATCCTTCTACTGAAACTGGTAGGCGAATGGTTCCTATCGACATAGTCACACTACCATTGAAACCAACAAGAGGCATTTGTTGTGAGGTGATTTCTTTGTGGTCTATGTTCATATCAAGCATAACAGATAAATATAAGAGATCAGATAAATTTCCATTATCAACCAATATCCTACGCACCTCATAATGAGCAATTCGCACTGTGATTATGAGAGGATCATCATGAGGATGTAGGCATCATTTGTCATTGAAAGTAATAGGATATGAAGGTCCTTCCAGTCTCGTGCCATATATTAAACGTCCCGTGTCTCTAGCCTCTCTTACATATCTTTTTCTGGAGTTGTTAGAGTGACCAGCCATGGTGGGACCACCATGTATGGTGTGGATTATTCGTACAATCCCTGGTGGAATAGGGTATCCTCTATTTGACTCATTTCAGATCGGAATTGATTTGTCCGATGTCTTAACCATTTGATCTGAATTTTCCCTCTGAATTTTCCCTCTCGATTCCAAGTGTTAGGATTATTTTTTGGTCTAAAAGTGGGTTTGAAACGGGAGAAGTTGGTATGCTTGTTGCGCAAAGGTTTTCTGTCTTCTTAGTTCTTACTGAAAGAGCATTGCCTTTGGTTTCTGCTCACCAATGGTTTGCTTGACTTCATCTCCCTTTCAACATTAAAAAACTTTTGAGTTTCTTCATAGACTACATCTAACAAACGTGGTATGGATTTTGTCAATTCTATGAAAAGGCCATTATCACGCTTTATGCCCTTTCGAAAAGCTTCTATGGCTATTAAATGGGGGCATTGACTAATTTCCATCTTTTATGTTTTAAATCTTCTCATGTAAGCTTCAATCAATTCATCCTCCTCTTGGATAATTGAGAATAGGTGATGTGACTCATTCTTGATAGGTTTGTTACAAGCGTAATTAATAATGAATATTCTGACCAAAGCATCAAAGCTAGCAATACTCTTGGGCGTAATTCCATAAACCATTGCTGGGCTGAATCTTGAAGAGTAGCCACAAATAACTTGCAATGCATGGATTCTCGTTTATCTTCAGATAGGTTGACCGCAGCCATAACCATTTTGAATTGAAAAACATGCGCAACAGTATCTTTAGTCTCTTTGTATGTGGGACATTTAGGGGCATTAAATTTGAGATGAGGTACTGTTAATTCAATGGCGTCAGAGAAAGGAGATGTGGACAGTTGATTACAAACGTTTTCTATATCATCCCAAGGTTTTGTCTTTTCTTGTCTTGCAAATCTATCATTAACCTTGATCCACATTTTTTCTTCCATCTCTTTTAACATTTTGTCTAATTCTCCGCTTGGATCGCAAGGTGGAATGGGCTCAATTGTCGGTCTATGAATTGGAAGATTTGGGTGAGGATTTGAAGTATGAGTTGCATGCTCTCTTCTGAGGGGTTGACGCGCCATCTAAGAGTCTCGAGGTGTAAAAAGGGAACTTGCTGTGTCTAAGTAGACGTCTCATTCTAATTGAGATCTTAATTCTTGATTATCCTTTTGACACTCAATAAAAGCTTGTTGTAATTCTATGATCTATTTTTAAAGTCCTCGTATCATTGCATCCTCTTCATAAGGAGGATTATCATGCAAGTTTGACAATTGCACTTCGCTAGCTGAAGTGCGCCTCATGGCATGGTTTGATAGTGACCTGATGGGTGAAGAATGAAGCGCCTTATTATTGTCACGTTCTAAAGCTTCTGGAATGAGGTCGTTTGATTCTGAGGCCTCTAGGACGATGTCGTTTGGTTGGATAGTGAATGGATGATCCATCTAGATATTAAACGACACCGGTAAATTCTCTTAAAATATAATTCTTAAATGTTGGATTAGAAAATTTTAGTTCCAACAGACGACGTTAATTGTTTGGAGAGAATTTAAGTATCTCACTTTAATGATTTTTAGTGAGAAGTATGAAATGATATTGATTGAATATATCATGTATTCTCCTCATTTAAGGGGTATATATATATATATGTATCTTTATGTACATAGAGGGGTACGTATTGGCAACCTGTATAGTATAAACTAATTTATATAATTTAGATCGCTAGTTACAATCATTTACAAACAAAAGAATTATATTTATATACAGGTCGTTAATGGATAACGATCTTTATCATCGGGATATCATAACTTTACCAAATCTTAACATACAAAATCTCACAATTTGATGATGAGATACTGTTATCGATTGAGTTGTGGTGCTTTTTCAAGTTTGTTGGGTACAAATATTTTGTTAAGTTAGTTTTATGTACTTGCTTTACTCTAGCGGGACAACTGCACATATTAAGACGTATTTTCGTTTTTATAGTTAATATCAAATAATTTATCAAAATTAATAAATAATTTCTTATTTTAAAGAGAAAAATATAAAAAAAAATTATTTATTTGTTTGGACTTTGACCTATAAATTCCATCGTTCCATTTAAAAGCGGTCTGCTCAGTTTGAACGACTTGTTATCTTTAACCAACCATAACTTTTTTTATTTCTTTAAAAAAAATTCTGTGCTTTTCGTGGATTTCATGCTTCAGTTATTTTATTATTTCTGTCGACATTAATTTTTTTTAAAAGAATATTATTTAAAGTAACAAAAAGTGAGTAATATAGATTTATAATTTTAGATACATTAATATATTGTCAGCTCCACTCATTTTTCGCTCTTCTATATTTTTTTGATTTTATTTTTATATTCCTATAAACCGGAGTAAATTCAGGATAAATTTTTTAGATTTCAGAATATATTTTATATGGGAATTAAGTAAATCAAATTTTGTACCATAAAATATTTAATAATAAATAAATTTATATTTTATATGATATATAAATGTAAAATGTTTTTTAAAATATCAAAGATTATATTTTTTATTTATTTATATATAATAATAAATTTTTTATTATAATGAAAGTGATTAAATACCTTATTTTTTTAAAAAAATTAAAAATTATATATTAGTATAAAAAATTTACGAGGAGTCCTAGTCCAACCAATCCCTAGTTCCGCCCTCATCTCTAACGGAGTATTCATTGCATTATTGAAAAAAAATTCTCCAAATGATATTTATCTATTATTATATTTGTAAAAGAAGAGAAATAAAATTTTTAAAATTTTTAAACATAAAAATAATATCTTTTATATCTAATTCATATTTATGATTATTTAAATTAAATGATATATCATTTTATATTAAATATCATCTAATTAAATATCTTTTAAATTAAAATAAAAACTTTTTAGATTTATTTAATATTTAAATTTATTCATTAAATATTAATATTATATTATTTATATTTTTATAAATTTTTGTACGTTCTTTTTCATAATTTTACTCCAAATTTTAATAAGATTTTAAACTACCTCTATTATTGTTTTTATGCTCTCTTTTTTTATTCTATGTTGTGATAAATCGAATACTTGTATACATGTTACTTGTACATATTTTAATTAATTTATAATAATTTATTAATATTATTATTAAATTTAAATAAAAATATATCAATAATTTAAATAAATGTATTTTATATACTTGGTTGAAAATATGAATTATAAAAGTATAAAAATAAAAATAAGTAAAGTACAAAGTTACCAATTTAAAAGATTATAATCAGTGGCTTTGAAACATCACGGCTTTCCAATTTTACACCTCAGATCCGAATCTTGTTTATATTCTTACCCTTTTTTAACTCAAATGTTATACCCAATTTTGTAGTTTTTGTTAAGACGCTTTTTATTTTTTTAAAAAGTACTTCAATGGGAAGTCATAATAAAGCGAATTAGTCAAAATAAGAGTCACCTGATACAGACACATAGAAATCTATTTTTTGTAACAGTGATATATGGATTTATTGTACATATAAATAAAATATTATTTATTAATTAAATATTAAACAATATAGAAGGATAAAATATTTATAATTTTTTTTATTAATTATAAATAAATTAAATTATTAGATGTATTAAGTTGTGATAAAAGAAATCTTCAATTCTTATTCATTGTTTAGATATCAATGCCCCGTCGCATGATAAAATTGATTAAGATATTTGGAAAGTTGACACAAAACGTTGGAAAAAAGAAAGAAAGTTGTTTATTGTTTATAAATTATAATGTTAAAGTTTAATTTTCCTCTTATTTTAGTGTTTATTATAAGTAATATTAATAATTAACAAAAACGTGTCAAGAAAATTCAATAATTGGCATAACATATGTGCAGGGATACTGGTTGCAAAAATATATTTTTATTTATATTAATTATGATATAACGTATTATTAATTTTAAAAGATAAATAATTTATATATTTATAAAATTTAATTACATGTCATATTGTAATAAATATCAACGAAAATTTATATGAATTATATGAATCTAATAATAGATAAAAAATGATGGTATTTATATAAAAAACATTGTTATAATTATAATAAAAAATACATTAAATATCTATTTTATTTTTTAATATTAATTATAATTTAATTTAATTAATATTAAATAAAATTATTATTAATAAAATATTATTAGTACAACAATATTTTATGTAAAAGAATAAAATGGTTGAGATATTTTTATACTATAAATATAATTAATATTATAAATAATTATATATTCTATAAATTATAATAATATTATTAAGCAAAATAAATTCATTGTCTTTTTTCTGAAATTTTATGTATCACATACAATGGTATATGGAAGGTAGAACGATAAAATTAAGGTAATAATAATAATTATTATTATCATAATAAAAATATATAAATATTCATTTATCATTATTATTATTTATTTTTAATATTATTAAATAAAATTATTATTAATAAAATATTATTATAATTAAACAAAAATTAGTCCTTAAGTGCCGATCAATCACAACAAAAAATGAGAAATGTAGTTGGTCCGTAATTTTGAGCTATTAAAAAATTACTCTCAAATTCACAATCATAAAAATTATTTATTTATTTTTCTTTAATTTACATGATGTGGATTTATTTTATTTTATAATTTCAGTATTATATAAACTACTAACATTCCTGTCCTTGGAAGTTATCTTTCACAGAGAAACAGCCATGGCCGCCTCCATTGGAACTGAAGCTCCACCGAGGCTTGAGGTTCGTTCTTCTACTTCTCTATGATATCTTTTACTTAGGGAAGGCTTAAATTTCTTTGAGAAAAGCGATTTTTTCCCCCTTTTTCTCACATCAATGAATATTTACTCAATTTTGCAATAAACAGGGGAAGTACAAGGCAATGTTTGTATGCTGGATTCTCGGATTGGGCTCTCTTGTTTCATGGAACAGTATGCTTACGATTGGAGATTACTACTACAAAGTGTTTCCGGTTGGTATTTATTTTTATATTTTGGTAAACCTTTTATTTCCTATTATTAAAAGTAGTAAATTAATAGGGGAAAACAATATAAGTTAGTGATTTAAAAATAAGTTATAGTAGGATAATAGAACATTTACCATTTATATTTTCATAAAATTTAAATTTGGCACCTAAAACATATCTTTAAGAAAAATGAAGATTTTTTTTTATCAAAGGAATTAAACATGAATCTCCCGTGTACAAAGTAGTTATGTTATGCAATTAATTGGTATACTTAAAAATAAAACTCCACTTATGAAGGTAGTTATATCATGCAATTAATATTTTAATTGCAAGATTGGTGTGAAGTATGAGGTATGAAGGATTAAACCCAAAAGTAGTTGATTTGATAAGATTTTAATGTTTAAATTGAAGGATTATCATCCTTCAAGAGTACTTACTCTTGTGTATCAACCGTTTGCTCTGGGAACAATGGTCATACTAGCCTACAATGAATCAAAGATTGATACAAGGAAGCGAAATATATTTGGTTACTGTATCTTTACCATAAGTACCTTTGCTCTAATTGCTGTAAGTATCAATTTATATTTTCTAATGGATTGGTTTACTAGGGTTTGTTACTTTGTGTGGCTTGAATTCATCTGGTACCATTTCATTTTGTGATAGGTGGATCTAGCTACTTCTGGGAAAGGAGGAATTGGGCCTTACATAGGTATCTGTGTATTTGTGGCTTTCTTTGGGGTTGCAGATGCTCTTGTTCAAGGTGGAATAGTTGGAGATCTCTCATTTATGCTCCCTGAATTTATCCAGGTCCTTCTTTTCTTATTATTTACTATGTTCATGCTTAAACTAAGAAAATTACACACTCAAGCTACTCGAACCAACACCACAATCCTACCATTGGAACTGTAGGAATGTGGATATTTTCTTTGGGAATGTGTTTGATATATCAATTGTGAGTGTTTATGCTATGCAGTCATTCCTTGCTGGCTTAGCTGCAGCAGGTGCTTTAACTTCTGGTCTAAGGTTAATTACAAAAGCAGCCTTTGATAAGTTACACGATGGCCTGCGAAAGGGGACTAGTATGTGAATTTTCTTCTAATAATAAGCATTTGTTGGTTTATCTTTGTAATGAACAGTTTTTTCTCTATTTGTATTTGTTAGACAATTTGTTACGTGTCTTTGGGTTTGTTCACTTATGCTTTTGATGCTTGTAAAAGCTCTTTTGAAAGGGGAAACAAATTCTTATGAACTAAACGCAAAAAAATTGCCATAAGTGTTTTAGGGATTAAATAACACATATTGTGTTTCCTGATTGAAGTTGTTTCTCTTGATGAAAACACTTTCTTCTTAGACCATTTATGATACAAGTCACTTTTGAGTTTTGACAAAAGCACAAACGAATATACCTTTGTCAGTCAAGGATTTTCCTCTGCTTTCACTTTCATCTTTTCTAATAGGTTTCATGAAAAATCACATATCATTAATTTGTGATGTGCTCATACAAGTATGACACTAAAAAGTTACAGTAAAATTCAATTGTAGTTGATAACATTATTTCAGTTTATCAAATTATAATATATTTCTCTGCTTGTCAGTTTTATTTCTTGCAATCTCCACCTTCTTTGAGTTTCTCTGCATTCTTCTTTATGCATTCATCTTCCCCAAATTGCCGATAGTAAAGTATTATCGCAAGAAGGCAGCTTCTGAAGGATCAACTACGGTATCAGCAGATCTTGCTGCAGCTGGTATTCAAACAAATGAAGAGCAAGTACTATTCTCACCCTCTTGCAATTTTCCTCAAGTGACTCAGGATACTAATACCTAACTAGCTCTTCAAAATTCTATAGGTTATAAATAATGTGAAAGACTTTCAACGGTTGAGTAATAAAGAACTAATATTGCGGAATATAGATTATGGAATTGGCTTGTACCTGATATATGTGCTGACATTGTCGATTTTCCCCGGTTTCTTGTACGAAAATACTGGAACACACCAGTTAGGCTCATGGTAATTGTTTTTTTTTTTTTTAAAGTAGATTTGCAGTTTCACAAGATTTCCAAGTTTGAATCACGCACCCTAAAAAACAAAATCAAGTTGTTATAATCTTGAAAATTTAATCACTGTTTTTATTATGCATCATATTTCCTTAAAAATTACGTGACAATGACTTTGATATTTGTGGTACCGTTTTCAGGTTACCAGTTGTTCTGATAGCCGTGTACAATGTGTTGGATTTAGTAGGGAGATATACTCCCCTTGTGAATTGCCTCATGATAAAATCCAGAAAGGGTCTCCTAGCTGCAGTTCTTGCTCGTTTCGTATTCATTCCCGCATTCTACTTTGCTGCGAAATACGGTGACCAAGGATGGTTGATCTTGCTCGTTTCGGTTTTAGGGATAACAAATGGTCATCTCACTGTATGCATACTTACAGAAGCACCTAAAGGTTACAAGGTTGGTTCTCCTCCCAACCTATATTGAAAATGAGTCTTATTTGTTCTAGCTACTTTAATTCAACTTGTATATTTATTTATTGATGATTTTTTTTTCTTATGTTAAAATTTAATATGCAGGGGCCGGAGCAAAATGCCTTGGGGAATTTGCTTGTGATGTGTCTTTTGGCAGGCATATTTACAGGGGTTTCTCTTGATTGGTTGTGGATTATTGGTAAAGAGAAATTCTAAAATAAGTGTAAATAATGCATTGTCTTTCTAACCGTGAAAACCAGTTTATCTTTACATGTAAGTGTGTAGTTATTGCATAGGGAATTGTAAGTCCTCACATATTTTTAATGCAATGGCCCTTAAATGTTGATAAATAATCTTCCTTTTTTTTCCAGCTCGTACGTATTGCCATCAAAGTTTAAACATAAGTCTAAGTAGTAGAATACAAGGCGAATTTGTAGCATAATTTGGAATTCAGAATTACAATAGTATGGTTGATAAGGTGCAAGTGGTCTTATAATGAATGGGAAAATTGGCTCCAAATTCTGAATCATAAGGATTTTAAAGTATAAAGCGTGAACTAGGCCTAGATAGTTAGGCCAATCTCTCGGATCTGGGTTCATGTTACTACCTCAAATATTTTTGGATCTACTTCTATAAAAAAAAAAAATCAGATTTATAAGGGATATGATATTTAATTGAAATAAGATAGCTATTAATGACAAGCTCATTAGTTACATGTGTTTTTCTCAAAAAATAACACTAAATGAAGACTAGGACATAAAAGATGGAGAAATTTTTAAATACAGCGTGTTGATGTTGTCTAATATTTTTCCTCTTTTCTAATACAAAAGAATCTCATAGATTAATACATTTTGATTAGAAGTTGGGTTCTTTCGTCATTTAATTTAGAAAAACAGGTTCATTTGAGAGGAAATGTATTATTTTAATATTTTATATTAAGATATTAATTTTTTGATAAGTAATTAAAACACAAACATTTACAATTAATATAAAAAAAATCAGAATATATTTATTTTAATATTTTATGATTTTAACTATTTATTTTTAATATTTTATTAAAAAATTAAAAAATATATTAACATATTTTTTTGGTATATTATTATGTTGAGTTTTCATTCGATATTTTTATATCAAATTTAATATTATTTCGTATTAAAGATTCGTATTTTAATCATATTTTAATTACCAAAAAAATAATATTTTATAAAAAATATCATTAAAATAATGATTTTAATCAATAACTTATATATTTTCCTAAAATAATGAAATTAAATGACATAATTTCTAATTTAAGAGACCAAATAACACCAATAACCTAATTTAAGTGATTTATACAACCTCATTCTCTCTTTTTATATACATCAATACAACAATTATATGCAAAAGATGTGCATTGTCATTCTAATCTGGTAAGTATGTGATTTATATATTTTATTATTTTATTCATGTAATTTTTTAATTGAACTTTATTAATCTTAAAATTTAAATATATAATCAATTAAATCAAATTTTAAAAAAATGAAATTTTTTAAGAGTAAAATAAAAATTATATATTTCATTAATAAAAAAATATTTAAAAAACACATCAATTTTTCTCCTCTTTTTCTCTATCTTTCCTTTCCTGTATACTCTTTCACTTTATCTCTCTCACTCGTTTCATCATTAATTTATTAATAAAAAATAAAATTGAAAGAAAAAATGAGTGAGAGAGAAAGGGAGAATGAATGAGTGAATAAGAGGAAGAGAAGTGAAAGAAAATTACTGAGTTTTTTAAATGTTTTTTATAAACAAAGTATAAAATTTCCATTTTACTCTTGAAAATATCACTGAAAATTTTGATTTAATTGATCATTTTAAAAAAAATTAATTTTTGAATATTTTAATTTAAATTAATCATATTTTAAATTACAATACTAAATAACTTATCTTAATAAGTAAAAAATTAACGTGTATAAATTATATAATTAGAATGACTCAATGCTCGACAAAAATACAACCCATTATACATCTCTAAGTTACTATATTGATTACACAATATATTAACAAAAATAAATGAGTAATAATTACATAATATCAATTCCTATAAAAAAAAATACATAATATATATCAATTTAAAAAAAAAAGAAGTTAGGAATCAAGTCAAAAAATTTCCTTAAATAAAGAAAATATTATATATATTGAATTAACTTAAAATAAAGGATGAGTTATACCAACTTGATTTTGCATGCTAATGCAATTTAATTGACTCGATCATCAGAAAATATATACGATCTTAAAGAATGAATGAATTGGATCACCACTTTCGTTTACTAGAACTCTGGTTTTGGTTTCTGAATCGCAACTCTAGATTCATAAGATCCAAAAAGGAATAAATGGACTTTACCTTCCAACCATACAGAGCGGTCGCATTTTACAATCCACCCATTTTTTTTTTAAATAGACTTTGAAATTAAAGAGTAATCAACAAATAAATAACCAAACCAAAATATAATAAAAAACAGAGATAATAACATAATAAATGAGAGAGATAAAATCTATATGATATGATAAGTGAATGATATAACTGTAAAAATAAAGATCTTAATTTTTTGATATTACATAATGAAACCATATAACATGATCCTCATCCAAAAAGTTATATAAAAAGTTGCATGTTGAAAACTACGAGACACTTCGTTGGTTGGAAAACAACTTTTAATATAAGTTTTTTTTTTATTTTGGATTATTAATGTACTAAATTAAATATAGAAAATAACTTTCAATATAAATTTGTGCTTGATTTTAAACTACTAATATACTAAATTAAATGTAAGAATTATTAATAAATTATTATAAAAATATGGATACACATGCATATATTTTATTAAATATAGATATTATTAAAGTATTAAATCCCCAATTTATAACTATGTAATGTTATTTGAATTTCTTCACCAACGAGTTTATAGTTCAACAATATATAACTTATTAAGTCTTAATTAAGGATGTATAAGTAGTATAATTATTTAAAAAAAATCGTTAATTGGATTTGCTCATGGTGTTGGATAAATTCATAATTTTTAAAAATTTAGGATATGATAATAGAAATAATAAATGTATAATTTGTTGAGTTAGTAGTTAAACATCATAAATAAATATATTATATATCTGTATAAATATTTTATATTTATGTGTTGATTAAAATTAAAATTATTGTTTTTATTTTTGTATAATATATTTTGTTTTAAGTGAATCTTTGATAGTATTAAACATAAAAATATTCATTATTAAAGTTATTAAAATTTAAAATATTTTCTCAAAAAAATTTAAATTTCTTTTTTCTGTGGTTATTCCAAATTAAAATTTCCAAAATCAAGCTCGATATGCTGCGGAAAAAAGAGAGTAGAATTGCATATTGAAGAGCAGGTGAATGTTATAAGGTTTCTTCTCTTTTTTTTCTTCATTGGACATTTGCCATCCAAGCCGGACATATTAACGACTATTTTCTTCTTTTTGCTATCAACCGAGTTTGATATATCAATGACCATGGGGGAGTCCGCACGAATACTGCATAGCACAGTGGGGAGTCCAGATAACATAGATTTACAGAAGCAAAGATTATTGGCCTATTTCTCAAGGACGAGTAGAATAAAAGGACCGTTTCGAATTGGGCTACTTATTGAGCTAACACTGGACCCAATTGTTTCTCATGGACCTTATGCATTCTTTTATGACTTTGCCGACTTTTAAGGAATCTGGGTCTAGACAGTAGTGTGGCTAATCTTTTGACGCGACTCTGTATGTGGTTGGTTGGCTTCAATATTTAGAGCGAAGAAGGTAACCATCGATGGAAAACAAAAGGAGTAACAATAATGTCAATTTTTCAAGTATTTTTTAACACCAATTTATCAAACTTTAATAACATCGGAACTATTAAGACAGTTAATAATATTTGACAATTAGACCGGGAGAGAGAAACATAAGAAATTTTTTAAATACAATAAATAATAGATTAGATTGATTGTTAATATTAATAATTGATTTCGTTCAAATTTTTTATTTTATAAAAATAAAATGTTAATATAAACCTATTAAACATCACTACTATAGATAAGATCACTACTACAAAACTGGGTATATAAGTCGGGTTTTAACCGACTTTAAATTAAATGACTTAAAGTGTAAAGTCGGTTCAAGGTGTGAACCGACTTTACGTTTAAAGTCGGTTCACGGGATGAACCGACTTTACGTTTAAAGTCGGTTCACGGGATGAACCGACTTTACGTTTAAAGTCGGTTCACGCGATGAACCGACTTTACGTTTAAAGTCGGTTCACGCGGTGAACCGACTTTAACTTTTTTTTTTTTTAATTTATTCATATTCAACCTGTATTCGAGCAGAAAAAAAATCAATATCAGTTTAACAAATATTTCAAATAATACAAATATTTGAAAAATAAAATATTAATTAATAACAGAAAAATTACCATGGTTTTGTTCTATTTTATTCAAGATCGTCATATTCTTCTCCTTATGTTATAATAGAAACCTACATATATAATACAACAATCTATACACATAAATAATAACACATAATAACAGAAAAAATATATGAATAATAGGGGATCTAAAAGATTAGTTAGAGAGGAAGAAAACTCACTAAACGATGTTGGAAATGGTAGTCGTAGGTGGCCGAAAAATGAGAAAGAGTGGAGGAGAAATGGAGGAGAAGGTTTTCGATTTTTTAGAGTTCTGGAACGCTGAAAATAGTTTCTGTCTGGGAAGAAAGAAGAGAAAATATTTATCCACGTGTGTAGCGTCGGTTGACGTGTCGAACCGACGCTATGTTACGTGGATAGCGTCGGTTCCAGGTGTCAACCGACGCTATCCACGTAGCGTAGCGTCGGTTAACACCTAGAACCGACGCTACGCCCACGCATAGCGTCGGTTTGACACATCAACCGACGCTACGTCCTACGTGGATAGCGTCGGTTCGACATCGAACCGACTTTAAACTAATTTAAAGTCGGTTTTTGGAAAAAACCGACTTTACGTATCGACTTATATACCCAATTTTGTAGTAGTGGATTCTCGAAAAAAAATGGAGAAAATTTATTCCTACTAAAAAGTTATTACATCATTAGTAAAATTTTATACAAAAAGAATAAATAATAACTCAAGTTCATATATAGAGTTTTATTACATTAATACACGATGTTTGTCTTGTCTTCGAGTAATTAAGATACAATTCCACACCATTCTAAGGTATTATTATCATCTAACAAAATCTTTTACACTACATTTTCTTGTTTAAAGTAATGATGTCGATTATTATCAATATTAATAATTGATTGTATTTTTTATTTTTGTGAATTTAAGAACATATAACACACATTTAAAATCTTGGATCATTATAAGGTATCTCAGTCTTTGACCTTTCGATGCTTAAAGAAGTCTAGATTGTTGTCAAAAAATGAGGAGATTTATGTCTCTCTTTTTTATTTAAATAGATGAAAAAAGACTTAATAAGAGATTGTATATTGTAATGTCCGTTTCTTATCAAGTTCTTTTTGTATAAAATGTACAAAATGAATATACATAGAAAAATACTACATGTTGATGACCATTATATAGACTTATTTTAATGTCAAAGTTATATTTATATAATTATCTCTTTGTAAAATGATTAGAAAACTATCTATTAATTATTTATTCAGTAATAATACTCATCTTTTGACCCAAGATTTATTGGAATCACCTTTGAGTCATATAATGATTAAAACCTCTCATATTATGTTCCATCACCAGATTAATTTACACATAAAAATAAGTTATATATATAATTTCTCTCTCACTCTTTAACTTTTTACTTATGTTTTTAAAAACATAAATACAATCATGATATGCATACGTGAATAAAATTTTAGTTATCATTAAGATATTGTTATAATATGACTTCAAATATTTTATATAATATTTTTATATGTATTGTCATACTTGTTATTAATCATGGACAAACACATAAAAAATGAGATTAAATAAGTGAGCAATGTATTATAATATATATATATATATATGCAATTAAGTGGTAAAATAGTGCTATGAAGTTTAAAAAGATAAACAATTGTTATTTTAAATGGAATAAAAGAGATTGAAATTATGTAAAAGATGCTAATTATATACTTCATATTGCAATAATATCGCTTTTTATAAGCAGACATGTGTTCGAGCATTATTATTTACAACTTTAGATGAGTATATATATATTCAAGCACTCTTATTTATAATATTTATGAGAATTTAGGATTCAATTATCATAAATTTTAAAAAATTAGCTAATTTTTGGAAACTCGATAAAGCTCATATTTTTTTTTAAATATTTCACTTAATTTAGAGTTAAGAGTTTACAAAAAGGATTAAATTTGAATTTTACAATTATCATACTTGCTTTAAATCTCAACAAGAATGAGATAAAAATACGTATTTAATTATTTAAATTTTGATAGCATATTAAAATATAAATGTTTTAAATAGATAAATTACTGAAATTTAAAGTCAATATACTTGACAATTAGTCAAGTCTGGGGTAAGTAGGAGTTTAATAGTGAGGATGGGGAACCAGCTGTACCTGTACCACAAGCGTGAGACATATATATCCCTTAAAACTTACACACGATGTGTCTAAGTACGTTTCCCCCCAAACAAAAGAACAGACAAGACACCCAAATTGTGTTTCTCACCAGGTATATTAATTCAAGGAAATTGTAATAATTTTTGCACAATATAACTGGCCACGTCGAGTCAAGAGCTACATGTTTCAATGTAATGTATTGGAAGTAACGTGATTTACTTAGTAATAAAGGAGTTATTAATCATTAATATAACTCAAGAATCAATTCAATCAATATTAAGGTAATATAAGAGTTATTAATCATTAATATAACTTACAAGTTAATTCAAACAATATTAGATTAATAGATAAATTTTATTATCAATCAAATATCTAATAAATAAATAATTAATATTTAAAATTTTAATTATTCAACAATAAAATAATTAAATTATAATATTTGAATGTAAATCTATTTCGATGGATAAGAGTCATCAACAAATATTTTTTTTTCACTATAAATATTCAATATTATTCAACATTAAGCACAATCAATTAAGTATTTATACACATAATTTATTCTCTCGTTTACAAACAATAAAATCTAAACTTTTTTTCCTAAATATCTTCATTCATCTCTCTACATCATAAGGATATACATTAGTCATTTATTTCTTCTCATTATCATATTTACTTAAGCATTATAAGACTAAAGATCACCCAATCTTGTGATAGTCCAAGATGTAAGCATAAATTAATTGACTCAAATGCAGAATAAACAAACTAAATGGATTGAAAATAAGTAAAACAAGAATGTTACCTCTAGCCATTAAAATTATTCTTAGAGCTCCAAACTGATCAAATTCGATTTACTTTATGTGTTTAGAACGTCTAAGTTATCAACAACACTCATAACATTTTTTTTATAGTTGTGATTTCCATTAAAGCATTGACATTCGTTATAGCTTCAACTATAACCACTACTACAAAAATGTGTATTTAAGTTGATACGTAAAGTCGGTTCGGTGTAGAATCGACGCTATCCACATAGGATGTAGCGTCAGTTGACATGTCGAACTGACGCTATGTGAGGACATAGCGTCGGTTCCAGGTGTCAACCGACGCTACGTCCATGTGTAGCGTCGGTTCGCCACGTCAACCGACTCTATGTATCCGCATAGCGTAGCGTCGGTTGACACCTGGAACCGACGCTACACACGTGGATAAATTCTTTTCTCTTCTTTCTTCCCAGACAAAAACTATTTTCAGTGTTGCAAAACTCTAAAAAACCGAAAACCTCCTCCACTCTTTCTCATTTTCCGGCCACCTACGACTACCATTTCCAGCACCGGTTAGTAAGTTTTCTTCCTCTTTAACTAATCTTTTATATCCCCTATTATTCATATTTTTTTTCTGTTATTATGTGTATAATTTTTTGTATTATATATGTAGGTTTGTATTATAACATAAGGAGAAGAATATGACGATCTTTAATAAAATAGAACAAAACCATGGTAATTTTTCTACTATTAATTAATATTTTATTTTTCAAATATTTGTATTATTTGAACTATTTGCTAAACTGATTTTGTTTTTTTTCCTGCCCGAATATAGGTTTTTATTTGAGTATAATAGAAAATGAATAAATTTAAAAAAAAAAATTAAAGTCGGTTCACGCCTTGAACCGACTTTAAACTTTAAGTCGTTTCATTTAAAGTCAGTTCAGCGAACCGAATTTAATACCCCTTTTTGTAGTAGTGAACCGACAAGTTTTTCAATGACAGAAATGTTTGGACCACTAAATGATCCATTAAAAAAAATAAAAATAAAAATTGAAAATAGAGAACTAACAGATCAGTTACATTTTCTCACTTGGTCTAAACGTTAAACGTAATCCCATTTATTATCTTTCTTCAAAAATAAACACAAATCATGGCGATAAGTCCTCAAAGAGCGAGTATTATCTACCATGTATTACAATGTATTTAGTTTTTCAAGTATTACATTTATGTGGTAACAAAACTTAATGAATAAATCATGTATTTATTCTTTTATTTATTCTTGGTCCTATACAAAATATATTTTCTCAAATAACTTAATGTGCACATGAATATGAGAATATATCATAATATATAAGAGTTTCAGTAGTAAATTGTATATATACTTCCCAAAATAGAACCAATTCCCATTTTCTCAACATGATACTTAAATTTCAGTGGTAGCATACCCTTAATCAAAGGATCAACAATCATCAACTCAGTGCTAACATGTTCAATGACCACTTTCATTTTCTTAACAAATTCTTTTATAGCCAAGTATTTGATGTCGATGTGCTTACTACAAATATCACTCTTATTGTTCTTAGTCATAAACACAATAGTATCTCAATGGCCTAAAAATAGAGTCAACAACTCTAAGCACGAAAATGAAACTCTTTAATCATACACCATGTGATGTGGCCTCAAAACATGGTAGGAACTTGACCTTCATAGTGGTAGTAGTAGTCAAGGATTGATTTGCACTCCTATAAGACATAACTCTACCGACAAGCATGAAAATGTAACCAAATGTTGATTTGTGTGAATCAACACAACCAATGAAGTCCCCTTCGGAGTATCCAATTACTTCCAAGTTGTCAGTTCATCTATACATTAACATATAGTCATTGGTTCCTTGAAGGTACCTTATCACTTTCTTAATAGCTCTCTACTGATCCAAACTTGGAGTATTCTGATATCGTCCCAATATTCCAACAACAAATGCAATGTCAGGCCTTCTGCAAACCTAAGCATACATCATGCTTCCGACAACAGAAGCATATAAAATGTTCTTTATTTGTTCTCTTTCAAAATCATTCCTTGAGGATTGGTCCAAATTGAACTTATCACCTTTTACAATGAAGGTAACACTTAGTAAACAATCTTTCATTCAAAATCTTCCTAAAACTTTATTGATATAGGTTTCTTAAGATTAACCCAAGACTTCTCGAAATATGTCTCTATAAATCTTAATGCCAATTAAATAAGATGTCTCACCCATATATTTGATATCGAAATTTTTAGAGAGGAATTATTTTACCTCGTGTAGCAAACTCATATCATTGATTGCAAGAAAAATTTCATCCACGTATAAAATTAGAAAACATATCTTACTCTCACTAACCTTATGGTATATACATTGATGAGATTTTTAACAAATCTAAATGAAGAAATTACTCCATGGAATTTATAATATCATTGGCAGAATGCTTGTTTGAGTCCATATATGGATTTATTAAGCTCACAAACCAAATTCTCACTGTCACTAGAAAGAAATCCTTCAGGTTGTTTCATATAAACCGTTTCTTCTAAATCTCTCTTGAGAAAAGCTATTTTCACATCCATTTATTTAATTCAGTAAATAAATAAAAAACATATTATGAATATTTATATATATATATATATATATATATATATATATATATAAAGCCTTTATTATATAAAATTATCATAAATCATTTGTAGTTCAGTCACCAAGGCGCTTAGCCTTTATGTGATAGATTCGAGTTCAAGTCCTGGAAACATTAAAAAAAAATTAGACTTCATCTTCAACCTCCAGTTGGGTTAGAATGACCTGGTTTCAATCCGATCTGTGCCCCAAATGTATCTCGCAATTTCGGAAACAAAAATTGATATTTTTTTATCAAAATTCTTAGAGTTGAATTTCCAAGTAATTCATGGTCTCAATTTGAATCAAAAACATCATTTTAAATAAAAAAAGTTAATTAATACATTCCAATGAACACGAACGAAAAACTAGAATGAATTTCTTCATGATTTTTCACGTTTCAATTCATAGATTTTTTAGAAAATTAATAATGAAATCATTTATAATTTCCATATGCATAAAAAATGAGCCTTTCGAAAAATTCAATTTCAAGGTGTTTGGTGAAATAGAGCAAAACATATATCATTTTAAACTGATCAAAACAAAGGTAATATGACCTCTGATACAAAATGTAAGCATAAATTAATTGACCCAAATTTGGAATAAACAAACTAAAAGGATTAAAAACAAATAAAACAAGTAAAACAAGACTCTTATCTCTAGCCATTGAAATTGTTCTTAAAACTTCAAACTAATTTACTCTTTGTATTTGTAACTTCTAAGCTCTCAACATCACTTAAATTAGATGGTGTATTACATTAGAATTGTGTGTTGAGCTTAGAGGTCATAACACACATTTTATAGATGTGCTTCCCATCAAAGCATTGGCATCTGTTATCAACTTCGACCATAATCGACGAGTTATTCAATGACAAAAACGTTTGGACCACTGAATGATTCGTTAAAGAAAAATAAAAATAAAAAATAAAAATAGAGAATGAACGGATCGGTTACACAAGGTCTTAACAGTATTTTCTCTATTCTAAGTGCACAAAAATGAAAAGGTGTACCAATATAAAAAATGATATCAACATATTGTATATAAAATAAAATTGTAGTCTCTTTATTTTTAATTGTAAAGGCTTTATTATTAAAAATCTGTTAATTATAATTGAATAATTTAAATATATTTGCATTTAAATAAAATGTATACAATATTTTTAATTAAATAAAAAAATAAAACATATTTATAATTATAATAGTATATATTTTTCATTTCAAAAAATTTCCGCTACTCCTAATTTATATAGCTATTTATTATTATTAATTATTAATTTAAATTTTGAATCCGTCCTGATAGTGTAATTCAACCATAATCCACCATATACCCATTTAAAATAATGTTAACTTGAAAAGATTAGCTTGACTCAACCCTGACCATCACATTTCAAAGGAAAAACATGCACAAGCCCGATTTGGATATTACCGAATTTCCTTTTCGTGAGCAATTTCTCACATTATATAGAGACACAGACAGCACTAGTTCGGATTAATAATTGCATAGATGAAAAAGCCAACAAAGAAAAGATAGCAATAAAGAAAGTTCAGAACAAGAGAAGAAAAGAAGGAGGTCAAAGAGAGAAAGCCATTTTATAAATAAGAGTTTGGTTCATGTTAGAATTGAATTCAATACATACAATATTCAAAAAATTATAAAAACCTATATTCTTAAAATTTAACAATAAAAATAACATCTTATTAATATTAATTAAACAAATTTTAATCGGATGACTTTAAACATTAAATAAATTTAAAGTAAAATAATATATTAGATTTTTTTAACAATAAAAATATAAAAATTAGATATAAGAAATGATATTTTTATGTTCATAAATTTTAAGGGATGTTATTTTTTTATTATTTTTTTAAAATATTATTTTTATTTTCATGTTTGTTTAAACATTAATTGTAGAAATAATAACAATATTAAAAGAAATTTCATATAATTATAAATTAAATTAAATTAAAAAATAAATCTTTTATTTTTAATTGAGATTAAATAAGAAAAAATAATAATAATTATATAAAAAACTATATTATTAAATGATGTTAAACAAAGAATATTACTATTAATATGAACACATAAATTATTTTTATTATAATTAATATTACTCTAAATAAAACATAAACTTGAAGAACTTTTCCTTTGGGCGGTCGAGATATAGAAAAAAGACCATCGTCAAGAAATTAAGAGAAAAATACAGAAGAAAGCAATGTATGCATGTGTATGTGTTAGTAGTCAAAAGTCAAAACTAGCAGTACCCCATTATCCCCACAAACTAGATGGCATCTATATATATTTGGACACGTACAGCTCCAAATTTCATCTTTAATTAACATGATTACAAGCTTTTCTCATCAAAACCGTGATCATAAAGAGAGAAGTTTATGGTCAATGTGGCGCCTGATAAATACATTGTCAAACAGTCATTCATTAGCACAAATTCAACCATTTCATTATCAAATCTGACGTATAACTGACGTATAGCTTACTATTGGCTACTTGGTGACCTGTCTAATATCAATTACAAAAATGCATATTAATTATTGTTATAAAGTGTTGCATTAATCCCCGTATATATACAATATTTACAACCTTAGCAAGAAAAGAAAAATACATTAATATTGAAGAAAATTCCTTATATATATATATAAAAGTAATTATTTTTTTTCTTTCTCTCTTTTCCATCTTATACAATACATTTTAAAATACAAACTCACCTATAAATTATTTTAAATTA